>OZ038513.1:68779409-68984409 GCA_964036315.1 Acanthosepion esculentum | reverse complement strand
CTTTAACCCCTTGCGTGATAGTGGCCTCCAGCCTTGCTTGGGGTGATACGCTTAAAAAAAAAACAAAAAAAAAACATGTAGTAATTTGAATACTCACGCTTCACTAAGTGCTTATGGATGGTAGATATTGATAAATTTAGTGTTTCTGTCAAATTCCCGCGTTGTGGAATGCGGGTTTTTCTCAATCAGTATCGTGATTTGGTAGCCATCTTTAGTGTGCGTGTTTGAGACTGCCTGAGTTTTCTGCATCAATAAGGCTACAATCACCGACTCTAAACTTAGCGAACCACTTCCGTACAATTCTGTCAGCTAAAGCAACTTCAAGGTACACAGCACATGTCTGTTTTGCTTGCGAGGGATTTATGTATTTATGGTAAAAAACAAAACAAAAAAAAAGCTTCAAGTGTCTAAAATACACCTTATAATCTTCTAAATTGACAAGAATTAAGTAATTTTAAATTTTCTTTCTCAAGAGATAGTTTCAAGTGTGCCCTGATCGTAAATTTAAGTATATTATAGCTGTCGATAAATTTGATGTCTTCTAACGTGCTGGAACATGAACGACTAAAAATCGGCATGAACTTTCCAGACAACCCAATAAAATTTCTTTTTATTCTGTTCCTTTATTACTATGTTTCCCCTGTTTCTTTATAACTATGTTTCCTCTGTTTCTTTATTACTATGTTTCCTCTGTTTCTTTATTACTATGTTTCCTCTGTTTCTTTATTACTATGTTTCCCCTGTTTCTTTATTACTATGTTTCCTCTGTTTCTTTATTACTATGTTTCCACTGTTTCTTTATTACTATGTTTCCCCTGTTTCTTTATTACTATGTTTCCCCTGTTTCTTTATTACTATGTTTCCTCTGTTTCTTTATTACTATGTTTCCCCTGTTTCTTTATTACTATGTTTCCTCTGTTTCTTTATTACTATGTTTCCCCTGTTTCTTTATTACTATGTTTCCTCTGTTTCTTTATTACTATGTTTCCCCTGTTTCTTTATTACTATGTTTCCTCTGTTTCTTTATTACTATGTTTCCCCTGTTTCTTTATTACTATGTTTCCTCTGTTTCTTTATTACTATGTTTCCCCTGTTTCTTTATTACTATGTTTCCTCTGTTTCTTTATTACTATGTTTCCCCTGTTTCTTTATTACTATGTTTCCTCTGTTTCTTTATTACTATGTTTCCCCTGTTTCTTTATTACTATGTTTCCTCTGTTTCTTTATTACTATGTTTCCCCTGTTTCTACTATGCGTCTTGCGTTTCTATGTTACTTACTTTCTTCCATTTCTATGTTACTGTTTCTTTTTATTCTATGCAACTACGACCTACGAACCAAATCCAGCATTCCATGTCCTTTCATCTAAGTTTCACATAGTAAAACAAATATCCTTTTTTATTCGTTTTTTTACTAATGTTCACTCAATACAAGGCCCAAGAAGCACTCAAGGTAGAGGTTTACCGTGTGGAGTTATATTAGCGTAGGAAAGAAGAAGCGTTAGGAGCACAGAGCTGAAGCAAACTTTAGAATGATCAGGAAACCCAATCCAGGATAAACCGTTACTTTTGCTCAAAAGACCGGCCATCTGTGTAAACCGGGCGGTAGGCGAACCTATCTACTCCTATTCTGATATAATTGCTTTTTATATCATTTTTCTCTTAATATATTACTTTTTCGTTACCTGTCGATTCGCTGATGGCAAGATAATCAAACCTCAAATCTAAATCATTTGTCCATTGAAAATACTACATTTATTAGAAGATATATTCAGTTTGAATACAGAAGGAATCATAAAAATAAATTCATATAGCCGACTTATAATCTTTTCCTGTTATCCAGAAACAGAAAGGGAAATTAATCCTCGCGGACACGGTGGTCATTTCAATTTCTTTAAGATTGTGCGTGCGTATGCACGCTTGCGTGTGCGTAAATATATTTTACTTCAATAACAAACCTGGAAATATTACTACATTTTTTTTTAAAAAATGCTTTAAAAATTAATTCTATATATTACTGAATAATTTTCGAGTAGTTTAATAAAATCTTATAATTATCTGTCGTTTTAGGTTTTAAAAAATTAACGTCTTTTTTTTGTCTCTAAATTTATCATTTTATTGCTCAACTCAGATTGGCCAAACTGTTAAGAGGGGAATGTATTATTCTAATGTCTTCTTTCAAAAGCAGTCAAATTGTGCGTGCATATGTATGAGTGTGTGTTTGTGTGCATATTAAACGGCACAAGAACTTGTAAGTCGCAGCATAGACACACGAATACGCATTTCACTCCAAGCAAGGCAATACAACCACTAGGACACAGGGGGTTACTGAGTGCTAATGAACATGAGAAAAACAGTATTATGAAGACAGGACTATAAAAGAGACACGTGAATGGTTAATGACTTGGAACGAGAGATCAACGTACCCGGTTCGATCTCTGGCCGGATTCGTTACATTTATATATATTATGCCTTTAAATTCATTGAAGTACACAGGGCCGCAAGATATCGTTACGGTTTCTATAAGAAGCTAGTTTTTTTAAGTGAGTAGGTTGTTAGTCTACTGCATAACCCCCAACCTGGTGGATCAGGTTTTGAATACAGAGTTGTCCTTCTCCTAGACCAGTTGCTATCCAAGGTTATATAACCCGGCCTGTCCTACTATTTACCCATAGCTGGTGGAGAAGAAGAGGATTCATACCTTTCCCAAGTGTATTAGCACGTAAGTGAATGTAATGGATTCGACTGGAATTCGAACTCGGCTCTCCAATTCCTCAATCCGAGCCGCTATCCATTACTCCACCGTGCCTCCTCTCGTTACATTTACTTTCGCGTAAATTCCCTTGGAAAAGGTAGGAAACCATTCAGCTATGGGTTATGACAGACTGATCTCTTTAGTCTTGGTTGGCAACCAGACGAAGAACAACTGTGAATTCAAAACGGTGTGTAACCGTGATGTAGCACATACTATGCAGCCGTCGACAAGAGCCTGAAGTTCACTATGACTACAATCTCGAACGTGGTCGAACTACGACTTTTTAATCATTTATCCCAAGCAAAGCAATAAAGCTGCTAAGACGCAAGAGGTTTCAAAGAATAAGAGAAAAAGAAAATATAATTCAGGAAAGACAACAATAACCAAACAGGAATTAAGAAGACAAAAGATAACGATTGAAGTTACATTTAAAATTTTGAAAGTCAAAGGTGACTGGAGAGCAAGAAACCGGAAGAGAGTTCCAAAAGTGGGAGAGAAGAAAAATGTCAGCATAGAGCTTACGGTTACACCTAGCCATGCGCAAACAATGTGTGACGGACAGAGAATCGTATGTTTTTTTGTTTTCTTTTATGATATAGATTTGCATATTTTACTGTTTCTGATTCCATCTACAGTGTCTCTTTGATTCTTCAGTTTCTGCAGACTTTTCAGAATTTCAATGCTGCGCATTTCAGTATCAATTGCAGTATCTCTTGTTTGTTTTACCTTGTTGCAGATATCAACAAGTGCAAGAATATGGAAATAGATGGATGGCAAGAAGTGGTAAAAATGGAAGTAACAAAAAATAGAGGTAAAAATAGAGGTAACAGAAAAGAGGTAAAATAGAGGTAAGCAAAAAGGAGGTAAAATAGAGGTAACAAAAAAGGAGGTAAAATAGGGGTAACAAAAATAGAGGTAAAATAGAGGTAAGAAAAAAGGAGGTAAAACAGAGATAACAAAAATAGAGGTAAAATAGGGGTAAGAAAAAAGGAGGTAAAATAGAGGTAAGAAAAATGGAGGTAAAACAGAGATAACAAAAATAGAGGTAAAATAGGGGTAAGAAAAAAGGAGGTAAAATAGAGGTAAGAAAAATGGAGGTAAAATAGGGGTAACAAAAATAGAGGTAAAATCGAGGTAAGAAAAAAGGAGGTAAAATAGGGGTAACAAAAATAGAGGTAAAATAGAGGTAAGAAAAAAAGGAAGTAAAATAGAGGTAACCAAAAAGGATGTAAAATAGAGGTAACAAAAATAGAGGTAAGAAAAAATAGTGGTAATATAAAATAGAGGTAAAAATAGTCACTTTCAAACTACTGCGGGTAAATGTCAGCGGGTCCTAACATGCAACAAATGAAAGAACATCGATAGTTCTAATAAAAATATCAATTTCTGTTCTTTTTTTTCTTTTATGTGCCATGTCCTTTCAGGACGTAAACGATCATGGCCCTCCACATCCTCCTGTCTCATACACTTCTTAATAAGTTTTGTCTTTTTGTTATTTCTCCCAAACCCTTTTCCGTCATCCATTTGCTCAAGCTCATCAAGTATGTTACGCGTTGCTTTTCTTTGTTCCGCTTCCCTTTAATCTGTCCCGTGAGTAACATGTTTTCCAAGCCCTCCTTCATCATTACGTGGCCCAGAAACCACAACTGTCACTTCCTGATGTTAAGTATAAGTTTCATTTTGTCTCTATTCTCTCCAAAATCAGTTTCAATATCAATCTTTAAATATTGAGAAAATAATACATCCAACTCCGCTCCCTTTTCTTCTCTACATGAATCACATCATGCATACATTCCTCCGAACACTTAAGTAAGGAAAATATACTTTCTCACATGTTTTTGTTTTGTCTTTCAACAAGAGTGAATGTTATTCCTCTAACCAACGTCGCGTCACATATTTAGAATACATTGTTTGTTCTTTGTATCACATGAAGCGTACTTGTGAATCCTGTTTGTCTTTTTTTTAGTATTTGTTGTTTATTAAGTACGCCTCAGTTTTTTCGGCTTAACGCCTCTTTAGCTGCGCACAGAGGAAAAGTAATGGCTTACTTTGAACAACTGAATGATATTTCCGAAGCAATAATGTCAAAAGAATTAATATCATGCTCTAATAAAAAATAAATATAAAATAATAGATAAAATGAAGATATTTTTTAAATTTGTATCATCAGGTCGGAATTAATTAACTAGTTTCAGGAAAAAGAACTGATGATCAGATTATGGGAAGTAAATGTGAAAAATGTGCAATTGGCCTTTTTTACATAATTATTGATAATTCATATAAATATTGTTTGATTTGTAGTTTATCAACACTTTGTGAGTTATTCAAAACTGAAACATTTTGAATCGTATGAGGTTGCTTAAATTACCTGGTGTTTACAAGCGGTCCAACATCTAAGTATAAACCGCGATCAGCGCTGTTTAACTTCGTTGATCGAACAAGAACCGGTGTTTTCAGCATTATGTTGCTATAAGTATGACAAGTTAGTTTACAGGTGTAGTGGTAGGAAATTGTAGGTTCAGGAAATCTACTAGGCACAACAGTTGGTTTGCTGATTCCCACTTTAAGATGGAGTACATACTGAAGATTATATATTGCTGGATAAACAAAGAACTCCAAGAATTTGTATTACAATTGTTGAGATAGACGAAACAAAATTCGACAAGTGGAAGTATGATAGGGGTATATAAGTGTAACGGTCACCGAAGGGACAAGTATATGCGTTCCCATGTTTGGAGACTTTTTGTTGTGGAGATGAACACACCTGTCCAGAATAGGACTTGTACTCGTCCAAATACATAAATACGGACATCCGTATTCTGCCTATGTCGACGACGTGACCGCTTACGTGAAAAGCAAGTCACCAAGGAAATCAGCAGGAATGAGAGGGGAACAGGAACCAAGATTAAGCGGGACAAGTCTGTAGGCTTACGGCTGGGTCCGTGGAAAGGAGTTTCACTTTCCGGACCCTTCACTTGAACGGATGGGCGTCTCATGATACTCGGCGTTTGGCTTGGCCCCGACCTTCAGTTGGAGAAGAATCGGTTGGAAGTCCGAGAAAAGATTAAAGCGGCAGTTCATCTGTGGTCTCTGGGGAGGCTTTCCTTAAAGGGGAAGGCAGAAGTTTGTGCCTCGCACATCTACCCCATCTTCTTTACCGGCTCTCGGTACTTCCACACTCGTGCGCTGAGATAATTTTATTGTTTCGAGTCTTGTTGCTCTCTTGTGGGGCTACAGGGCTCCTAAGGTGTGTCGCGAGGTCTATTGCCTCCATCTGTTTGAGTGCGGTCTAGGAATGCCCGACGTCGAGGTTCGTCAACAAATTCTTGGATCGAATGTATATGCAAGATCATGGTAACGGCCTCTTCTGCAAGGACAATGTTAAGAAAGCATTCCCGCCTTTGCGAAGTGTGCATCATGGCGAAGGAGGCTCGCTGTAATTCTCGAGCCGAGTGCTCCTTCTATTGTGAGTGTCGAATTGCTCTGAAAAACTTCAGACGTGTTAAGGTAGGCCTCTCCGACACCCTACTGTTGTCCTCTGTTAGTGCGGGTGGGGATCGATCAAAATACTCTCTGTTTGACGAATGAAGAGTTTAGCTCTGTGTGGCTTCGGCGTCCAGGTGGAGGTGTCTTAATAACGACGAGACATCACTCACCTGGCTGCTGTTGCAGAATGCCCTTTGGGCCGGCAAAAAGCTCTGTGCAGCGGAGCTGGCAGTTACGCCAAAGTGAGTGGACAGATGAGTCCTTGATGCA
Source organism: Acanthosepion esculentum (assembly GCA_964036315.1). Classification (NCBI taxonomy): domain Eukaryota; kingdom Metazoa; phylum Mollusca; class Cephalopoda; order Sepiida; family Sepiidae; genus Acanthosepion; species Acanthosepion esculentum. The sequence continues at coordinate 68,977,900 of OZ038513.1, read as the reverse complement.
CATCTTCTTTCGCTGTAGTGTCGTGCAGTCGTTGTGCTAACTGATTGAATGTTACACGGTTCGCATCCTGGGCGGAAAGTTTTTTGTCCTCGAGGCCAGTTCCCTTTGTAGCAATGTTGTTCCGCAGCTGAAGAGAAACGATCACTATGTGTTCTTGTGTTTACTTACCATCATGAGAATCCTGATTTGGACGACGTGACAGATGGAATGTTATGAAGATGAGAAGTTTTCCTTTTCTCAACTAATTTTGTTCTTTAAGCACAAGCTTAAAGTCAAAAGTATGTCCGGAAGGAGGTGACTCTCTTCATCAAAATTTGGCAAAAGGTGGTTGAATATTTCGCGTTTGGTTCGCTTGAGTGGGGCTAATTTAGAGTGGCATTAGGTGTCCTAGGTATGAGGATATTTGTCACCTGATTTAAACATTTATCATCCAGTGTTAGGTTAGCATAAGTCTTTTTTTTTCTTTTGGTTCAAACCGCTGAAGTTAACTAGGGTATGGATGGTCATCGGCCCTTTATTTTTTTACCCCCCCCCCATTTTATCTTTGGTTTATTCCCCTTCCTCCCATTTAGGTGACAGGGATTGCAGTTCTCTGGTAACTGTGGGATGTCTTTCGTTTTCGAGTGTGAATTTCCGTAATTGTTATTGTGTATGTGACTGCTAGTGTGCGTGATTGTAGAACGGGTGCATGAAAATCATTTTATTAATACCGCAGTATTTTTTCGTCCAGTTAACTTTTTTTAAAGTATTTCACCCCAAGCAAGGCGGGAGTGCCACTAGTACAAAGGGGGTTACAGAAAGTGAAAATGAGGGAAAAGACTGGTTATAGGAGTGATTGAGGTAAGGATAAAGATGAACGCGGTTTAAGACAACAGAAGACGATTGACGTTGCATTTAAATTTTTGAAGATAGTACTTTTCAGGAAAGCAAGTAAACGGAAGGGAGTTCCACTGTCGGGAAGTGCGAAAAAAGAAACTGTTGGAGTAAAAGTGGCGGTTAAATTTAACTATGTCAAATGTAAAAGGGTGGGAACGAGATACCAATCTAGTAGCACGCTTAAATTCATGTAGGGAAAAAAGCTTGTCAGAGCAGTTTCCATGAAAATATTTGTAGATAAGACAAAGGGAAGCCACATCATATCTGTGAGAAAGTGACTGAAGTCAAGATGCAAAGTCAGGATCGATTATATTACAGATCCTTTGGATTTTGTCAATAACCTCGAAATGAATAGCAGGGGCACCAGATCAGATATGGCAACAGTATTCAATGCACAGACGAATGGTAGATTTGTAGATGTGTAAGATGGAATCTGACGATAGAAACCTTTTGGCACGACACAACAAAATTTCCTTGCAGTAAATGCCACTATTGATTCAATGTAGTTGTTCCACTTTAAGCCAGTCGAAAATGTGAGACCATGAAGGTGGAGTGAGATGCTCTCCTGGAGTCGGGCATCAGCCCTGCTGATGGCGGGCAGGGAAGTTTCTCTATGGCGGTTAAATGTGAGCAGTTTAGTTTTGGAGGCATTAAAATTTAGAAGCCATTTCCTGCCCCAGTGTTATTGTTCAAGTTAGGACCAAGGAAGAACAACACGAACACAAGAGTAGAAATAATGAAGATATATTACATGGAATAATAATACAAGATGTGGAAGGTGTTAGTATGACTGTCAGTCTGGTTTGGAGTGAACTACTATCGGCTCGACTCGATTCGTCCCTCTCTCTTGAGAGGCGTAGTATACATAGTGTTAGGAAGAGTTCATTCTGTAGTTATAGGTTAGGACCCATAAATCCCCCTCCCAATTTTTTACCTCGCAGGGGTCTTTAATATTTTTTCCTCTTCGGATTAATCATCAAAGGCTCTGTAAATTTTCTTTTTCTGCTTGATTTCCGCAGTTCTGAAATTGATTGAGGCCTTTGCATATTGAATATGTCAAATATTGTGTCCATTACTTCTTCCTCTTCCTGAGGTAGACCGTTAGAATCCTCTAACAGCTTCTTTCTGATTTGATTTAAGTGCCTTTTATGTGAGAACTTCGGACCCTAAATTATGTAAATCACGTTCCCGATTAGTTTCTCTATTGTACCTGGCTCCCAATAGGATGTGATGTTTTTTAACATTTAAAAAAAAACTTTCTCCCCTGGGTTAAATTTTCTTTTTGGTACAAACGACTTTGGTGATTGCTTTGTCTGTTTTGGCAGTAATTTGTCGAATACCGATCTAATTTTTCGGGCGAACATTACTTCCGCCGGCGACAATGCCGATGGTGTAGTACTGTTCGGTGTAATTCTATACACTTGCAAGAATTGTTGTAAAGCCTTTTCTGTTGGTACGTCATAAGCTTTCCTAAGTGCTCTTTTTAATGTATCTACAAACCTCTCCGCTTGCCGGTTTGATCTTGGGTGATATGGCGGGGATTTGATGTGTTTCACCTGAAAAATTTCACAAAATTCTTGAAAATCCGCAGATGTAAATTGTGTCCCATTATCGGTGACTAAATAATCAACCACTCCGAAACGAGCAAACAGCTCGTGAAGGCAATTTATTGTAGTCTCAGAGGTAGCTTTTCTACAACGAAATACTTCTGGCCATTTGCTGTAACTGTCTACTACAATCAAGTAGTAGAAACCCTCTAATGGACCTGCGAAATCTACATGGATTCTCAACCACGGTCGATCTGTCTTAGGCCATGGCTTATGAGTGATCGGAGGTGTCTTGGCTGCTAAGGAACAGCCCTTTCATTTGTCCACCATATGTATAATATCTTGATCCATGTTTGGCCAGTACACGTAACTTCGCATTAAGGATTTCATCCTGTTCTTTCCTGGGTGGCCCATGTGAAAATCCTTGAGGATTCGCCTTTGTAGCGTTTTCGGGGATACTACTCTTTCATTATATAGCAGAACATTATCACATAACGAAAAACTGTCTGATATATGCTTATCTTTTCCTACAATTTTTGTTTTCGTTTCCTTTATAAATTCATCATTCACTGCTTCGTTTCTTATTTCCTGTAATGTGACGGGGAGGTCTCGAATTGTACTACATAATGATGTTCTAATATCTTCCTCATATCGTAGAGCTGCAATTACAGAATCTTCTAATGTCTCCGTTTTCTTTGGTATTAGTCTCGAAAGACCATCTGCATGCCCGATTTTGTTTGATGGAAAATACTCCAATTTAAAGTTATAGTTTAATAAAATCGTCCCCATCTTAGTAATCTATTAGCAGTGTTGCCAGGTAGATCTTTCTTTGATCCAACTATTGTCAATAACGGCTTGTGGTCCGCCTGTAAAAATAAAACTACTGTAAATATATCTGTAGAATCTCGTAACCGCAAAAATAATCCCCAGTTTTTCTTTTTCGATTTGCGAGTAATTTTGTTCGGCTGGTAGTAACGTTCCTGACGCATGCGCGATGGGTTTTAGTGTCCCAGCCAGCATTTTATGAAGTATACATGCTCCAACACTATAGGCACTCGCGTCACTCGCGACTATTATTTCCAATTTTGGATCATAATGCGCTAAAATAAATCTGCTGTTAGAGTCTTAATGATTTTGTCGAAAGTTTTCTGACATTCATATGGCCATTCTCAAACTTTTTCCTTCTTCAACAGTTCGTTTAGGGGTGTGCGTATTTTGTGCATGTTAGGAATAAATTCTTGATAATAATTTACTAAGCCCAAGAAGTTTTGTAACTTGCCTAAATTTTTTGGAGCCGACATTTTTTTTTTTATTGCCGTGGCATTTTTTTATTATTGCCGTGGCTTTTTCTTCGTCAATAATATGGCCCAGATATTTTATCTCCTTCATAAAGAAGTCACATTTATTTTCCTTTACCGTAAAACCGTAAATTCGTATCCGCCTAAAAACCTCTCGAACGTGTTCCCAGTGTTGTTCAATATTTTTGCTATTTATCAGGATGTCATCAAGGTATGCGATCGTGAAATCCAGTCCGCCTAGCATCGTGCCCATTATTTGGTGAAATATCGCCTGCGCGGCCTTGATCCCGAATGGTAATCTCTGGAACTTATATAACGCATTATGTGTGTTTATGCACAACAACCTCTATCTTTCATCATCTACTGGTACTTGTAGGTATGCTTCGCTCAAGTCTATCTTTGAGAAAAAATTTCCTCCGTTCAACTATGTGAAAACTTCCTCTGATCTGGGGAGAGGATAGTGATAATCCTTAATCGCTGCATTCAATCCCGTCGAGAAATCAGCACATACTCGTATCTCACCCGATTTCTTTTTCACGTAAACCGTAGGTGCGGCCCATTGTCTATATTCCACCTTTGTCAATATACCGGTTTTCACGAGTCTATCCAACTCTTCGTCTATTTTTTCTAATGATGCGAAAGGTACATTTCTTTTCTTCTTGAAAATGGGTTGTACATTTTCTTTTAGTTCGATTTTGGCCGCCATTTTTTTACACCTCCCGTGGCCGGCTGAAAATACGTCGGGGAAACTCTCCTTTAATTTCTCTGCCTCGGTCGATAACCTTTCCACTTTTTGGCAGAACGTATTTATCGGTAAATCCCAGAGGTCAAATTTCAGCATCCAGTCAGTTCCAAATAAATTTTCCGTATTTTTTAGAACATACAACTTTAATTTATTGGTCATCCCGTTGAACGTCACATTAGTGATAATCTCCCTATCAAATATGATTTTTATTCCTGTTACCGACCTGACTTATTTATCTGTTCTCAACATGGTCGGTTTGTTTAATTTCTTCCACGTCTGTAACTAATAATGGTTACATCTGATCCGGAATCTAATTGTAATCTGATTTTTTGTTTAACATTTCTACTTGTACGTATTTTCGTATATTTATCCCGTCCATCGTGAACATTGAGGTCAAAACTAATCTCCGATCAGTCAGTTTATTGCTTCAACGCAATCAAACTGCTTAACAATTACATTGAACAATCAAACATACTGTCGCTGCTTGGTGTTGTCCTCAATATCCATTTTTATATTTTACATTTACATATGCTTTATCTCTGATATTTGAGCAATAAGACCAACTGTTGCCGCTTAGTGTTGACCTCAGTGTCCACTTTTATTATTATTATTATTATTATTATTATTATTATTATTATTATTATTATTATATGTACTAAAAACCCAATGATGTTAGTGTGACTAACAAACAACTTGCCAGACAACCTAATATCCCAGTCAAGAAAAAATCATGAAGAAAGAAGAAAGAAAGACCAAAAGCCAAACACCTTTTTACGCAGTAAACTAAATCGATCAACGCTTAAACTATCTAGACAGAGCAAAAACAACTTCACAACGTCAACATCCAACACACACACACACACACACACACACACACACACACACACACACACACACACACACACACATATATATATATATATATATATATATAATGAATCAATGTATTTTTGTCTGACATTATTATTGCTCCAAACGTTATTTTGTGGCTACCCATATTTGAATAGACGCCCATTTTTAACAGTGTGAATTACACCTACCATGCTTAATAAAGAAAATGGTATCCACAAAAGTAACGTTTAAAGTAAAAGGAAATATGGAGAGAAGAGTAAGCAATATTATTAATCTTGACATGGCATCTCGGCTTCAGTCACTTTCCCACCGCCGTTACGTAGATTCTCTATGCCTTTTCTATAAATACTTTCATGGTAATTGTTCTGATGAACTTTGATCTATCCTAGACTTTATTTAGGTGCAATACTAGACTGGCGGCAAAGTTTCAACAATTTGCAGCTGAAATGGATAGATGTAACCGTAAATTCTATGCCAACATTTTTTTCCCTCGCATTTCTCGCTTGTGGAACTTTCTTTCGGTTCCATGCTTTCTAGCCAAATGTGATCTTTAAGATGTCAATCATTATCAACTCTCTTCTTAATTATTCTCCTAGTGTTCTTGCTCCTTGATAACGTTTCTCTTTTTTTATTCTTTTACACTCAGTACTCCTTTGTGTCATAGTGGCTTTACTACCTTGCATGTGGTGATATGATTAAAATATATAGTTAAGGGATATTTTACAAAACAACACATAAAACGGGGTTAGTTGCTCACCGTAACGAGACTGACAACAATTTTGATATAAAAAAAATGATACTCTAATTAAAAGAGAAAAGTATTCACTAAGACGAATGTCGAAAGTACTTTAATCGCTTGATTATTCACAGCAAATTTGTCTCCAAGTTCTTATAACCTTTCACCATTCTTAGCAATTTAATGACAAAACTGAGGGAAACAAAAAGAAAAATTAAATCGGCTACCTTATACACCCAAAACCGATATAAAAAAAAATTATTTTAAAATTTAATATTCCAAGCGTCTCTCATTCGTGCCATTGTGTATCAACGTAAACAAACTTAGTCCTACGAACAAGAGATCCAGGAATGCAGTTGTACGCTGCAAAACCTATCCAAGTGCCGACTGCAGAAACGATCACCTCCCATTTATATGTAAACTAAGAATTAAACTACGGAAACTGAAGAAGTCTAACACAGCACCCAAATTCCAATAAAACAGTCTCTTGAAGGACCAAAACCTGATGGAAAAATTATGGACAGTGTAAAAGGAAGATATAAGGAGCAAATAGGAACAGTGGGACGCACTAAGAGAAGCTTTAATGACATCAACAAACGAGAAAAAATGGACGAAGAAGAAAAAAGAATGCGATTCTTGACATGATTGAAAGCAGACAGAAAACAATGCCAAGAAACGGAACGGAACACAAAAAAAACTACACAAAGAAATAAAGAACGAGTGTAGACAGGCTAAAGAAGAATGTCTCAAGGAAAAATGTGCAGAAATAGAAAGAATGAGTATCACAGATATGCATAAGAAATAAGAGAACTAACAGAACAAAAGAGGTGCTCATTAATAGACTGCATAAAATCTAAGGACGGAACGCTGATATTAGAAAAAGAAAAAATACTTCAGAGATGGGTCGAATATATCGGAGAACTTCTCCACGACGAAAGAGAACAACCGGCAATACACAGAAATACCAATGGACAGGAGATATTAAAAACCGAAGTGGAAGCTGCACTGGCCAAAGTGAACAAAAATAAAGAGGCTGGGCCAGACGGATTTGTAATAGAGATGCTGGCAGCCTTAGACGATTTCGGCATAGACAAGATCACAAAAATAATAAATGAAAACTACAACAGTGGCGACATACCGGAAGATCTAAGTAGGTCTATTTTCATAGCACTGTCTAATTTATCTTCCGTATTCTGATGAACAGAGCGCGCAGCAGAATCAAGCCAGAGCTAGGACAAGAAAAGTTCAGGTTCGTCAAAGACACTGGAACAAGGAACGCGATATTTATGCTCAGAATGTTATCAGAAATGCAATACAAATACAGAAGGTGTGTACCGGTGTTTTATAGATTAGGCAAAGGCTTGGAAAAAGTACACTACAAATATGTTGACATATTCGGGAAAGACATTAGAATAATCAAGACTCTATACTGGCAGCAAACCGCCTACATAGGGACAGAAAATGAGTTCAGCAGATATACAAAAATAGAAAGGGGTGTAAACAAGGATGTGTCTTCTCACCGGATTTATTTGATCTATACAGCGAGATAATTCTGAGAGAATTAGAAGTCCTACTAGGATTCATTATTGGCGGTCACAATCTTCACAATATAAGATATGCAGATGACACAGTGTTGATAGCAGATACGGAAGGGAAACTATAAAAGCTCCGACAGAAGGTAGCGAAGGAAAGCGAGAAGAAAAGACTAAGCATAAACTGCAAGAAGACATAATGCATGGTTATCTTGAAAAGGATGAGCCCAAAATGCAAATTACAGGTCGAGGAGAATAAAATCAAGCAGGTACAGAAATTTAATTGTCTGGGAAGTGTTCTAAGAGAGGACAGATTGAGCGACACTGAGATCCGAAGACGTATTGGGATGGCACATCAAAAGCTAAGCAGGGTATTAAGAGACAGAAAAATTTCATTGGAAACAAAGAAAAGAGTACTGACCTGTTTTTTACGTGATACCTGTCCTCCAGTACGGCAGCAAATGCTGGACAATATCCACAAAGATGAAGAATAGACATGAAGCAACAGAAATATGGTTCTACAGAAACATGCTGAGGATGCCATGAGCCGAACATGTGAGCAAGAACGAGGTTTTGGAGAGAATTGAAACAAAAAGGAAACTTATATTTATCACCAGGAATTGGCAGTTGAAATTTCTGGAGCACATAATGAGGAAGGAGGGCTTGGCAAATCTGATACTCACAGGACAGTTTGAGGGAAAGATGGACTGAGTAAATCAGCGCGTAACATATTCATGGGCTTGAGCAAATGGCTGGCGTAACAAGATTTGGGAAAAAGACAAAACTTATTAAAAGCTACAAAGTACAGGAAAATGTGGAGACCCATGATCGCCTATATCCTGAAGGGACACAGCAAATAAAAGAATAATAATATCCGAATCAAATGTCGAAATAATGAGGCAAAATGGAAAAGTTTATAGACAACGTGTTTCGACAATATGACATGCGTTGGTTCGCCTTTTTCAGGTCGTTCTGAAGAAGCCGAACCCAACTCACGTCACATCGCACCTGGCCACTCATATGCTTTACTTCCGAGCTGTGATTTTAAAAAAATGTTTAAAGAAAGAAGTAAAATATCCCAAGCGACCGGAGAAAATTATTTCTTTCCCATGAACATAAATAGACCTGAAATTCTGTAGTAATTAAAATTCGACTTTTAATTTTATTCTGTGTCGTCGTGAAAAATGAGATCGGGTAAGCAAATGTCAGTCGTACATTTTAATGTAACTGAACACTATTTACATTATTCGGACTATTGTCCTCATTTTTGTCGCCATATTTATTACAACGTTTCGGCCGTTGTACGCTCCGGCCTTCTTCAGGTGGTTGGAATGTCGAACTGAACCCTTTATTTCGCTCACTGGGGTAGACAGTTCTTGTTCCATGTGCCATGTTTAATGGATGTCAGGACACATGGCACAGTGGATAAATGCATTTGTTAGATCCAGTGACAGGACCCAAAGTGTGTGAGTTCATTACCCGGTTAAGGCAGTGGAGAACTCGGAGAGGGGAATTAACAGGATATAACTGATAACTGGCATCCATTAAACATTAAATCTGATATTCACAGGACAGGTTGAAGGCAAGGAAAACAGCGTATGACATCCTTAGTGAGCTTGTGTAAATGGATGGTGGAATAGGATTTAGAGGAAATAACAAAAAGACAATTAATTAAGAGCTACAAAGGACAGGAAATTGTGGAGAGCAATGATTGTCTACATCCTACAGACAATCGTATCGGTTTACTGTTACTCTTGTGGCATAAACTCATGACACATGTAAATAAAAAATGAAATCCTGTCGATATCTTCAGAAGTGACATTATTTTTTTTTATCGAGTTCACCCCAAGTAAGGCAGTAAAGCCACTAAGACGCAAGGAAGTATTAGAAATATTACTTAGGGGCGAGAACAAAAGAAGAGTAATCATGTGGCAGTAAATAGCGATTAACATTGCATTTCATTTTTTGGATATTAATGTTGACTGGAAAGGTTGGAGTCGGAAGGGAGTTCCACAAGAGGCAAGTGCGAGAAAAGAAACTCTTAGCTAAGAACTCACGGTTACATTTAGCCATTTCAACTTTAAAATGAAGTGACCTTGTCGCCAATCTAGTACTGCACTTAAATTCGCAAAGTCTAGCTACCAAAGAGGAAAGGTCATCAGAATAACTACCATGAAAATATTTATACAAAAGACACAGAGAAGCTACGTTATGGCAGTAAGAAAGTGAACGAAGCTAAGATGACAGGTTAGGACCAATAACATTGCAGATTATTCTTTGTGTTTTATCTAGAATCTCTAAATACATAGGAGATGTACTAGACAATGATGAATGAATACTATTACTCACTGTTTACTGAAGAAAGTATTTACATGAAAAAACTGTTATTTAGTTTCACTTGTCAGGGAGTCTTTTATTCTGTTTAACATGGATGCTATGTTACGGGGATGGGAAAGTGGCTGAAGCTGAGATGCTAGGTCATGATTAATAACATTGCAGATTCTTCTTCGGATTTTATCAAGAATCTCTAAATATATAGCAGGAGCACCACACCAGATGTGGCAGAATTATTCGATGCATGGATGAATGATATATATATATATATTTGTCATCCACAGACAGACTGTTTCGCTGTTTCACAGCTCATCAGTGTGGCTAGACGTCCGGTTGCCTCTAGCTAGGATCGAAACCCGACTGAATTTGCGTCAGTCGGAACTTCTCCCACTAAGCCGTCGGCTCACGGCAGGGATGAAGGTGAATTTTAGCATGTTTATTTTTAGATTCAGATAAACACACAGTGACTGACAGTGACTCAATTCTGTCGAAGAGTCGTGCAGTATTAGCTTAAATAGTCACTGTTTACAAATTCACACCTCAAACCAGAGGGCTCAACTGAAATTATATATATATATATATATATATATATATATATATATAAGAAAAATTCTGGAGAGAAAAATTGTCTAGCACGACAACAGTGAATGAACTTTCTTAGCAGCAGACCTAACAATGGATTTAATATATTTTTCCACTTCATGTCAGCCGAGAATGTTAGTCCGAGAAAGCGCCCGGAGTTTAGCATCAGCCATACTGATGTAAGGCAGAAAGGCGTATCTCAAATGATTAATGGAGAGTGGTTCAGTTTTGGAGTCGTTCAAATTAGCAAGCCATCCTACAAGAGAATCCAATCTGGAAATGGTATGACGATTTTAATTAATGAGTTCTCGAATGAAAATATTATTTTTAGTTTATTTCAGGTAAATGAATATTGTAGTATAAAAAATTCTTTCTTGAGGAATATAGACGCCTTGTCTAGATAAAATTCGAAGTTAAATCGAGATTATTGAGATAAGCGATTTATATCGGGGGTAATCCAACCCAAATAGTACTATAAACATTAGTGGGCATTTTTAAACACTTGTAAAATACTTATATATTACGACATACGTCGTAAACCTGCTCAAAAATATTTTATAAAATAGTAAATCTGAAATATAAACAAAAGAAAACAAAGACAGTGTAAATAAATTGACCATATTTTAGTAGCACTGAAACCAAAATGTTTGGAAATGTGTGTGTGTGTGTGTCTTACAAAACTAGAGGGATAGCAAGTTACGAATATTATTTTCAACTTTACTATGTAAATGCTATATTCACCTGTCGAAGTTTGAGGGGAAAAGAAACAATTTTGAAATTAATTTCTGGGAAGTGTTTTAACTGAGGACAGAAAGTGCGACACCGAAATCTGAAGGCGCATTGGGATAGCGAAAGTTGCCTTTAAAAAGCTAAGCAAAGTATTAAGAGACAAGAGAATTTCGTTAAAAACAAAGAAAAGATATTGTTACGTAATATCTTCTTCTTTATGTGTAATGTCCGTTCAGAGTGTAGACGATCATGGTTCTCCACAATTCCATGTCCTTTGTAGCTCTTAATAAATGTTGCCTTTCTGTAATTTCCCCTAAAACCTGTTCCGTCATCCATTTACTGAATCTCACTAAGTATGTTATGCGTTGTTTTTCTTTGTTCTTTTTGCCTTCAGTCTGGCTTGTGTGTATTAGATTTTCTAAGCCCTCTTTCCAAATTTTGTGCTAAGCAATGTATTAAGAAAGAGGAAATTTCCCTTGGTGGAGCACTGAATTCTTACGTAATATCAGCCCTCCTATATGGCAGTGAATGCTGGACAATCTCCTCACAGATGAAGAAGAGACTTGAAGCAATAGAAATGTGGTTCTACAGAAGGATACCAATAATACCATAGACTAAACATGTGAGCAACGACAAAGATTTTAGAGAAAATGGAAACAAAACGGATACTTATACATCAGGAAGAGACAGCTGAAATGTCTAGAGTACATATCGAGGAAAGGGGGCTTAGAAAAGTTGACACTCACAGGACATATTGAAAGCAAAAGGGACAGAAGAAAACAACACATAACCTGCCTAACGAGCTTGAATAAATTGATGACAAAAACAAGTTTAGGTGAAATAAATTTTCCATTACAACCAACTAATGACGAACACTTGAAGGGAGCAGTCGCAACCTTCGCCTGTAGCAGATTACACAAATATCATGACCTAAGTATTTCAGTCAGTGTGCATTTTCTTACAGGCTGATACATCCCAGACAGCTGGGGGATGCGTGTTTTATCTGATCCCAATCTTTCGATTACCAAGCAAGGTTTTGAATTCAGAGTAGCCTTTTTTCCCCTTGATTAGCAGCCAACCAAGGTTAGAGATCCTATTCTACCCTGCTATTTAACTGATAGGTGGTGGGTGGAGAAGAGATGAATTCATACATTTCCCAAGGGCATTCCCAAGTTCAGTGTACTGATGATGAGAGTTGACGATTGCACTAGCATGAAACAGACTGTCGCCTCTAAGTGCTGACTTCCATGTCCACTTTTATATTTACACACGCTCTATCTCTGATATTGAGCACTTTACCCCATAAATATAGCACACTTTAAGACTATATTTCTGCATATATATATATATATTATATATATATATATATGTTTACAAGTTGATTAAAAAGAAATGTCGACATAGTCTGTTTTATTTTTTATTATATTTTTCCAGTTTTCCGATAAGGTACTGAGTATTGTGCTCGAAGGTGTGGATAAACTGTCCGATGTTCATATTTTGTTATTTTTGTTCAAGGACTTTCGACTTTCGCAGTTATCATCAAGAACCGATGTGATGTCTGTGTGATAGTTAGAATTCCTTTGTTTGCATCCTCGTATTGTTTGGAAGTTGGATGTTTGAAATGGTCTAGCATGACGTCATGTGTTGGGAAGGATGAGATTTATTCATTTAATTAATTAATTTATTTATTTACTCATTCATATATATATATATATATATATATATATATATATATGTGTGTGTGTGTGTGTGTGTGTGTGTGTGTGTGTTTGTGTGTGTGTGTCGCTGTACGAGGTATCAACAACTGAAATGTGATTCAATATTATGATTGCTATTATTCTAATAAAGAGGAATTTTTATTTTTTTATATTTGTCAAAACATCTCTTGGCTATTTACTTCGTTTCTTCAATATCCTCGTCGCCACTGTTATGGTCCAAGTTAGGACCAAGGAAGAACAACACGAACACAAGAGCAGAAATAACGAAACTATATTACACGGAATAATAATACAAGATGTGGAAGGTGTTAGTATGACTGTCAGTCTGGTTTGCAGTGAACTACTATCGGCCCGACTCGATTCGTCCCTCTCTCTTGAGAGGCGTAGTATACATAGTGTTAGGAAGAGTTCATTCTGTAGTTATAGGTAAGGACCCATAACACCCAGTTAACCACTGATTGGAGATCCTTTTCGAAAGCAACGGCCAGGTTAACTTTTGATTCAAAATTGAGATTGTGCCCAAATTATGTTTGCGGTTATTCTAATAAAGAGAGTAATTTCTCCTATTTTTTATATTTGGCAAAATATCTCTTGGCTATTTACCTCACAACCTTTTTATCTTATGGCCTTGTTGAATTTAATTCCAGAATAATCAGTGAAAGAACGTTGCACGACACAACGGAAAAAAATTATTATGTAAAGAAAAAGCAACAGCGATAAGTTAATGTAGAAATGGGTGGCGATTTTTTTTAATCATTTCACCCCAAGGTGGGAATGTCAAACAAAATCAACCAACCAAATAGGATGAAGGCGAAACGAAATTTGTTTCTTGACGGACGCCTCAAAACTCAGATTAGCCACTTAATTTTGGATTCTTTCACAAACTCGTCCTATTTAACCAACTTACATGAAAACCTATTGCTGGAAATCTTTATCTGTTATTCGAGTCTTTAAGAACTCAGATGAACCGTCCATCCTCCCAACTATCTGCTTATTAGCCTTCTACCTTTTTTAGAAAACTAGTAGAGGCCATAATCAATTAGTTAAGCATCTCACAATGCAAGAACTTCTTTCAGACAAGCAATATCACTCGAGAAACTGTTGGAGTAGAAGTGGCCGCTGCATTTTAACAGCAAAGTGTGGGACCTAGATGCCAATCTAGTAGCACGCTTAAATTCATGTAGTTGGGGCACCAGGGAAAAATCTAGTCAGCGCAGTTGTCATGAAAATATTTTTTAGAAAAATCAGAGGGAAGCCACGTCATGTCTGTGAGAAAGTGACTGAAGTCGAGATGCCAAGTCAGGATCGATTATATTGCAGAACCTTTGGATTTTTTTAATAACCTCGAGATGAATAAGATGCAGTACCAGAGCAGATATGGCTGCAGTATTTAATGCACACAGTATGGTAGATTTGTAAATGTGCAAGATGGGTTCTGATTTTTTTTTTTATATTTGTTGAATTAACTGAAGGAATACAGATATCCCGCATTTGTAAACAATGTCCTTTTCTTGGTGTTTCAATTTTTGGGAAAACAATATGGTCGAATTTCTTTTGTATGAAATAGCTTCCGTTTATATGAAGCAAACTTGAAATTTCTAAAGAAAACATAAAAAAATGTACATAAGAGTTTTTGTTACAGTTTCTTCTTAAAATTATTCAGTGGTGGGTGTATTAAAGACACAACGCCTCTATCGTTTGACGGGTTGTGAGTAGCTTACTGTCTTGTATCTTTTTAAGTTAGCGGCGTTATTGATTGTTTAACCTGGCAGAAAGAGAGTTAAGTTTTATATCCAAACTTCTCTTGGGTCAAACTTATTTGCCGGGTAGCTACAATGAAATGAAGAACAGCTGTGGTATTTAAACTGTTCGATATTACTGAACATAACATATTAATTAGATACTGCCAAAGAAACGCGATAGCTAAGGTTTAAAACAATTTTTTTTAAATGAAAAATCTTTCTTGAAGCTTTTATTTTTATTTCAAGCTAATAGATGTTAAATTTGATATTTCCAGTAAGCAAAATATTTTTCTGAATTCAATTCTTGTAAAAAAGCATTATTCACCATAAAGAAAATCTTGAAACAATAGTGTCTATAATATATATTATTCATAAAAGCAATTAAAAGTTTTTCTAATTAAATAACGTTTTAGTTTTTATTGCATCTTTTATTTTACGATTCAGAGCAGATTTTCTGCAACTGGGGGGTCGTGTTTGGCAAAAGAAATTCATGATTTTAAATTCTCCAAGGATTTGTGCTTATAAGAAATATAAACATAAAGTGGTACAAAAATGAATTTCTCGAAATTTCATAAAATTAAATAGGGGGGTGGGGGTTGACAGATGTAAAAACCTGTTTTTACCAAGATTTTCTAAAAAAAAATAAACATTTCTAAAATAATTTCATTCATCTGTGAGAAAGTTCTGAAAGTTTCATTAAAATCTGACAAATATTTAATTTTTGGAAGAATTTCCGAATCAGAATTTTTTTGGAGCAAAAAAAAACAAAACAACAAAAACCGATAAAATTCCGTCTACTATTCTTTGGTTTCCTGCTGTTCCAAGAAAAACAAATTTTTAACCAAACTTTCGAACGTCCTAAAAAGTATGAAAATATAATTTAACAATTAAAAAGTCCTTTGGTCTTTCGCCTTTAATAACATCAATATTTTGTCGATAAAATTTTTGTTTTTTGTCAAATTTGGCTCATTTTTCCACCATGGTATATTTATTTATTATCGAATTTTTGGTGGTAACTAATATTTATTCAAATACTCTAAAAACAAATTCCATTTTCTTTTTAAATAATTCAGAAGAAACATGATAATCATTGCTCGTTTCTGTAAAACCTTGAGATTAAAGGAACTGTGTCGTGCTAGATAATTTTTCTCATCAGAATCTATCTTACACATTTATAAACCTACTATTCATCCGTGCATTGAATATTGCCGCCGCGTTTGCTCTGGTATGGTGCTCTTAGCATATGTCTTGACATTTTTGACAAAATCCAAAGAATGATCTGTAATGTAATCGATTCTGACCTGGCGTCTCGACTTCACTCACTTTCCCTCTGTATCTTCTACAAATATTTTCATAGCAACTATTCTGGTAAGCTTTTTTTCCTTAGTGTCTCGACTGCATGAATTTTAGCGTGCTACTAGATTGGCAACTAGGTCTCACCGTTTTACTGTTGATCTATCTCGATGCAACTGACATTTCTATTCTAACAGTCTCTTTTCGCGCGCTTTTTCATTCCCTTCGATTTCTCAGTTCTCTGCTAACTACAATCTTCAAAAATTTAATTGCAACGTCAATTGCCATCTTGTCTTCCTGAAACCTATTATTTTTATTCTCCTTTCCTCACTTCTCACTAAAATATTTTCATTTTCTTTTACTCTCTGTAACACGCCCCTAAGGGTATTATCGCCTTGCTTGGGGTGTTGGGGTGAAATGATTTTTAAAAAATTTACATTGTATTGTATGCAATGAATTGTCGTTATGTCGATAAAAAAGACTCCATTTTCATATTTTACATTACATTTTATTCAACTCCAAATTTTAATTAATTTAGGCCAATATGAGAGAGCGATCCCTAGCCTCTTGAAAGTGGACCTTGAATTCTCCTCTCTGATGTTCTACTATCCGCCTTCCTCCTCTTCGGAGTGGGTGTATATATTTATCTGTCATGCGATTCTTTCCGACGCATGGTTCCCGGGTGCAGCTGTGTCGATCCCCTCGGGCATCACTTTGTGGTCAGGCGTGTCATCTGTCAGGTCAACCCTTCACATGACTTCTTCAAAGGACACTGAATGCAAATTCTACTTTGGCTTGACCTGCGGTAAGTCATACTACATGTGTATATTTGACATGACTAGAATAGATTATCCTAATGCGGACACCTCTTTAACGAAAGGCCCAGTTGTGTTTAAACAATCCAATTGTCTTAAAGACCGTCCAATTATATATCACCGTTTGCTACAGAACATTATGACTAAGTTGGTGAGTTCTGGCCCCTGGCAATTCCTTTCGACTTCAGTTTCAATGCACTTCTATAGCAAAAATCCTTGCAACGTTTACCATGTTAAAAACCATTAGCAATATGTTAATCCTATCGATTAATCTTATCAATAAAGATTGCTTAAGTTCCTTACCGCTGAGGAACTTTGATAGACAAAGTCGAGCTTAGTAAATTATGTAATGATGTTCAGATAACGTTTCTTGACCTTTCCTAATTAATATGCACCATAGTTATATGACCCTTGACGACCAATCAACGGAATCCTGTTTTTACAGAGATTTAGTAGACAGCGAGGAGAAAAGATGCGTCCCTGACTGCTGAAAAGAAACCATCCTTTGTAGCATAAAGTTCTCCTGACTCGTTAGAAAAGATAACTTTTGCAATACCCACTAATTTTCGTGTTGGGGGTCAGTGGGAATGTACGTAGTATATTTCCATTTTTCTTGAGCATATTCTCTTTTTACAAAATAAAAAGTTCTTCGGATTTCTTTCTAGCCGTCTTTGTTTTTTATTATAAATGTTTAACCTTTATCACTCTGTATGTGACTTCATTTGCTGTACAAAAAGTTTATCCCACCACTGAAGGTCACTTTGATTTCTGAACAATAGTGAGTTTGAATTTTATAGTTACGTTGTCATATCCTGTAATAGCAACAGAAAACAACTTTGAGTGAAATTAACAATAAGGATGCAGCAGTTGTACAGGATTTTTTATTTGGTTAAAAAAAAAAAAACCACGAAAGAAAAATAGTTCAAACAAATGTTGAGGTAACATTTAATTTCAATATGGATACACAACAAAGACAGATGACACGAGCCGAGTTTTAAAAAAGACAATAAATTTATTGTTAACAGACAAGTGAATGCATTGCACAAATTAAGTGCATTGTGTGCCAAATGATGGCCAATAACATGTATGCAAATTATCAATGAAAATGAAATATGTCTTTTGACAATAATAATTATAATGCCGCATAAGGTCCTCAGAAAAGAAAACTACATATAAAATGTAGAAATAAAATAATTCTCTGAATAGTTTTCAAAGAATTGGTACAATTTTCGAAGTAAAATTCATGTTAATAGCGAAGAATAGAACAAGCACACCAGACGAAAACCTTCTTTAATGTAGGAGCGACTTTCATGTTCCTTTCAACTCTCATCTGGTGGGTGTCAAATTTCTTCTGCGTTGTTTTATTTTTTTATTTTTTGGACAAGAGCAACCAGTTTACCTGCAGCAGCTGTTCGTCGACCCCGAAAATGAAATCCAAGACCTCTTTTAAATAACCTACAAGTAGGCTCTAAATACACTTCTCAGAATTTGGAGGGAAACCCTTTTATGGTTTTGGATGAAAAAAAAACAAACGCAGCTGTTTTCCTAAAAATCGAAATGTACCAGAAATATTTTCGAAATTCAAAAGTTAAGCAAGAGCTCAACGCAGCGTCTGCTTTCTCTCTGTAAAGCAGACGATGCACGTTCAAGCAGCTTAAATTTCTTATAATTGAGAGGCATTGAAAAAGAATGCAGTGGAACGGAAAGTAATACTAATAATGCAGAGTGGAAAAGGTTAAGTAATTATCTATTCCGAGGGCCAAATATGACCAAGATTTCTCAACATATACTTAGTAACTTCATGATAACTCCTTTGTATTTATTATAATAATTACAATTGTTAGAAATGTAATTTCTTAAAGGGCATAAGAATTCATAAATACCATTTTTTTTTTTTTTTACAAAACTGTGATTTTTGAGGTCTAATGCTATTAGCAACAATTAATTTAAATGTTTTAAATTTATTATAATAAATGATAGGTCTTAGGTAATTATCGTTGCAATCATTAAGTTATATACACCTGCGAATTATATTTTATGGCTTCCTTCTATGAGGGATGTTCAACACAAACCAGATACAGCTTAATTATAAACAAAATGAAGACAATATTAAAATATAATTTGTACCACCTGACTAAATATATATTCTTTTTCAACCAATCGAATTCAAGATAGAAATTCGTTTCTCTGGAGCATATATACTGACTCGTTTTGCTATAAAGCTGCAGTTACTAAATACGTTTTGCCTTGATCCCATCACATCTATTTCCAGGGATGTCGTTACCCCGAAACATTTTAAGTAATTGCATCTTCAATACTAACTGGATAAAAACTAACTATAAATAAAAGGAAAACGCCATTAAATAAATAATTCGTAGGTAAATATCTAGCTGTAAAAAATAAACGTCCAAAAATAACAGAAGCCTTTGTCATAAAAAAAAAAACTCTTAACAACGTCAAGTACAAACACAGTCATAATGTAGTGACTATTTTCGGAAATTAAAAATATACAGTGTAACCGGGATATAAGAGAGTTGTCGGGACCGGAGAAGAAGTATTTTATATCCGAGTTTCTCTTATATCCGAGTTTCTCTTATATCCGGGTTTATCTTATATCCGGGCTTGGTCTATTTTGTATTATTAACACAGGCTCTAATTTGGGACCAGAGAAAATCTATCTTATATCCGGGTTTCTCTTATATCCGGGTCTCTTATATCCGGGTTACACTGTATCTACATCTCAGAAATTTTTTGAACAGTTTCTATTTATATTTATTCCAGAGAGTAAATCTCTTGCTTGCAGACAAGGGATTCATAATAGAAAATGAAATATATGGGCCCTTAAGAAAGTGGCCTTTCTGAGTTCTGAGACGTCCATCAAGGGACGAAATTCGTTTCGACATTCATCCTATTCGGTTGGTTGATTTTGTTTGGCATTGCTGCCCCTTGCTTGGGGTTAAATGATTAAAAAGCAAAATTCGACATTCATTTCTACATTGACTCGTCGTTGTTGATTTCTCTTTACATAATAAACTCTTTCCGTTGTGTCGAGCGATTTTCGTTCTTTCTCTGCTTATTCTGGAATTAAATTCAACAAGGCCATAAGATAAAAATGTTGTGAAGTAAATAGCCAAGAGATGTTTTGACAAATGTAAAAAAATAGGAGAAATTCCTCTCTTTATTAGAATAATAGCAATCATAATATTGGTATCATCTCAATTTTGAATCACATTTCAGTTGTTGATACCTCGTACAGCGACACACACACACACACACATACACACACAAACACACACACACACACACACACACATATATATGAATGAGTAAATAAATAAATTAATTAATTAAATGAATAAATCTCATCCTTCCCAACACATGACGTCATGCTAGACCATTTCAAACATCCAACTTCCAAACAATACGAGGATGCAAACAAAGGAATTCTAACTATCACACAGACATAACATCGGTTCTTGATGATAACTGCGAAAGTCGAAAGTCCTTGAACAAAAATAACAAAATATGAACATCGGACAATTTCTGATACTACTCTGGCGCAAATATCTCCAATTATTTCCATCAATGGCATCTCGCTCGAAGTTAGTATGAGACACATTGACAGCTGAAAGGTTACTCTTTAGCTTGTCTTTATACTTGAGCCATGGCCGTCCAACACTCATTTGTCTACTGTCAAGCTGGCTATACATGAGGACCTTAAGTATCCTGTCGGCACTTATGCTTGCAACATGAACAGCCCAGCGAAGTTGTGACTGCGTCAGGAAAGTCTGCAATTGCACTAATGTTGCATTTTGCGGAAGATCAGCATTGGACACCCTATCGTCAAAAGTATAACCACAGATCGTGCGTGGGGATGTGTACACTGTCTGAAATTCTTAATTCATGATATTTGTGCAATCTTCCACATGCGAAGATAACGTTTGCTTCTCCTTTAAGTGTTCGTTATTAGTCGGTTGTAATAGAAACATTTTAATGCTTATTTAGTGGGGGACTATTTTTTCTTAGATATATAATCACGTGACACTACCGTAGCGAGTATAAAAGCAGTGTTGAATTTAAAAACTGTCTCGTTTCCCGTCCGACATCAACAGGGGAACATAGCAATGTAGTAAGGCAGGAATTAATTTTGGTAACTTTCTTTCTCCCTAGATTTCTGGTGCCCCGACGACATGAATTTAAGGGTGATACTAGGTTGGCATCTAGGTCCCACCCTTTAACTTTTGAAATAGTTAAATGTAGCCGTCACTTCTACTCCAACTGTTTCTTTTCTCGCACTTCTAGCCTACGGAACGCCCTTCAGTTTACTTACTTTCCTGAAAACTACAATCTTCAAAAATGTAAATGCAACGTCAATCGCCATCTTCTATCTTCTTGAAGCCCGTTCATCTTTTATCCTTTCCTCAATCCTTCCTATATTCATTTTTTCTCCCAGTTTCACTCACTGTAGCCTCTGCGTACTAGTAACATTCCCGCCTTGTTTGGGGTGAAATGATTAAAAAAACACACACACACATTCATACCTAGCTGTGAATACTTATATCCTTGGCATACCCCCAACTCTCATCATCAGTACGCTGGACTTGGGAATGCCCTTGAGAAATGTATGAATTCATCTCTTCTCCACCCACCACCTATCAGTTAAATAGCAGGGTAGAATATGCTCTCTAACCTTGGTTGGCCGCTAATTTAGGGGAAAAAAGGCTACTCTAAATTCAAGACCTTGCTTGGTAATCTAAAGATTGGGATCAGATAAAACACGCATCCCCCAGCTGTCTGGGATGTATCAGCCTGTAAGAAAATGCACACTGACTGAAATACTTAAGTCATGATATTTGTGTAATCTGCTACAGGCGAAGGTTGCGACTGCTCCCTTCAAGTGTTCGTTATTAGTTGGTTGTAATGGAAAGTTTAATGCTCACTTAGTGAAAGATTATTTGCTAACAAATATGTAATCATGTGACACTAGTCTTCTTCTATGTACCGTTTCCCTTTAGGATATAGGCGATCATGGCACTCCACAATTTCCTGTCCTTTGTAGGTCTTAGTAAATTGTTTATTTTTCTTCTTGTTATTTCACCTAAACTTGTTTTTGTCATCAATTTATTCAAGCTCGTTAGGCAGGTTATGTGGTGTTTTCTTCTGTCCCTTTTGCTTTCAATATGTCCTGTGAGTGTCAACTTTTCTAAGCCCCCTTTCCTCGATATGTACTCTAGACATTTCAGCTGTCTCTTCCTGATGTATAAGTATCCGTTTTGTTTCCATTTTCTCTAAAATCTTTGTCGTTGCTCACATGTTTAGTCTATGGTATTATTGGTATCCTTCTGTAGAACCACATTTCTATTGCTTCAAGTCTCTTCTTCATCTGTGAGGAGATTGTCCAGCATTCACTGCCATATAGGACTGATATTACGTAAGAATTCAGTGCTCCACTAAGGGAAATTTCCTCTTTCTTAATACATTGCTTAGCACAAAATTTGGAAAGAGGGCTTAGAAAATCTAATACACACAAGCCAGACTGAAGGCAAAAAGAACAAAGAAAAACAACGCATAACATACTTAGTGAGATTCAGTAAATGGATGACGGAACAGGGTTTAGGGGAAATTACAGAAAGGCAACATTTATTAAGAGCTACAAAGGACATGGAATTGTGGAGAACCATGATCGTCTACATTCTGAGTGGACATTACACATAAAGAAGAAGATATTATGTAACAATATCTTTTCTTTGTTTTTAACGAAATTCTCTTGTCTCTTAATACTTTGCTTAGCTTTTTAAAGGCAACTTTCGCTATCCCAATGCGCCTTCAGATTTCGGTGTCGCACTTTCTGTCCTCAGTTAAAACACTTCCCAGAAATTAATTTCAAAATTGTTTCTTTTCCCTTCAAACTTCGACAGGTGAATATAGCATTTACATAGTAAAGTTGGAAATAATATTCGTAACTTGCTATCCCTCTAGTTTTGTAACACACACACACACACACATTTCCAAACATTTTGGTTTCAGTGCTACTAAAATATGGTCAATTTATTTACACTGTCTTTGTTTTCTTTTGTTTATATTTCAGATTTACTATTTTATAAAATATTTTTGAGCAGGTTTACGACGTATCTCGTAATATATAAGTATTTTATAAGTGTTTAAAAATGCCCACTAATGTTTATAGTACTATTTGGGTTGGATTACCCCCGATATAAATCGCTTATCTCAATAATCTCGATTTAACTTCGAATTTTATCTAGACAAGGCGTCTATATTCCTTAAGAAAGAATTTTTGATACTAAAATATTCATTTACCTGAAATAAACTAAAAATAATATTTTCATTCGAGAACTCAATAATTAAAATCGTCATACCATTTCCAGATTGGATTCTCTTGTAGGATGGCTTGCTAATTTGAACGACTCCAAAACTAAACTACTCTCCATTAATCATTTGAGATACGCCTTTCTGCCTTACATCAGTATGGCTGAGGCTAAACCCCGGGCGCTTTCTCGGACTAACCTTCTCGGCTGACATGAAGTGGAAAAATATATTAAATCCATTGTTAGGTCTGCTGCTAAGAAAGTTCATTCACTGTTGTCGTGCTAGACAATTTTTCTCTCCAGAATATATATATATATATATATATATATATATATATATATATATATATATATATATATATATATATATATATATATATATCATTCGTCCATGCATCGAATATTTCTGCCACATCTGGTGTGGTGCTCCTGCTATATATTTAGAGATTCTTGATAAAATCCAAAGAAGAATCTGCAATGTTATTAATCATGACCTAGCATCTCAGCTTCAGCCACTTTCCCATCCCCGTAACATAGCATCCATGTTAAACAGAATAAAAACTCCCTGACAAGAGAAACTAAATGACAGTTTTTTTATGTAAATACTTTCTTCTGTAAACAGTGAGTAATAGTATTCATTCATTATTGTCTAGTACATCTCCTATGTATTTAGAGATTCTTGATAAAATCCAAAGAAGAATCTACAATGTTATTGGTCCTAACCTGTCATCTTGGCTTCGTTCACTTTCTTACCGCCATAACGTAGCATCCCTGTGCCTTTTGTATAAATATTTTCATGGTAGTTATTCTGATGACCTTTCCTCTTTGGTAGCTAGACTTTGCGAATTTAAGTGCAGTACTAGATTGGCGACAAGGTCACTTCATTTTAAAGTTGAAATGGCTAAATGTAACCGTGAGTTCTTAGCTAAGAGTTTCTTTTCTCGCACTTGCCTCTTGTGGAACTCCCTTCCGACTCCAACCTTTCCAGTCAACATTAATATCCAAAAAATGAAATGCAATGTTAATCGCTATTTACTGCCACATGATTACTCTTCTTTTGTTCTCGCCCCTAAGTAATATTTCTAATACTTCCACACGAAGTAACACCTTGCGTCTTAGTGGCTTTACTGCCTTACTTGGGGTGAACTCGATAAAAAAAAATAATGTCACTTCTGAAGATATCGACAGGATTTCATTTTTTATTTACATGTGTCATGAGTTTATGCCACAAAAGTAACAGTAAACCGATACGATTGTCTGTAGGACGTAGACAATCATTGCTCTCCACAATTTCCTGTATTTTGTAGCTCTTAATTAATTGTCTTTTTGTTATTTCTTCTAAATCCTTTTCCACCATCCATTTACACAAGCTCACTAAGTATGTCATACGCTGTTTTCCTTGCCTTCAATCTGTCCTGTGAATATCAGATTTAATGTTTAATGGATGCCAGTTATCAGTTATATCCTGTTAATTCCCCTCTCCGAGTTCTCCACTGCCTTAACCGGGTAATGAACTCACACACTTTGGGTCCTGTCACTGGATCTAACAAATGCCTTTATTCAGTGTGCCATGTGTCCTGACATCCATTAAACATGGCACATGGAACTAGAACAGTCTACCCCAGTGAGCGAAATAAAGGGTTCAGTTCGACATTCCAATCATCTGAAGAAGGCCGGAGCGTACAACGGCCGAAACGTTGTAATAAATATGGCGACAAAAATGAGGACAATAGTCCGAATAATGTAAATAGTGTTCAGTTACATTAAAATGTACGACTGACATTTGCTTACCCGATCTCATTTTTCACGACGACACAGAATAAAATTAGAAGTCGAATTTTAATTACTACAGAATTTCAGGTCTATTTATGTTCATGGGAAAGAAATAATTTTCTCCGGTCGCTTGGGATATTTTACTTCTTTCTTTAAACATTTTTTTAAAATCACAGCTCGGAAGTAAAGCATATGAGTGGCCAGGTGCGATGTGACGTGAGTTGGGTTCGGCTTCTTCAGAACGACCTGAAAAAGGTGAACCAACATTGTCGAAACACGTTGTCTATAAACTTTTCCATTTTGCCTCATTATTTCGACATTTGATTCGGATATTATTATTCTTTTATTTGCTGTGTCCCTTCAGGATATAGGCGATCATGGGTCTCCACATTTTCCTGTCCCTTGTAGCTTTAATAAGTTTTGTCTTTTCCCCAAACCTTGTTACGCCAGCCATTTGCTCAAGCCCATCAATATGTTACGCGCTGCTTTACTCAGTCCATCTTTCCCTCAAACTGTCCTGTGAGTATCAGATTTGCCAAGCCCTCCTTCCTCATTACGTGCCCCAGAAATTTCAACTGCCAATTCCTGGTGATAAATATAAGTTTCCTTTTTGTTTCAATTCTCTCCAAAACCTCGTTCTTGCTCACATGTTCGGCTCATGGCATCCTCAGCATGTTTCTGTAGAACCATATTTCTGTTGCTTCATGTCTATTCTTCATCTTTGTGGATATTGTCCAGCATTTGCTGCCGTACTGGAGGACAGATATCACGTAACAAACAGGTCAGTACTCTTTTCTTTGTTTCCAATGAAATTTTTCTGTCTCTTAATACCCTGCTAAGCTTTTGATGTGCCATCCCAATACGTCTTCGGATCTCAGTGTCGCTCAATCCGTCTTCTCTTAGAACACTTCCCAGACAATTAAATTTCTGTACCTGCTTGATTTTATTCTCCTCGACCTGTAATTTGCATTTTGGGCTCATCCTTTTCAAGATAACCATGCATTATGTCTTCTTGCAGTTTATGCTTAGTCTTTTCTTCTCGCTTTCCTTCGCTACCTTCTGTAAGAGCTTTTATAGTTTCCCTTCCGTATCTGCTATCAACACTGTGTCATCTGCATATCTTATATTGTGAAGATTGTGACCGCCAATAATGAATCCTAGTAGGACTTCTAATTCTCTCAGAATTCTCTCGCTGTATAGATTAAATAAATCCGGTGAGAAGACACATCCTTGTTTACACCCCTTTCTATTTTTGTATATCTGCTGAACTCATTTTCTGTCCGTATGTAGGCGGCTTGCTGCCAGTATAGATTCTTGATTATTCTAATGTCTTCCCCGAATATGTCAACATATTTGTAGTGTACTTTTTCCAAGCCTTTGCCTAATCTATAAAACACCGGTACACACCTTCTGTATTTGTATTGCATTTCTGATAACATTCTGAGCATAAATATCGCGTTCCTTGTTCCAGTGTCTTTGACGAACCTGAACTTTTCTTGTCCTAGCTCTGGCTTGATTCTGCTGCGCGCTCTGTTCATCAGAATACGGAAGATAAATTAGACAGTGCTATGAAAATAGACCTACTTAGATCTTCCGGTATGTCGCCACTGTTGTAGTTTTCATTTATTATTTTTGTGATCTTGTGTATGCCGAAATCGTCTAAGGCTGCCAACATCTCTATTACAAATCCGTCTGGCCCAGCCTCTTTATTTTTGTTCACTTTGGCCAGTGCAGCTTCCACTTCGGTTTTTAATATCTCCTGTCCATTGGTATTTCTGTGTATTGCAGGTTGTTCTCTTTCGTCGTGGAGAAGTTCTCCGATATATTCGACCCATCTCTGAAGTATTTTTTCTTTTTCTAATATCAGCGTTCCGTCCTTAGATTTTATGCAGTCTATTAATGAGCACCTCTTTTGTCCTGTTAGTTCTCTTATTTCTTATGCATATCTGTGATACTCATTCTTTCTATTTCTGCACATTTTTCGTTGAGATATTCTTCTTTAGCCTGTCTACACTCGTTCTTTATTTCTTTGTGTAGTTTTTTTGTGTTCCGTTCCGTTTCTTGGCATTGTTTTCTGCCTGCTTTCAATCATGTCGAGAAGCTCATTCTTTTTTCTTCTTCGTCCATTTTTTTCTCGTTTGCTGATGTCATTAAAGCTTCTCTTAGTGCGTCACACTTCGAGTTTCTGTTCCTATTTGCTCCTTATATCTTCTTTTTACACTGTCCATAATTTTTCCATCAGGTTTTGGTCCTTCAAGAGACTGTTTTATTGGAATTTGGGTGCTGTGTTAGACTTCTTCAGTTTCCGGAGTTTCATTCTTAGTTTACATATAAAAGGGAGGTGATCGTTTCTGCAGTCGGCACTTGGATAGGTTTTGCAGCGTACAACTGCATTCCTGGATCTCTTGTTCGTAGGACTAAATTTGTTTACGTTGATACACAATGGCACGAATGAGAGACGCTTGGAATATTAAATTTTAAAATAATTTTTTTTTATATCGGTTTTGGGTGTATAAGGTAGCCGATTTAATTTTTCTTTTTGTTTCCCTCAGTTTTGTCATTAAATTGCTAAGAATGGTGAAATGTTATAAGAACTTGGAGACAAATTTACTGTGAATAATCAAGCGATTAAAGTACTTTCTATATTCGTCTTAGTGAATACTTTTCTCTTTTAATTAGAGTATCATTTTTTTTATATCAAAATTGTTGTCAGTCTCGTTACGGTGAGCAACTAACCCCGTTTTATGTGTTGTCTTGTAAAATATCCCTTAACTATATATTTTAATCATATCACCACATGCAAGGTAGTAAAGCCACTATGACACAAAGGAGTACTGAGTGTAAAAGAATAAAAAAGAGAAACGTTATCAAGGAGCGAGAACACTAGGAGAATAATTAAGAAGAGAGTTGATAATGATTGACATCTTAAAGATCAAATTTGGCTCGAAAGCATGGAACCGAAAGAAAGTTCCACAAGCGAGAAATGCGAGGGAAAAAATGTTGGCATAGAATTTACGGTTACATCTATCCATTCCAGCTGCAAATTGTTGAAACTTTGCCGCCAGTCTAGTATTGCACCTAAATAAAGTCTAGGTAGGATAGATCAAAGTTCATCAGAACAATTACCATGAAAGTATTTACAGAAAAGGCATAGAGAATCTACGTAACGGCGGTGGGAAAGTGACTGAAGCCGAGATGCCTTGTCAAGATTAATAATATTGCTTACTCTTCTCTCCATATTTCCTTTTACTTTAAACGTTACTTTTGTGGATACCATTTTCTTTATTAAGCATGGTAGGTGTAATTCACACTGTTAAAAATGGGCGTATATTCAAATATGGGTATCCACAAAATAACGTTTGGTACAGTAATAATGTCAGACAAAAATACATTGATTAATTATATATATATATATATATATATATATATATATATATAGAGAGAGAGAGAGAGAGAGAGAGAGAGGGAGAGAGAGAGATAGATATATATATATATGTGTGTGCGTGTGTTGGATGTTGACGTTGTGAAGTTGTTTTTGCTCTGTCTAGATAGTTTAAGCGTTGATCGATTTAGTTTACTGCGTAAAAAGGTGTTTGGCTTTTGGTCTTTCTTTTTTCTTTCTTCATGATTTTTTCTTGACTGAGATATTAGGTTGACTGGCAAGTTGTTTGTTCGTCACACTAACATTCATTGGGTTTTTAGTATATATATATATATATATATATATATATATATATATATATATATATATATATAATAATAATAAAAGTGGACACTGAGGTCAACACTAAGCGGCAACAGTCGGTCTTATTGCTCAAATATCAGAGATAAAGCATATGTAAATTTTTACACAAATACTGCATGTGTGCTGTTGTCCTAATATCACTAGGATGGATTCAATGTCTCCTTTCCTAATGTCGTGCTTTTTGTTGGAATGTTCAATTCTCTTCTGCTCAAAATTGTTGTAGCGTTCCCAAATCAACCTTCACCAGACAGATCTCTCTCCAGCAACATTTTTCCGTTAACGCCAAGAGTACATTTAACTACATCCTTAAAAAGTTTTTTTTTTTTTTTTTTACTTATGAGCGGGTCGATTACCTTTTACTAGCTCACCATAAAAAAGTCTGTGTGGCAATCTACCACCCTCTGTATGTGTCAGATGACCTATCCAACGCATTTGATTACGGAGAAGTATGTTTCTCTATGCTGGCTATGTTTGCGAGCAGAAGCAATTTTGTGTCTGGTCTAGAAGACTGCCAATTGATGTCCAAGACTCGTCTCAGGCACTGTTGATGAAAACACTTTAAGATTTTGTCTCTTCGGTGGTCTATGCTTCAGAGGAATATAAAACGTGATTAGATGCCGATCTTTGTGCTTAAGGAGGTGTTACGATCCCAGTATACTCTTTTTTCAAGTTTTTTGAATGCTTGACTTGCTCGTTCAAGAAAGTAACTCACTTCTGCATCCAGTGAGCCAGCAACTAGAGAGTGCACTGCATAAGACTACAAAATTGTCAATGTTGGGTTCTATGTAAGGCAGCCCAAGTGTGGGTGTGTACATGAGTATTGTCTTTTTCAAACTGATAGTCACCCTAAAAGCAATATACTCCCATTATCACTTGTATGTCATCTCCACTGTGAGCAAGAAGATGCATACCTACAGGCATGTTGGATCTAACGATAATTTCGTTTTGCCCAGGGGGACACAGGTTTGACTCCTGCGGGAGAGTGCATATTTTTCTTTAATAACATTTATCAAATATTCAGGCTAGTAGATGAAAATAAATAAATATACAGTTTAATAAATAAATTGAGCATCTACACAAATATGAGTAACCACTAAAAATAATGTTTAAAGGGATAAAAAATGTATATGTATGTAAAATTAAAAATATAAATATGTCTACTTGTATATAGATTACTTTGTAGAAAGTAGAAGCCTCATACTGGGATAATGGTTATCGAGACTTGATGGTTGACAATTCAATTCCTACTGGGTGCACCATAAAAATTTAACGTAAAATAATTCAATAAAGGTTGACAAGATGTAAAATCTACTGACATTATCTAAACTTCACTACAATGCATTTTCATATTAAAATCACGTTCAATGTATTTTCATAGTAAAATTGCTTTCCAATGCTTTTTCATTATAAAATCAATTTCAATGTATTTTATAGTAAAATAAATTCCAATGCATTTTCATAGAAAAATCCCTTTCCAATGAATTTTCATAGTAGAATCCCTTTCCAATGCATTTTCATAGAAAAATCCCTTTCCAATGCATTTTCATATTAAAATCACTTTCCGATGCATTTTCATATTAAAATCCCTTTCCAGTGCATTTTCATAGTAAAATCCCTTTCCAATGCATTTTCATAGTAAAATCCCTTTCCAATGCATTTTCATAGTAAAATCCCTTTTCAATGCATTTTCATCGTAAAATCCCTTTCCGATGCATTTTCATTGTAAAATCCCTTTCCAATGCATTTTCATAATAAAATCCCTTTCTAATACATTTTCATAGTAAAATCCCTTTCCAGTTCATTTTCATAGTAAAATCCCTTTCCAATGAATTTTCATAGACAAATCCCTTTCCAATGCATTTTCATAGTAAAATCCCTTTCCAATGCATTTTCATAGTAAAATCCCTTTCCAATGCATTTTCATAGTAAAATCCCTTTCCAATGCATTTTCATATTAAAATCACTTTCCGATGCATTTTCATATTAAAATCCCTTTCCAATGCATTTTCATAGTAAAATCCATTTCCAATGAATTTTCATAGTAAAATCCCTTTCCAATGCATTTTCATAATAAAATCTCTTTCCGATGCATTTTCATTGTAAAATCTCTTTCCAATGCATTTTCATAATAAAATCCCTTTCTAATACATTTTCATAGTAAAATCCCTTTCCAGTTCATTTTCATAGTAAAATCCCTTTCCAATGAATTTTCATAGACAAATCCCTTTCCAATGCATTTTCATAATAAAATCCCTTTCCAATGCATTTTCATAGTAAAATCCCTTTCCAATGAATTTTCATAGTAAAATCCCTTTCCAATGCATTTTCATAATAAAATCCCTTTCCAATGCATTTTTATACTAAAATCCCTTTGTGATGCATTTTCATAATATAATCCCTTTCCAATGCATTTTTATACTAAAATCCCTTCCCAGTGCATTTTCATAGTAAAATGCCTTTCCAATGCATGTTCATAGTAAAATCATTTTCCAATGCATTTTCATAGTAAAATCCCTTTCCAATGCATTTTGATAGTAAAATGCCTTTCCAATGCATGTTCATAGTAAAATGCCTTTCCAATGCATGTTCATAGTAAAATCCCTTTCCAATGCATTTTCATAATAAAATCCCTTTCCAATGCATTTTGATAGTAAAATCCCTTTCCAATGCATTTTCATGGTAAAATCCCTTTCCAATGCATTTGCATAGTAAAATTACTTTCCAATGCATTTGCATAGTAAAATCACTTTCCAATGCATTTTCATAGTAAAATCCCTTTCCAATGCATTTTCATAGTAAAATCCCTTTCCAATGCAGTTTCATAATAAAATCCCTTTCCAATGCATTTTCATAATAAAATCCCTTTCCAATGCATTTTGATAGTAAAATCCCTTTCCAATATATTTTCATAGTAAAATCCCTTTCCAATGCATTTTCATAGTAAAATCCCTTTCCAATTCATTTTCATAGTAAAATCCCTTTCCAATGCATTTTCATAGTAAAATCACTTTCCAATTCATTTTCATAGTAAAATCCCTTTCCAATGCATTTTCATAGTATAATCCCTTTTCAATGCATTTTCATCGTAAAATCACTTTCCGATGCATTTTCATAGTAAAATCCCTTTGCAATGCATTTTCATAGTAAAATCCCTTTGCAATGCATTTTCATTATAAAATCGCTTTCCAATGCATTTTCATTGCAAAATCCCTTTCCAATGCATTAACATAGTAAAATCCCTTTCCAATACATTTTGATAATAAAATCCCTTTCCAATGCATTAGCATAGTAAAATCCCTTTCCAATACATTTTGATAATAAAATCCCTTTCCAATGCATTTTCATCGTAAAATCCCTTTCCCATGCATTTTCATAGTAAAATGCCTTTCCAATGCATTTTCATAGTAAAATCCCTTTCCAATTCATTTTCATAGTAAAATCCCTTTCCAATACATTTTCATAGTAAAATCACTTTCCAATGCATTTTCATAGTAAAATCCCTTTCCAATGCATTTTCATAGTATAATCCCTTTTCAATGCATTTTCATCGTAAAATCACTTTCCGATGCATTTTCATAGTAAAATCCCTTTGCAATGCATTTTCATAGTAAAATCCCTTTGCAATGCATTTTCATAATAAAATCCCTTTCCAATGCATTTTCATTGTAAAATCCCTTTCCAATGCATTAACATAGTAAAATCCCTTTCCAATACATTTTGATAATAAAATCCCTTTCCAATGCATTTTCATAGTAAAATCCCTTTCCAATGCATTTTCATAGTAAAATCCCTTTCCAATGCATTTGCATAGTAAAATCCCTTTCCAATGCATTTTCATATTAAAATCACTTTCCGATGCATTTTCATATTAAAATCCCTTTCCAGTGCATTTTCATAGTAAAATCCCTTTCCAATGCATTTTCATAGTAAAATCCCTTTCCAATGCATTTTCATAGTAAAATCCCTTTTCAATGCATTTTCATCGTAAAATCCCTTTCCGACGCATTTTCATTGTAAAATCCCTTTCCAATGCATTTTCATAATAAAATCCCTTTCTAATACATTTTCATAGTAAAATCCCTTTCCAGTTCATTTTCATAGTAAAATCCCTTTCCAATGAATTTTCATAGACAAATCCCTTTCCAATGCATTTTCATAGTAAAATCCCTTTCCAATGCATTTTCATAGTAAAATCCCTTTCCAATGCATTTTCATAGTAAAATCCCTTTCCAATGCATTTTCATATTAAAATCACTTTCCGATGCATTTTCATATTAAAATCCCTTTCCAATGCATTTTCATAGTAAAATCCATTTCCAATGAATTTTCATAGTAAAATCCCTTTCCAATGCATTTTCATAATAAAATCTCTTTCCGATGCATTTTCATTGTAAAATCTCTTTCCAATGCATTTTCATAATAAAATCCCTTTCTAATACATTTTCATAGTAAAATCCCTTTCCAGTTCATTTTCATAGTAAAATCCCTTTCCAATGAATTTTCATAGACAAATCCCTTTCCAATGCATTTTCATAATAAAATCCCTTTCCAATGCATTTTCATAGTAAAATCCCTTTCCAATGAATTTTCATAGTAAAATCCCTTTCCAATGCATTTTCATAATAAAATCCCTTTCCAATGCATTTTTATACTAAAATCCCTTTGTGATGCATTTTCATAATATAATCCCTTTCCAATGCATTTTTATACTAAAATCCCTTCCCAGTGCATTTTCATAGTAAAATGCCTTTCCAATGCATGTTCATAGTAAAATCATTTTCCAATGCATTTTCATAGTAAAATCCCTTTCCAATGCATTTTGATAGTAAAATGCCTTTCCAATGCATGTTCATAGTAAAATGCCTTTCCAATGCATGTTCATAGTAAAATCCCTTTCCAATGCATTTTCATAATAAAATCCCTTTCCAATGCATTTTGATAGTAAAATCCCTTTCCAATGCATTTTCATGGTAAAATCCCTTTCCAATGCATTTGCATAGTAAAATTACTTTCCAATGCATTTGCATAGTAAAATCACTTTCCAATGCATTTTCATAGTAAAATCCCTTTCCAATGCATTTTCATAGTAAAATCCCTTTCCAATGCAGTTTCATAATAAAATCCCTTTCCAATGCATTTTCATAATAAAATCCCTTTCCAATGCATTTTGATAGTAAAATCCCTTTCCAATATATTTTCATAGTAAAATCCCTTTCCAATGCATTTTCATAGTAAAATCCCTTTCCAATTCATTTTCATAGTAAAATCCCTTTCCAATGCATTTTCATAGTAAAATCACTTTCCAATTCATTTTCATAGTAAAATCCCTTTCCAATGCATTTTCATAGTATAATCCCTTTTCAATGCATTTTCATCGTAAAATCACTTTCCGATGCATTTTCATAGTAAAATCCCTTTGCAATGCATTTTCATAGTAAAATCCCTTTGCAATGCATTTTCATTATAAAATCGCTTTCCAATGCATTTTCATTGCAAAATCCCTTTCCAATGCATTAACATAGTAAAATCCCTTTCCAATACATTTTGATAATAAAATCCCTTTCCAATGCATTAGCATAGTAAAATCCCTTTCCAATACATTTTGATAATAAAATCCCTTTCCAATGCATTTTCATCGTAAAATCCCTTTCCCATGCATTTTCATAGTAAAATGCCTTTCCAATGCATTTTCATAGTAAAATCCCTTTCCAATTCATTTTCATAGTAAAATCCCTTTCCAATACATTTTCATAGTAAAATCACTTTCCAATGCATTTTCATAGTAAAATCCCTTTCCAATGCATTTTCATAGTATAATCCCTTTTCAATGCATTTTCATCGTAAAATCACTTTCCGATGCATTTTCATAGTAAAATCCCTTTGCAATGCATTTTCATAGTAAAATCCCTTTGCAATGCATTTTCATAATAAAATCCCTTTCCAATGCATTTTCATTGTAAAATCCCTTTCCAATGCATTAACATAGTAAAATCCCTTTCCAATACATTTTGATAATAAAATCCCTTTCCAATGCATTTTCATAGTAAAATCCCTTTCCAATGCATTTTCATAGTAAAATCCCTTTCCAATGCATTTGCATAGTAAAATCCCTTTTCAATGCATTTTCATCGTAAAATCACTTTTCGATACATTCTCATAGTAAAATCCCTTTGCAATTCATTTTCATAGTAAAATCCCTTTCCAATGCTTTTTAATAGTAAAATCCCTTTCCAATGCATTTTCATAGTAAAATCCCTTTATGATGCATTTTCATACTAAAATCCCTTTTTAATGAATTTTCATAATAAAATCCCTTTCCAATACATTTTCATAGTAAAATCCCTTTCCAATGCATTTTCAAAGTAAAATCCCTTTCCAATGCATTTTCATAGTAAAATCCCTTTCCAATGCATTTTCATAGTAAAATCCCTTTCCAATGCATTTTCATAGTAAAATCCCTTTCCAATGCATTTTCATAGTAAAATCCCTTTCCAATGCATTTTCATAATAAAATCCCTTTCCAATGCATTTTCATAATAAAATCCCTTTCCATTGCATTTTCATAGTAAAATCCCTTTCCTATTCTTTTCCATAGTAAAATCCCTTTTCAATGCATTTTCATCGTAAAATCACTTTCTGATACATTTTCATAGTAAAATCCCTTTCCAATGCATTTGCATAGTAAAATCACTTTCCAATGCATTTTCATAGTAAAATCCCTTTCCAATGCATTTTCATAGTTGTTGTGGTAGGATCCACCTAATTTGTATAGCGGAGTACCGACGATATAAATATGGTTGGTACCGGAAGACCGGGAGGCAAATCAAGAGATCCAACTAAAGACTCTGCTCGACTGCGACTTAGTCAACACATTCTCCAGGAACGGTCTTCCCAGGAATATACAAAAGACTATATGTAAATATTGTGTACACTTTCTTGTTTCAATACATTTTATTCTAAGTACATTTTGTGTTTGCAATATTATTCCATGCATTAGTCAAGTTTCAACAATCGCGACGAAGTAGTAAGAACCATACGGAAAAAAAAAGAATTAATAATTGAGAGTTTTCAACAATTGGGATAAGTCATTGAAGAACACAGGCTGAAAAAAAAAATTATTAATTCAAAGTCCAACTGTAACGTAACGACGAAGGATTCTGAACTTCTGGATATGTAGAACTCGTTAAAGGACGACTAAGCATAAAGGAACGTTCACTCAGAAAAATTTGAAATGTGTCGTAAACGAATAACGGTAATTTTAAATTGAAAAAATGATCTACAACGAAGCACCCGTTAAAAAGAAAAAAAAACTGGCCGACTACAAAAACATGCATGGAAGTAAAAGGAGCACAAATACACCGTGTCGTCTTTGAAAGGTAACGAACTTTAAAAAATTATTTTTTTTGTTTGTTCAACAATATAGTGACAAATTACCTCTGATAATAAAATCAGAAGTTGTCATTAAAATACGCGAACAGAAGTCGAAAACGAAAAAAAAAGTCCGACGGTCTCTGTTCACAAAAAAAAAAAAAAAAAAAAAAAAAACCACCAAAGTTGATTATCACGGGCGGGAATGTAAAAGCAAGACATAAAATTAAAAAGTCGTACGTTGTTTCGATTTTTTTGGTCAGCTTATATGATATCCGTGGATACACAAATTAAAAGTAAATTCATTGTTGCATGAACACTATCAGCTAAAGATGGATGAATTATCCAAAGTCATATCTGAATTATTCAAATCCCAGCAGTTGAGTCAACAACGTCAGCATGAACAGTTTGCCTTATTAATAAGGGAACAACAGATAGCACAGCAAAAATATCAAGATAAGCAAGATGAAAGACAGCAAGAACAACAGATAGCGCTGCAAAAATATCAAGAAAAGCAAGATGAAAGACTTTTAGAAATTCAAAAGTTAACACTGGAGAAATTAAACAACTATCAGGCAAATGAAGGAAATTCTTTATATTCTAATAACACCATATTTAAGTCGCTGGAAATTTTCAACTATGTGCCAGACGAAGAAAAAACTTTTGAAGCGTACTTTAAACGATATGAAGATATTTTCTACACAGACTGTGAAAACTGGTCGAATTCAAGAAAAGTCAGTCTATTACTAAGAAAGCTAGGTACAGCAGAACATAGCAAATTTGTAGATTTTATTCTACCGAGAAAAACAACTGAATTGGAATTCTCGGAAACAGTGAAATTGCTAAAAGAGCTGTTTGGAGCAAATATGTCGCTTTGGCATAAGCGATGGTTATGCATGAATGTCTCTAAATCCGACGATCAGGATTACTTAACATATGCATCTATAATGAATAGACATTGTGACAATTTCAGATTTGCAGAGATTACGGTTGAAGAATTCAAGTGTTTAATTTTTGCTCAAGGACTGGTATCCAGTAAGAGTGCCGAAATAAGACGTAGAGTTTTGTCTAAACTCGAATCTGAACAAAACCTTACCCTGCAAAAGTT
This sequence comes from Acanthosepion esculentum, assembly GCA_964036315.1. Lineage (NCBI taxonomy): Eukaryota > Metazoa > Mollusca > Cephalopoda > Sepiida > Sepiidae > Acanthosepion > Acanthosepion esculentum. The sequence continues at coordinate 68,940,781 of OZ038513.1, read as the reverse complement.
AGCAGAGGAGTGTCAACGGGCCGTAAGTTTAAAGAAAGAGTCGCAAAAAATCGAAGAAGCTGGCATTGCTTATATTAAAAAAATAAAAAAACAGTCAAATTACCCATCAGAGAAAAAATGGAGAAAAAATTCCGCGTATTTTAATAATAGACAAGAAAATAAAAAGAACGAGGATGGAAAAAAAGGTCCCACCATATAATTGCAGACGTTGTAACGAAAGACACTGGGAGGTAAATTGCCCATATAGAAATAAGAAATGTTTCGTGTGCCAAAAGAATGGTCACAAAGGATCGTGTTGTAAAACGAAAAAATTCAATAGCCGAATTAGACAAACAAATTCGAATATCAAATCAGATAGAGATTTGAGGAAATATGTGACGACTGAAATATTCAAAAAGAATATCAAATTTCAACTCGATTCGGGGTCAGATTTAACAATAATGAACGATAAAACATGGAAAATTTTAAAAAGGGCCTACAATAATGAAGTCAACGAAACTCGCTCGAACGGTAACTGGAAAGGAAATTAACTTCGAAGGCGAGGTTGTACTTCCCATGAAATTGAACGGGATCGTTAAAAAAATAAAAGTTTTCATTCTGAAAAATGGAGAAAACTTGTTGGGCACAGATTTTATTGAAACATTCGAATTGTGGGATAAACCGTTAAACTCATTCTGTAGAAAAGTAGAAAGTAATACGCAAACAAGACAGGACATTAAAGATGAATTAAAGAAAAAATTTCCGGAAACCTTTACACCTGGTCTTGGAAGATGTAACAAGTTTGAAGCTAAATTTGAATTAAAGGAAAATACTATGCCTATTTTTAAAAAGAAACGTAACGTGCCTTTCGCAAGTGTAGAGAAAGTTAACGAAGAACTTGATAGGTTGGAAAAAATGGGAATTATTTCAAAAGTAGAATCTAATTCATGGGCTGCGCCGATTGTGTGCATAAAAAAGAAATCAAACCAAATCAGAGTCTGTGTTGATTTTTCGACAGGGTTGAACTCGGTAATTAAGGACTACCATTACCCGTTACCGAGTCCGGAGGAGATTTTTAACAAGCTAAATGGCGGAGTGATATTTTCAAAAATCGACTTATCAGATGCCTATCTCCAAATTCCCGTCGAAGAGAAATGTTCGAAGTTACTAGGGATAAACACGCATAGAGGTTTATTCAAGTACAACAGGCTTCCTTTTCAACAAGCTATGGACGTCATGTTGAATGATTTAGATTTTGCGTGTGCCTACTTAGATGACATCATAGTAAGGAGTGCAAACGTTGACGAACATCGAGAGCACCTCAATCAAGTATTTAAAAAGATTCAGGACTTTGGATTTAAAGTCAAAGAATCAAAGTGCGAATTTGATTTGGAGGAAATTAAGTATTTAGGTCACATAATCAACAAAAATGGCAGATTTCCAGATCCGGAAAGGTCCATTGCGATTAGAGACATGCCGACGCCCACTAACGTGGCGACACTACAGAGTTTTCTGGGGCTCGCAAACTATTATCAAGCGTTCATTAAAGGAATGTACAATCTAAGAGCTCCGTTGAATAAACTACTGAAAAAAGACAAGGCATGGGAATGGACGGTAGAATGTCAGAAAGCTTTTGATGAAATAAAGAAAATGCTTACGTCCGACCTCTTTTTAACCCATTACAATCCAAAACTTGATATTGTAGTGGCAAGTGACGCTAGTTCATACGGGGTAGGAGCGTGTATTCAACACATAATGCCAGATGGTTCTAGAAAACCAATTGCACATGCTTTGAGAGCATTACTCCCAGGAGAGCGAAGTTATTCCCAGATAGAAAAAGGGGCGCTGAGTATCATTTTTGCCATAACAAAATTTCATAGATACATCTACGGCAGACATTTTATGTTAGAAACGGATCATAAACCTCTGATCACTATTTTTGGTTCAAAGAAAGGGTTACCCGTTTACACGGCAAATCGACTGTTAAGATGGGGAACCATTCTTCTTAATTATGATTTTCACATAAAGCACCTATCATCCAAAAATATAATTCATGCGGATACTTTATCAAGACTAGTACCGAGTCAAGAAGAAAGATTCGAAGAATCAATTATTGCAATTATCAGAGCAGATTATGAGGTGAAAAGCATGGTAAACAACATTGTAAGAGAGCTACCGGTTACATCAAAGGAAATCAAAAAAGAAGCTGAAAGCGATGATTTCATTTTAGAAATAAAAAGCAAAATGGTAGCAAATGACCAAAAAGTGCAGGAGATTTATTCAATGTGTGACGGAATTTTATTATATGGTGAGAGAGTAGTAGTACCAAAAAAGTTGCAGAAAAGAATCCTACGGGACTTTCATATGGGTCACCCGGGGATTAATAGAACAAAAAGCTTAATGCGAAGCTTTGTATATTGGAAAGGAATGGATGTGGATATCGAAAACATGGTTCATCGATGTAAAGAGTGTGCGTTAGCAGCTAAGGCACCACCTATAATACACAAACCATGGCCTAAGACGGATCATCCGTGGACAAGATCACACATTGATTTCGCTGGTCCAGTAGAAGATTATTACTACTTAATAGTGGTAGATAGTTTTACAAAATGGCCGGAAGTACTACGCTGCAAAAAGCCTACGTCCAATACCACAACAACTTTTTTGCATGAACTATTTGCACGGTTCGGTGTGCCAGAGTGTATTGTGAGTGACAATGGTACACAATTCACTTCTGAAGAATTTAAGGAATTTTGTGAGTTATATCAAATTAACCACATAACGACGCCGCCGTATCATCCGAGATCCAATGGACTCGCAGAAAGATTTGTCGATACGTTAAAGCGCGCTCTGAAGAAAGCCTCAGGAGTTCCAACGGAAAAGGCGCTTCAGCAATTCCTACAAGTATACAGAATCACGCCAAACCAGAGAACACAATCAAACATGGCACCAGCTGAACTAATGTTCGCTAGGAAAATTAAGTCAGTGTTTGACAAGCTTTTGCCAGGAAGAAATAGAGTAAAGAACACTATGTATACAGCTAGAAAAAGATACACCGCCGGAGAGAAGGTGTTTTTCAAGTGCTACAGAAACAACGTTGAGTTCTGGGAGCGAGGCATAGTGGACAAGAGAATCGGTGACCTGATTTACATAATTAAAGGGCCGAAGAATACTCATAAAAGGCACCAGAACCAACTCAAAAAATGTTACGTTCTAGAGCATGAAGAGAGTATACCGGATGAGGAGGAAGATCCCATTGATGTAATGTATGATATTTTTCAAGTAGAACCTCCGCAGAGTGCTCCTGAACCGAGAAGATCCGGTAGGAAACGAAAGTTCACGGACCCATTGGACGTGAATCCAAAACGGAAAAGATATTAAAATTAAGCAGATTGATATATACATATGAAGTATGCAAAGGGGATCTACAAATAAATAACCATAATCATCATTCCATATAGGAACCCAGTTTGAAATCCAAAAGGGATTCCAAGGCTTGGAAGGGGGGTGTTGTGGTAGGATACACCTAATTTGCATAGCGGAGTACCGACGATATAAATATGGTTGGTACCGGAAGACAGGGAGGCAAATCAAGAGATCCAACTAGAGACTCTGCCCGACTGCGACTTAGTCAACACATTCTCCAGGAACGGTCTTCAGAGGAATATACAAAAAGACTATATGTAAATATTGTGTACACTTTCTTGTTTCAATACATTTTATTCTAAGTACATTTTGTGTTTGCATTATTATTCCATGCATTAGTCAAGTTTCAACAATAGTATAATCCCTTTTCAATGCATTTTCATAGTAAAATCCCTTTCCAATGCATTTGCATAGTAAAATCCCTTTCCAATGCATTTTCATAGTAAAATCTCTTTCCAATGCATTTTCATAGTAAAATCCCTTTTCAAGGAATTGTCATAGTAAAATCTCTTTCCAATGCATTTTCATAGTAAAATCCCTTTTCAAGGAATTGTCATAGTAAAATCCCTTTCCAATGCATTTTCATAGTAAAATCCCTTTCCAATGCATTTTCATAGTAAAATCCCTTTTCAAGGAATTGTCATAGTAAAATCCCTTTTCAATGCATTTTCATAATAAAATCCCTTTCCAATGCATTTTCATAATAAAATCCCTTTCCAATATATTTTCATAGTAAAATCCCTTTCCAATGCATTTTCATAGTAAAATCCCTTTCCAATGCATTTTCATAGTAAAATCTCTTTCCAATGCATTTTCATAGTAAAATCCCTTTTCAATGCATTTTCATAGTATAATCCCTTTTCAATGCATTTTCATCGTAAAATCACTTTCCGATGCATTTTCATAGTAAAATCACTTTGCAATGCATTTTCATAATAAAATCCAGTTCCAATGCATTAACATAGTAAAATTCCTTTCCAATACATTTTCATAGTAAAATCCCTTTCCAATGCATTTTCATAGTAAAATCCCTTTTCAATGCATTTTCATCGTAAAATCACTTTTCGATGCATTTTCATAGTAAAATCCCTTTCCAATGCATTTTCATAGTAAAATCCCTTTCCTATGCATTTTCATAGTCAAATCCCTTCCCAATGCATTTTCATAGTAAAATCCCTGTCCAATGCATTTTGATAGTAAAATCCCTGTCCAATGCATTTTCATAGTAAAATCCCTTTCCAATGCATTTTCATAGTAAAATCCCTTTCCAATGCATTTTCATAGTAAAATCCCTTTCCAATGCATTTTCATAGTAAAATTCCTTTATGATGCATTTTCATACTAAAATCCCTTTTTAGTGAATTTTCATAATAAAATTCCTTTCCAATACATTTTCATAATAAAATCCCTTTCCAATGCATTTTCATAGTAAAATCCATTTCCAATTCTTTTCCATAGTAAAATTACTTTTGTATACATTCTCATAATAAAATCAACTTCAGTGTATTTTTTTAGTAAAATTATTTCAAGCTTTAATGGTCATTGTTAATGGTCATTGACACTAGTCCGGTTAACTATTAATTCTGTGTAGTGACTTGTGTGTTGCATACAAAGCCTAACCTAAGACCAGTTCTAATGCATTTTCATAGTATATTCAATGTACTTTTATTGCAATTTCTTGGTATGTGATACTGGTTTGTGAGACTAGTCCGGTTGATCATTACTACTGTGTACAGAGTTTGTTTCTCACTGGCTAATCGATCTAAAATTCAGCATTAGGTTGATTGATTTACTGATTTTGTTGGGCTTCATATCAACCTCTATTGGTGCCGAAGTCTAAATACCTTTAACGCTATTTCATGCCTTCGACTACAGATATTTTCTACTTAATTTTATACTTTCAGAGCAAACAATTTTTATATATAGTTTGTAGACAATGTTGGTAATGTTTTTAAGTATTACTGGTAATTTCCCTACAAAAATGTATTACAAAAATGTATTATAAAAATGTACTGTTGAATTTTGTTTAGGGTATGGATCACTATTCGCCCATAGCTGGGACCCTAACAGGTGCTACCACCCCAGGTTAGAGTGGAACTAGAAACAACAGCTGTTAAGTGGCGCTTCCACGATCCTTAGAACCTCCAATCTCTCGATATGTGGCCTTGCTACCAGATGTAGTTTATCGTCATTCCCAGGATGGCAGCATTAAGTAATTCAACAAAGGTTGAATTTTCATCAAATTTACCAACCAAACCACTCAATTAAACATTCAACGGAAAGCCAAACAACGGGTATTTGGAGTATTCATATGAAATATAAAAATAGCATAAAATGTTAATATCCTCTTCAGAGTCGTCGACCAAAAACAAAACGAAAACAATGCAAATAAAAGAAATTACATAAAAGATATACGCCCAAATGTTGCATTCAAATGGACTTTTTGGTAGCAATAAGTACACTCGTATTGGCGTCGGCGTGGAAAATGTCACGATACCATTTCTAACCTTAGGTTTCTGGTTGGAACCTAGAAAAAAAGAGCATACACTAGAAATTAAAGGAAATAAAATAATAATAACAGGTAGTATTTAAAGAATTCGGAAATATGACAAAAGCCTCGCAAAAATATTCACATACATATGTTTATATGCATATAATTCATTCATACACATGCATATGTTCACAGTGGATACTCATATTTGAGAAGACGCTCCTTTTATTCATTAAACTGTATATTTATTTATTTTCGTCTACCGGCATGAATATTCGAGAAAAAACATGTACTCTCTGAAAGGATACGAATATGCCCCCTCCTGCGTAGAGGGAACCATCGCTAGAGGGACGCAAGTTCGAATCCTGCCGGAGAGCGCAAATTTTTTCTTTAATAAGATTTCTCGAATATTCAGTCCGGAAGACGAAATTACAGAAATTTGTGCGTCTACTCAAATATGAGTATCCACTAAAATAACTTTTAAATTGATAAAAAAACTGTCGGATTAATAATAAAAAAATAATCGATGACTTCTTTACATATATATATATATTTTTTTAAGCGTTTCAACCCAAGCAAGGCGGGAAGCCACTAGCACGCAAAGGGTTACAGAGAGTTGGAGCGAAGGCAAATAGGAGTGATATAGGAAAGGATGAAGAGAAGGATAGGGGATAGATCAAGGACCTGGAGACGTCGATTGACATTACATTTGAATAGTTGGAGATTATCGCTATCAGAGAAACAGGAAAGGGGAGTTCCACAGGCGAGAGGTGCGAGGCATGAAGAGACTGCTGCATTTAACAGTTTCGACAGTAAAAGGGTGAGAGCAAGATGCCAGCCTAGTAGAACGTTTAAATTCATGAAGTCTGGGAACCAGCGAAAGCAGCTCATCAGAGCAGTTACCATGAAAGTATTTGTAAAGAAGACGGGGGAGGGGGCGACGGTACGTCTGTGAGAGAGCGACTGCAGACGAGATGCCAGATCAGGGCCAATTACATTGCATATCCATCTCTGGATTTTATCAAGAACCTTGAGACAAACAGAAGGGGTTCCAGACCATATATGGCAACAATACTCCATGCAAGAGCGAATGGTTGATTTGTAGATTTGACGGATCGAGTCTGGCGAGAAAAATTTCCTGGCGCGGCAAAGGGAGCTGAGTTTCCTTGCGGTGTACGAAGCTATATAGATATATAGGACAAAAGGAAAACTTATCTTAGCAGACGCGTTTCCTCCTCTGAGGACTTAATCAAAGCATATGCAAAGATTTTTTGTAACAAATTTTGTTCTTATTCAGATTTTCTTTTTATAATTATACTCTATCCGAAATTTTAAACACGCAGACTCATATATATATATATATATATATATATATATATATATATATATATATATATATATATATATATATATATATATAATGATCACATATATATTATTTGTATATTTTAACGTTTTTTTATTTAGTAGACATGTTGGAGCACAATAAAATTGTTGGAACCTCTTTGGCTACTCCTGTAACCCTTTGTCAGTTCTTGATACTGAGTCGTCTTTATATATATATATATATATATATATATATATATATATATATATATATATATATATATATATATACAAGGTAACCAAAAAAGTTCTGTCCGTTTTTTGATTAGTCATTGAATGAAGTTGAAATATATACGAAATGCGTGTAGCAATTGTTTTCAAATTCGGACAGCCGGAAGTAGGAACATCAGACGTTATAAAAAAACACGCACACCGTGCCCGGCCATCAGTTATAATCCGGACAGCTGTGAGAAGGATGGAAGTGTCTAGAGATCTCTGTTCGGGGCTGTTTGCTGTACGACTTCAAAGTGGGCTTATCAGCAGCTGCATCAAGTCGCCGCATATGTCGAGTGTTTGGGGATAGTGCTGTGGATGAACGTACTGCAAGGTGTTGGTTTCGAAAATTCAAGTCGGGAGATTTGTCTCTCCATGATGAGGCTCGCAGTGGACAACCACAGGTCTTGAATGACGGAGTCCTGAACGCGGCCATTGAAGAGGACAGTAGTCTAACGTATGGTGAACTTGCAAGACAGTTCAACGTTTCCAATGAAACAGTTAGACTTCACCTGCACCGCCTAGGTAAGACGTACAAACTGAGCAAGTGGGTTCCGCAAACGCTGTTGGGGGTCCACAAGGAACAACGAGTGGCAACCTGCGTATCGCTGCTTTCTCGCCACCGTACCACATCCTTATTCAATCGAGTGCTTACCAGTGATGAAAAGTGGGTTCTTTCTCGCACTGGCGGCTGGGGCTGTAGAATACGCCGACTGCACCTCTGTAGAGGGTTAAGATCCCCCCAATGAGGCCACCTGTTGGCCGTGGGTGGCGACCCGTAAGGCTCTAGGACGGAATCCTGGTGGTTGAGCAGTCATTGATCCGGCAACAGAGTGGGCAATGGCTTGCAACACACCACTTTGGCCCTTACTTGGTCTGACGGGCGGTCGGATTGGGCCCGATCCGATCAATCGGCTGGTCCTGACATGCCCTAGCACATATATATTTATTTTTCTCCTGACTGTACTATTGAATCTACTTTAGTGGAACATTTCCCAACCCTTTATCGTATTTGTGCTAGAAGGCGGGGGCTGAGGGTCAATTATGTTGAGAGCAAAAGACTTTTTGACCGCTGTTGGATTTTTTCAGCACTAAACCAGAATTTGGCAGAGGCTCAGAACTTCGCTCCCAATATGAGTATACTGGTCGTGTATCCCCGTCTCAGCCAAGGCGAATGGGTTACCCCCTTGGTTCATTCCCTTCTTAAGTTGGACTCCGTGGTGGTTGGTGGAGCACAGAGCCAATGAATATAAAAACCCAGATATGACGTCTTTAAATAAAAAAACAAAACGTAACCTATCCGAATCAGACTCTGAGTGTGAAGCAGCAGACTTCCCCAGATTTATTGTCATTGAATCCCTGGAGGAGGTCTGTCTTGCTAAATTCTCCCCATTTTTGATTGAGAAAATTATTTCTGCAAGGGCGACACCAAGAAACGTCAAAAAATTAAGAAATGGAAACTTGCTTGTTGAGGTGGATAGCCGAAGACAAGCAGAAAACATCTTAAAAATGAAAAACTTTTATAATACCAAGTGTAAAAGCTACCCACATGAAAGACTCAATGCTTCCAAAGGTGTCATTAGAAGTCGGTAGATGTCTTTAGCCACAGAAGACGAAATGACAGCTGCCCTGGGAAAACAGGAAGTGACTAATATAAGAAGAATGAGTATAAGAAAGAGTGGTGAAAAAATTGAAACAAACACTTACATCTTGACTTTTAATCTACCACAAATACCTAAAGTGGTCAAAATAGGCTATTCTCTGGAGAGAGTTGAGCAGTACGTCCCAGCTCCCTTGAGGTGCTTCAAATGTCAGAAATTTGAACACCACAGGGACGCTTGTAGAGGACGACAGACATGTGCCAAATGTGGGGAAAAAGAGCCAAACCATAAAGAGGATGAATGTTTGAAACCACTTAGATGTCCAAATTGCCAACAAGACCATCCGGCATACGCAAGATCTTGTGACATTTACAGAAAAGAAAGAGAAATCCTGGAGGTAAAACATAAGAAAAATGTGTCCTTTCCGGAGGCCAGAAAAATTGTAGGGTCCTATATGGGTGAGACCAGCTATGCCTCTGTTACACGAAGGGCTGAAACTAATAATGAAGATAATAAATATAGAACCCTGATAAATAAACTAATAAATTTGGACCCAAGTGAGTGGACAAAATTCCAGGAAGATCTAAAAAAGGAACACACCAATAGTATTCAAACATCTCGATTGGAAGTTCCAGCTAAGATTAATACATCTCATGATAAAATTAGGGATGATAATAAAATAACCAAAAAGACATCCCAAACACAGACCACTCCTCCCAAAAAACAAAACTGGCAACGATCACCAATCCGTTCTCCAACTTTAAAAATTGATAACTTGGGGAAAAATAACGTATCAAACTCCGAACCTAACAATGATAAAGCAGAACGTTCCCCACAATCAAAGAGAGATCATACCCCTACTTCATCCTCACGGGAACGTTTAAAGTTGTTGAATCCACTAAGCCAATCTTCAGACTATCAACATTGAAGATTGAAACCAAAAATAGGTTTAGCATGATAGAAAAGATGGATACAGAAGAGCCAACCAGTAAAAACAAGTCGAAAAAAAAGCAATAATTCCAACTTGACATGAGGGACTTGCAAAATAATTCAATATTACAGTGGAATTGCAGAGGAATTAGAGCTAATCATGAAGAACTTCTCATACTCCTCAACAAATATAATCCCAAAGTGGTATGCCTCCAAGAAACATTTTTCAAGGACAATAACTACTTAAAAATAAAAAATTACAATTCATATAATCATTTACACAAAGACGGACACAGAGCTTCGATCTTAGTTAGGAAAGACATACCCCAACATCAAATAACCATTGACAGTGATCTTCAAGTCATTGCTGTCAAAACAACATTACATAAAACAGTCAGTATCTGCTCCATCTACATTCCACCTCACGATCCAGTTAATGAAATAAAACTCAATAAGCTAATTGACCAAATCCCTAAACCCCACATAATATTAGGTGAACTTAACAGTCATAATACCATATGGGGGTGTCTTAAAACTAATCAAAAGGGTAAAGACTTGGAAAACATAATCAATAGCAACAATCTCTGCATCTTAAACGACAAATCTCCAACTCATCTCAAACCATCTACCGGCTCCTATTCAGCCATTGACATCACTCTATCTGATCCTTCCAGCTATATGGATTATACGTGGAAGGTTCATGATGATCCTTGTGGCAGTGATCATTTCCCAATTGTAATAAATATTACAACCTACCACTGATAATAACAGACTTCCCAGCTGGAAAATAAATAAAGCTGACTGACAACAGTTCAATACATTATGCAATATAAGACTGGTTCAAGATTCAAGATGTTCAGACCCAATTAAACACTTTTCAGAAACATTAATCACAATAGCAAACGAAACCATTCCAAAAACTTCTCCATCAAACAGGCGCAACTCACCTTGATATAATGACGAATGTAAAATAGCAATCCGACTGCGTAATGCTGCTCTCCGTAAATTCAACAAAGAACCTTCCACCAATAACCTCAACTCCTTCAAACTGCTCCGAGCAAAGGCCCGGAAAACAATTAAGTTGGCCAAAAAGAATAGTTGGCAAATTATCGTCCAATAGCACTAACTAGCTGTCTATGCAAGACTATGGAACGTATGATTAATAGAAGGCTAATTTGGTATGTAGAATCCAACAACCTGTTTACTAACTCCGAATGTGGCTTCAGAAACCAAAGATCTACGATGGATCATGTGGTCACGTTGGAAACCTCTATAAGGGAGGCATACATCCAAAGGCAACACCTTGTAGCCATTTTTTTCGACATGGAAAAGGCTTATGAGACCACTTGGAGGTATGGTATTATGAAAGATCTGCGGGACATGGGATTGAAAGGCAGACTACTTTCGGACAGGAAGTTCCGAGTCCGAACTGGTTCAACCCTGTCGGACACTCAAAACCAAGAAGAGGGTGTTCCTCAGGGGAGTATACTGTCAGTAACCCTCTTCAACATCAAAATTAATAGCATTACCAACTATCTTAATCATGGAGTTGATAACTATTTGTATGTTGATGACTTCCGTATAACCTCCACATCCAAATACATACGTACTGCAGAACGTCAACTGCAACAGGGCATCAACAAAATAAATAGATGGGCTATCACAAACGGCTTCAAGATTTCAAAATCGAAAACCCAATGCATGCATTTTTGTCAACTAAGGAAAATGCATAATAACCCAACACTAAAATTAGACAAAACAGAAATTCCGGTAGTCGAGCAATATAAATTTCTAGGAGTTATATTCGACAAAAAACTTAACTTCATCCCCCATATACAATATCTAAAAGAAAAATGCAGCAAAGCCCTAAACCTACTCCGAGTTGTAGCCCACAAAGACTGGGGTGCAGATCAACAAACTCTCATTAAATTATACCGAACATTAATCCGATCAAAACTGGATTATGGCTGCTTCATATATGAAGCAGCCAGAAAATCGTATCTAAAAACTCTTAATACAATCCACCATGAAGGATTGAGACTCGTCTTGGGGGCATTTAGAACATCCCCTGTGGCGAGCCTTTATTTTGAAGCGTACGAACCACCACTAAAACTTAGATTCACAAAATTAGGTCTGCAATACTACACTAAAATCAAATCTCAACCCACCAATCCAGCCTATAATTGCATCTTTAAATCCAAATACCAAGCCGTATTTGATCAAAAAGAAAAGGCTATAAAACCTTTTGGTCTCCGAATGAAACATACAGTGGAAGACAACAACATCTCAATTACAAAGATCCACGAAACCGTTAAACTAAGATCACCTCCCTGGCAACCTAAAAAACCTGTGGTCAACCTTGATCTCAACAAACTCCCTAAAAATAAAACACACCCATTAACTTATCAAGAAAAACTCTACAACATTCATGAAAAGTACCCAAATTACTCGCACATTTACACTGATGGTTCTAAAAACAGCAATAGAACTGGATGTGGAGTAATTTTTGGTAAGAAAACAATGGAAAAATGTCTCCCAAATGAAGCTTCCATATTCACCGCTGAAATCTGTGCAATAAATTTGGCTCTTCAGATTGTTGATGCCAGCAACATAAAAAAATTCATTATTCATTCTGACTCAATCTACAATCCATAAAAAATACACAACAGAATAACCCTCTTATTGCTAAACTGTTGAACAAACTGAACACCTTAACACATAGCGAAAAGGTGATATTTTGCTGGATCCCAAGCCATGTTGGAATCCAGGGAAAATGAGAAAGCCGATTCATTAGCCAAAGCTGCTCTCAACATGACACCCGACCAAAACATCAAAATCCCATACACTGACCTAAAATATAAAATCAAGACAACAATAACACTAAAATGCAACAACTATGGGACAAAAATACCAACAATAAACTCTATCAAATAGCACCAATTCTAAAGGAAAGGCAATTGAATCTTAAAACAAGAAAAGAACAAACCACCACTGCTCGACTACGCATTGGACACACAAGACTGACTCACTCATTCGTACTAAAACAAGAACCTCCCCCTAAATGCTCCTGTGGAAAACAATACACCGTAAAACATATACTAATAGAATGTACAAACCTCACACACATCCGTAGAAAATTCTATAACGCGAAGAACATGAAGAAATTATTTGCAAAAACTGAACCAAAAAATATATTGGATTTTCTAAAAAGAATTGGTCTCTTATCAAAGATATAGACTGATGTATAAACAACATATCCTACCTTTTATCATTTTTTCAAATAAATTGTCCTTAGCAAATGGAAATTCTTGACTTAAACAAAATACCTAGGATTATTTTGCAGTGTGCAAGCAAATAAGCTCTAGGTTGCTAAAAATGTTCCGTACAAAATAGGCATTTAAAATTCACATAAACTGGATTTGGCATTAAATAACCCACAGTGGTTGATATGCCATAAAACCCAAACAAGCAAACAAACAAACAAAAGTGGGTTCTGTACGAAACTCACAAGTGTTCCAGACATTGGTTGTCTCCTCAGGATGCTGTCCCTGACACCGCAAGACCGCCTATGCACCCACGCAAGATTATGCTTTGTGTCTGGTGGACAGGTCGTCAAGTGGTTCATTATGAACTGCTACCAACGGGCCAAACGGTCACTGGAGACCTATAGTCGCAGCAATTGAAACGTGCGCAACAGGCATTGCGCCAGAAGGAGCAAAGGTGTGCTTTTCCTCCATGACAATGCCAGGCCACATGTCGCGCGAGTGGTCAGGGTTACCATACAGCAACTTGGGTGGGAGACTTTGTGCCATCCACCTTATTCACTTGACCTTGCGCCATCCGATTATCACTTCTTCCATTCCCTGGATAATCATCTTCGTGGGAAATCCTTCACCAATGAAGCAGACTTGCGCAAAGCCGTCATGAACTTCTTTGCGTCAAAACCCCCCGAGTTCTACTGCAAGGGCATTGAACAGCTGGAGACACGTTGGCATAAGGTGCTAGATGCTGATGGCGATTACTTCGAAAAGTATATATAAGTTACACATACTGTGAATCGTTTTCTTTTTTTCCTTTAAAAACGGACAGAACTTTTTGGTTACTTTGTATATATATATATATATATATATATATATGTGTGTGTGTGTGTGTGTGTGTGTGTGTGTGTGTGTGTGTGTGTGCTTGCATTTCCTTTTTAGCTAGTGTCAAAGCGTGCTCGGAGATACTTTTCTGTATATCTACACGTCGACATTATCTCATTATCTTTATTTGACAAGACACTCTAGTCTCTCGTCCTCTAAACGTACCAATCAACGTTTTCTCTTCCTGCCAACATCTCGTGTATTTGTATTCTGTTTTATAACTATAACTTGTAATCATATTTATCCTTTCCATTCGATTTTTTAAGCATTTCACCTCAAGCAAAGCGGGAAGCCACTAGCACGCAAGGGGTTACAGAAGATTTGGAGCGAGAGCAGATAGGAGAGATAGAAGAAAGGACGAGAAGGATAGTGGATAGATCAAGGCAACTGGATATGTCGATTGACATTACATTTGAATATTTGGAGATTATAGCTATCAGAGAAACAGGAAAAGGGAAGGGACGTCCACAGGCAAGATGTGCGAGATATGAAGCTATTGGAGTAGAAGAGACGGCTACATTTAACAGTTTCAACAGTGAACGGGTGAGATCGGGATGCCAGCCTCGTAGGACGCTTGAATTCATGAAGTCTGGGAACCAGCGAAAGCAGCTCGTCGGAGCAATTACCAGTATTTGTAAAAAAAAGACAGAGAGTGGCGACGGCACGTCTGTGAGAAAGCGACTGCAGACGAGATGCCAGCAGGGGAGCATTATTGTTTCTTTGATGTCTCATATATTTACATAGGGCTGTACTATTCTTATATTTTACTGGTCCATATTAATCTTGTAATTTAAATTTATTAAGAATTATATATATATATATATATATATATATATATATATATATATATATATATATATATATATATATATATATATATATATGGTAGACATTCTATTATCACAGTGCGTGATAGCTAATAACAAAAGTAATGGAAACAAAAAGAATCTAATTAAAATTAGCTTGATTATATTAAAAAAAAAAATTTTTAATTAAAATTCCCTTCATTCCTCGTTCGTGCGCATGTGTACTCACACCAGTGTACGAAATTTAGTCTGATAAAGTCCAAAAGAATGATACGCGTCACAGGAAAACTTTTTTCCACTTTGCCATACATTTTTACTCCGGTATTGTACTTAATATATAAAAATCTATATATTGTTATCTCATATATATATATATATATATATATATATATATATATATATATATATATATATATATATTACTCTTACCTCCAAATGCAAGAAAAAAATCATAGACAAATTTAGACCAGCACTAAACAAAACATAACCACACACGATATACACTTAGTGGCAAAACACACTAGTCGGAACACACACACACACACCACAGGAAATACACGTATTTACTATATAAGTTTCCTTATATTGTATATAGTTAGTAATATAGTATATAATAGATATGTTTAGAGAACAAATATTTACACACATACAGGTAAAAAAACACACTAGACGGACCACACACACGCTCACACACACACACGAACCCTACGCACCATACAAAGTGTGTGTGTGTGTATGTTTGTGTGTGTGTGTGTGTGTGTGTGTGTGTGTGTGTGTGTGTGTACTATATAGATTTCCTATATATATGTTTTGGAGAAGGAATGTATATATATATATACTGGCAAACACACACACCCATAATACGCAAAAATAGATGAAGGAATGAAAAGATACACGGGGATATAAAATGGTAAGAACAAAGAAATCCTCCTCCTTTCTTTCCCTTTCTCTGACCAAATTTAATTGTTTTATTACCCCTCAAGCAAAGGAGCCTTATTTCGAACAGTCCAAGATGGATTCAGATGACTACTACTACGCACAAAAGACAATGGTTAAAACATTATTTTTTTGATTATATAAATTCATTGGCAAAATTTGTTTTATGTGTATATATGTGTGTATACCCGTGTGTGGAGTTATGTTTATATATTTGTCTCTAACATGTTCTTCAAGCATATATAGAATTTATATAT
This sequence comes from Acanthosepion esculentum, assembly GCA_964036315.1. Lineage (NCBI taxonomy): Eukaryota > Metazoa > Mollusca > Cephalopoda > Sepiida > Sepiidae > Acanthosepion > Acanthosepion esculentum. Next base: position 68,924,614 of record OZ038513.1, on the reverse strand, counting down.
TTATATTTATTTATATATTTTTTTTTTAAACGTATCACCCCAAGCAAGGTCGGTGGCCACTATCACGCATGGGGTTACAGAAGGGTTGGAGGAAGAGCAGATAGGAGTGGTAAAGGAAGCGATGTGGAGAAAGAGAAGGACGGAGGGTCGATCGAGGCAGGGGTGTTATAGAGCGAGAGCAGATAGGAATGAAAGATGTCAGGAAGTGGAGAAGGGAAGTGGATAGATCAAGGCAATTGGAGATGACGATAGACGCTACACTTAAACCGTTGGAGATTGTATTTGTCAGGGAAACAGTAATAGTGAAGGGAGTTCCATAGGCGAGATGTGGGAGACATGAAGCTATTGGAGTAGAAAAGATGCTTATGTTGTATTTATATGTTTTAAAAATATATATATATGTATGTATATATGTGTGTGTATGTGTGTATGTGTTGCTTTTTTGTATGTAGTATATATGTACGGCGGGTGTATATATATGTGTATATGTGCGTATATGTATGCATATGTGTATATATATGTATATATGTATATGTGTGTATGGGTGTGTATGCGTATATGTATATGTATATATATGCGTATATTTGTACACATGTGTGGGTGTATTTATATATGTACATGAGAACTGAGTATTATGTTATCTGCTTAATTAGATATATTCTATTTTTTGTTATTGGTATTATTATCACTATGTAGATAGTTAAAAATAGAAGAGGAGGAAGATATAAGTTTTCGAAATTAATGCCACATAAGCAAGGTATTTATATGATATATATATATATATATGTGTGTGTGTGTGTGTGTGTGTGTGTGTGTGTGTGTGTGTGTGTGAGGCATACCAGAAGGCGGAATGAACTCCTCCTCTTGGTATGCCTTATATTGAACCAAACACGCACACACACACACACACACATATACATATATTTAAATAATATAAAAGTGAACATTGGAGTCAACACTCAGAGGCGACAGGCTGTTTCATGCTAGGCGCAATCGTCAGCATGAAACAGCCTGTCGCCTCTGAGTGTTGAATCCAATGTTCACTTTTATATTTATATTTACATCCGCTCTATCTCGGATATTGAACACTTTATCCCATAAATATAGCACACCTTAAACTATATTTCTTCATATATATATATATATATATATGTGTGTGTGTGTGTGTGTGTGTGTGTGTGTCATTGACACTCGTTTAGGTGTTGTGGATTCCTTTGTGTACCTCGGCAGTACATTGTTTCGAGACGGATCCATTGATCCTGAAGCATATACTCGAATCCAAAAGGCCTTGATTGCGTTTGGAAATTTTAGGAAACGTTTGTGGTCAGACAGTGGCATCACTAGCAGTACTAAAGTGACAGTTTACCAAACTTGTGTACTAACCGCCCTGTTGTACTCTTCAGAAGTCTGGACGATTTACTGCCATCACCTGAAATGGTTTGAGTGCTTTCATCAAAATTGTCTAAGGAGAATCCTTAACATGGCAGTCGATGATACCAGACACCACTGTTCTTCTCAGGGGCTGCTATCCAAGCATAGAAAGCTTAGTGATTAAAAACCAGATGAGATGGGCTGGACATGTAGTACGCATGAATGACAGTAGATTGCCGAAGCAACTATTTTATGGCGAGCTTGCAAATGGTAAGCGACCTTAGCATAAGCCAAGAAAGAGATTTAAGGTCTGTGTGAGGAATAACTTGAAGGAGCTTAGGGTAGGGGTGGATGATTGGAAAAACCTTGCTAGTGATTGCAATGAGTGGCCCAGGGCTGTTATAGAAGGATGTAAGTCAGCAGAGGAAAAGCATTTAGCACATGCAGTTCTGAAAAAGGATTTGAAGAAAGCTATTACCAGGAGTTTGGATGACAGCACTGCAAACTGGAAATGTGAGACATGTGGTCGTATCCTACTGTCAAAACTGGGTATGTTAATCATCTGAAATCACGAGAGATTATCTCACTCTGTGTTACCTCCGCAACCCGGTGATACTACATGTGTGATCTGCAGGGAAGTATGTGAAACGGCATCTAGATTAAAGCGGCATATGGTGGTACGCAAGGATGACCTACCACATCAACATCAGCTTAACCCTGTGAAGACACTGCAGCACATCTGTTTATCTATGCTGTCGGTCTTGCAAATCAGCTACTGGTTTGAAGAGCCACCATCGAAGTCATTCGAGAGGAAACAATTATCTAGGTTGAATGTAGGTGTTGATGGGCAAGATGGCAGTCATCTGTGAAGATGGGGAAATCAACACACACACGCACGCACATTACACACACACACACACACACACACACACACACACACACATATATATATATATATATATATATATATATATATATATATATATATATCGCTGTTGATTTGGGTAAATTAAATAACCGTTAGTCTAGTTTGAAAACAAATACGACACTTTGCCACACAGAAACTGGTGTTTCTTAGTTCTTTTTATGTGCTGTGTCCCTTCAGGACATGGGCGAACATGGCTCTCTACAACTTCCAATCCTTTGTAGCTCTTAGTAATCTTTGTCTTTTTACCATGTCCCACCCCCGTTCCGCCATCTGTTCACACAATCTGGTCAGGTATATGGCCTCCTGCCTGTTCCTCTTGTTTTCGATGTGAGTGTCAGATTCTCGAAGCCTTTCTTCTTCATTTGTAAAAAAAAATCAGTTCTCTTTCTGATTCTGAACATAAGCATCCTTTGTGCTTCCACTTTTCCTAAAACTTCTATCTGGCTTCTGTAGAACCATATTTCTGTTGGCTTCATACTTCTCTTCATCTGTGAGAAAATTGTTCAGCATCCAAGAGGACTGATATTATACAGACGTTCAGACCTATATTCTTTGGGATTAACGAAATTTTCTTGTTTCTTAGTAGTTTGCATAGCATTTGTAAAGCATCTTTTGCTATTCCAATAAGTTTTTGAACTTCAGTGTCACATTTTTCGTCATCTATTAAAACATTTCCCAGATATTTAAACGTTTGTACTTGTTTGATTTTTACATTTCCAATTAGTAGTTCGCCTTGCTGGCAGACATATGACAGCTCATCTGCACATGTCTCCGCAAAGTGACCCCTCTTCATCGCACCAAAATAAATTTAACATCTAGAATAAAAGACTCCCTGACAAAAGAAACTAAATAACAGTTTCTTTACGTAAATACTTTCTCCTGTAGACAGTAAGTAATATTATTCATTCAGTCTTGTCTAGTACATCATGTATTTAGAGATTTTCTATAAAACTCAAAGAAGAATCTGCAATGTTATTGGTCCTAACCTGTCATCTCGGTTTCATTCACTTTCTCACCGCCATAACATAGCTTCCCTTGCCATTTCTATAAATATATTCATTGTAGTTGTTCTGATGGACTTTCCTATATGGTACCTGGACTTTATGAATTTAAGTATAGTACTAGATTGGCAGCTAGGTCTCATCATTTTACAGTTGAAATGGCAAGATGTAACCATAAGTTCTATGCTAACAGTTTCTTAATCTGATAAGTATGTTCATGGCATTTGTTCTGATGAACTTTCCTCTTTGGTACCTAGACTTTATGAATTTAAGCATAGTACTAGATTGGCAGCTAGGTCTCATCATTTTACTGTTGAAATGGCAAGATGTAACCATAAGTTCTATGCTAACAGTTTCTTAATCTGATAAGTATGTTCATGGCATTTGTTCTGATGAACTTTCATCTTTGGTACCTAGACTTTATGAATTTAAGCGCAGTACTAGATTGGCAGCAAGGTCTCATCATTTTACAGTTGAAATGGCAAGATGTAACCATAAGTTCTATGCTAACAGTTTCTTAATCTGATAAGTATGTTCATGGCATTTGTTCTGATGAACTTTCCTCTTTGGTACCTAGACTTTATGAATTTAAGTATAGTACTAGATTGGCAGTTAGGTCTCATCATTTTACAGTTGAAATGGCTAGATGTAACCATAAGTTCTATGCTAACAGTTTCTTAATCTGATAAGTATGTTCATGGCATTTGTTCTGATGAACTTTCCTCTTTGGTACCTTGACTTTATGAATTTAAGTATAGTACTAGATTGGCAGTAAGGTCTCATCATTTTACAGTTGAAATGGCAAGATGTAGCCATAAGTTCCATGCTAACAGTTTCTTAATCTGATAGGTATGTTCATCGCATTTGTTCTGATGAACTCCCTTCTTTGATACCTAGACTTTATGAATTTAAGCGCAGTACTAGATTGGCAGAAAGGTCTCATCATTTTACAGTTGAAATGACAAGATGTAACCATAAGTTCTATGCTAACAGTTTCTTAATCTGATAAGTATGTTCATGGCATTTGTTCTGATGAACTTTCCTCTTTGGTACCTAGACTTTATGAATTTAAGCATAGTACTAGATTGGCAGCTAGGTCTCATCATTTTACAGTTGAAATGGCAAGATGTAACCATAAGTTCTATGCTAACAGTTTCTTAATCTGATAAGTATGTTCATGGCATTTGTTCTGATGAACTTTCCTCTTTGGTACCTAGACTTTATGAATTTAAGTATAGTACTAGATTGGCAGTTAGGTCTCATCATTTTACAGTTGAAATGGCAAGATGTAGCCATAAGTTCCATGCTAACAGTTTCTTAATCTGACAGGTATGTTCATCGCATTTGTTCTGATGAACTCCCTTCTTTGATACCTAGACTTTATGAATTTAAGCGCAGTACTAGATTGGCAGTAAGGTCTCATCATTTTACAGTTGAAATGGCAAGATGTAACCATAAGTTCTATGCTAATAGTTTCTTAATCTGATAAGTATGTTCATGGCATTTGTTCTGATGAACTTTCCTCTTTGGTACCTAGACTTTATGAATTTAAGTATAGTACTAGATTGGCAGTTAGGTCTCATCATTTTACAGTTGAAATGGCAAGATGTAACCATAAGTTCTATGCTAACAGTTTCTTAATCTGATAAGTATGTTCATGGCATTTGTTCTGATGAACTTTCCTCTTTGGTACCTAGACTTTATGAATTTAAGCATAGTACTAGATTGGCGGCTAGGTCTCATCATTTTACAGTTGAAATGGCAAGATGTAACCATAAGTTCTATGCTAACAGTTTCTTAATCTGATAAGTATGTTCATGGCATTTGTTCTGATGAACTTTCCTCTTTGGTACCTAGACTTTATGAATTTAAGCATAGTACTAGATTGGCAGCTAGGTCTCATCATTTTACAGTTGAAATGGCAAGATGTAACCATAAGTTCTATGCTAACAGTTTCTTAATCTGATAAGTATGTTCATGGCATTTGTTCTGATGAACTTTCCTCTTTGGTACCTAGACTTTATGAATTTAAGCATAGTACTAGATTGGCAGCTAGGTCTCATCATTTTACAGTTGAAATGGCAAGATGTAACCATAAGTTCTATGCTAACAGTTTCTTAATCTGATAAGTATGTTCATGGCATTTGTTCTGATGAACTTTCCTCTTTGGTACCTAGACTTTATGAATTTAAGCATAGTACTAGATTGGCAGCTAGGTCTCATCATTTTACAGTTGAAATGGCAAGATGTAACCATAAGTTCTATGCTAACAGTTTCTTAATCTGATAAGTATGTTCATGGCATTTGTTCTGATGAACTTTCCTCTTTGGTACCTAGACTTTATGAATTTAAGTATAGTACTAGATTGGCAGTAAGGTCTCATCATTTTACAGTTGAAATGGCAAGATGTAGCCATAAGTTCCATGCTAACAGTTTCTTAATCTGATAGGTATGTTCATCGCATTTGTTCTGATGAACTCCCTTCTTTGATACCTAGACTTTATGAATTTAAGCGCAGTACTAGATTGGCAGAAAGGTCTCATCATTTTACAGTTGAAATGACAAGATGTAACCATAAGTTCTATGCTAACAGTTTCTTAATCTGATAAGTATGTTCATGGCATTTGTTCTGATGAACTTTCCTCTTTGGTACCTAGACTTTATGAATTTAAGTATAGTACTAGATTGGCAGTTAGGTCTCATCATTTTACAGTTGAAATGGCTAGATGTAACCATAAGTTCTATGCTAACAGTTTCTTAATCTGATAAGTATGTTCATGGCATTTGTTCTGATGAACTTTCCTCTTTGGTACCTAGACTTTATGAATTTAAGTATAGTACTAGATTGGCAGTTAGGTCTCATCATTTTACAGTTGAAATGGCTAGATGTAACCATAAGTTCTATGCTAACAGTTTCTTAATCTGATAAGTATGTTCATGGCATTTGTTCTGATGAACTTTCCTCTTTGGTACCTACACTTTATGAATTTAAGTATAGTACTAGATTGGCAGTTAGGTCTCATCATTTTACAGTTGAAATGGCAAGATGTAACCATAAGTTCTATGCTAACAGTTTCTTAATCTGATAAGTATGTTCATGGCATTTGTTCTGATGAACTTTCCTCTTTAGTACCTAGACTTTATGAATTTAAGTATAGTACTAGATTGGCAGTAAGGTCTCATCATTTTACAGTTGAAATGGCAAGATGTAACCATAAGTTCTATGCTAACAGTTTCTTAATCTGATAAGTATGTTCATGGCATTTGTTCTGATGAACTTTCCTCTTTGGTACCTTGACTTTATGAATTTAAGTATAGTACTAGATTGGCAGTAAGGTCTCATCATTTTACAGTTGAAATGGCAAGATGTAGCCATAAGTTCCATGCTAACAGTTTCTTAATCTGATAGGTATGTTCATCGCATTTGTTCTGATGAACTCCCTTCTTTGATACCTAGACTTTATGAATTTAAGCGCAGTACTAGATTGGCAGAAAGGTCTCATCATTTTACAGTTGAAATGACAAGATGTAACCATAAGTTCTATGCTAACAGTTTCTTAATCTGATAAGTATGTTCATGGCATTTGTTCTGATGAACTTTCCTCTTTGGTACCTAGACTTTATGAATTTAAGCATAGTACTAGATTGGCAGCTAGGTCTCATCATTTTACAGTTGAAATGGCAAGATGTAACCATAAGTTCTATGCTAACAGTTTCTTAATCTGATAAGTATGTTCATGGCATTTGTTCTGATGAACTTTCCTCTTTGGTACCTAGACTTTATGAATTTAAGTATAGTACTAGATTGGCAGTTAGGTCTCATCATTTTACAGTTGAAATGGCAAGATGTAGCCATAAGTTCCATGCTAACAGTTTCTTAATCTGACAGGTATGTTCATCGCATTTGTTCTGATGAACTCCCTTCTTTGATACCTAGACTTTATGAATTTAAGCGCAGTACTAGATTGGCAGTAAGGTCTCATCATTTTACAGTTGAAATGGCAAGATGTAACCATAAGTTCTATGCTAATAGTTTCTTAATCTGATAAGTATGTTCATGGCATTTGTTCTGATGAACTTTCCTCTTTGGTACCTAGACTTTATGAATTTAAGTATAGTACTAGATTGGCAGTTAGGTCTCATCATTTTACAGTTGAAATGGCAAGATGTAACCATAAGTTCTATGCTAACAGTTTCTTAATCTGATAAGTATGTTCATGGCATTTGTTCTGATGAACTTTCCTCTTTGGTACCTAGACTTTATGAATTTAAGCATAGTACTAGATTGGCGGCTAGGTCTCATCATTTTACAGTTGAAATGGCAAGATGTAACCATAAGTTCTATGCTAACAGTTTCTTAATCTGATAAGTATGTTCATGGCATTTTTTTCTGATGAACTTTCCTCTTTGGTACCTAGACTTTATGAATTTAAGCATAGTACTAGATTGGCAGCTAGGTCTCATCATTTTACAGTTGAAATGGCAAGATGTAACCATAAGTTCTATGCTAACAGTTTCTTAATCTGATAAGTATGTTCATGGCATTTGTTCTGATGAACTTTCCTCTTTGGTACCTAGACTTTATGAATTTAAGCATAGTACTAGATTGGCAGCTAGGTCTCATCATTTTACAGTTGAAATGGCAAGATGTAACCATAAGTTCTATGCTAACAGTTTCTTAATCTGATAAGTATGTTCATGGCATTTGTTCTGATGAACTTTCCTCTTTGGTACCTAGACTTTATGAATTTAAGCATAGTACTAGATTGGCAGCTAGGTCTCATCATTTTACAGTTGAAATGGCAAGATGTAACCATAAGTTCTATGCTAACAGTTTCTTAATCTGATAAGTATGTTCATGGCATTTGTTCTGATGAACTTTCCTCTTTGGTACCTAGACTTTATGAATTTAAGTATAGTACTAGATTGGCAGTAAGGTCTCATCATTTTACAGTTGAAATGGCAAGATGTAGCCATAAGTTCCATGCTAACAGTTTCTTAATCTGATAGGTATGTTCATCGCATTTGTTCTGATGAACTCCCTTCTTTGATACCTAGACTTTATGAATTTAAGCGCAGTACTAGATTGGCAGAAAGGTCTCATCATTTTACAGTTGAAATGACAAGATGTAACCATAAGTTCTATGCTAACAGTTTCTTAATCTGATAAGTATGTTCATGGCATTTGTTCTGATGAACTTTCCTCTTTGGTACCTAGACTTTATGAATTTAAGTATAGTACTAGATTGGCAGTTAGGTCTCATCATTTTACAGTTGAAATGGCTAGATGTAACCATAAGTTCTATGCTAACAGTTTCTTAATCTGATAAGTATGTTCATGGCATTTGTTCTGATGAACTTTCCTCTTTGGTACCTAGACTTTATGAATTTAAGTATAGTACTAGATTGGCAGTTAGGTCTCATCATTTTACAGTTGAAATGGCTAGATGTAACCATAAGTTCTATGCTAACAGTTTCTTAATCTGATAAGTATGTTCATGGCATTTGTTCTGATGAACTTTCCTCTTTGGTACCTACACTTTATGAATTTAAGTATAGTACTAGATTGGCAGTTAGGTCTCATCATTTTACAGTTGAAATGGCAAGATGTAACCATAAGTTCTATGCTAACAGTTTCTTAATCTGATAAGTATGTTCATGGCATTTGTTCTGATGAACTTTCCTCTTTAGTACCTAGACTTTATGAATTTAAGTATAGTACTAGATTGGCAGTAAGGTCTCATCATTTTACAGTTGAAATGGCAAGATGTAACCATAAGTTCTATGCTAACAGTTTCTTAATCTGATAAGTATGTTCATGGCATTTGTTCTGATGAACTTTCCTCTTTGGTACCTAGACTTTATGAATTTAAGCATAGTACTAGATTGGCGGCTAGGTCTCATCATTTTACAGTTGAAATGGCAAGATGTAACCATAAGTTCTATGCTAACAGTTTCTTAATCTGATAAGTATGTTCATGGCATTTGTTCTGATGAACTTTCCTCTTTAGTACCTAGACTTTATGAATTTAAGCATAGTACTAGATTGGCAGCTAGGTCTCATCATTTTACAGTTGAAATGGCAAGATGTAACCATAAGTTCTATGCTAACAGTTTCTTAATCTGATAAGTATGTTCATGGCATTTGTTCTGATGAACTTTCCTCTTTGGTACCTAGACTTTATGAATTTAAGTATAGTACTAGATTGGCAGTTAGGTCTCATCATTTTACAGTTGAAATGACTAGATGTAACCATAAGTTCTATGCTAACAGTTTCTTAATCTGATAAGTATGTTCATGGCATTTGTTCTGATGAACTTTCCTCTTTGGTACCTAGACTTTATGAATTTAAGTATAGTACTAGATTGGCAGTTAGGTCTCATCATTTTACAGTTGAAATGGCTAGATGTAACCATAAGTTCTATGCTAACAGTTTCTTAATCTGATAAGTATGTTCATGGCATTTGTTCTGATGAACTTTCCTCTTTGGTACCTAGACTTTATGAATTTAAGTATAGTACTAGATTGGCAGTTAGGTCTCATCATTTTACAGTTGAAATGGCTAGATGTAACCATAAGTTCTATGCTAACAGTTTCTTAATCTGATAAGTATGTTCATGGCATTTGTTCTGATGAACTTTCCTCTTTGGTACCTAGACTTTATGAATTTAAGCATAGTACTAGATTGGCAGCTAGGTCTCATCATTTTACAGTTGAAATGGCAAGATGTAACCATAAGTTCTATGCTAACAGTTTCTTAATCTGATAAGTATGTTCATGGCATTTCTTCTGATGAACTTTCCTCTTTGGTACCTAGACTTTATGAATTTAAGTATAGTACTAGATTGGCAGTTAGGTCTCATCATTTTACAGTTGAAATGGCTAGATGTAACCATAAGTTCTATGCTAACAGTTTCTTAATCTGATAAGTATGTTCATGGCATTTGTTCTGATGAACTTTCCTCTTTGGTACCTACACTTTATGAATTTAAGTATAGTACTAGATTGGCAGTTAGGTCTCATCATTTTACAGTTGAAATGGCAAGATGTAACCATAAGTTCTATGCTAACAGTTTCTTAATCTGATAAGTATGTTCATGGCATTTGTTCTGATGAACTTTCCTCTTTAGTACCTAGACTTTATGAATTTAAGTATAGTACTAGATTGGCAGTTAGGTCTCATCATTTTACAGTTGAAATGGCAAGATGTAACCATAAGTTCTATGCTAACAGTTTCTTAATCTGATAAGTATGTTCATGGCATTTGTTCTGATGAACTTTCCTCTTTAGTACCTAGACTTTATGAATTTAAGCATAGTACTAGATTGGCAGCTAGGTCTCATCATTTTACAGTTGAAATGGCAAGATGTAACCATAAGTTCTATGCTAACAGTTTCTTAATCTGATAAGTATGTTCATGGCATTTGTTCTGATGAACTTTCCTCTTTGGTACCTAGACTTTATGAATTTAAGTATAGTACTAGATTGGCAGTTAGGTCTCATCATTTTACAGTTGAAATGACTAGATGTAACCATAAGTTCTATGCTAACAGTTTCTTAATCTGATAAGTATGTTCATGGCATTTGTTCTGATGAACTTTCCTCTTTGGTACCTAGACTTTATGAATTTAAGTATAGTACTAGATTGGCAGTTAGGTCTCATCATTTTACAGTTGAAATGGCTAGATGTAACCATAAGTTCTATGCTAACAGTTTCTTAATCTGATAAGTATGTTCATGGCATTTGTTCTGATGAACTTTCCTCTTTGGTACCTAGACTTTATGAATTTAAGCATAGTACTAGATTGGCAGCTAGGTCTCATCATTTTACAGTTGAAATGGCAAGATGTAACCATAAGTTCTATGCTAACAGTTTCTTAATCTGATAAGTATGTTCATGGCATTTGTTCTGATGAACTTTCCTCTTTGGTACCTAGACTTTATGAATTTAAGTATAGTACTAGATTGGCAGTTAGGTCTCATCATTTTACAGTTGAAATGGCTAGATGTAACCATAAGTTCTATGCTAACAGTTTCTTAATCTGATAAGTATGTTCATGGCATTTGTTCTGATGAACTTTCCTCTTTGGTACCTAGACTTTATGAATTTAAGTATAGTACTAGATTGGCAGTTAGGTCTCATCATTTTACAGTTGAAATGGCAAGATGTAACCATAAGTTCTATGCTAACAGTTTCTTAATCTGATAAGTATGTTCATGGCATTTGTTCTGATGAACTTTCCTCTTTGGTACCTAGACTTTATGAATTTAAGTATAGTACTAGATTGGCAGTAAGGTCTCATCATTTTACAGTTGAAATGGCAAGATGTAGCCATAAGTTCCATGCTAACAGTTTCTTAATCTGACAGGTATGTTCATCGCATTTCTTCTGATGAACTCTCTTCTTTGATACCTAGACTTTATGAATTTAAGCGCAGTACTAGATTGGCAGTAAGGTCTCATCATTTTACAGTTGAAATGGCAAGATGTAACCATAAGTTCTATGCTAATAGTTTCTTAATCTGATAAGTATGTTCATGGCATTTGTTCTGATGAACTTTCCTCTTTGGTACCTAGACTTTATGAATTTAAGTATAGTACTAGATTGGCAGTTAGGTCTCATCATTTTACAGTTGAAATGGCTAGATGTAACCATAAGTTCTATGCTAAAAATGTCTTCTCATGAACATCTCGCTTCTAGAACTCTCTTCTGGCTTCTCGTTTTCCAGTCAACTTTGATCTTCAAAAATTTAATGCAATGCCAATCGTTATCTTCTTTCTTTTTAATTCATCTTTTTTTATTTTTCTCGCGCTAGACTGTTTTTTTATTTTAATATTCTCTCCTACTCAGTAATCCATTATATCCTAGTGGCTTTATTGCCTTGCTTGGGGTGAAATGATTAACTTTCCGTTTCAGACATATATACATATCAGACACAGATACATTTAAACACATATTGAAATTGATAAGACTATTTATTCTAGAATGATACATTGTAGGTGGGGGGCACAGTGGAGTAGGCGACGGCGGCTCGGATTGAGGAATCGGAGAGCCGAGTTCGAATTCCTGTTGAATCCATTACATTCACTTATGGGAAAGGTATGAATCCTCTTCTTCTCCCACCCCCCAGCTATAGGTAAATAGCATGACAGACCGGGTTCTATAGCCTGGGATGGCAAATGGTCTACCGCAGAAAGAAATGGCAACCTACTGCGGGAAAAAATCTGCTTCGTCAGTCATGTATCGAAAGATACATGATCGCCTAAGCGTGTAACACGCATGGCACATAACTAACATTGTAGAAATTCAGTTTAATAGTACCGACACTGTATCCATCATCTTGGTTTCTCAACTTCTTTTCTTTTCTTTATAACTGTTTAATTTTCTCAATTCTATTTTTCTCTTTGTTTCTTTCTTCCATCAATCATTTCAACTCAGGATTGTCATTCAACGAGAAGATTTCTTCTTTTTTTTTTTAAGCGTATCACCCCAAGCAAGGCTGGAGGCCACTATCACGCAAGGGGTTACAGAAGGGTTGGAGGAAGAGCAGATAGGAGTGGTAAAGGAGAGGATGTGGAGAAAGAGAAAAGAAAGACAGTGGGTCGATCAAGGCAAGGGGGTTACAGAAGATTTGGAGCGAGAGCAGATAGGAATGAAAGATGAAAGGATGTGGATAAGGGAAGTGGATAGATCAAGGCAACTGGAGATGTCGATTGACGCTACACTTAAAGCGTTGGAGATTGTATTTGTCAGGGAAACAGTAATAGGGAAGGGAGTTCCATAGGCGAGATGTGCGAGACATGAAGCTATGGGAGTAGAAGAGACGTCTACATCTAACAGTTTCAACGGTGAAGGGGTGGGAACGGGATGCCAGCCTCGTAGGACGCTTAAATTCATGAGGCCTGGGAACCAGCGAAAGCAACTCCTCGGAGCGATTACCTGAAAGTACTTGTAAAAAAGGCAGAGTGATGCAACATCGCGTCTGTGAGAGAGCGACTGCAGACGAGATGACAGATCAGGGCCAATCACATTGCATATCCGTCTCTGGATCTTATCAAGAACCCTGAGGCAAACAGCAGGGGCCCCAGACCATATATGGCAGCAATACTCCATGCAAGGGCGAATGGTCGATTTATAGACTTGGAGGATCTATTCCGGGGAGAAAAATTTCCTGGCTCGGCACAGGGAACCAACTTTTCTTGCGGTGGATGATGGAACTGACTCGATGTATTTGTTCCATCTCAGATCAGCGGACAGCGTGAGACCGAGCAGCCGCAGAGAGGAGCTCTCGAGAAGTTGGTCTTCAGACATTCTAATGGGATGCAGGGATGGATCCTTGTGGTGTTTAATGAAGAGCAGTTTTGTTTTAGAGGCGTTAAAGTTGACCATCCATTTCTCTCCCCAGTCCACAACCGATTGGAGGTCCTTTTCAATTTGAGCTGCCAGGTTAATTTTGTCCGCCTCACTATATTTGTGTTTGAGGCAGGAGTAAATAGTGGTGTCGTCAGCGTAGATGACGACTTGGGAGTCTATGACGTCAGGAAGGTCATTTATAAATATGAGGAACAGAGTAGGGCCAAGGATGGAGCCTTGAGGAACACCTGCGTTAGTGGGATAGGAGCTGGAGATGAATCCACTGAGAACAACCTATCCATTGTTTTTAAATGGTCTTACATGGATGGCAGAGTGTCAAAACGAACTAGAGCAATAAAAGACAGGAAGTTGTGGAGAGTCATGATAGAGTGGATGAAAGGATTGAATACATAAAAGACCTTTTGTTGAGTGGAACTGAATTTCACTTCATGTTAATATTTTATTTTTCTTCGCCTGTCCCAACCTAATAGAAAACAGAATCACAGTTTTCCCTTCCAAGGCGAGTGTACTGATAATAAAGGGTGATATGTTGATGACATATGTATTCATAGCTAGGACTTAAATCGTCGGCATTCTTTACCAAGTTCTCCAAGAAGTAGGACAAAATAAACCTTTCTAAAACAGAAACTATGATTTGGAATTGGAATGAAAGGATTGATGACACATTATTTGAATCCATCATAAAAATTCAGAATGTAGAAATAGTAAAATACTAAACACTCCGATACTTCGGCGTATGGATTAGTTGTAACAAATTTAGTATAGGAGAAAAGGAAATTGATCATAGAATAGGTTAGGCTATCTTACACAACACAGCAAGTTGATACAAAACCAAAATATTATCCTACAATCTTGAGTCGTGTCCTTAAATCGCCTCGTCAGATCAAGGCTTTCATATGGATGCCAGGCATGGCGCCAAACCTATTCAGAAATATCTAAATTGTCAGCTTTATTACAAACACTTTCTCAGATAAATGGTTAAAAATAGCTCCGAGCGAATGAAGAAGGTAAGTCTTAGTGAGGAACATTTTCTTTAACTTCGTTCGCTGGCGTTATAGAATAACAAAAACTGTACAAGACGAGAGAGACCATATCACCTGAGGACTTTCAAGAGAAGCAACAGCAAAAATGGATAGGACATGTAACTCAAAGAAAAGATAATAACATAATCAAGATTTGACGTTTGACACAACTTCAAATAAAAACTAATTTAGATTTTTCTTTGCCGAAAGATTAATCATAATTTTAAAACTACTGTCCTTTGAGTGTCTTCGTTTTGTTAGAAATTTTTGAGGCAGACTCTAATGATGAAGAGATCAAATTTTTAAATAATCTTAAAGAGATTTTAGTGTCAGGCAATAATTCTAATATATAATGTAATCTATTTACTTCTTGTCAGAGGTCTTTTTATAAATAAAGTTCATGATTGGAGAACTGCTGTCCTTTGAGTGCCTTTGTTTTGATAGAAATTATTGAGGCAACTTCTAATGATGATTAAAATCAAAATCTTTAACAAAACTTACATATTTTTCAGTGTGAGGTAATAATTAGAAGAGTTTATTGGAGATTTCCATTACAACACTCGCCATTTCGAAAAGAAATAAATTTACTTGATTTTCGTTTTAATTTTATAATTCAAACTGGTCTAAGACGTGTTTCATAGAATTGGAGACTTATCAATCAACACTCGTCATTTTT
The DNA here is from genome assembly GCA_964036315.1 of Acanthosepion esculentum. Lineage (NCBI taxonomy): Eukaryota > Metazoa > Mollusca > Cephalopoda > Sepiida > Sepiidae > Acanthosepion > Acanthosepion esculentum. Next base: position 68,909,240 of record OZ038513.1, on the reverse strand, counting down.
CAGAGAAATAGATTTACTTAATATTCGTTTTAATTTTATAATTCAAACTGGCCTAAGACGTGTTTCATAGAATTGGAGACTTATCAATCAACACTCGTCATTTTTCAGAGAAATAGATTTACTTAATATTCGTTTTAATTTTATAATTCAAACTGGCCTAAGACGTGTTTCATAGAATTGGAGACTTATCAATCAACACTCGTCATTTTTCAGAGAAATAGATTTACTTAATATTCGTTTTAATTTTATAATTCAAACTGGCCTAAGACGTGTTTCATAGAATTGGAGACTTATCGATTAACATTCGTCATTTAACTGAGAAATATATTTATTTTGTTTTCGTTTCAATTTTATAATTCTAACTGATCCAAAACTTGTTTCATAGGATTGAAAACTTATCAATTGACACTCGGTATTTTACAAAGAAATAAATTTGATTTTCGTTATAATTTTGTAATTCTAACTGCTCTAAAACGTGTTTCGTGGGATCGGAGACTTTTGAATCAACACGTCATTTTGCAGATAAATATCTTTAATTGATTTTCGTTTTAAATTTATAATTCTAACTGATCTAAAACCTGTTTCATAGAATTGGAAATTTATCGATAAAACCTCGCCACTTTGCATAGAAATAAATTTACTTGATTTTAGATTTAATTTTATGCTTGTCTGAAATGTGTTTCATGGGTTTAGAGACTTGTCAATCAACACTAGTTTGTTTGTTTTTTAAATTTATTTGATTTTCGTTTTCATTTCATAAGTTTAACTTGTCTAAAACTTGTTTTATAGTTTTGGAGAATTATCAACCAACACTAGTCATTTTGCAGCGAAATATATTTAGTTGATTTTCGTTTTCATTTTAAAATCGTAAATTGTCTTAAATGTGTATCATAGAATCGATGACTAATCAATCAACACTCGTCATTTTGAAGAGAAATAAATTCACTTGGTTTTCTTTTTAATCTCACAAATTTAAGTAGTCTAAAATTTGTTTTATAATATTGTAGAATTATTAACCAACATTAGCCATTTTAGAGAGAAACAATTTACTTGGTTTTCGTTTTAATTTCATAATTTTAACTGGTCTGAAATGTGTTTCATAGGCTTGGAGCCTTCTCAATCAACTCTAGTCATTTTTCTGAGTAATAAATTTACGTGATTTTCGTTTTGATTTCATAATCTTGTCTAAAACTTGTTTCATAGGATTGAAGACTTATCAATCAACACTCGTCATTTTACAGATAACTTTACTTGATTTCCGTTTTAATTTCATAATCTTAACTTGTTTGAAACCTGTTTTATAGGATTGGTGGCTTATCAAACATCACTTGTCATTTTAGTGAGAAATAAATTTGGAGAAAAATAGTTTTACCTGATTTCGTTGAAATTTTATAATTCCAACTGGTCTAAATCTTCTTTCATAGGATTGAAGTCTTATAAATCAACATACGCAATTTTGCAGATAAATAGATTTACTTGATATTCCTTTCAATTTTGTAATTCTCACTGCTCTAAAACGTGTTTTATAGGATTGGTGACTAATCAATCATCACTCGTGTTTTTAGAGAGAAATAAATTTACTTAATTTTCGTTTTAATTGTATGATTTTAACTTGTCTAAAACGAGTTTCATAGAATATGTCTTATGAATCAAAACTTGTCATTTTGCAGGTAAATTTATTTGATTTTCGTTTTAATTTTATGATTCTCACTGCTCTAAAACGTGTTTTATAGGATTAATGACTTATCAACCATCACTCGTCATTTTAGAGAGAAATAAATTTACTTGATTTTTGTTTTAATTTCATAATGCTAACTCACCTTATTTTGTTCTTTAGGATTGGTGACTTATCCAACAACACTCATCATATTACGGATAAATAAATTTGTTTTTCTTATTATTTCATTATTCTAGCTGGTCTTAAACTCGTTTTTATAGAATTATAGGCTTTACTTCTCAATGTATGCCCGTAATTTCGGTGAGGTATAAATCTGTTTCATTTTTATTATCCTATCTGATCTAAAACTTCTTCTGAAAATTTGGAGACCTTATTTATCAATCAAGCGTCATCATTTTGAAAAGAAATGATTCACTCTTTCTGATCAAATCGTGAAATAAATTTTGTCACTTCCGGCTACTTTTCTAGATCTTTTTGCATTGATGCCGGCGTCTTCAGGGTATGAGTGCTAACACCCAGTGGTGTTTCTCATTGCACTTTCTCTGGATAACATTTAACGTTGACATGAAGTGGAAAGATTATATTGAATCAATTGCTGTGTATGCTACTAGGAATCTTTGTTTACTGTGTCGAGCAAGATTATTTTTCTCACCCGAATCTATCTTACTTATTTCGATGTCTCCCATTCGTCCATGCCTTGAATATTACTGTCACATATAGTTTGATGTTGCTGCCATATATTTAGAGATTCTTAATAAAAACTAAAGAATCTGCAATGTAATTGTTCCTGACATGGCATCTCAGCTCAGTCTTTTTCCCACTGCTTTAACGTATCTTCCTTGTGTTTTTCTATAAATATTTTCATGGTAATTGTTCTGATGAGCTTTACCCTTTGTTAGCTAGATTTTATGAATTTAAGCGCAGTGCTATATTGGCAGCTAGGTCTCGTCATTTTACAATAGAAATGGCTAAATATACCTGTAAGTTCTATGTTAACAGTTTCTTATCACGCACTTCTCGCTTGTGGAACTCTCTTCCAGTTTCTTGCTTCCCAGTCAACTTTGATCATCAAAAATTTAAATGCAATGTCAATCGTTATCTTCTGTCTTCGTAATTTCTTTTTTTTTTATTGTTCTCTCTCCTTAATAACGTTTTTTTTTAATATATATATTCTTTCACATTCAGTAACCCTTTACATCTTAATGGCTTTATTGCCTTTCTTGGCGCGGGATGATGATTAAAAAATCACTTCATTTTTTATACCAGTTTCATTATTCTATCTGATCGAAAACTGCTTTTATTGGATTGAAGATCTGACCTGTAAACGAACCTTTGTCATTTCGGAAAAAAGAAATAAATGTATTTTGCAAAAATGCATCACTTATCCGGAAATACTATCCGGAAATCCACACCTGAAATACGGGATTACGCACAAAGACTTTCAAAGATTATATGTGAGAAAAATTCCTGAGTCATAAAATGATATCAAATGCGGAAAGCTTTGTGAAAAATAACCCCAGGAATATCCGGTTTGAAAGTATGCTGTTCTTGTCGTCGTCGTCCTCGTTGGTTGGTTGGTTTGTGTGTTTGTCTGTGTGCGTGCGTGTGCGCGCGCGGGCGTGTGTGTGTGGTTGTGTGTGTGGTTGTGTGTGTGGTTGTGTGTGATTTCATGTATTTCACTGGGTAATGTGCCACAGATGTTCAGATAAGTATGATTTTTCATTTATCAAGAATTTAACATTCGTACACGAAAAAAACTTTGTGTCAAAAGGACAGTTTTTCTTGACACTGGTGTCACTATAGACTCCATCAACATTCAGCAATTTTTATTGTTTTTAAAAGTTAAGTTTAATAAAACACAAAAATTGAAATTGGATTTATACATTTTCTTTCTTCTTGAGAATTCACAACAAAAATATTGAATATTATATATTTATTAGATTGTTTACAAGAATAACTTTATATTTACAAATTTGGGATAAAAAATATATGTCTTTATATATATCAAAAACAATTTTGGTGGAAAGGTGTATGACAATGTCGAAAAAGTTTTCGTGCAATGCGTTTCATCCATTAGAGCTTCATCGCACTTCATCTAGTCCGTTGATGTATAAAAGTTTTCTGCCGGTCGGTGTTTGGTCAAATATTGCCGCTGGCCGTTAAACTGGTCCTTCTGGTCTAAAACGTTGCTCTGCCCACGTTGTATTGATTTTTCACAGAGCTGGCAAAAATCATATTGTCGTCAGCAATTGCGGTGTTGGTTCGATCCCGGCAAAGCAGTGACACAACGGAAATTAAATAAAATGTTCTCGGAGACAAGTCAAGAAAAGACTGGAATTTCTTCAAGGTCTATTTATATGTAATTTTATATCAATTCTTTGTACAATATTATAAGTTATTAGTACAGAAATATTAACGCTTCCCACTTTGAAGTCTACCGTGAGACTTTGCTTAACTTAGCTAAGTCTGGAACAAAACTTGAGTCGGAGGTTCTCTTTGGCAGTAAGTAACGTAGGATTCAGTAGAATGGTCGTCTGTCGTCTGGAACTACCGTCTCCGGAACTTCTGTGTTCTGCTTATATGAACTTCTACACAAAACTGGCATGGGGGTTGACGTGGTTATGGTGACTTGCTGTTTTCCTTATCTTTGTTGTCTGGCTCTGGATAATTAATTATGCCTCCAAATTTGGAGAGATCCCTTTTCCAATGGGTAGCAGTCACAGGATATCAATCCGCCCAACTCCTTCCTTATCTTAATTGTGCCTCGGACCAACACTTCCCAATGGACGTAGGCAATTCCTGCGTCCGCCTTGGTATTTCACCTGCGTCTGTCACCCCGGTTGTTCTTCGATCAATCTGGTTCTCAAGCATGTGGCGTGGCTTAGTTCGTGGTCATTAATTAAAATTATCATTGTAATTTCTCAACAACAAAATTTCTCAGCCTGGCCTTGCTCATAAAATCAGAAATTTACCAGCTGCTTCCTCCGTCACCCCCGACCCAACTCCCTGCCAAAGTCATTGCACTCCAAGCACCCTGGGCTCTGGGTCCCTATACAAAGGAACTCTATTACCTTGATTACAGAGACCACATTTTATCACTCGATTTGTTATCAAAACCGGTATTTTTTAAGCTGCATCATTAAACAGCTGTCAGCTATATATAGCCATATGGCTCCTTTCGGTAATATCTTGTAACAGAATCACTTTTCTCTGGTTTGTTTTCTGCCCTAAGAAAATTAGACTTTTTGAAGAGAAAGAAATCTTGCTTCTCTCGCTCAGTCTATCCATCGTTCTATTCTTTATCCCTTCTCGTCTTGTTCCGAATTATGTTTTTAATTAAACCCCTTTACTTTCCGTTTGCCAATGTCACAGATATTCGAAAGGACGAAACGCTTCACACGAAAACCTTTTCTAAATTTACAAAAATATGTGAAACAATTACAGAAAATGTTTATCATTTATCATTTTATAAAGAAATAGATATGAAAAGAATCGAGCATTTACAGGACGTGGCGAAGGGGGTCTATTTGCACACACGCAAGATTACCTACAAATATGCAAGAGCCGTGGGCAGCTGTCAGGATATAATGACTCAACTTATATCCAGAGGTCTCCTGATGACTTCTTGAGTCGATGCTACGTCGAGTTGCTGGACTTCGCCGGGCTGGAAGGGAATCAATTCTATCAATTGAGCTGATATTGTCCTTGCTTTAAATATTGCTGCCACATCTGGCGTTCCTGCTATATATTTAGAGATCCTTGATAAAATCCAAAGAAAAATCTGCAATGTTATTGGTCCTGACCTGGCATTTCGGTTTCAGTCACTTTTCCCACGCCGTAACATAGTTTCCCTGTGTCTTTTCTATAAATAGTTCCATGGTAATTGTTCTAATGAATACTGCGGCCTGATCTGGCGCTCCTGCTATATATTTAGAGATCATTGATAATATCCAAAGAAGAATCTGCAATATTATTGGTATTGACCTGATATCTCGGCTTCAGTCACTTTCCAACCGTCATAACGTAGTTTCCCTGTGCCTTTTCTATAAATAATTTCATGGTAATTGTTCTAATGAACTTTCCGCACGGGACCTAGACTTTATAAATTTAAGCGCAGTACTAGATTGGCTGCAAGGTCTCATCATTTTATAGTTGAAATGGCTAGATATAACCATAAGTTATATGATAAGCGTTTCTTCTCTTGCACTTCTCGCTTGTGGAACTCTCTTCTGGTTTTTTGCTTTCCAGACAACTTTGATCTTCAAAAATTTAAATGCAATCTCAATCGTTATTTACTGTCTTCTTAATTTTTGTTCTTTTATGATTCTCTCTTTTTAATAGTATTTTTCTGATATTCTCTAACACTCGATGACCTCCTGCGCATTAGTGGCTTTATTGTCTTGCTTGGGGCGAAATTATTTTTAAAAACGTTGATAAGTTCTATGTTTCTGAACATAAAAATTCTGCAGAGGATTCCTATGTAATGGCAGAAAACTGACTTCTCAACAGTAATTATTACTAATGAATGTAAAAGTGCAATGGATAGATAGACCTGATGGCTTGACTAGAAGTTAGGTCCTTCATGAAAATATTCAATCAAACCGACTTAGAAAGGAATAGAGGGGAAGTGGAGCAATTTGTTAGGATTGGATAGGAGAAGAAAGTTACTATTGTGTGATAACCTCACTTGCCTACCAAAGAACTTCTGCAAAGGACCGCTAAATAGTGTAACCAAAAGCATTTTATAAGGTTTCAAAAACCTCCTCCTTTTTTTTTTCTTTTAGCCAGAAGATGCTTTAGAGGCAAGACGTACCTCGTTCCTCACTTCCCGAGTGTGGTTTCAATCCCCTTCAAAACTAATGTCCCATTGAACACAACACAGCATACAATAATATAAACCTACTTGTTTAAACACCAACATATCTAATACTGCGAGTAAACTAACAAAGAACTCTTTTCAAATGTAAATAACTTGCAAAGGAAGTTTGTGCACACACACGTATATATGAAAAAAGAAATCTCTACTTACATACTTTCACTTACCTCGTTTGTTTGTGTATGTTTTTATTTAGTTTGCTTAGGCAATAAAATATGCTGTTGTTAAATGTACGCAATTGTTTGTATATTCGTTCTTACACTTCAAGGATACACCCAAGCGCCGACAAAAGTATTTTATTTTATCATAACACTTTCTTTGACAATTGGTATTCCCGCAATAATATTCCCTTTATTATTCATACGTGGTTGATATAGTTAGTAAAATCTGCGTTTAAACTCGCGATTCAGGCCCATAATGTTAGGGGAGAAAGAGCTGGTCAGTGGTTATCAGAGAGTAGCAGAAAAGGACAGGTTTGTGTTTGGCACGGGGTCCCCATTGCTGGGTACCGAACGCTGGGCTTAAAAATAAAAATAAAACAGACGTAGGTTTTCAAAAAGGATAGGATAGTTGTGGAGAACCATGATCGTCTATGTCCTGAAGTTACACGGCACAAGAAAATTCTCAAAGAAAAATGCTTAAGAGGAGGTAACTCAACAAAATAATAACATTTTATTGAAAAAAATATAATCAAATGCTGTTTTTAATAAACCAATTTGGCGTTTGTCATGGTTGCAATAGTTAATAAAAGTTTTTCTGGGAAATAAGATACGTTGTATGATTCTGGTTATAAATTTTTATCATAGGATTTCTAAGTTAGTACACGAAAACTGATTTCTAAATACGAATTTTTAGTAATGAATGTTGATGTGTGTTGTTTGTTTAACAGCATATCAACCCCTTATGGGTAATTTAATGCCAAAATTTAATTTTCTAGGAAGTCTTTAATTAATAAAAATGATATATATTCTTCTGCTTTGACAACTGAATACACGGTAGATGACAATCAGCTTTTATGCATATACATGTTTGTGTGGACATCATTACTAGAGGCGGTGATATGTGTATATTTAATGTTGTAGTTTTGTTGAAGTTATATTTTGGGATACAGTTTGATTTCTTTTATAAATTGTAGGATATTATATGGATTAATGTCATGAAAGAGTTTTTTTCATGCTGGTAGGTTGGTTGATTTTGTTTAGCGACATATCAACCTCCATAGGTCACTGAATGCCGAAATGTTAATAATTTGAACAATTTTTATAGCGCCAACTAAATAAATTTTGAACACAATTGCATGCCTACAGATAAAATGTATTACTTTTCATGTTTCAAAAATGTATTGTTGCTAATTTTACTATAAATAGGTATTATTGTTATTTTTTTTTTTTTTTTACATAATATATTGCTGGTATTTTTATTATAAAAATGTCATTTTATATTTTTATAGTGTTTTGCTTGAGGTTTCACTATTTGCCCATAACTGGGACCTTAACAGGTGCTACCACCCCGGGTCAGAGTGGACATGGGGACAACAGCAATTAAGAGGTGGTTCCACATTCCTCAAAACCTCCAATCTTCCTATCAGTGGTCTTGCTGCCGGATGTAGTTTATCGTTATACCCAGGACTAAGTAATGAATGCAGAAGTACATTGGATAGATATAATGACTTGATTAGGAGTTGGGCCCGGCAGGAAAATAGTCAACCAAAAATACGTGAAAATCTTATATTATAGGATGTTTTATCTCTTCGTAATCTCGAAAAGATCATTTTACGGGTCGCACTTTCAAACAAAGAAAATGACTGAACAATTATTTTAACGTGTTAAAATTAGCTTGTGAAAATAAATAAAATAAAATATTTATACGATCATATTTAATCCTGGCAAAGATTATTCCGTACCGCATGTAAAACAGTTTTAAAAGATACATTCCAGGTGAATGGATTTACTGATTAAAATGTAAAAATAATTGATGAAAACAATTAGTCGTAAAGTCAGCCACGCTCATGATCTGCGAAAATTGCACATGAAAATTTCATTTTCAATTGAAAATCCCTTAAAGTAAAAAGTAAATTGCAGAATGTAACCTATACAAATACTGCACAAAATACGGCCCCTCGGGTCGCAGGCGGGTTGCGAGACTATTCAATGTGGCCTGCGAGGGATTTTACAAATATTTATTAAATATTAATTTTTTTGTGTTCATATTGTAATATAAGTAAAGAGTGTGTTGAGAGTTGGGGAAACTTCTGTTGCGGGCCGGTGTACGCATTGAGATATAATGTGTCTCCTGAAATACCCACAACAAACATGTCGTACTCGGGATGTGAGAACCGATATATATGTACAGACAAATGATAATGTATTAACAACAAAGGGTTACAAGTGACAAAGACAATGTGTGTAACAAATAAATGTGAAAACTTTTTGGTCTAGAGTATGTGAAGTGAGTGAATGTGTGTGTGTGTGTGTGTGTGCGTGCGTGCGTGTGTGTGTGTGTGTGTGTGTTTCCCGAAAGGGAGAGTGTTTTCCCATGAGTGACTTACGTGTTGACGGATAAAATCAAGAGTTAGTGATAAAAAGTTATCGCAGAGTATTTATAGTCTCCTAGTAACGGTTTCGAACATTAGGAGGAAGTAACCCGACACATCTAACGACCGATTGCTCTCCCAACTAAATACGGGAGTAATAGGCAGAGGAGGGTGGGGAGAGACGGGAGGTAACAAAATTGGCACCGTCTCGGAAACCACAGCAACCTTTACTACGTCACAGTTCATCAAAATAAATTCGGTGACTTGAGTTGACGGCTTTGTGGAACCATCATTATATTCAATCAATATTTCACTGTTTTGTATCTAATTAATCATTTTTACTTTCACTTTTCACGGGAAAAGGAGCTTACGTTGAAACACCGGTTCTCATACGATCACCAAAATTAAGCAACGTTGACAATGGTCAATACCTAGATGGGTGACCGATTGGGAATACCAGATGCTATAAGTTTGGATGTGCGGGTGGTGTAATGAATAACAGCTCATAATGAAAAATCGAAGAGCAGAATTCAAATTCAAGTCAGGTTCGTTGCATTCACTTACGCACAAATACCTTTGGGAAAGGTATGAATCTCTCAGCTATGGGTTAATGTTGTGGTGTCTTCCCTCTAATGAGGCTATTGTAGACTCTTCCACTTACTATAAAGTTAGTAGAACAAGTAAGCCTCGGGGGATGGTGATATAGACTGAACGCTGGTCAACCGACACACACTCCCAAGTTGTGTAATACTCTTCTGTTGTATTTACTGTTCAATACACGATTTATCTGCAACCTCTTGTTTTGTTATTTCTTAACCAATTACTTGGTTTGGTTTGTTTGTTTTGTTTTGTTTTACGGCATATCAACCTCAATGGGTCCTTTAATGTCGACAACTTTTTTTTCCTGGTAATATTTTTGTTTTGTCAAAAATCTATTTCTGTTAATATTTTTTCCTCAAAAATGTTTAGCTGGTAATATTTTTTCAAAAACGTATAGCTGGTAATATTATTTTTTCAAAAACGTATAGCTGGTAATATTATTTTTATTTTCAAAAACGTATAGCTGGTAATATCATTTTTACAAAAACGCACAGCTGGCAACATTATTCTTTCAAAGGTAATATTATTTTTTCAAAAACGTATAGCTGGTAATACTATTTTTCCAAAAACGTACAGCCGGCAACACTATTCTTTCAAAGGTAATATTATTTTTTCAAAAACGTACAGCTGGCAACATTATTTTTTCAAAAACGTATCAGAGGCCTTGCTGTCGGACGTAGTTTATCGTCTTACCCAGGAGCGGATGTAGTTTATCGTCATACCCAGGACGCGTTTGTAGTTTACCAATTACTTGGTCACAACAGTTAAATAGTAGGAATTGTATCTAAAAAATCATTATTATCTTAAAAAAATGTTAATACGATATTCACTCGCAAAAAAAAAGAAGAAATATTCTTACAATCAAAAAATATACTTGGCCTTTAAATAACCTACAAAATGTTGATACGGCCTAAAAAATCATTCACGCGATCAACCAATTAAACTCTAGAAAAATAAAAAGTATTTATATGCCTGTTTCGTTCTCACACTGAAAATCTTATTTGTTGGTTTCATCCAGACTAAAGTCAAATCAGTTCCAGGTTTGCAACACTTTTGAGATATGGAAAAAAAGAACACGCTTTTAAAACTCTCTCGTCAGCAAATTGAAATGGGTGGGCTGAATACACGGACAGTCGGTATTTCCCTGTCCTTAGAGTGTGACGGTGAGGGTGAGAAAATTCGACTTCATATTCCGATGTTATTCATTGGAGGAACACAAAACTGAAAAAGCAGTCATGTTAATCAACGACACTCTATTTTTTTTAATCATTTCACCCCAAGCAAAGCGGCAATACAACTAAGACGCAAGGGTTCCCTGGGAGTGAACGTGAATGAGAATACTTTAGTGAGGAGAAAAGACAATAATAGAACAAGATTAGAGAGACTGTAGGTAGCAAGGAAGCAACAAATCGAAGTGGAGATCCACAGGCAAGAAGTGCGAGAAAAGAAACTATTAAAATAGAATACACAGCTGCATCGAGCTGGTTCAAAAGTAACACGTTGAGACCAAGTTACCAAAAAGAAGAATTAGTTGACGTCTTCATAAGCATTGCTAAAAAGAGATGATGCCCAAACTTTGATTAAAGACAAGTCCCGTTCGGGATGCATTGGTGCATTTCCACCATTTTTTATTATTAAAGTCATGTCTCCTTTGGGACGCATTAGTGCATAAGCGACATTATTATTTGCTATTGACATGTCTTATTTAGGATGCATTAGTACATTTGTGCCATGTTTCTTATTATTAAAGTGGTGTGGATTTTAGGATGTATTGGTGGATTTGCGCCGTTTTTAGTATTTAAATCATATCTCCATTGAGATAGATTACTACATTCGTGGCATTTTTATTATTATTGAAGTCATGTCTCACTTAAGATGCATTTGTACATCTGCGCGATAGTTTATTAAAGTCATGTCTCCATTGGGATTCATTCGTACATTTGCGCTATTTTTTATTATTGAAGCCAGGCCTCGTTTGGGATGCATTCGTACATTTCCACCATTTTTTATTATTGAAGTCAGGTCTCGTTTGGGATGCATTCGTACATTTGCGCTATTTTTTATTATTGAAGTCAGGTCTCGTTTGGGATGCATTCGTACATTTGCGCTATTTTTTATTATTGAAGTCAGGTCTCGTTTGGGATACATTCGTACATTTGCGCTATTTTTTATTATTGAAGTCAGGTCTCGTTTGGGATGCATTCGTACATTTGCGCTATTTTTTATTATTGAAGTCAGGTCTCGTTTGGGATGCATTCGTACATTTCCGCCTTTTTTTATTATTGAAGTCAGGTCTCGTTTGGGATGTATTCGTACATTTGCGCCTTTTTTTATTATTGAAGTCAGGTCTCGTTTGGGATGCATTCGTACATTTCCGCCATTTTTTATTATTGAAGTCAGGTCTCGTTTGGGATGCATTCGTACATTTCCGCCATTTTTTATTATTGAAGTCAGGTCTCGTTTCGGATGCATTCGTACAATTGCGTTATTTTTTATTATTGAAGTCAGGTCTCGTTTGGGATGCATTCGTACAATTGCGCTATTTTATATCTTTAAAGTCATGTCTCCTTTCAGTTGCATTCGTACATTTACGTTATTTTTTATTATTAAAGTCATGTCTCCTTTAGTGCATATGCGTCATTTTTTGCTATAGACATGTCTTATTTAGGTTGCATTAGCACATTTGTGTAATGTTTCTTTTTATTAAATCGTGTGTCTTTTAGGATGTATTGGTGGATTTGCGCCATTTTATTATTTAAATCATATCTCCATTGAGATGCATTACTACATTTGTGCCATTTTTTATTATTAAAGTCATGTCTCACTTAAGATGCCTTTGTACATTTGCGGCATTTTTTATTATTAAAGTCATGTCTCCTTTGGGATGCATTAGTACATTTTCACTATTTCTTAGTATTAAAGTTATATCTCCTTCTGGATGCATTAGTGCATCTGCGCAATTTTTTCACCATTAAATACATAACTCTTTTGGGATACACTATTGCATTTCTCCATTTTTTTTATGATTAAAATCATGTCTCATTTGTGACGCATTAGTACATATGCGCTTTATTTTATTTTTAAAGTCATGTCTCCATTGGGATGTATTCGTACATTGGTGCTATTTTAATTATTAAAGTCATGTCTCCTTAGCGATGCATCAATACATTTGCACTATTTTTACTGTTAATGTCATATCTCCGTTGGGATGTATTCGTACATTTAAGCGATTTTTTATTATTGAAGTCATATCTCTTTTGGGATTCATTAGTACATTTCAGCTATTTTTTAATTATTGATATCATGTCTCCTTCTTGATGCATTAGAGGATCTGTGCCGTTTTTTCTCCATTAACCACATATCTGTCTTGGGATACGCTATTGCATTTGCTCCATGTTTTAGTTATTAAATTCGTGTCACCTTTGGGATGCATTAGTACATTGATACTATATTTTATTATTAAAGGCATGTCTTAGTAATGCATTAGTACATTTGCACTATTTTTATTATTAAAGTCTTCTCTCGTTAGGGATATAATTGTACATTTGCACTATTTTTATTGTTAATATCATATCTCCTTTGGGATGCATTAGTACATTTACGCTATATTTTATTATTAAAGTCATGTCTCCTTCGGGATACATTCGTCATTCACGCTATTTTTTTTATTATTAACATCATGTCTGCCTTGGGCTAGCTTAGTGCATTTGCACCATTATTTTCTTATTAAATTATGTCTTCATTGTGATACATTATTGTATTTGTACCATTTTTTTTTCATTATTAATGTCCTGTCTCCTTCAAGATTCATGTGTGCATTTGTCCCATTTTTTTGTCAAAAATATGTCTCTTTTAGGATGCATTAGTACATTTGTATCATCTTTTTATTATTAAAATCGTGTCTCTTTTCAGATGCATTACGTTGTTTCTGTGATCTCAATTAAAGAAAATTATCTACAGAGACAACTTTACTTAAGTAAAACCTAAACTGTCCAAATATCACAATTTCATCTAGATTTCACTTACTGGAAAAATTATGCGACACAATGACCAAAATATATTTATTGCATTTCTGAATTATGTTCAAACTGTTTACACACAATGAGAGTTTTAGTTAAAATAGTAAATTCCTTTACTTTCTTATTTATCATATTGTATCATTAGTTTAGTATGTTCATTAAATAAAGACTACTATTTTGTCTTATTCTTTATGCATCTATTTTTAATGTATATTTTAATGTTGAGAATTTTCCCAACAGATCACACATTTTAGTGCTTCATTGTTCTGGTTGATAATACTTAGATGGCAGATCACATACTTAAGTATCGCCCAAAATGTCTGCCCCCTTGAAGACATTTTTATGACTCCTGTATTTAAACTGAATATTTTTTTTTTAATAAATGTAGTATTTTAAACGGACAAACAATTTATATTTTAAATTTGATCATCTTGCCCACCGTAAAGAGAAACTAATAAGTAGAAAAATTAAATTATAAATTTATGCAGTCTTTCATCACAGATGGGTAAACAAAATTGACCAAATGCCCACTTGTCTTTGAACTGTGTTAAATAATAGCCATCTGCTGCAAATAAGCATTTCTCACTTCAAGTGGAAAGTAATAGATTTTTAAAAAATACATTTTAAGTAATCTTTAAATTAACTAACTTTAATCAATCATATTTCTATAATGGCTACTTTATTTTTAAACTTATTTCTAATAAATGTACAATTTTATATAGACAAACCATTTAGATTTGAAATTTTATTATCTTACTGACTTCCCTTTCTTACATGCCATGGACAATGCATGCTTATGTGATAATGTCTCTTTTTGATACATGATTGACTGCAGAATTTCCATATTAAGCTGCTGTCACTTTCAGCGGTAGACTGGTTACCAACCAAATGTATAGAACCCAGTCTGTTCTGTTATCCAATTCATAGCTGGAGGAGAAGACTTGGATTCATACCTTTTCCGAGGCTATTTGTGCGTAAATGAATGTAACGAACTTGACTGCAATTTGAACTCAGATTTCTGATTTGATTTGATTTTTAATTTTATTCATTATTGACTGATCATTTTTTTTACTTTTGCGCTATGAGTTGTGGAAAAATGTAGCGGTCTTATTTGAATTTTTTATATTAGGCATTCTTGTCATCATTATTAATTTAGAATTGGATGCAATTGTACAACTTTTCATATTACTATAGATTATATATGGAGGTTGCGTAGAGTTTTGAGGAATCAGAGAGCCAAGTTCGAATTCCAGTGGAGTTTATTATATCCACTTACATGCTTATATCCTTGAAAAAAGTATGAACCTATCTCCCCCCCCCCAGTCATAGATACATAGCAGGACAGACTGTGTTTTTTTATCTTTGAATGGCAACCGGTCTAGGAGAAAGAAAATCTCTGGATGAAAAACCCTCCAATTATGGATAAATAGTAGGGCAGTCTGGGCTCTGTAGCCATAGTTGGCAACCAGCCTAGTAGAAGGAAAACTCTGAATTCAAATCCGGAGCTCCAGTCCCTATCAGGTTCATTTTCCTTCTGGTTATTCCTGAGACGACGCCGTTGCTAAATTTGTATTGGGCTCTACTGTAACACCCTATTCTCACCCCACTGGATCAACGCACTCCATCAGACCGGCCGTTGGTTCGGTATAGTCCAGTATTACAAGTTAGACACAAGTCTCCGGTTCCCAATGTCAATTTGAAACCACCCTCCAACCACGTTGTGATTTTTTTTATCCTGGAGAGTGGTCATCAGATCGTCGTTGGTCCACCTGCGAGTTCGTCGGGTGAGAATCGGGTTAACAGAAAAATAATTAACCAAGTGGATTCGATTTTGAAAGGACAAAAGTTTTATATATATATATATATATATATATATATATATATATATATATATAAAGCAAACACACACAAAACGATTTCTTGTTGCACAAGGTTGAATGTCTCTTGTATGTGAACAATAACCAAACAATAACCAAACAACACAAATACTTCGAATACTTTCGGTAAGGGGAAGTGTGACCTTTGTTTTAACCCTTTTTGTTCTGTTCTTAGCGCAACTACTACAACCTTCGATGTTCCCGTTCTCAGTAGTCGTAATAGTAGTAGTAGTATTCGTAATAGCAGGAGTAGCGTTACCTAAATTTTAGCGGCGGTATTTCGCTATTTCCTGTTCAGCAGCACACAACGAATGCTTTCTTTTCAATCTCTGACGTCACTCCACTCAGTTTGACTGCATTCGAAGACAGACGAACCCGAAACTCTCCTTTCTTCCGCTTGGATCGCCTCTTTATATAGAGAACTGGTGACGTATCTGTTTTCTAGTGTGAACGTATTGACATACTTTCAAAGTACAATTTCATTCCTCCGAGAGTAAACATTTTACTTTTCATCGATTGGTTTCCAAGGTCCACAACAAGACTCTATTGTTCATCACCTCGCTATCAACCACTCTGCCGCTTTTTGTGAACTATAGAGAGTCTTGTTTCAAAAATAAATTCTAAATCAAAACACCATTTATTTTAATGTTGATTCTTACAGTGTCAAAATCCATATCTTGTTCTAAAAGTTCCAATTATCATTGTTCCAGTAATTTTCTATTAGTAATCTGATATCCTTTGTGCACTTACAAAAAGATTGTATTTCGTGTTCTAAATTAACTTTCTCTAACATTTACATTCAAAGTCTTTACAGGATTTTTAACATCTTGGTTCTTTTGAAAACGCCTTTTTTCTGTTTTACAACATATTCTTCTTTATTATCATTATTATTATTTCAGGGGTGATATCGCTCCCGCCACATCTCTCTCTTAACCATTTTTTTTCTATTACTTGTAATTGATATATATAGTCCAATGACTATATCAAAAAAGAAAAAAGTTAATTCTACTCATGCAATTCTCCATTATACCTTCCGCATGCAGGTATTACTTCATCCAAAAGTAAAAAGGAAAGAAAAAATGAAAAGTTTGATTAAATCGATTCAAGTTCTTTGTCAGTTTAGTATTCCTCAACTGTTCATTGCACAGTTCCGATATTCCACATATGGAATAATAATTATTCTCCTGTAAGGCATATATATATATATATATATATATATATATATATATATATATATATATATATATATATATATATGATAGAAATTGTTATGAGGATTTGATAATTATAATTAAGTAATTCATTGAGTCTGAAAGAAAGCTCAACAGAATGCAGAAAGCACTGGACGGCCGTTTCGTCCTATATTTGGGACTCATCAGCAGTGCGCATCTACTACCGAGAATTGAAACCCTGATAGTTGAGTTATCAAGCAAACGTCATACCAACTGCTCCAACGGGCCTCGGTGACGAAGAGGTAGCAATTCAGACTCAATATAGCTGTGTGTATATCATTGCTTGATCCGGCTTCTTATGCTTCAGTTTGAGCGGCTTGGTGATAGTACTCGTGGCTCCTGGGGGCACAGTCCTATGGTTACAGAGAATTTCAGTTGAGTTCCACCACGGAATATGTGAGCGAGCGGCGCTATCTTGAGTCTGAATTGCTACCTCTTCACTGGAGCAGTTGGTATGACGTTTGCTTGATAACTCAACTGTCAGGGTTTCAATTCTCGGTAGTGGATGCGCACTGCTGATGAGTCCCAAATATAGGACGAAACGGATATATATATATATATATATATATATATATATATATATATATATATATATATATTTCCATTTCACATCCTTCTTAAGTTAATTATTCAGAGGTGCTCGCTGTTTGTACATATCTGGCACATAATTATAATAATAATTTGCTAAGCCGAGAAATTATTGTAGGGTCACCAAGTTTGTCGGGGAGGCATGTCTTTAATGATACTTGCTCTAACGGAATCTCGTTTTCCTTTTTCGCCGAATATCTGACCTAAACATTTAATCTTATTCATAAAGAACTGACATTTCTAATCACTGAGTTTGAAACCGTAATCATGCAATCTCTGAAATACTTGCTGAATTAGTTTTACGTGCTGTATTTTCGTGGTACTCTTAATAAGTATGTCATCTATGTAAGTGAAGGCACCGTCTAGTCCAGCTAACATCGTATCCATTATATGCTGAAAAAATACCTGGGGCTACTTTTATACCGAAGGAGAATCTTCTAAACTTGTAGAGTCCTTTATGTGTATTAATAGTCAAATACTTTTGGCATTCTTCATCCACTTTGATTTGGAGATATGCCTCAGACAGGTCGATTTTAAAAAAATACCACCATTTGGAAAATATATCCTCTGGATTTGGTAGGGGATATGCATGTGGTAGGAGGCAGTCATTCAACCCAGTCGAAAAATCTGCACACAAACGAATCTTATTATTTTTCTTTCTAATATAAACCGCTGGCATGGCCCATTCTGAATAATCTATTTTTTCAATAACTCCGTGGTTTTCTAAGCTATCTAATTCGGTGTTAATAAACTCCAACGCAGCAAAGGGTATCTTTCTTTTAGGCTTAAAAACTGGTATCACATTTTCTTTTAATTTCAAAAATGCCTATGATTTTGTACATTTTTCCAACTCCTCTGAGAAAATATTCGTCAATTTATTTATTTTTTATTTTACTCAATGTTTCTTTAGCTGTAATCTTTTTCTCTGACGATCAATTAATTTTTCTACAGAATGAATTAATCGGCCAATTCCATAGTTCAAATAATTCTAGCCAATCGACGCCTAGAAAATTCAAGTTGGAATTTTTTAATGCGTAAATATCTGCTTTTTTAGTTTTATCCGCAAGATCGACGTTGCACGTAATTTTCCGAAGGAAAATTAATTTCTTGCTCGATATTCCTCTTGCAGCTTTGTCGATTTTTTTAAAGTTAAGCTTGCCAGTTCTTTTCCAAGTTTGTTCATCAATAATTGTAATATTGCTACCAGTGTCCAACTAAAATCTCATCGTAGCGTTATTCATTTTTACTGTCACGAATTTTCTATTATTTGAACTTTCCAGTTTTTTTAGCTGGTAGCACTACTTTCAGCAAGTTAATGTATTTCTTTCGACTTGCACTAGCTTCGTTTCTGACCTGTTTTCCACACTTAAAATATTTTTGGTCTTAAATGAACAGTCCTTTCTGAAAAGAAACATACCACAAGCATAGCATGGGTTAAGTTTGACAGTATTTTTATTTTGGATTTTTTTTTTTTGTACAACTGTCTTTTTTCGAAATTTTTGTATTTCTGGCGTGCCTTTTTGATATTTTAAAATTGATAATTTTTGGCACTTTTCCGCAACAGTCTGTATCGTTAACTTTGATTCCTGTTCAAGATTTGTAAGGATTCGCGGCCATATTTCCACATTGTTGCTTGATGTTAGACCTTTAACGAAGATTAGACATTTTAATCTGTCTATGGATAGTTCGTCCAGTTTAAATTTCTCACACTCACGGTTGACTTTACCGGCATATGTGACAAAATATTCAAGTTCGTCTTTAGTAAGTTTCATGCACTGCCAACGTGTAAAAAAAGTGAATTCTTTTCACCATAATTTTTTGATGATATCGACACTGTTTCGTTAAATGACACTTTTTCTTGAGTATTCGGCAAAATGAAATTCAGATATTTTTTATGTTCAGTGGGGCACAATTTTCGTAACAGAAGACGTATTTTCTTTTCATCCGACCATCCTTGACATTCTTCTCTGAAAATGGCCTCGTACTTTCTGAAGTACAATAGGAATATATGTTTTCTTCTAGGACCTAATTAAATTCACTAATTGTGTTAGCGAGTGAGTCCGGCGAAAAATGAAATTGATGCATTGCCTGTTCCTTGTTTTTCCAGGATTACCTTCAACTGTTCTCGATATTCAATCCGCTCTCGTTGCATTTGTTGTAATAGCTACTGAATTCTTCCAAAGTGTATTATTTTCGTGCAAGTAGTCCTTAACTAAGAAGAAAAAGTGTTTCTTCCTAATAGTAGTATACTACACACCCTTCGAATTTATAGGCTTCCGCGTCGCCCTATAAATATACACGAACTCCACAAAATTCTTTTCCGTAAATTTTTAATTTTCTTCGACAGCTATTTATGGTAAGCGAGAGAAAAAAAATGTTTTTTTTCTTTTTCGTGTGAATTTGAATCCTCGTCGCTACTGTTATGTTTTCATTCCATCGAATGAAGATAACACAATCATGACAATCACAATGTCGCTTTTTTCAACCGTTTCTCATTATACTTCGAACTTCAACTTCCAAATTTCAACAAACACCCTGTGAATCAATGATATTTTGAATTGTGAACTTTTAAAAGCAAATTTCTTTTGTTGGTAAAAAATTGATTTTATGAATTGTTGCTATAAAGAAAGTTGTTTAAATCCTTTTGTTGTTAAGAAAAACATCTACTTAGGTATCTCCACAAATTCGCTAAAAAAGAACATACTCTGATGAAAAAAGTCCCCAAACTTGATGAAAATAATTTTTTATCATCTAAATGTTTGTTATTATTAAGAGGAAAGACCAAAGTATTTTTATTATTTTTACATGTTTTAATCCTTCCTAGCACGTCCGAAATCTTGTTTTTATAGTCAGCAAATTTGCCAAAAAATCAATGATATCCGCCATTTTTGAGAAATTTGTAAACAAAAGTTAAATTCTCCGTTTAGAAATTTTGTAAAAATTAATAATTTTTTCAAAAGTTATTTGAGCAAAATTAGAAAATTTAAAGTTTACTTAATGTAATTGGAAACAAACATTACTTAATTAACAGAATTTAGTTGAAAATAAGAGAAGTATGTCTAACCGTGTTGACTTGTTTTTTGAGATGTGAATTGACGTTTACGTCGATGTATCGACAGCTTATGTCAAGGGAAGTTATCGGAAAGGAGGACAAAAGTGACAGTATTTTCGAATTTTAAGTGAACCAGCTTATTTAACTATACAGTAATTTTTAAAAATTAAATATTTTCAAAAGTTTAATATTTTAGATACTTTAGCTTTATAGCCTTACGTCTGAAGAGGATTTCTGGAAAAATAAAATTAAATATTTTCAAAAATCTAATATTTTATTAGGTGATTTTTTATGAAGATATGTCCCAAATCCGGTACTGTTTCCGTCCTTAAAACTGAAACTAAAAGAGAAAATAATTTATAATTTCAGTATGTCTCTCACTGAAAAACAATAAATTAATTATATTTCAAAAATTAAATTAAAATATTTAGTGAAATAGGATGTAAAAAAGAAAACTAAAAATTTTGAAAATGCGACGATAATGGTCAAAGAGTCAGTTAGAGAATTCAACAGAACGAAAAGGCAAATGGTTCTGGCGTCATGGAAAACAACTCTTAAAACACTTGACATTATGTCAAGCACGTCCATCCATATATTTGGAAAAAATGCTTTTATGAAACAGTTTAAAATTATTTTTAAAATGCATGTGGGTCGCAGATTGCAATAAGCTTTCAAATCTGTAAAAATAGATCTACTTAATAACATCATTCCCTAAAATATTTAACATTTCTCACATTTTGTATTTAAAATTGAAGAAGAAAAAAACAATTCTTGTAAATATCCATTTTTACTCTGAAAAATATTTTGGCTTCAGGCAATATTGTCCTTAACATATAACATTATTCATAAAAGCAATTAAAAGCTTTTCTAATTAAATAATATCTTAGTTTTATTGGTCTTTTTTATGTTACAATTCAAAGCTGAATTTTGTGTAGCTGTTTATGTTGATTTTACAAAAAATCGATCATTTATATTCTTCAGTCTTCTGCTTTTAGCTTGTAAAATCACTAAAAGACACACCGTCAAATTTCTTGAGTTTTCATAAAATTAAGTAAGGGTGGGGGTAACATGTAAGGAAAAAATATTTTTTACCATGACTGTCTAAAAAAAACATATCTAAAATAATCTCGTTTATTTGTGAGTCAATTCTGAAAGTTTCATTAAAATCCGACATTTATTTGATTTTTGCATGAATTTCCAAATCAATGTGTTTTTTACCTGAAAAATGACACTAATGGTAAGTATTACGTAGACCGCTGACGTAAAAAAAAAAGATTTTTAACCAAAATTTTGAACCTGCTAGAAAGAATGAAAAAAAATTAATAGAATAATCAAAAAATACTTTGGTCTTTCCTCTTAATAATAACGAACATTTTAACGATAAAACTTCGTATTTATTAAGTTTTAGGCCTTTTTTCATCATGATATGCTGTTTTTTTTTCGGCAAATTAATGGAGATACCTACTTGCTTTACACGAACTGTAGTTTTCTTACATAAAACTGGTTAGTATTTGAAAGAACTACTAACCTGCCTTGATAATTTGAGGCGCACAAAGTAAATATTGTGCAAGGCTTATATAGTAATTTGTACAAGTTTTATATTTTGGAAAAGTATTTTTCCCATTGTAAAAATGTATCTTTCTCTGTACTTTTCACACCACAGGAAGAGTCTTGTGTTTGTTTTTTGTTTTTTTTTTTGTTTTTTGGGGGGGTTGCATCGATCAAAATACTCGGGATGAAAGATTTAACGTTTTCTTTTCTCCTAATAAATTATATAGATTATTTCAATTAAGCACTAGAGGTCACGAATATCAAGGTTAAATTTTATAAAGCTTAATAGGAGGTTCTGTTTACTATGTAAATTCATTATAAATTAATCCTCCTATGGAAGCCAAAACAAAATATGTTCATACCAAGTGATTTCTAATGATGTAAGGACATGCGGATGGATATCAGTTAGGAATGAGAAATCTGTAAAGCCGAGTTCGAATTCCAGTCAAGTTCGTTACACTCACACACTGGCAAATACCCTTGGGAAAGGTAGAAACCCAGTTAATGAAACTTGTTTCTGGAAAAATCATTGTTATTCTCAGAAAATTGTTAATGCAATATTAAAAAAAAATAAAATAAAAAATTTTACAATACAAAATGTTTCGGCCCCCCCCCCCCAATTATTAAGATGCAAAAAAAATTGTAATCTGAAATTTTGGTGTTTTTTTTTGGGGGGGGGGTTCTAATGTATTACTATCGATTATAGAACTCCGGATTATGAATTTCACTTATTTTTTTATTTTGAAGAAACCATGTACAGTATATTTGTTTCAGCTTCCGTAAGGCGGGCGGGGGGGTAATTTACAATTTATTTACACCGATTTTACTTAGATTATATGAATTGAAGCGCAGTGCTAGATTGACAACTACGTCTCATCATTTTACAGTTGAAATGACTAGTGTAACCGCAGGTTCTATGCTAACAGTTTCTTCTATCGCACTACTCACTTGTGAAACTCTCTTCCGGCTTCTTGTCTCCCAGTCGACTTTAATCTTAAAAAATTTAAATGCAATGTTAATTGCTTATCTACTGTCTCCTTACTTTTTGATCTTGTAATTGTTCTCTCTCCTTAATAGTGTTTTTTTTCTCATATTCTCTAAAACGCATTAATCCCCTTGCGTCTTAGTGGTTTTATTGCCTTGCTTCAGGTGAAAAGATTAATATAATCATTCCACCCCAAGCAAGACGGGAATGCCACTAGGACACAGCGGGTTACAGAGAATGAGTGATAGAAGAGATTGAATATTCGGAGAATTGAGGAAACGACAAAAGATGGACTGTATTCAAGAAGACAGAAGACAGCGCTGCACATAATTCTTTGAAGATTGTATTTATCAGGGAAGCAAGTGAACGGAAGGGAGTTCCACAGGCGTAAAGTAAGAGAAAAGATACTGTTGGAGTAGAAGTGGCGGTTGCATTTAACTATAGTAAAAGAGTGGGACCTAGATGCCAATCTAGTAGCACGCTTAAATTCATGTAGTCTGAGCACCAGAGAAAAAAGCTCGTCAGAGCAGTTGCCATGAAAATATTTGTAGA
Source organism: Acanthosepion esculentum (assembly GCA_964036315.1). Lineage (NCBI taxonomy): Eukaryota > Metazoa > Mollusca > Cephalopoda > Sepiida > Sepiidae > Acanthosepion > Acanthosepion esculentum. Next base: position 68,885,697 of record OZ038513.1, on the reverse strand, counting down.
AAAGGCAGAGGGAAGTCACATCATGTCTGTGAGAAAGTGACTGAAGTCAAGCTGCCAAGTCAGGACCGATTACATTACAAATCGTTCTTTAGATTTTGTCAAGAATTTTGAGATAAATAGCAGGAACACCAGACCAGATATTGCAGCAGTACTCTATATGTATGTATGTATGTATGTATGTATGTGTGTATGTATTTATGTATGTATGTATTTATGTATGTATGTATGTATGTATTTATGTATGTATATATTTATGTATGTATGTATGTATGTATTTATGTATGTATGTATGTATGTATGTATTTATGTATGTATGTATGTATGTATGCATTTATGTATGTATGTATGTATGTATGTATGTATTTATGTATTTATGTATGTATGTATTTATGTATGTATGTATTTATGTATGTATGTATGTATTTATGTATGTATGTATTTATGTATGTATGTATGTATGTATTTATGTATTTATGTATGTATGTATTTATGTATGTATGTATTTATGTATGTATGTATGTATTTATGTATGTATGTATGTATTTATTTATGTATGTATGTATGTATGTTTGCCCAGGGCGCGTCTGCTGAGTCACAAGCGGCCACACCAACACCAAAAGTCTATTGTATATGACGATTTCGTAATGGCATGCTGTGAATGCATGACTTGCACTAGATTGTGTAAGTCCAGGTCGGGCCTGACAAGGCATATGAAAGAACACATTGGAAGTGATGATGATCAAAGTCTCCTTCCACCACCCGAAGACGATTTGATATGATGCGTATGTGACAAAAAATGCACATTTGTGGCTGGCTTTATGAGCTACTGTCGTTCATACAACCGATGAATGCATTGTTGGGGGGAGGGAGAGTTTAAGTGAAGGGCTGAACATGTCTGTCGGTGATGGTCATACTCGCATTGCGAGTCCACACCCACCATGTATGTACAAGGTGCGATGGATAAATCGTCGCCTAAATTATGTTTTATTTTTTGTTTTTTGTTTTTAATCGTATCACCCCAAGCAAGGCCAGAGGCCACTATCACGCAAGGGGTTAAAGAAGGGTTGGAGGAAGAGCAGATAGGAGTAGCAAGGGAGGGGATGTGGTGAAAGAGAAAGACAGTGGGTCGATCAAGGTAAGGGAGCCACAGAATATCCGGAGCGAGAGCAGATAGGAATGAAAAATGAAAGGATGTGGAGAAGGTCGATCAAGGCAAGTGGGCCACAGAAGATCCGGAGCGAGAGCAGATAGGAATGAAAAATGAAAGGATGTGGAGAAGGGAAGTGGATAGATCAAGGCAACTGGAGATGTCGATTGACGCTACACTTAAACCGTTGGAGATTGTATTTGTCAGGGAAACAGTAATAGGGAAGGGAGTTCCATAGGCGAGATGTGCGAGACATGAAGCTATTGGAGTAGAAGAGACGTCTACATCTAACAGTTTCCACGGTGTAGGAGTGGGAGCGGGATGCCAGCCTCGTGGGGCGTTTAAATTCACGAGGGCTGGGGACAAGCGAACGCAACTCCTCAGAGCAATTACCGTGGAAGTACTTGTAAAAAAGACAGAGCGAGGCAACATCGCGTCTGTGAGAGAGCGACTGCAGACGAGATGACAGATCAGGGCCAATCACGTTGCCTATCCGTCTCTGGATCTTATCAAGAACCCCGAGGCAAACAGCAGGGGCCCCAGACCATAAATGGCAGCAATACTCCATGCAAGGTCGAATGGTAGACTTATAGACTTGGAGGATCGATTCAGGGGAGAAGAATTTCCTGGCTCGGCACAGAGAACCAACTTTCTTTGCGGTAGCTGATGCAACTGACTCGATGTATTTGTTCCATCTCAGATCAGCAGACAGCGTGAGACCGAGCAGCCGCAGGGAGGAGCTCTCGAGAAGTTGGTCATCAGACATTCTAATGGGATGCAGGGATGGATCCTTGTGGTGGTTGATAGAGAGCAGTTTTGTTTTAGAGGCGTTAAAGTTAACCATCCATTTCTCACCCCAGATCACAACCGATTGGAGGTCCTTTTCAATTTGAGCTGCCAGGTTAGCTTTGTCCGCCTCACTATATTTGTGTTTGAGGCAGGAGTAAATAGTGGTGTCGTCAGCGTAGATGCCGACTTGGGAGACTATGGCGTCAGGAAGGTCGTTTATAAATATGAGGAACAGACTAGGGCCTAGGATGGAGCCTTGAGGAACACCTGCGTTAGCGGGATAGGGTCTGCAGATGAATCCACTAAGAACAACCTTCAAATCCCGGTTTGACAGGAATGATTGTATTAGGTCAAACAATCGACCTGTGATACCATAACCCTGGAGCTTGCGGAGAAGGCCGGCATGCCAGACTCTATCGAATGCTTTGGAGATGTCAAGGGCCACGGCACGAGCTTCACTGTTGTTATGGATAGCTTGGCAGACAAATTCAGTGATGGCCGTAAGCACATCGGCAGTAGATCGGACAAAGCGGAAACCATACTGTTTGTCTGAGAGCAGATCGTGGGATATCAGATGATTAATCACTTCAGCGTTGATAATGGCCTCGAAGACTTTGCCGAAGAGGGGTAGGAGACTGATAGGACGGTAATTGGAAGGGTCGGAGGGGTCACCAGATTTCTTAAAGACAAGGACAATGGTTGAGGACTTCCAGCAGTCAGGAAAGCAGGACTCCTTGAGGCAGCAGTTGTACAATTTAGAGAGGGCAGGCACCAGTTCAGGTGCGCATTTCTTCAGGACAATGGCTGGTATTCCGTCACCACCAGTAGCCTTGTGGTGATCTAAGTTAGAAATAATGCCCAATACCGTCGACGGGGTTATGTGCAATCCGTCCAGGAGGGCCTCAGTTCTGGGAGGGAAATCGGGCAAGGGCACCCCGGAAGAGTCTAGCGTAGAATTGGAAGAAAACTTCCGAGCGAAGCATTCAGCCTTGTCAGCAGAGGTGGTCAGGACCTCAAACTGATTGAACAGGGAAGGAATGGCGGGTTTGTTATTGTTCAGGACGCTCTTGCAGAGGCGCCAATAATCTTTGGAGCCAAATTTGCGGGATGCAATACGTTCCTTCATCCGAGCAGCAAATAGTGACTTGGCATCGTCGAGGATACGCTTACACTCGATGCGGACAGAGGTAAATAGACGTCTATTCGAGTCGGACATATCACTTCGAAAACGGTGGAAGAAGTGGTTTCTATGGGCAATGGCGGCTGAGCAAGCAGCTGTGAACCAGGGGGAGGAGCGCGGTTTGACCTTGAATTTCCTGGAGGGGATGAAAGCTTCGATACCGGCTTTAATCCAGGAAGAGAACTCAGAAGCACAATCATGAGTGTGGAGCTTAAATACGGCATCCCAGGGGACATCGCGGAGGAAGTCACGAAACGCGTCCCAGTCAGCCCGTTGGTAGCAGAATGTGGTTCTGGTGGTAGGAGGCTCTTTGCAGGGGGTGGGGCTGAAGGAGGTGCTAACAGACACTACAGCATGATCGGAGTTACCGATAGGACAGAGCTGCGTGGCACTACAAGACTCAGGGATGGAGGTAAAACACAGGTCGAGGAGTGAGGCCTTACCGTCACGGTTGTAGGCAAAACGCGTGGGGAAATCGATTATCTGAGTGAGGGATTGAGAGACTGAAAAGTTGAGAGTATGAATGCCTGCGAGATCGGTAGTAGCGTTCTTAAGCCACTGGTTGTGATGGGCGTTAAAATCGCCAAACACAAATATGTGAGCGTACGGATGGGCAGAGAGGGCCCTATCTATGCTGTCCGAAATGACATCAAGTATCCCACAGTCCTGAGAGGATGGAGAGCGGTATGTAAAAATTAAAATAATACTGACATCTCATTTTAACAGATATATAAACTAAAATTACACAAAAATATCTTGAAATACTAAAGAGTAAATTTATTCAATAAAGCCGCCATTGGCTTCAACTATAGACTTCAAATGACTTCAGAATCTCCTGCAACTCTACTGGACGGTCTCCTTGTTTAAGTTGGTGAACGCCGCCATAATCCTTGTCTTCAGTTCATCTTTGGTGTTAAAAGGAGTTTTGTTGGTCTCTTGCTCTTTTCTCATCAGAACATATCAGAATGAGTTTTCCGAATTGCCGTATCTTCGTAATCACCATTAGACTCATCCACCTCTTTTGGAATCCTCTGCAGTGACCTCAGATTGGCACCCAAACATTCTGAAATGTTTGTATCAAAGCTTCCGGTGGGAATGCCAAGCAGTACAGCATGTCGTCTCCAAATTTCATGGTGCTCTTTTTCTCACAGACACTGCCCAACTGACCCTACTATACTGTGCAGTCGACAAAATCAAAAACAAACAACGCGCATGCGCGAAATTAAAAATATAAAATAGCGACAATTTACCCATCACACCTTGTATGTCGCATATGGAAAATCCTTCTCATCCAAATTATGCATATGTTTAAAAAAAGTTTTAAATGTTTTCTTTGGAGTTTTAATTTTATTTCAGCAGTAAGAAAATAGTCGAAATTTCGTTATAAACAAAGAAACTTTGACGTAATTAAAGCAAGTTTTAAGATTGTTTTTAGTTTTTGCAAAAATATTGTTTTTACATAACACAACACATTCCGCTATGACTGATGCTTACCAACCGAAATATTAAACTTAAAAAAAAAACTTTCAAATTAACAAAGAAAGAAGTGGTCAGAAATATGAAGCCACTTTGGATATTATCTACAAGGGAAAATCTACACCGTACAAATTTTATTTTGGAACGATAGTAAAAAAATAACATAACATAAAGAAAATGTAATTATTAAAATATTAATTCTTTTTCTTTTATTTATATTGTAAATAGCACGTACATCGGCTAAAACACCGTACAAATTTTAATTTTGGAATGATATCGACAGAGTAAAGTAAAACATGGTGCTGCTTTGGCTGTTACCTTTTTCCTTGTAGATGAAGAAGCCTAAGAACACGATGTTTTAGGTAATCATTCCAAATTAAAATTTGTACGTTGTTTTACTTTTAGCCGATGTACATGTTGTTTAGAATATAAATAAAAAAAGATTTTTTTTATATTTTAATCACATTTCCTTTATTCCAAAATAAAATTTGTACGGTGTAACAAACCAAAAAGTAGTACTCAGAAATTGAAATACGATCTTAAATTTTATTTTTAGCTAATTTGATTAAAATATTCTCTGAGTGAAGTGAAAAATACATTCGTTAAATTATTTAGCAGCGTTAGGGTGGGTCTGTTTTTACCTGTCAACTCAGGTCAATTGTCAAATCGTGTGTTTTAAATGTCTGGTTCACAGATAAGAACCTGATAATTTTTTTTTTTCTTATCTATTGCTGAATGCGTCTGTTCATTTATGGAAGATTAAAATAAAAATGGAAAAAAAATGTCGGTTTTTTTTGTGCGTACAATTTCGAGACGAACAACAATTGAACTACATTGTTTTAAAATTTACAAAAAATTAACTAAGTATCCGCGGAAATAAAAGCTGATTTATGAATAACTGGCAAAGTTTGCATAAATCCAGTTTCATGTTTCGTTTGTTCTTTTATTATTAAAATTCAGCAATTTTTTTTTTTCACCAATGTTTTATGGCCATTTGCCATTTTTTCAAATTATTTTTAAATTGACGTTAAAATTGTCAATCATCAGCTAATATACATCGTGTAACTGCATGACCGGTGCGGTGCGGTGCGTACTACGCAAGAACCCCCGACGAGGTTGGAGCTCCCCAATAGGGCAAGTTTCAGCAGCATTGTTTCGTTTGTTTTTACTTTTCACTTTTTTAAGTTTTTTTTCTACCTAAGTTATATTGTCAGTTATCAACTATAATTGGGGTAGAAGTCCGGTGCTTACTACCCCCGAACCTCTCAATCACGTGGGGGCCTCATGCCTTACTTCGGAGGGGGTAGAAGTGCTTATTTCAGTAGCGCTGTTTTTTTTAAATTGTAATTTTCTTTCTGAATAGTTCTTTTAAATGAATTAAGAGGTAATATATCTCGGTAAAATCATTTCTTATTCCGGGATCACCCACTAAGGAGGAGCTTTGCTTTTTTTTTTATTAATAGTGATACTTGTCCACGGCTAATAATTAAAATAAAATTTTTAGTTTCTATTTTCTAGAATTATCCGAGAAAATGATCGTTTAAAAAATAAAAATGTAAAGATTTCAATACATGAAAAATTATCCAGAAAACTGAAATACTGTTTATAAAACAAATTTTTAAGACAGTCCCGTTTGTGTTGTGTTGGAATCTTTGTAAACCTTTTTTTTTCTTTTTCTTTTTTTTTTTTTTGTTCAGCGGAGAAGTGTCCGCGATTAATCTTTATGGAAATGTAAAAAATTTCGACTTAAACATTTTTTTTTTAGTAAAATTTAGTCATGAAAATATTGGTAGTTACTATGAAAAGAATAAATTTTTCTCAGATTTTTAAAAAAAATAAAAAGCCTATTCATTATAAAAGTAAATAATTAAAATTAATGAATATGTACTGAAATTTTCATTGAAATTAGATAATTCGCTGATTTTTTTGGTAATTTAAATAAACTGCTGTCCTTTCAGTCCCAATTTTCCTTCGAGAGTTTGTGGCCCCCAGGTTGAGAAATTTTGAAATTGACATGTAGTAGAGAGAGGGCGTATCAAAGTTCAGGGGGGAGACGAGACTCTAGAGCCGGTCCTGACAGTACACTATATAGTAATAGCGGCGTCAAAAGAAAAGCCATCCTACTTTGATTTGCTTTGATTGATTTGTTTTCTACGGCTTATCAAACCTTTACGGGTTATTTAAAGCCATAAAATATTTTTAGAACGTAAGTATTGGGGGGGGGGGTAATAAAGGTTTAGTGATACAAGTCTTACTAATTAACCCATAGTTAGGTGAGACGAGGTGGATTTGTACCTTTCCCAAAGGTATTTACGCGTAAGTGAATATAACGAACCCAACGAGAAATTGAACTCGGCTCTCCGATTAAAAATTCCGAGTCATTATCCATTACACCACCCGCACATCGAAACTTACAGCAAGTGGTCACTCGATAGGTACTGACCAGGACGTTGCTTAACTTTAGTGATCGTACGGGAACCGGTGTTGCAACGTGGTATAGCCATAAGTCACCATTTATTTGTGGGTATGAATGGTAAACTTTGCCAAACAATTTACCCAAAGAAAAATAAGTAAAAGGTTCATTTTTTTTAATCATTTCACCCCATATAAGGCAATAAAGATGCGAGTTGGGGGGATAGTGAGTGTTAGAGAATATATAACTAACGGTTTTTAGCCATTTCAAGTGTAAAAAAATGATGAGACCTTGTCGCCAATCTAGTACTACGCTTAAATTCGTAAAGTATAAAGTACCATAGAGGAAAGTTCATCAGAACAATTACCATGAAAGTATTTATAGAAAAGGCACAGAGAAGCTACATTATGGTAGTGGGAAAGTAACTAAAGCCAAGATGCCAGGTCAGGACCAATAACATCACCTTTGGATTATATGAAGAATCTCTAAGAGCAGGAGCACCAGACCAGATGTAGCAGCAACATTCAACGTAAGAATGAATTGTGTAGATTCTGGCGATAAAAATCTTATAGCACGATAGTGTTATTGAAATAAGTATTTTTACTCAACGTGTGGCTTTTATTTTTTGATAATTTATCAATGTCACAAAACACTTCAATGTCGTCTTTTATTTTAAAATACTTCTAGAGAACAATTCAAACGCTCAAGACTGCACAGTGAGAAACAACGAAGATGGGTTTGTATTAAAAAGGGAGATAATCAAAAGTAATAATTATAATTTCTCCCATAATCAAACAAAAGTAATAATTATAGTTGCTCCCATAATCAAAAGTAATAATTATAATTATATATTTCTCCCATAATCAAAAAAAATATTATAATAATTATAATTTTCAGAAGTAATAATTATAATTTCTCCCATAAATGTTAATTACCAAAATAACAAATAAACAATTCTTTAAAAAAAATAACTTGATTTCATTAAACTTCTCATTCTTTTTAAATAACTGAGGCACTTATTATTGAATAACAACATTTAGGGGAACACTAGAAAGGATAAATAATTTTAAAATTGGAGATAATTGAATAATATAATTTTAAAATGAATGAAAATTAATCTTTTAAAAAGTAAAAAAATAGTTTCGATTGGACGTCTGCTTTTTCTTTACTGCCCAAGAAAAGTAATTTTAACTTTTCCAAGCAAAAGAATATTTTAATTTTAGTTTCATTGCAGTTATTTTCTGATTCAGTGTATATTTTCAACACCATTTGTTGAAATTTAAAACAATTTCAATCAATATAAGTTTTTTTTTCATCTTTAAATGCAAATAATGTTAGTATTTTGTTGAAATTTCATTAATTCAAGAGCGCTATGATTTGCTTAAAAAAAATAAACTTTTCACAATTTTTTCTTACAAACTTTCCTTTCAGTAATTAAATCTAAAGTAGAGATAGAAACCGAATTTTTTATAAAGTTGCGGAGATGCGTTACAGATGTACAAAAGGAGAGGTCGATTTTGGAACCGTGGTATTGCACTCAATAATTTGAAAGTTGGGGTTTTGTAACATGATAAATAACGCCACAAAATATTTGTCCAAGTCGTCACCTTTTTTTTCTTTTTTTGAGGAAATCAGTTTCAAGGTTAAGTTTAGGTTCAAAACAAAATCGTAGTGTTACCAGTTACAATACATTTTCGTTCCGGTGATTAGCGAAGAAAGCCTTATAAAATTTATAATTTACAGTACTGAAGCTTTACAAATTGTATATGGACAAGAAGATGCATGGTGCAAGAAGAAGCTGTTTTTTGTTTTTTTTTCAGCGAGCAAGTGGAGGTAGCTACAAGCACATTTAAATCATTGTGCCATCAAATGAGGCCTTCATTTTCTTCGAAGGGAAATATACTGAACAATTTATTTAGCTATCTTATGATGTATTGTAAATTAAATTTATTATAAAATGCAGTTGTTTTAGTGCGATTTTCAGTAAACAATGCAAATAGTAAAACATTTTAGTTTTTGTCATAATTTGCGCCCAGCAATATGGTGTTTAGTTACAACCAGACACTTATTTTTACTTTTTAATTTTGATCTATTATTCATTGAATAGCTTTTTTTGTATTGTAATATTTTACAGTATTTATTTAGTTTTTTTTTGTTTGTTTGTTTTTTTACTTATCGAATAAATACAGTAAAAAAAAAATTGCATATTTTGCTTGTGATGATTCATAATTAATTAGTTCAGGTTTTGAGTATTCAATAAAGATGTTAAAAACTTTATTTGGAAGTCAGTTTGTAAGCAAAAACCTGCAAAAATTAGATATTTCTGTACATTTTTAGATGTTCTTTAAAAAGTAAAACTAAATTGGCGAAAGCTATGAAACTAATTTTTAAAATTAAAAAAAAATGTATTTCGTAATTTCCTGCTCGATAGAAATAAAATCTTCAGAGTAAGAATTTCAAATTTTAATTTTATTTTTTTACATTTTTACCTTCCGTAGAGACAGATCCATAGCAAACTGACCCCGCTATTTTTACAGGTGCTAAAAAATCCGTTGGTAATCCAAGTGGATCCTAAAACTCATCCACAAAAAGAGCTCAATATTTTAACAGAGCATATAAATTACAATACATAAAAAAATCCCAAATTACCTCATATGGAGTGTGTGTAATTGATTATTTATTTTTGTCTGGTGTGTGTTCCTTAATGAAAAGATTTTGAAAAGAAAAAAAAAGGTTGCAATGCCTACTGTACGTTAGGGCAGTGGTTGATTTTTTTTTTTTTTTGTTCACTTTTTAGTTTAGAAAATCAACATTATTACACTCGGCATGAAAGCTGGAGTTTGATATTTATTTGTTTTGATTTCCATAGGTGAGAGGGGATTAATTTACACTACAACAATGAATTTACATAGCAAACACTCCCTAACCGTTATTAAATTTAATTTAATTAAAAAAAGAAAATATTAGTTTTCTTTTCTGGTTGCAGAGCCGATTGTACAACTCCAACTTTTATTGAAATATTAGCTTTTTTTTTTCTTTTTTTTAAGAAAAAGAAAAAAGGAGGATTTTTTTTTCAATTCCAAATACTTTTCTGCTATTTCTACACGTAAAAAGTCTGCTTTACGGTAGAAACGACTTTCCAAGAGTAAAAAAATTCTTTAGTTCCGTACATACATAGGATGCCTATTTTATTTTATTTTATTAATTTTAATAGAATCGTCTCTAAATTGTTCTTATTTCAAATGACAGAGATCAAACTTTGAGGAGTTTTATCAATACATGTCGTTTTTTTTTTACAAAGTCCATAAATAATAATAATAAAAAAAAAAGTTAAATTTATTCTTACTTAAATTATTTCTTTACCTGTGCTCGGCAACAAATCCCCCCCTCCCCCGCCAAAATAAAGGTTTGTTTTTGGCTTTATCTTTTTACAGATTTATTGATGATGCCGACCTCACCGATTAAATTTCAACGGTGTGTTATTTACATTTACAATATTTATAAATCAGTTTTAGCATTAGATAAAATTTAAAAAAAAAAAAAAAAATGCTCCTCCCCCAGGCGGAGCAATAAAAGTTGTCTTGTTCCGCCCAGTCGAAATGACAGGTGGCTAGCCACGAATTCATTTTCTTTCAGTTATTCTCCAACAACGTATCTGGGTAAGATAAGATATCTCTGTGTAATCGAACCGTGTAAATTCTTTAATTTAATTCAGATTGATTCAGTTGGATGAATTCGGTTATGATTTCTGTGAGATCAGATCACCCGTTGCACGAAAACCGATTTGCTCATGACGGCCAGTCTGAATAATTCCATCGAAGGAATCAGAAACTTCTTGTTTGTTTTCACAGAGAGTGAGTGAAAGTAAAAAAAAAAAACTCGTTTGACACGAATAGCGATAAAGAAAAATAACTGTCTGTGTAACATTAAAAGGAAATGGGTTCCTTTTTTTATGGTTTCTTTCTGACTCTGCTGAACCTTATTCTAATCTTTACCGCAACAGGTAAGTCAATTATCTTTCTCACCTCTTAATTAGGATTTCTAAATAAAACTCTCTCGTTTCCCCTCATCAGGTCTTTTTGCGCTTTTTTTAAAACCCGCAATAAAAACAAATGGATAAACACAAAAACTTTTTTTTTTTTTTCGAGAACAGTTTGTATTTTTATTTTCCTGTGTGTAAAAACTAAAAAGTAAAAATGTTTTTGTTTCAATTTCATGATTACTTTTTTTTTTTTTATGATTTAATGTTTTCGTGATTTTTCTTACTTTTTTAAAACCTCTTTTTTAGTCATCTGTGACTAAATAAAAAGAGCATTTTTAATCACTATCTACTTTCTTTTTTAGCGCAATAAACTGTCAAAAGAAAAAAAAGATCACTTGAATGGGGTAATGAATGGTTAGTGACGTCGGCTCATGATCGTTAGTCAAGAGTTCGATTCTATTACCATCGGGTTCTCGGGTTACGCCTTGTCATAACTTTTTATAGACATCGTAAACATTGTCTTTCCTTTTTTTATTATAAAAGTTATTTTTACTATCTTTCTTTTTGTGTGTGTATATATATATAAAAAGTTTGAAACAACTTTTTCCATTAGAAAATTAATTGTGAACTGGTATTCATTTATTAAACGTCATAAAAGCATCAAAGGAAAAAAACAATGTCATAAAATTAAAAAGCACGTCATCCTTGGGTGTATCGCGGTAAAACAAGTTATTTTCCGTTTTGTTTGAAGTTTCGATATTTTGTTTTTACATGGTTTTACTATAACAAACATTGACTTTGTTTCTCGAGATTTTCATTTTAATTTCTTTTAAATAATTAACAATAATAAACAGAACTGTTTCCAGACTGTCGTACCTGTGGCAAGCCATTGCTGAAAAGTGAAAAATGACAGGAAGCAACGGGAGGTGCGAAAGTGTAATAGCGCTAAATTTTTTTTCCTTTTGAACATTTTTTTTCTTCTTAGTAGTTGGTAAATAATATTTGGACAGTGAACGAAAGAAGTTTATTTAAAAAAAAACTTCAATTCAAATGGTACAGGCAGAGACAAGTCTTAAAAATAAAATTAATAATACGTTATGCAAAGAAAGAAAGAAAAAGTTTGGTCATCTTTTAAAAATCCAAGCTAACGTCAGTGGAGAGATTTTTAAATTAATTAAAACAAGATTTATTTCATTTTTTTTTTTTTTTTTTTTTTCTAAAGAGAAAGAAGAATCATTGTACCAGAAACTGTTTTATGACATTTTTTAGGTGAAAATGAATTTAAGAAAAAAAAAAAAGTTATTTTTAAAAAAAAAAAAAGTTATTTTTATTTAAATTCAAAATTGTAATAATCCAAGTTTATCATTGGCGGTCCGTGACTTTTTTTTTTTTTTTTTTTAGAGGCAGAGAGATAAGTGTTTTTTTTTTTTAAAGTTTTGTACAAATTATAAATCAGAAAACTAAAAGAAAAAATACGACTGAAGAAGTTATGATGCCTGTTCTTTTTTTGTTTTTTTTTATTATTATTTTTAAATTAAAATTTTTTAAAAATATTAATCAGTAGTAGTGTAACGCTAAGTAAGACCTCCTTCGTTTAAAAAGTTCATTATAAAAAATGTCTGACCGACTCGGGGATTATTAACTTGTAAATTTGAACACGCAAAAAATTGTCTTTTTTTTTTTTTTTTTTTTTAAGTGTTGTGGCCCCGAGTTCGAATTCATGTCGGGTTCGTTTGTTACATTTGTATGCACAAATACTCTTGGGCTTTGGAAAAGGTATAAATCCACCCCTTCTCCCCCACCCGAGCTACAGGGTGAATAGCAGGCCAGACTGGGTCCTATAGCCTTGCTTGGCAGCCAGTCTACCACATAAAAAAAACGTTAACCTACTTCTGAAAAATCTGCCTCGTCAGTCATGAATCAAAAGAGACATGATCGCCCAAGCGCGTATCACGTGTGGCACTTAACTGACTGCCTTGCAAATATCCTTGGGGAAAGTATGAATTCATCTCTTTTTCCTTAGGGATAGCAGGACAGACCGAGTCCTATAGCCTTGGTTGGCAACCAGTCTACAGCAGAAAGAAGCGGCAGCCTACTGCAGGAAAATCTGTCTAGTTAGTTATATACTGAAAGAGACATGATCACCCAAGAAGTGTGTATCACGTATGGCACTTTAACTGACTGACCGACTTTAGATCACAAATATCTTCTTTTTTTTTCTCTTTTTTTTTTAAATGTATTAAATTTTATAAATAGGGGATCCAGTTTGCTATGTAAACTCATTGCACCTTGAAATGAAGACACAAGTCAAAACAAATGTGCTCATACGACGTGATTGTTTAAAGTACAAATTTAACAAAATTCTTTAAATTTGGAGTTATTATTATTATTATTATTATTATTGATTCCACACTTCAGGTTACAAATTTCAAAATATATTTCTATTTTTTTTTCCTTTTTAAAAAAATTATTTTGTATGAACATATTTTGTTTTGGCCTCTGTAGGGAGTAGGGGAGATCAATTTACAATGAATTTACATACCAAATTGAACTCCAATATTAGCTTTTATAAAATTTAATACATTTTTGAAATTATTTGTAGTGCTGGGAATGACAGTGAACTGCATCCAGCAGCAAGGCTTCTAATCAGAAGATTGGAGATTTTGGGGAGCCTGGAACCACCTCTTAATTGCCATTGTTCCCAGGTCCTCACTGACCCTGGGTGGTAGCACCTGTTAAGGCCCCAGCTATGGACAGATAGTGAGCCTCTCAAACAAAAACACTATAAAAGTATAAAAGTACATTTTAATAGTAAAAATAATATATTTTTACATAAAAAACACTAACAATGCATAACCAACAATACATTCGATTTGTAGTTGAAGCCACAAAATTGTGTTCAAATTATTTAGATTTTGGAATTAAATGACCCATAAAGGTGTTGGTATTCCATTAAACAAAACCAACCAACATGAACTTCCATGACATTAATCCATATATCCTACAATTTCTTAAATCAATCTGTATTGCAAAATGTAACTTAAAACAAAACGCACATATCCCTGTGTCTAATAATTATGTCCACACAAATATGTATATGCATAAAAGCTGAGTATCATCTACCATGTATTCAATTGTGAAAGCAGAATAACATATATTTTTATTACTAAAACAAAAATAACAAAAAAAGAAATTATTGTGTTTCCAACATTGTTACAACATGCAGTTGAGAACATTGTCAATGATGATATATTAAGAATATTAAAGCTCGAGATCTTGTCACATCTCGCTTTCCTATCTAAAAGCTTTAATAACTATTTCGGTGAGGAGAAATTTGAACCCGTGAAGAAAAGCCTTTGGATAAAAATCTATTTGCTTTTCAAAGTCCTGAATCAATAATTGAGGTAAACTTGTTACTTGAAGAGGAAGCTGAGTTGCTACATCTTAGCTGTTCCTTCACACTTAAGAATGATTTTGAGAAATTAAATTTGTGCTTATTTTGGGTGAAGAACGAAGGGGAATTTTCATTACTGAGTAAAAAGGCTATTTTATTACTATTGCCTTTTACAACTACTTGTGTGGAGTGGGACTTTCCACATTAACTCAATTTAAAATGTTAGACTGAAACAGGCTCAACACGGCACCTGATATGCTTGTAGCATTGTCTTCCTAATTGGAATCAGCTGCTTATGAACAAGCACATCCATCTCATTAAATAACATTTTTTTTTTCAAATATTATTTCCTTAAATTTTTTTTTTTTTTAAAGTAATAATTTATATTCATACAAAAAGATGATACAAATAGATACATGCAATTCCAATATGTGCGGATCATAAGAAATATACATATAAATTGTCGATGATAAATAAATGAACCTAGTGAACAGTTTGTCTTTGATTTATTACACATAGGTATAATGGGTCACAATGCAAAATATGGTTCTTGCTGTGGATCACAGTAAATAAAAAAAGTTTGAAAAACACTGATCTATACAATATTATATACCTTTCTATTCAGACTAACAAGTTCAACTTGGTTGTTATACTCTCAATGTTTCAATCATTGAATCCTTTTGACTTTAGGTATCTTTTTGGAATTAAATCCTTTATTCAATCTACAGCAGTAGACTGTTCTCATTCCACTTTCCATGCTTAGGAAATGTCTTTTACCTGTTAATTATCACTAGTCTATTAACACTTTGGTTGCTTGGTCATTTCTTCCCACTAAACCAGACTATACAATTTTCTATATCAATGATGCCATAGATTAAAATGATGACTTCCAGGGGACTAGATATCCTTTAACCAGTGATTTAACCCAGTAGGCTAGAATTCTTTTGGACTACCCAGTGGTGTAATTTTGGAGCCTTAAACCTAATGTCTGTAATCCGTGGGATTTTTGAGTGTCCTTTGTTTCTTAATCAAAGACTTCCAAATGGTGTTCATTTCTATACTAGGTCTACTGAGGAGGTTGTCATTGTCAAGCATGTGTGCCGATTCTTTTAGTTGTTTTATCTTCCAGTGTTGGCTCTTATCTTGACTTCATTCACAGGTTAATGACCATGTTTTTTCCTCCTTACATGATCAGCTATGGCTAATTTCTTGTGACCAGCATGTTTTGATGGTTGATGAAAAAAATGGTTAAGTTTGATTTGAGCAAACCATTCTCCCATAAATACTACCCAGACGATTTATTAAGTGTAACTAAGATGTGGCACAAGACTGAAAGTATAGAGTACCCTGTAAGGACCAAATTCACTACTCAATCATAATTGATCTATCAAGACAAGTTTGCTATATTAACTGTTAAAGTTATAGCACTGATCACCAACCTTGATTAAGCCAAATGAAATAACTTTTGCTAATTACATAGAATTTACAGATTATGATAATTGATGGCATGAAAAACAATCCCCTCTAATTTTTCTTTAATGTGCTGTGTTCTGTCAGGGCAGAGGCAATGATGGCTCTCCATAATTTCCTATCATTTGTAACTTTCTGCATTGTTTTTCTTGTTGCTCTCCTTCCCAGTCTATGTTCTGCCATCCACTTACAGAAGGGCTTAATGCCATACTATGTTGGAACACCAGTTCTCATAGGATCACCAAAGTTGACCCAGCATTATTCACCTGAAAATAGATAGTCCCCTGGCATCTATCTCCCACAACAACTGAGCTACAACTGTGCCACACTGCATACTACACACCCTCACTGAATCAGGAGATTAGTAGGAGGGAGTGAAAGAAACCAGTTACTAACTAGGAATTACAACTACTTTCAAAATTTGGGGGTAACAAAACACCCTATATGACTAATGCAGAGTTAAGCAACATCAAACCTGGTCAGTACCTAGATGGGTGAACATTTCAAATACCAAGTGCTGTAAGCTTGGATGTGCAGGTGGTGTAATGGATGACAGCTTGGAATTGGAGATCGGTGAGCCAAGTTCCAATTCCAGTCAGGTTTATTATATTCACTTATGTGCAAATACCCTTGGAAAAGGTATAAATCCACCTGTCAGTTAATTTAGTAGAACTTGGATCATTAAATCATTTTTATTTCCACAAACAATTCCTACAATATTTTTTGGGTTTAAATAACCTTCAAAAATGTTGATAAGCTACCCCCCACCCCAAAAAGCAGATCAATCAAACCATTTATATAAGTTTGTTATGGAAGTTTCTCACTGTTTCCCTCTGTTTCTCAATATGTCTTGTGCATGTCAAATTCTTCAAGCCCTCTGTCTTCATTACTTTTCTCAGATATTGCAACAATCTCTTTTCTAAATGCACAAGGCCTTTTTGTTTCTATTTTCTTTCAAACTTCCTACTTGCTTACATGTTCTATTCATGGTATTCTTAGTACATCACAATTGTTTCAAGTCTTCACTTAATCTGTGAGGAGATTGTGCAGCATTCACTACCATATAGGAGGATTGATATTACAGTGTAGTTCAACAATTGGGTGTTCACTGTTTGCCCGTAGCTGGGACACTAACAAAAATCAAACCACTAGGAAAGTATAAAAATACATTTTTATAAAAAAAACTTACTAACAATTATGAAACTTACCAACCATAGATTTTTTATCGAGAAATTGCCAGCAATAGATTTTTATAGTAAAATTACCAACAATAGATTTTTATAGTAAAATTGCCAGCAATCTGCTTTTTATTTAAAATTACCCACAATACATCTTCTGGTCTACAAATTATATGCCTAAAAAACATACATTTGCCCTGAAAGTATAAAATTATGTAACAAAAATATCTGTAGCTGAAGCCATAAAATTATGTTTAAAATATTTAGATTTTGGCATTAAATAACCCATAGAGGTGTTGATATGCCTTTTAAACAAAATCAGCCAACAAATCAACCATCATGGTATTCTGAGAGAGCCACTCAAAGCAGAGGGTTACTCTGTGGTGTTGTATATGAATGAGAAACAGAAAGAAGTGAAGTTAAATGGGTTATGCAGGAAAGGTAACAGCTAAGCTTAGACTTAATGAGGTCAAGATTGTAGTGATTGGGAAAATCATCCTGCAGGGAGTCTGTTCAACAAACCAGCAATTCTTGGAAAGGAACTGTTCATGTGGAACTTCCTCCTTACTAATGGAATACGAAGGGAATGGGGAGGATTCACCTTTGTGTACGTGGCATCACGGGTCCCAGTTGAAAGGTCAGGACTGGTGAGACTAAGGAAGGTAGCTCATCAGAACATGACACGGAAATAGCAATAAGAGCAGCAAGTGACTCACAATGTTTCATCTATGGGAAAGAGGCTGTAGCATGGAAAATAATTCATCACCCACAAGGCCACTTTTAAACTATCACGTCAGACAAGTGAGGACTAGCAACTCCAGCCCAGATATGGCATTAAGACTACTTTTTTCTGGGGGGGGAGGGTTATATGGCTCTTGTAAAGATAGAGTATAGCATGAGGAGTCAGATACATACTGGAGAGGCACAATGAACTGACAGTTTTTCCATCATCTTTAGCAACAGATCAGATGTATGAGTTCCACTTGAGATCTTGGAACAGCTTTAGTCTCAACAGATTGAGCGCCATTGAGAGAACTATCCATTATGATAGCAACAAATTTAGGGTCTGCTTGGTGATGGTGGAACTTTACTAGTTCGATTTTGGGCGTATTGAATTTTACAAGCCAGTCATTCCCTGACTGACCCCCAGCTGCGCAAGGTCAGTGAGATGAGTTGCTAGGTTCTTGTTATCCCCATTCTTGGAGGGTGTACCTATAAATTGTACCATCCACATAGACATTAACTAAGGATTGGAGTATGCTTTGTTGCCTCAAGTCTCCTCTTCATCTGTGTGTTCAGCATTCACTGCCATATAGAAATACATAGATAAATATTATGTAGCAGTTTAACACTCTTTTCTTTATTTCAAACATAATTTTCCTGTCATGTAATACTGTAAGGCATTTTTCACTATTGCAATACATTTTTTTTTAATCAAACAAACACATACACAATTTATTTCAAAATTATAACATAAATATGTTATAAAATCACTACAAAAATAGCCATTTTGTTTCAACACTTCTAGTGTCTTATCAAGTGATGGTGTTGAATGTAGAATAAAGAGTTTTAAAAGGTCCAAATCAACCAAACATACCTTATGTAACAGTATTTCCCCTATTGAGGGGTGTTTGGTTGATTTGAAGCTTTTAAAACTCTTTATTCTACATTCAACACCATCACTTGATAAGACACTAGAAGTGTTGAAACAAAATGGCTATTTTTGTAGCGATTTTATAACATATTTATGTTATAATTTTCAAATAAATTTACATATATATATAATGATTAAAATATATATATATATATATATATATATATAATGATTAAAATATATATATAATGATTAAAATATATATATAATGATTAAAATATATATATATAATGATTAAAATATATATATATAATGATTAAAATATATATACATAATGATTAAAATATATATATATATATATATATAATGATTAAAATATATATATATATAATGATTAAAATATATATATATATAATGATTAAAATATATATATATATATATAATGATTAAAATATATATATATATAATGATTAAAATATATATATATATATATATAATGATTAAAATATATATATATATATATATATATATAATGATTAAAATATATATATATATATATATATAATGATTAAAATATATATATATATAATGATTAAAATATATATATATATATATAATGATTAAAATATATATATATATATATAATGATTAAAATATATATATATATATAATGATTAATATATATATATATATATAATGATTAATATATATATATATATATATAATGATTAATATATATATATATATATATATATAATGATTAATATATATATAATGATTAATATATATATATATATATATATATATATAATGATTAATATATATATAATGATTAATATATATATATATATATATATATATAATGATTAATATATATATATATATATATATATATATAATGATTAATATATATATATAATGATTAATATATATATATATATATATATAATGATTAATATATATATATATATATATATAATGATTAATATATATATATATATATATATATAATGATTAATATATATATATATAATGATTAATATATATATATATATATATAATGATTAATATATATATATATAATGATTAATATATATATATAATGATTAATATATATATATATATATAATGATTAATATATATATATATATAATGATATATATATATATATATAATGATTAATATATATATATATATATAATGATTAATATATATATAATGATTAATATATATATAATGATTAATATATATATATATATATAATGATTAATATATATATATATATATATAATGATTAATATATATATATATATATAATGATTAATATATATATAATGATTAATATATATATATATATATATAATGATTAATATATATATATATATATAATGATTAATATATATATAATGATTAATATATATATATATATATATAATGATTAATATATATATATATATATATAATGATTAATATATATATATATATATAATGATTAATATATATATATATATATATAATGATTAATATATATATATATATATAATGATTAATATATATATATATATATAATGATTAATATATATATATATATATATAATGATTAATATATATATATAATGATTAATATATATATATATATATATAATGATTAATATATATATATATAATGATTAATATATATATATATATATAATGATTAATATATATATATAATGATTAATATATATATATATATAATGATTAATATATATATATATATAATGATTAATATATATATATATATATATAATGATTAATATATATATATATATAATGATTAATATATATATATATATATAATGATTAATATATATATATATATATAATGATTAATATATATATATATATATAATGATTAATATATATATATATATATAATGATTAATATATATATATATATAATGATTAATATATATATATATATAATGATTAATATATATATATATAATGATTAATATATATATATATATATATATATATATATATAATGATTAAAATATATATATATATATATATATAATTAAAATATATATATATATATATATAATGATTAAAATATATATATATATAATGATTAAAATATATATATATATAATGATTAAAATATATATATATATATAATGATTAAAATATATATATATATATATAATGATTAAAAATATATATATATATATATATATAATGATTAAAAATATATATATATATATATATATAATGATTAAAATATATATATATATATATATATATAATGATTAAAAATATATATATATATATATATAATGATTAAAAATATATATATATATATATATATATAATGATTAAAAATATATATATATATATATATATATAATGATTAAAAATATATATATATATATATATATATAATGATTAAAAATATATATATATATATATATATATATAATGATTAAACTAGCATGAAACTGACGATTGCACTAGCATGAAACAGACTGTCGCCTCTAAGTGCTGACTTCCATGTCCACTTTTATATTTACACACGCTCTATCTCTGATATTGAGCACTTTACCCCATAAATATAGCACACTTTAAGACTATATTTCTGCATAATGATTAAAATATATATATATATATATAATGATTAAAATATATATATATAATGATTAAAATATATATATATAATGATTAAAATATATATATATAATGATTAAAATATATATATATATATAATGATTAAAATATATATATCTATATATATATATATAATGATTAAAATATATATATATATATATATATATATATAATGATTAAAATATATATATATATATAATGATTAAAATATATATATATATATATATATATAATGATTAAAATATATATATATATATATATATAATGATTAAAATATATATATATATATATATATAATGATTAAAATATATATATATACATATATATAATGATTAAAATATATATATATACATATATATAATGATTAAAATATATATATATATATATATATATATAATGATTAAAATATATATATATATATAATGATTAAAATATATATATATATATATATATAATGATTAAAATATATATATATATAATGATTAAAATATATATATATATATATATATATAATGATTAAAATATATATATATATATATATATATATAATGATTAAAATATATATATATAATGATTAAAATATATATATATATATATATATAATGATTAAAATATATATATATATATATATAATGATTAAAATATATATATATATATAATGATTAAAATATATATATATATATATATAATGATTAAAATATATATATATAATGATTAAAATTATATATATATATATATATAATGATTAAAATATATATATATATATATATAATGATTAAAATATATATATAATGATTAAAATATATATATATATATAATGATTAAAATATATATATATATATAATGATTAAAATATATATATAATGATTAAAATATATATATATATATATATATATATATAATATATAATGATTAAAAATATATATATATATATATATATATAATGATTAAAATATATATATAATGATTAAATATATATATATATATAATGATTAAAATATATATATATATATATATATAATGATTAAAATATATATATATATATATATATATAATGATTAAAATATATATATAATGATTAAAATATATATATATATATAATGATTAAAATATATATATATATATATATATAATGATTAAAATATATATATATATATATATAATGATTAAAATATATATATATATATATAATGATTAAAATATATATATATATATATATAATGATTAAAATATATATATATATATATAATGATTAAAATATATATATATATATATATATAATGATTAAAATATATATATATATATATAATGATTAAAATATATATATATATATATATATATATAATGATTAAAATATATATATATATATATATATATATAATGATTAAAATATATAATATAATGATTAAAATATATATATAATGATTAAAATATATATATATATAATGATTAAAATATATATATATATAATGATTAAAATATATATATATATAATGATTAAAATATATATATATAATGATTAAAATATATATATATAATGATTAAAATATATATATATATATATAATGATTAAAATATATATATATATAATGATTAAAATATATATATATATAATGATTAAAATATATATATGTATATATATAATGATTAAAATATATATGTATATATATAATGATTAAAATATATATATATATATATATAATGATTAAAATATATATGTATATATATAATGATTAAAATATATATATATATATATATAATGATTAAAATATATATATATATATATAATGATTAAAATATATATATATATATATATAATGATTAAAATATATATATATATATATAATGATTAAAATATATATATATATATATAATGATTAAAATATATATATATATATAATGATTAAAATATATATATATATAATGATTAAAATATATATATATAATGATTAAAATATATATATATAATGATTAAAATATATATATATATAATGATTAAAATATATATATATATAATGATTAAAATATATATGTATATATAATGATTAATATATATATGTATATATAATGATTAATAGATATGTATATATAATGATTAATAGATATCTATATATAATGATTAATAGGATATCTATATATATAATGATTAATAGATATATATATATATAATGATTAATAGATATATATATAATAATTAATATATATATATATATATATATATAATGATTAATATATATATATATATATATAATGATTAATATATATATATATAATGATTAATATATATATATATATATATGATTAATATATATAATGATAATATATATATTATATATAATGATTAATATATATATATATAATGATTAATATATATATATATATATAATGATTAATATATATATATATATATATATAATATTATATATATTATATATATAATGATATAATATATATATATATAATGATTAATATATATATATATATAATGATTAATATATATATATAATGATTAATATATATATATATATATAATGATTAATATATATATATAATGATTAATATATATATATATATATATAATGATTAATATATATATATAATGATTAATATATATATATATATATATATATATATAATGATTAATATATATATATATATATAATGATTAATATATATATATATATATAATGATTAATATATATATATATATAATGATTAATATATATATATATAATGATTAATATATATATATATAATGATTAATATATATATATATAATGATTAATATATATATATATAATGATTAATATATATATATATATAATGATTAATATATATATATATAATGATTAATATATATATATATAATGATTAATATATATATATATATATATAATGATTAATATATATATATATATATATAATGATTAATATATATATATATATAATGATTAATATATATATATATATAATGATTAATATATATATATATATAATGATTAATATATAATATATATATATATATATATAATGATTAATATATATATATATATAATGATTAATATATATATATATATATATAATGATTAATATATATATATATATATATATAATGATTAATATATATATATATATATAATGATTAATATATATATATATATATAATGATTAATATATATATATATATAATGATTAATATATATATATATAATGATTAATATATATATATATATATATATATATATAATGATATATATATATATATGATATATATATATATATATAATGATATATATATATATATATGATATATATATATATATATAATGATATATATATATATATATAATGATATATATATATATATAATGATTAATATATATATATATATATATATATATATATAATGATTAATATATATAATATATATATATATATAATGATTAATATATATATATATATATATATATATATATAATGATTAATATATATATATATATATATAATGATTAATATATATATATATATATAATGATTAATATATATATATATATATAATGATTAATATATATATATATATATATAATGATTAATATATATATATATATAATATATAATGATTAATATATATATATATATATATATATAATGATTAATATATATATATATATATATATATAATGATTAATATATATATATATATATATATATAATGATTAATATATATATATATATATATATATAATGATTAATATATATATATATATATATATATAATGATTAATATATATATATATAATGATTAATATATATATATATATATATATATATATATAATGATTAATATATATATATATATATATATATAATGATTAATATATATATATATATATATATATATAATGATTAATATATATATATATATATATATATAATGATTAATATATATATATATATATATATAATGATTAATATATATATATATATATATATATAATGATTAATTATATATATATATATATAATGATTAATATATATATATATATATATATATAATGATTAATATATATATATATATATATATATAATGATTAATATATATATATATATATATATATAATGATTAATATATATATATATATATATATATATAATGATTAATATATATATATATATATATAATGATTAATATATATTATAATATATATAATGATTAATATATATATATATATATATATATATATATATATATATAATGATTAATATATATATATATATATAATGATTAATATATATATATATTATATAATGATTAATATATATATATATATATAATATATATATATATATATAATGATTAATATATATATATATATATAATGATTAATATATATATATATATATATATAATGATTAATATATATATATATATATAATGATTAATATATATATATATATATAATGATTAATATATATATATATATATATATAATGATTAATATATATATATATATATATATAATGATAAATATATATATATATATATATAATGATTAATATATATATATATATATATAATGATTAATATATATATATATATATATAATGATTAATATATATATATATATATATATAATGATTAATATATATATATATATATATATATATATAATGATTAATATATATATATATATATATAATGATTAATATATATATATATATATATATATATAATGATTAATATATATATATATATATATATAATGATTAATATATATATATATATATATATATATATAATGATTAATATATATATATATATATATAATGATTAATATATATATATATATATATATATAATGATATAATATATATATATATATATAATGATTAATATATATATATATATATAATGATTAATATATATATATATATATATATATATATAATGATTAATATATATATATATATATAATGATTAATATATATATATATATATATATATATATAATGATTAATATATATATATATATATATAATGATTAATATATATATATATATATATATAATGATTAATATATATATATATATATATATAATGATTAATATATATATATATATATATAATGATTAATATATATATATATATATATAATGATTAATATATATATATATATATATAATGATTAATATATATATATATATATATAATGATTAATATATATATATATATATATATATAATGATTAATATATATATATATATATATATAATGATTAATATATATATATATATATAATGATTAATATATATATATATATATATATAATGATTAATATATATATATATATATATATAATGATTAATATATATATATATATATATATAATGATTAATATATATATATATATATATATAATGATTAATATATATATATATATATATATATATATATATATGATTAATATATATATATATATATAATGATTAATATATATATATATAATGATTAAAATATTTTTATTATAATAGATTACAATAAAAACATTTTACATTGCTACACAAAAACTTTCATGTTTCAGAACTATATACGTTCCCCATCAGGCATTGGTAGAAAGCATAATAAAAATGATTTATTTTGGAAATTTGAAAACAAATCATTACCTCTTTTGAAAGTTAAAAGGTAGGGAGACCTAATGTCAGAATTAAAATATATATGAAGCTAAAATTAATCTAAAATGTGACCATACTAACTGAATTAGTTTGACACTAGTAAAGAAGTAGGCAGAAGGTGGGTATTTATAACTGAAATCATAATCGGACAATTAAATCTTGTCACGTTATTACACTTGCCATTTTTAGTATAAGACCAGTTTGCTATTTGTTTGTAGTATATAATTAAAAAATATTATTAAGGCAATAAAAGGAGATATTAAAACAAACATTTCTTATCTCTGCTTTTATTACTCTAATAAATATTTAATATAACAATAAATATATAAAAATAAATAATCGGTATTTTTGAAGATTACGATATTTTAAATGTGTCTAACATTTTGAATTATGTAATTGTTAGTGAATTCGTTGTTTATTTTCCTAAAACATATTTTGCTTTTTACACACATACCTTTTTAAAATATAAAATTGAACACTTAAAGTCTAATGTTGTTGCGTGATAAGATTTAATAATTGTTTAAAGTTAATGATTGCCAATTATGGTGTCATGATCATCTAAAGTGCCATAGATCCCACTAGCGAATGGTCCAAAATCAGAGAGGTCCACGGTACCATGCCATGTGTTTGTTGGAATCATTGTACTAAGTCTGAGGAGTCCATTATTTTCAATCATGGCTCAAAGTAAGGGGTCCAGTTCCTTTCTTCAAGACTATATACGACGTGGATTCATTGTTGAAGTTACATTCTTCCATCTTTTACCTAAAGAGGTAGGACCAATAAGACAGCAGGTGGTTTGAATTCAGTTTTTATTCTCCTAGATTGCTTACCATACAAAGGCTATAGGCGCCAAGTCCATTTTGTTATTTACCCATAGCTGGTGGAGAAGAGATGACTTCATACCTTTCTCAAAGGTATTAGCATGGAAGTGAATGCAATGAACTCAACTGGAATTCAAACTCAGCTTCCTAATTCCTCAATCCAAGCCACTATCCATTACTCCACCATGCCTCCTATTTTTAATGTAATGTTCATAAATGACATCTGTTAATAAATTCAACAGATTTATCTGACCCCCGAAGAGTGGTATATCTGCAAAACTTCAAATCGGTTGTAAGATAAGTCTTTAGAAATTTTCTTTATTTGTTCATTATTGTTGCTCTGTTTTTGATACAAGGCACTTACTTTACATAAATCCACTAGCCTTTAAATGCCAGTAAATTATGTATTTTGTTATACATTAATAGTCTGTGTTATTAATGAAATAATAATTTGATTATTATCGTATTAATTATTTAAAATTTAATTATTATTGAAACATTATGTAAATAAGAAACTTAATCTCTGACACTTTCAAGGTCAAATAATCTCTACCTTATGGTATGAAGCTGGAAGGGACACTTCGACATGGTGTAATCGTTAGCAAGCTTGTCTCACTAGAACAACTACAGCTGAATAGTGAGTTTGAACCTCACTGGGTGCCCCATACTTTCAGCCTTGTGGCACATTTAAGCTACACTTAGAAAATGATTGGGCACCTCAAGGCGGTGTAATGGTTAGCAAGCTTGTCTCGCTAGAACAATTACAACTGAGTAGTGAGTTTGATCCTCACTGGGTAACCCATACTTTCAGCCTTGTGTCACATCTAAGCTATGCTTGGAAAATCACTATAGTATGAAGCTGGTGTATATATATATATATATATATATATATATATATAACTCCTGACAAGACTTGAACTGGCATCCTATATTTCAGTTGCTTGTTTTACATGGACAGTGCCATAACTGATTTGTTCATGGGACAAATTATTACCTCCAAAAACTTCTTAAATCTAAAAATATCCTAGACAGGATTTGACTTTGTTTTTTTATGGTTTATTAACGCTTAATGTGTTGAACTGGTCAGTACCTATTTAGGTGAGTGCTTTGGAAAGGCAGTTGCTGTAAGTTTGGATGTGCGGGTGGTGTAATGGATAATAGCTCAGAATTGGAAATTGGAGAGCCAAGTTCCAATTCCATTTGGGTTTATTATATTAATTTGCATACAAATACCCTTTGGAAAATCGGGAATCCACCTCTTCCTTCTCCAGCTAAGACTTGTATCAATAAAAATAATTATTACAACCAAAAACATCTTAAAATATAAAAATATTTTTGGCCTTTAAATAACTGGTAAAAGGTTCATAAGCTGTAAAAAACAAATCGCTCACTGATTTTATATATATATATATATATATATATATATATATATATATATATATTGTGAGTGAATATTGCATTAATATTTCTTTGGAGATAATACTGATTTATTCCAGATACAACTCCTACAATTTTACCCACAACTGGGGGGGGGCAACTTATACCTTTCCTGGGAGTATTTAAATGTAAGATGAGAGGGAGCTTAAATCTATTGTCTTATCATCATCATCATTGGTGGGAGTTGCTTGCCAAGTATTGGAGTGGTCATTGAAATTTCCTTCTGTGCAAAATGAGTCCTATATTGGATTTGAAGTGACAGTCACTGTCATTCATTTTTCCAGCATGTAGCCAATACATATCTGCTGCCTACATGCAATTTGGAGACTAGAGGCTTCCAGACGAGCCACAGCCTGCCCCTGTTACTGCTACCTTGTCTCTGTAGGATGAAGGAAGAGATGTTTGGAGAAGAGAATTTCAGAAGAAAAGCCTTTGAGCATGAAAGCCTCACTTGTGAATTGTTTGAAGTGGCTCATGGGTCAACACTCCATGGCACACACGTTTCAGCTGACGCTATCCTCTGTGGCAAACCTGAGCTTGACAGGCAAACTTCATGATGACTGCTTGCATTGGGCTGCTGACTTATTCTCGTCATAGAACATTGCCTTGACAACCAGGCATCGGATTGTGCTTGGTCTGTTCTCTTTCCTGAATCCTTGCTGCCATGGCTAGCCCTACCAGAAGATTAAACTCCCAACGACATACATTCAGATTCCTCAAGATAGACAAAATCCTCCACTTCAACATGTTGATGATCCATGGAAGTATAGTCTTATAGTAAATAATGTAAATGGTACAGCCACTCCTATCCAATGATGCAAGTCTACTTGTACAATGAGCTAATCCCTGTTGCAGACGCCTGCTCAGGCACATTTGTGTTTGTTCAACACCCACAGAGCCCACCTGTGGTTTATACTGCAACTATGCTGAGCGGACCGTAGTTACAGTTTTTGGAAAAGAGCAATTTATCTAGCATGATCAGTAGTCGGAACAAGGCCAGTACACTCAAACCCTCAGTCACGATGACTTGTGACTTTGTGCTAACACAACCATGGATGGGTGGGGTGTTGTAATGGACAGCAGCTCAAAATGAGAAATTGGAGAGATGAGTTTGAATTCCGGTCAAGTTCATTACATTCACTTACATGCAAATATCCTTAAGAACAGTAAGAATCCATCTCTTCACCCCCTATAGCTATGGGTTAAATAATATAATAGTGCTCTTCAGCTTCAGTTGGCAACCAGTCTAGTAAAAGTAAAACTTTGAATTTCTAAATAGATGGAATTTGTTAGCATGGGAACATGTGGTTTGCAAAGGTTAAGGGACCCCCCCACAAAAAAAATAATGCTTAAGGAGGTTGGGCATGAGATTAATTGTTATCTTATCAACATTTTATGGACTATTTACACTATTTATATTCAGACTATTATTGTCCTCATCTTTGTTGCTATTATAACGTTTCAGCTGCTGTACACTCTGGCTTTTATCAGGTGTATAACAATCTGGGTAACCTACATGGAATTCTGAACTGAACCCTTTATTTAATTTACAGAAGTAGGCTGTTCTCATTTTACTGCCCACCTAGGGATATTATCTAGTTCTTATTTTTAGTCAGTTATTGCTTGCTTGTTTCCCCTGAGTCCAAGTACAAACTGCCCAGCCCAGGGATTGAACTTATAATTATTCTGTCACCAAGTTCACTAACTAAAGCTTTAATCTTTAATCTATTGCCTAGTGGATTAAATCGCTGGTTCAATCCCTGAGTTAGGCAATGATATCAACATAAACCTATATGATGCCTCTGTTAAAAATCAGATGAAAATTAGTAAATAAACATGTATAAAATGTGTACATATAATTTTTCTCAGAGTGAACAGATAACACACTCTGATCCTTGGTAGGTACTACCAATGAATGACAGAACAGGGTGTGGGACAGATAGTAAAAGAACAACATTGCAAGTGCTTCAAAGAAGTTGTGGAGATCAGTGATTGCCCACCTTCTGAAGGGACAAGAAGTATAAAAGTAGTCTTACCATTTTTATGAAGCTCATAAGAAACTCATCAAATCAGGTTTGCAAAGAAAACAGAATATAGTCAGCTAATTACTATACGAGGGTGGGCAAGCAAGTCAACATTAAGTAAGTAATTAAATGCCTAACAACTTACAGATAGAAAATCCTTTAGTTAAAAGATTGCTGACATGTAAGTAATGAACATGTTTTTTTTTTTTTATGTACAGCTTGATTTATTGGGTTTTACGTTTTTAATTAAGCTGAACAAAATACAGAGGTGCCTGGCCTAGATTTTTCTCATTAATTTTTCTTTTAATCATTTCACCCCAAGTAAGGCAATAAAGCCACTAAGATGCAAGAGATTACTGAATGTTAAAGAATATGAGAAAAATATACTATTAAGAAAAAGGACAATAAAAGAACTACTAAGATAGCAATTGATATTGCATTTAAAGTTTTGAAGATCAAAGTTAACTGAGTAGCAAGAAACCAGAATAGTGTTCCACAAGCGAGAAGTGAGGCAAGAAACTGTTAGCCCAGACTTTTCTCCTTATCAAGATTTTTTGTTTTATCATTTCACCCCAAGCAAGATAACAAAGCCATTAAGACGCAAGAGGTTGCTTAGTATTAGAGAATGAGAAAAATATGGTATTAAGAACAGAGGACAATGAAAGAACAAGTATTAAGAAGAGAGAAAATAACGATTGAAATTGCATTTAACTTTTTAAAGATTAAAATTGACTGAGAAGCAAGAAGCCAGAATAGAGTTCCACAAGCAAGAAGTGTGAGTGAAGAAATTGTTAGCCTCGAACTTATGGTTACATTTAGTCGTTTCAACTGTAAAATGATGAGACCTTGCCACCAGTAGTACACTTAAATTCATAAAGTCTAGGTACCATAGTGGAAAGTTCAATCAGAACAATCACCATGAAAGTATTTATGGAAAAGGTGCAAGGAAGTTGCATTATGGCATTGGGAAAGTGACTGCAGCTGAGATGTCAGGTTAGATTTTCACACAAATCATATCTTATGATTCTTGCTGGAAATCAAATGACAAAAAGTTTGTTTAATACCTCAGTCTTCTTGCTGACTTAGTCCAAATCTGTATTTTATGCCTTTTACTTGAATTATCTCAAAAATTCGAGCTGCACACTCTTGTTTGACCGTGAGCATAGTCTAACAGAAAATGCCTTTTCCTTTCTAGCGAACGTCATACTTCGCCCAGAAAAAAAAAGAAAAAATTAAATATTCAACTTAGTTTTGACACATTTTGTAAAAATTTGAACTCATTTGTGAAAGAATTAGCTGTTGACTACAAAATGATGTCAATTTTTTTTAGATGCCCTGCTAATGAATTTTACTATAGAAATGCATTGAAAGCCAAGAAGAAATGGATCATCAATAGTTAAAAATTAATGCAAGAGTTACTAAAAGTATAGGGCTGTTTTATATATAATTTAAGTTTACTTTCTTTTATTTTAAAGATTTTTAACTTTATCAAATATTGTATACTGTACAATATTCTATTTTAAATTTTCCAATAGTTTGTATTACTTTAATTTATGAAGGAATGTTAAAAGTTGTTATCCCTTTGGGCTGATAACTTTTAACACCCACTCAAATCTTTGAAATTAGGTCAGGCTGAGAAATACTCAGCCTGAAAATCTCTCGTATAAATTTGTGCATCTATTGTAATTTCTTGTGACCTAACACGAATGTCTGGCTTTTTTAGAGTCACCAAAGAAACCAAGAGATGTGGGGGGGGTCTCACAAATACTCTTAAAAATGCATGAATCCATTTCTTCTTCCAGCTACAGGTTAAATAACAGGGTAGACTAGTCTCTCTAGCCTTGAGGCTGTTTAAGAGAAGGAAAAACGTTGAATTCCAAATCATGGAGAAGTCAAAGGGAAATCACTCCACAATCTTTCCAAAGAATGCCAAACAATTTGCAGATAATAAAGAAACAATATCTGTGGAGAGCCATGATCACCCACATTCTGAAGGGCCTTGGCATTTAGCAATGAAACTAGAGACAGCGAAGTTTAAAATTTAATGCTTTTCACAAGTGTATGACTTGTTAAAACTTTAAATAAACATTTGGCATTTGTGACTTTTTATTCTTTTTTTTTTCATTATTCAGGGAATGCCTACCAACGATTTGATGGATGGTTTAACAATCCTATTAACCCAGGGCTGACACGTGCAGGTTTGTTTGTTTTGGCAATGTTACTCTTTTTTTTATTATTATCACTTGAATCCCCAAATAATTGTTTACAGAAAGACTCTAACAGTAGTATGTGTATGTGTCCAATTGATGAGATGTATTTTCTGTCTGAATTTATGGGAAGATGAGTTACACGCAAATTGTCTTCATACAGTTGGCTATTGGAAAGACATAATGAAGTCAAGTTGAAGCCAACACTCTTGACAGATTTTATGTTCTGAATCAAATTTAATGTTTTACAGTGAGGTTCACCTTGTAAAAGGCCTGGGAGCCACTTGACTTAAATTGTGCCTCTTACTCTGTTATTGTTTATGTGCATATGTAGGGAAGATAACAGTTAACCCGAGACTTGAACAGGTTAAGATTGTAGCAATTGGAGAAAACCTCCTCTTGGGAATTAGTTTGTGGGAAGAAGCTGTTTGAGTGGAACTTACATTTCACCAATGGAACACAGGGAATGAGGGTGGTTTGTTACAATGTGCACAGCATGGCGGGTCCTAGCCATGAAGGTTACAACTGGTGGAACTAATAAATGTAGTTCATCTGAACACTTTCCATGGAAGTAGCAATAGAGCAGTGAGATGTTTGTCGCATCGCATCTGTGAGAGAGGGGGGTTTGCAGGATGGAAAATAATTTGGCACTAATAAGGACACAAAGCTGCTTTCAGACTCTATTGAGACTGAGAATTGAGGACCAGAGAGCTCCTGTCCAAATATAACGGCAGTTCTCCATTTTAGGCCTGATCTGGCAGAGGATAGCATGAAGAGTCACGTATTTAATGGAGCAGTACAGGGAACTGACCATTTTTTCCTGTATCTTTAGCAATGGATTGTATGTATAGATTCCACTTGGGGTCATGTCAATAAGAAATCTTTGTCCAAAGAGAAGTTGATCTGTGGTGACTCCAGTATGATACCAAAATGGGTTTTGCACTCAGGATTATACCAGAACATCCAAGAATCCAGGTGCAACAGTATAGTGACATAGAAGATGACTTTCTAACCATCAGGTGCAAATTTACACCTTCAAGGAATGTCAATGACTGCCTGGACAGATAAACAAGTAGTTGGCCCAGATATACTTAGGATGTGCACATGGGGGATAACTATATGACGGGTAGATATACAAGTTCTCCACCAGAAAGGGAGAAAGTTGTTTCTTTCCTTCTCACAAGAAGGATAATCCATGTTTGGAGAAAAACCCTAAGGCCACACACCTACTTGCTGATATTAATTAATAAAGTCCCAAGTTGAACAAAAGAAAATTTTATATATGAGAGATTTAGTTTTATATTTTTTAGGCATGCATAGTAAAAAACAGTAACAATTTATTGCCTGCCTACTAAGTAACTTTTTTAACAAAAGAATCAAATTAAATTTCTCATGGCCGGGTCAGGTTTTTTTTATTCAAGTATATTTTGTCATTAAGAAATTTAATTCAATTGTTGGATTTAGGTTATTTAATTCAGTTGATACAAAAAAATGACAATATTTCAGTTGTTTTGCTAAAATAACTAAAAGAAGCTTTGCTGTCACCTGCTTGATGCTTGAATTACACTTAAGTCCAAGTGTGAGTTTGAGGCCCAATATTCTCTTGAGGCTCAGGGCCTCTTTGTGTGGCCATCCATTCATCATGACTGGCGGTAGTTCAGGGGTTTGAGCAGCAGTATTGCATCATTTGGCTAAAAATATTATATTATGTTCTTAAATGGCTTTTGACCTTGAATAACCTCCAAGGTCAGCCTCGCATAGCCTGTGATATTACTTTAATGCTTTTCAGATATGTAAGTAAAAAAAAAAAAAAAAATAACATTGAACACACAATTGAAAACTTGCAGTAGTCTGAAAGTATTTACACACACACACACACACACACACACACACACACCTAATAAAGTATTTGTATACATCATCTTTAATTCCTGCTTTTTCTTTAGTGATGTAATGGATAGCTGCTTGGAATGAGAAAGTGGGTTCAAATTCCAGCTGAGTTCATTACATTCACTTACACACATATAACTTAGGAAAGATACAAATCCATCTTTTCTCCCTCTAGCTACAGGTTAAATAGCAAGGCAGAACAGTATTTCTAGCCATAGTTGACAATCAGTCTAGAAGAAGGCCAACTCTGAATTCAAAGCTAATAAAGATTGTGTTGTACTAGACAATTTTTTCTCTCCAGAATCTGTCTTGCATATCTATAAGTCTACCATTCGACCATGCTCAGAATATTTCTGTCTCATATGGTCTTGTGCTCTTGCTATATATTAGGGATTCTTGATAAAATGCAAAGAATCAGCAATATTATTGGTCCTGATCTGTCATCTCAGCTTCAGTCACTTTCCTACCACTGTAAAGTTGCTTCCTGTGCCTTTTCTATAAATACTTTCATGGTAATTGATTAGATGACCTCTTCGCTATGGTAACAAGAGTTTATGAATTTAAGCACAGCACTAGACTGGCAAGAAGGTCTCATCAATTTATAGCTGAATTGACTAGATGGAACTGTAAGTTCTATGCTAACAGTTTCTTTTCTTGCACTTATCACTTGTGGAAGTCAGTTCTGGCTTTATACTTTCTAGTTAAATTTGATCTTCAAAACTTTAAATTCTCACTCCTTAGTAATGTTTCTGTTTTCTAATTCTTTCACACCCCGTAACCCCATGTGCCTTAGCGTCTTTAATACCTTACTTGGGGTAAATTTAATTTAAAAAAAAAAAAAATGCCCTAAGTAAGATCTCTCATAGGTTTCAAACAAAATGCTTAACCGAAAGAGCAACTCATTGAATGTGCAAAGATCTTGTAATGTATTATGCAGAAGTTTTTTTTTTTTAGTTTTGTACAATTTAATGCCAAATGGAGCTAAAATTGTGGCTGGAAAATTGTATTGTTCTAATCTTAGAAGTGGAGAGGGCATACCTGCATTGAAAATCCATGTTTAAAACTCTGGCTTTTACCTGTTTACCTGTGCTCAGACATCAATCAACAATACTGACTATACCAAACTGACCAATAACCTCTTCTAATTATTCTAATGACTTTTTTTTTTTTTTTTTTTTTTAGGTGTACCAATGCTTTTTCCACTACCAACCGCTTATGAAGATATGACTTATTTACCTTCTGGATCTGAACGGCCAAACGCCCGGTCATTGAGTAATGATCTTTTTACTGGTAAAACAGGTCTTCCATCAAATAACAACTGGACTTCCCTATTTGCTCATTTTGGTTTGTATTCATTGTTTCTCTTGTCTCCCTCTCTTCTCTCTTTCTCTCTCATATCTTTCTGCTCTCTCTGTTGTCAACCTCTCCGCTCTCTAGTCTCCTTCTCCGCTCTCTCTCTAGTCTCCTTCTCCTCTTTCACTAGTCTCCCTCTCCTCTTTCACTTATACCTCTCTCACACATTCCTTTCTCCTTCTCTCCCTCATCTTTCTCTCTCACTTTCTCAAATAGTCATCTACATTATTGATGTTCGGACTAATATCCTCAACTTTGTTATTGCTATCACAATGTTTCGGCCATTGCAGCCTTTGACTTTCTTCAAGTGTCTGTCAATCCAGACAATCTTCAGGAAATTTCAAATGAAATCCTTTATTTAATCTACATAGTGTAGATTGTTCTAATTTCACTGTCCATGTAAAAAAAATGTCTTTTTTTAAGTTCAAATGGCTGAAACATTTTTCATAAGAAAGATGAGGACATTAGTCTGACTCTGAATAATATTTTTCAATAAATTTATATAAAATTAGAAAAGACATAATTTAAAAATGATAGAGCTAAATAAAGCATTTGATACCCAACACAAAACAAAATCAAAGCAAGCATACTGCTTTATGGAGTGGTCTTTGTTTGAAACAACAGCTTTTAGTTGCTTCCTATAAATATCCATTCACTTTGGTACACACACACACCTTATATATATGTGCTAATATTTTGATACACTATTCAGAATAGATCTTTCTCACTACCTTGAAATTATTAGGCTGGCATTCCAGAACACAAATTTTTGATTGGATTTATGTCAGGGAACTGCTCATTGGACCACTATAGGTTGATGGCTTTCATTCAATTAAAAACTGTCAAACTAATTATTATTTTATTCATTTTTTTTATTCTAATTTTTTCTTTCATTCCAAGTTTTGGTCGTTGAAATAATGTTTATCAGACTATGATTTTAGGATTTTATAAATTCATGTAACCTAAACATATTTAACCCTAACCTAACTGTTATATTTTGAGCGTATGGTGGCAGAACAAAGAAGAAACATAGAAGGTTTAAAGAAATAAACAATTGTATTAACGTAAAAATACAATAAATGGTAAATCAGTGTAAATGTCTCTTGTTGAAAAAAGGAGAAAAATGACGTTGTAAAAGGCGTCCACATAGGTGTATAAAAGGAGAGGGAGAATGAGTTGTGCCTTACTTGGGTGACGACATTTGGTGAGCTGTCTCTTGGAGATGAGAAGTTGCTTTCTGACAGACTCTGTGAATTGCTGAAAATGACTCTTAGATAGGCTTTTGTATTCTTTTTTTTAGGTTCAAATCGGCTCCGTTTTTTATTTTGTTTCTTTAGGTGGGAGCGGGTGCTATTGGGTGGAAATTCTGGATTGTATTGCTTATTTTTCCTTTGAGTGTGTGAATAAAAACAGAAGGTATGTGCAGAGTCTATGTGCAGTTGACTGATTTCTAGTTCAGTTTTGGGTGTTCGAAGTGTTTACATCTGACCAGTGATGGAAATGAGTGTAGTATGAATCAGAAGATCTGGATTTAGGAATAATGTAACACTAACCTGGCATAACATATTTAATCTATTATAAAGGTTTCATAATGAATGAAATAATAAAAAAAAAAAAATCTATGTCAAATAAGTAATCTTATGGTCATAACAATAAATAAACCCAGGCGTAAATCCCCCATCAAAGCAACTGTAATGTGCCATTTTCCTCTTTCTTTTAATCCTACATTGGCCTATATATATACAGTAATTCCTTATTCTTAAGGAATTAAATATCTCATCACTTGTATAACCTGAAGATTGTGAGTTAGCTGTATAACTACACATGAAACTTTAAGCCAAGGAAAGGCAGTAATATTTATGTATTGTTTTTCTTATATTTATTATATAGTTTCTGTATATTTTTTTATATTTTAAATCAAACACTCTTCCTGTATCATCCATGTTAGTTTTTATTATACAATGGATAATGACTTAGAATATATTGTTATCAACAATATAAAAATTGTGAGAAATTTATTCAAGATGTTTTGCTTGTCCATGCCCAGACAAGAATATTGTTTTAATAGAGGAATAGATCTGCTAAATATTATTATATATATATATATATATATATATATATATATATATAATATGGAGAAAACAACTGAAAAGTTGCAAATTAAAAGAAAATAAAAATTGAATGTTTTTTTGTGAAAGTATTTATTTATATTTTTATATATATTTGATATTTCAGATCGCCTCGACCTTTCGTCAGAAATTAATTAAATAACTGTATTCAGAAGTTTGTTTTCAAGTAGCGTCCGTCGCAAGACACGGACGTCACGTGATGTGGAATGCAACTGTGTTTGAATATTTCTAATGTAAATCTAACGATAATATTTTAGATGTTGTTTAAAAAGGGTTTTTTTTAACTATATCTAAAGAAATTTTATTATATATATATATATATATATATTTATTTCTTTAATAATTATTATATATATATATATATATATATATATATATATATACATTTTTGAATTGGACATAGTCCGACAATTTATTAAAGACATTTTTGATATGTTTAATGTTCTTTTTATAGATACAAGTATTTAATACATATTAAATAAGTATATTAAATACTTGTATCTATAAAAAGAACGTTAAACATATCAAAAATGTCTTTAATAAATTGTCGGACTATTCAAAAATGTCTGTATATATATATATATATATATATATATATATATATATATATATATATATATATATAATTATTAAAGAAATAAATCCAAAATTACCTCATATGGGGAATAGCCTATTTCAGCAGATGATGATATTATAAACTGTCTGTCTTGTCAACCCCAGAATGGAATAAGATCTTGTCTATAAATTTAGTTGATGCAGGAAGTAGAATTTAAATTAACCCAAATCTAACTTGCCGAAGACATCTAAAACAGAGTTTACACTTTTCAATGTTTCAGTCAGATGAAAGGCATGAGATAGGGGTCGAGGAGGATGGAATGTATCTCTCTTAAAGGGAAGAAGCTTTACTAAAACAAGCCTGAATTTTATCTTTCATATATATATATATATATATATATATATATATATATATATAATCTCGAACAAAAAAAATGTTAAAAAATTAAAATCGTCAGACACACTGGGTTGTATATTAATATTATGTTGTTTTTATTATTTCATTTAGATTCCTTGACTAGTTTTGGCTAACATGGCCATCATCAGGAGAAAAAAAAATGTTCTTCTTGCTGGTAGCAGTGAACTACAGAAATGAAATGCTGAAAATATATATATATATATATTAACATAATATTATATTCTGCTAATAATTCAATATTCTTGTCTGGACACTGACAAATGAAACATGAGAAGAGAAATTATGTGAGATGATGAAAATATTTCATATTTGATCTTTGCATAATTTAAAACATTATTTTTATATTTAGGAAAGTTTGTCAGTATGGAGATTTCACACACACTGGATTCTGCCTGCCCAACAGAAATCCTCAGAGTGCCAATTTTGGGAAGTGATCCAGATTTTGATGACAATGCCACCATAGAAGACCACATTCCATATGAAAGGATTGCTTATGATGTGCACTCAGGACTCTCACCAAATAACCCTCGAAGACAGGTAAGATTTATCAAAGTTTTACAAGAAACACTGAAGTTATCTTACATATTTCCTACATGCATTGACTATTGCTACTACAACTGGTCTGGTGTTCTTGCTATATATTTAGAGATTCTTAATAAAATTATTATCTCCCTTAAATTTATTACCGTCTAAAAATATTTTCTGGCTTTAAATAACATGCAAAGGTTGATAAGCCATAAAAAATCAATTCATTATGCCAATGTTACTGGTACTGTATGACAGTATTGCTGTATGGTTGGGTCATTGGCAACTAAACCAGTTCCTCTATGATAGATTTAGAAGAGAACAAGAAGAGATTTATTGTTGCCCAAAGAAAAGATCAAATAACTAACAAGAAAGACATTGAAATTGATTCTCTCACAAGTGAACAGAAATTATACCCATCACAAGATGTTCAAGACAATAGCTTGGTTAATAAATTTGGTGACATAGTTATTGCAGGTTCAATCTCTGGGTTGGGCAGTGTGTACTTGGAAAAATAAGAACTAGATGAGATATCCCTAGAGTGGAGTGACAACAATCTCATCGATTAAATAAATGGTTCACTTCAGAATTCCCTGTATCTTACCCAGATTGCCATACACCTGATGAGGGCATAATGGCTGAAATGTTGTGACAACAAAGATGAGGATAATAGTCTGCATTTAAATAGTGTAGATAATAACTCTTCAGACCAGAAATACAAATAAAAATCACCTAGCATTAACAGTCTATTAAGTGATAGGTTGATAACAACAAAGATGAGGATAATAGTCTGCATTTAAATAGTGTAGATAATAAGTCTTCAGACCAGAAATACAAATAAAAATCACCTAGCATTAACAAAGTCTATTAAGTGATAGCTTGATAACAACAAAGATGAGGATTTAAGGAGATGGGGATCTACATTTAAATAGTATAATTAATGGCTTTATTGTTTGGAACTTATGCTTAGAAAGTATGAAAACTTGCTAATATTTCCATCAAACTTTGCTTTTATGATCAAGAAAATGATATTTCTGAAATTTACCTATTCTCATTGGAAAAACTGCAAGGTAGAAACAAAACAACATATGATTCAAAAGTAGCATTTATTTATTCTAGGATTACACAAGAACATTCTGCTTCACAGAAAGTAGAAACAAAACAATATATGATTCAAAAGTAGCATTTATCGAAAGCAAAATGTATCTGCTGGATGCTTGCAATCTCTTAATGCCATCTGTGATGAATGCATCTATCAATGACGATTTGTCTGCACTTGGACGGCTAGAAGTAAACTGAACTATTGAGTTTACATTTCCTGTATTTATACTGCCATCTATATTGCCAGAACATTCTAGAAATTCTTGAAACTTTTAGAAACTACTAGAAAGTTCTCCTTCAGCACTGAGTTGCTGAATCTGTCAGGAATGTAATGGAAACTAGGTTAGTTTAAAAACCATGATGTCCAGATCAGAAAAGTAAAGTTTGAAGGGAATAGTCATTTCCTTTGCTTTCTAGACAAACTTAGGAAAGCACACTTACCGATCAAAGCCAAAAAAAAAAGTAAAAATTTTGTTACACAGTGTTATGTGTTAGTAAAAAGCTCTTTCTCCTGCCTGGCATAGGGTTAAGAACAAAACCTGTAAAAGAGCCTTATTATAGGGTCAACAGCCATTTAACACAATCGGGTAGACTGGGCTCCATAGCTATGTATACAGCCAGTGTGGTCATGACACTGCATTGATAAGTGGAGGGCTTATTGGACTGAAGTAAACAGTCAGGGGGGAGGGTTGCACCAACTGAATTAACTACCATGTATCCATGACCGAAGGGAACCCTTAAGATGAAAGCTCTTTATATTAAAGAATGCTACACTTATTAAAAGAGAAAATAACTTAGAACATTATTGAGAGTGCCACTATTAAGTTTTGGCAAAATGTTAACTTGCACCTTGGATTTTTTTCAAATATCTCCTTTCCCCAAGACAACATATATGACCATGAATTTTTTTTAAATTAAAAGAAAACAAATTAAAACCTTCTATTATTTAAAATACATAAATAATTTATCAAATTAAAATAAAATAATGATTACATTAATATAAAAAAAAAAACAAGTAAATAAATAAATCAGTTGACATTTTCATCGCGATCAAAGTTTTTCTCATCAGAAAAATCCAAACCATTCCAGACTCTGGACATTTCAACTTGATCAACACTCACTTTGCACAGATCAGAGAGTTGTCTTTGCAGACTAGAATTGGCCTCTCCATGTCATATGACTTGAAACATTGAGTTTTTAGAAATAACATTGACTTTCTAGAGTTTTTATCAATAGTTTTATGCACCTTTTATACAAATTTGGATAAAGAAAGCTTTAATTCACCATAAAATATTCTACAATAAATATTATTATCAAAAATGTAATATTTAATCACTTTTTTGACAATCTGGTTCGGTGGTAGTTAACTTTTTTAAGAATGATACAAAATCTTATCTAAAATCTTTTGATATTGTCACATATGCAAGATTTGAAAGGAACTATAAGAGCAATAAATGAAATTCAGAAACTTAATTTAATGAAAAAACTTTAAAAAAGGAATTTTTAAATCTTTTTAGATTTTATAAATTTCAACCAACAGTCATAATGCTTGATCAAAGGACACTGAATGCATATGTATGGAAAAAAATTAATTTTACCATAACCATGAGAGTGTGCTGTAAGTGTCTTTGGCATAAGAGTGCGCTGTAAGTGTCTTTGGCATAAGAGTGCGCTGTAAGTGTCTTTGGCATAAGAGTGCGCTGTAAGTGTCTTTGGCATAAGAGTGCGCTGTAAGTGTCTTTGGCATAAGAGTGTGCAGTAAGTGCCTTTTTACCATGGGAAAGTGCTATAAGTGCTTGTAGTACAGGAAATATTAGAGGTATAACATTTAGGAATTTGAAGTCTAATTTCCTTAAAAACTGTCTTAAGGGAAATATTTTATAAATTTCAGCTAACACTAACACTGTTTGGTCAATGAATGCCAAATGTTACCTGTATGGTAAATGCCAATCTCTCTCTTCTCATTTTGAGGATATAATTAATCTCAGAAACTTGCCTTTGGTAACTAATAACTTCCGTTTCATTTTTTTCAATTGTTTTCCTCAGAGCTTCAA
Organism: Acanthosepion esculentum; assembly: GCA_964036315.1. Lineage (NCBI taxonomy): Eukaryota > Metazoa > Mollusca > Cephalopoda > Sepiida > Sepiidae > Acanthosepion > Acanthosepion esculentum. The sequence goes on along the minus strand of OZ038513.1, from coordinate 68,842,241 downwards.
CAAATATGCAAGTGTTTTTTAAAGATTATTGACAAATTTCTTGAAATAACTGTAAAAATGAAACCAAAGGAAATGCTTCTATTTCAGGTGAATCTTGCTACTAGTTTAATTGATGCAAGTGTTGTGTATGGTAACAGTGAAGTGTGGGCCAATGCACTACGAGACTGGCATACAGGGAAACTCAAAAGCAGTGACCAGATCGCCCAGTTTCCAGCCATGAATGAATACCGCTTACCAATTGGAAGTTTTCCATTCTCCAACAGTGATATATATCCAGATCCCACCAAATATTGGCGTTAGTATTATTTTTAATCAATTCCTTTTTATTATTAAAACAAAATAAATCTATCAATATTACATACCAATTTGATTCCAGTATCTTCTATACCATGATCCTTCAGGATGTATCCAGTCATAGGTCTCCACAACTTCCTATCTGTTGCAGCCCATGTTCTGCTATCCCTTTACACAAGCTTGTTAGATAGGTTACATGCTGTTTCTATCTAGTCCTGGGCATGACGATAAACTACATCTAGCAGCAAAACCTCTGAGCAGGAGATTGGAGGTTTTGAGGAGCGTGGAACCACTTCTTAATTGCTGTTGTTCCCAGGTCCACCCTGACACTGGGTGGTAACACCTGTTAGGGTCCCAGCTATGGGCAAATAGTGACCAACCTCAAACAAAAACAAACATTATGAATGTGCAAAAATAAATTTTTATAGTAAAAATACCAGCAGTATATTTTCATATTAAAGAATACCAAAAATACCTGCTTACGGTAAAATTACCAGCAATACATATAGCAAAATGACCAACAATACATTTCATCTGTTGTTGAAGGCATACAATTGCATTCAAATTATTTAGATTTCAGCATTAAATAATCCATGGAGATTGATATGCTGCTAAACAAAATCAACCAAAGCAAAATATAACTTCAACAAAACTACAACATAAAACACACATATCACCACCTCTAGTAATTATCGCCACACAAACATGTATATGCACAAAAGCTGAGTATCATCTACCATGTATTCAGTTGTGAAAGCAGAATAACACAGATCATATTTTTATTACTTCAAGGCTCCCAAGAAAATTAAATTTTGGCATCAAATGACTCATAAGGAGTTGACATGCCATTAACAAATCAAATGTTTGTATCTGTCTGTATTCACTTCAGTATGTCCTTTGAGTGTCAAATTCTCCAAGCCCTCTGTCTTCATTATGTGTCCCAGAAATTTCAGCTGTCTGATTCTGTCTGTTTCCATTTTCTTTAAAACTTGTCACTCACATGTTCTGCATTCTCAGAATCCTTCTGTAGAATCACATCACTTTTTGTCTCCAGTCTCTTCTTCATCTGTAAGGAAATTGTCCAGCATTCAATGCTAAATAGGTGGAATTACATAAGTTTATTTTCTTTTTTCTAATGAAATCTTCCTGTTTCTTAATACTTTGTTTGGCTTTTGGAAGGCATCTTTTGCCATTGTTGGATTTCTATGTCTTATTTTCTGTCATCTGTAAAAAAAACATTTTCCAGATATTTAAATTTTCTATATAGACATCTGAATTATGTAATGATATTTTTTTTCTAATATTCTTTCACACTCAGCAACCACTTGCATTTTAGTGGCATTAATTGCCTTGTTTGGGGTAAAATAAGTAAAAAGAACAAAGATAAAAAGTTTCTTCAGACAAGTAAATAAAAAATGATAATTTTCTCTGAGAAACTAATTAAAAATATCAATGTTTTCAAAAATATTTTTGGTATTATTCTTCTACATGGATTGTCATTTCAGGATGTGGGTGATCATGGCTCTCCACCTATCCCTTATAGCATTTAGCCTCCCCTCCCCTTTTCTGCTATCCATTCACATAAGCTCATCAGGTAGGTGGTCCACTGACTTCCCCCTTACCCTTGACATGGCCTGTGAGTATCAACTTTTCCAAGCCTTCCTTCCTCATTATGTGTACAAGAAAATTCAGCTGCCTCATTCAGATTTTAAGTATATTATGCCTTTAAATTTCTTGAGGATATCATTGCGGTTTCTGTAACAAGCCAGTTTTTAAGTGAGTAGGTTGTTAGCCTACTGCACAGCCCCCACCCTAGAGGATCAGGTTTTGAGTTCAGAGTTGTCCTTCTCCTAGACCAGTTGCCACCCAAGGCTATAGAACCCGGTCTGTCCTGCTGTTTACCCATAGCTGGGAGGAGAAGAGTATCAACACGTAAGTGAATGTAATGGATTCAACTGGAATTTGAACTCGGCTCTCCCATTCCTCAATCCGAGCTGCTATCCATTACACCACCATGCCTCCTTAGATTTTGAGTATGTGTCCTTTGTTTCCATTTTCCTTAAAAACATTTTTGTTGCTTCTGCATTCCCTCCATAGTATTTCAGCATCCTTCTGTAGAACCACATTTCTGTTGCCTCCAGTTTTCTCTTTATCAGTAAGGAGATTGTTTATCATTCATTATAAGAGGATTGATATCAAATAGTAATTCAGCACTCTTTTCTTTCTAATAAAATTTTCTTGTTTCTTGGTACTTTGTTTAGCTTTTGGAAGGCATCTTTCGTCAATCTAATTTGCCTTCAAATTTCGGTGTCACATTTTCCATCTTCTGTTAAAACACTTCCGAAATATTTAAACTTCTGCACTTATTTGATATTAACATCTCCAATTTCTTACCAATAGAAACATTATTTTTAGTGAGTACAAGTTTGATTTGTTACCCATGGTTTTTTGGGGGTTTTTTTGTAATTTTATTAAACAGTGAAATAAAAAACTAAAAAAAAAAACAAACAAAATTGAGAAGTCCTACTAAAGGAAAATTCAGTCTCCAGCAGGAATTGAACCTGGATCCATTTTTGCCTCAGAGAGCCACCTGAAGTGTGCCTCTACCAGTTTGACCATGGAGCCTGACTGACAGGACAAAGTCAGAATAACCTCTCAAAGAAAACATGTTTTTCTCTTTTGTCTGTATTCCTGATATGAGATATTGTAACTATTTACACTAATACCTCGGTAGATGAAATAAAGTGTTCAATTCAAAATTCCAATATATGTCACCAGAAGAAGACCAGAATGTACAATGGCCGAAACATTGTGAATATGACAATAAAGATGAAGACAACAGTCTGAACAATATAAATAGTGTAAATGTTTTTCTCACTGAGATTCCTTCAAATTTATACCTGCTAGCATCAGTTTTGTACCTAAAATATAAACGACAGTAATTTTTAGTGGCTATAATAATTAACTCAAATATATGGACCCACTAAAATAATGCTTATTGTAATAAGAAATAATGTCAGATAAAAAAACTTTAAAAAAAATCTCCAATTTATAGTTTGCATCTTGGGCTTTTTCCCTTGCTGATGACTTTCTGCCTTATTACAGTTGATCATTAGTCTTTTCTTGCTTTGCTTTAGTACTCTGTCTTGGAAGTCCTGTAGTATTTGAACAAAAAAAGCTTGTGAATATTATTGAAGGCAATATATAAAATAAAGAAATCAGTTTTAACATGTAATCTTAATATTATAGGAATCAAATCCTATATATATTTTTCAACCAATAAAATCCCATCAGAAGGTTTGTTTGATAAACAATTATGACAAGGGCAGATACCACCAAAATAATTGCAGACTTAGTTTTAGACATACCACATGTTATTATTGGACCATTTAGAAAATAATAACAACTCCCTTCACTATTCCTGCAAATTTGAGAAAAAGATTTTTGCAGACCTGTGTAAAATTATTTCCTAACTTATGAAAACCTTGTATTAAAAAAAGTTCCCACCTCTATGTGAAATTAGATTTTGAATCCATTTATGGATATAAAAATAGAAGCCTACTGTTTCTCAAGGCTCAAAACAATTTTGGAGGCCAGTTTGATCTACACATGTGTACACCCACACACACAATGGAAGATAGACAGCCAATAGCTGTCGACTAAGGCCTTGTTAATGCACACAGTAGAAAGGATTAACCAGCAACTGTCTACTAAGCTTTTGTCTACGAACTCACAAACACATTAGGCTGTCATAAAGTAAGTTGGTTCACACTGCACTAATAACACTTAATTACTTTATAAAAATGAATTTCACTGCAAGAAAAATTTTATTGTGAGTGTATATTTCTGAAAAGAATATATGAATGTTATTTCAACTGATGTTCTGTTTATACTTTTCCTTCAGGAAATAACCTTTTTTATGTCTCATTTAAAAGATGTGTTGTTGCTGTTGTTAAATCTTTGGAATCCTGATAATCAGATAGGAACAAAAACCTGGGTAGACAGATCTCAACAGTTGTGATTAACAATGTTTAAAGAATATTTCTCCAATAGTATCAAATCAATTCTTCCATATAAAAATTACAAAATATCTAGCATTCTTCTTTTTTTTTACGTGCTGTGGGCAATCATGGTTCATTACAATTTCTTGTCCTTGGTAGCTCTTAGTAAGGATAGTCTTTTTGCTATCTTTTCTAAAACCTGTTCTGCCATTTACACAAGCTTGTTAGGTAGACGACTTGCTACTTTCCTTTGTCCTTCTTGTCTTAAATAGGTCCTGTGAGTGTCAAATTTTCTAAGCCCTCCTTCCTCATTATGTGCCCCAGAAAACTCAAATGTCTTTTTCTGATTCTACGTATAAATGTCCTTTTTGTTTCCATTTTCCTTAAAACTTTGCTGTTGCTCACATGTTCAGTCCATGGTATTCTCAACATTCTTCTGTAAAGCCACATTTCTGTTGCCTCAAGTCTCTCCTTCGTCTGTAAAAAGATTGTCCCACTTTCCCTGCCATATAGGAGGACTGATATTACATAACAATTCAGTACTCTTTCCTTTGAATCTAACAAAATTTTCTTGTTTCTTAATACTTTGCTTAGCTTTTGGAAGGTGTCTTTTATTATTCTAATGCATCTCTGAATTATGATGTCATATTTTCCATCTTCTGTTAAAACATTTTCTAGATATTTGAAAAAGGTTTTTTTACCAGTTCAGAAAGAGGATCCTGTTTTTAATATTGATATAGTGTCAAATCAATCCTTGAATTAGCCAAAATCAAATAACTCTGTATAAGTCACTTAGGTGTTATCTGCATATGTTTTAGTTTTCTAAATTTTTAGCTTAGTTTCTTTTCTTTTTTTTTTATTCTTTTTAAACTTTTGTATGAAATCTTTTGGAAACACATGAATGAAAATTTGAGTTTGTTAATTATCTTAAATGAAAAATAAATGCATGTTAAATTTATTAATGAGTGGAGTTTTGTTCTTTTAATTTAAAATGTTTATATACATTTGTTTTTTATTTAAGTCTTTCTGTATATGCAAAACAGCTAAAACTAATAACTGTAAAAGTCAGGGATTGATATGACACTGTCTCAATATTATATACAGGAGAGCCCCTTTCTAAAATTGAAAGAAAAATTTTTTGTTTCTGAAAAATGTTGCTGTCTAAGGGAGGTCTAAAGAATGCTTATCTACAAAAATTATTTCTACAAAGATTTTTCCATTTTTATAAGAACCATTGGTATATTGGCCTGCAAACAGATATTGAATAACAACAATCGCAAACAAAATGATGACTTGAGAAAAAAACGTTTTATTTTTGTTAAAGAAAATACATCAACAAAAATAAGGTTATAGTGTTCTAGGCAAAAAAAATCTCTGCATTTTCACATAGAGAGTGAGAAGAGCATTGACCTGAGAAGGACAGTTTTTGTAGTCATTGAAAAGTGTTACCCTGAAAAGGGTACATTATTGCATATCATTGCTGCTGGCAAAGACCACAGGAGTATTGGAGATGGCTGGAGCAGTGGCCAATGGCGATCTAGAGATGATGCTGTTGGCTGCTGGAACAGATACTACGCTTTGATCATCTGGGCTGCAAAAGATTCCTTTTTTTTTCTTCTTTTTATTTATTGCATTGAGACCTTTTTATATGCTAAATCAGTCTTACAATGCCAAGTTTATTTTCGTTAAAGAAAATGTATCAACAAAAATAACATTGCAGTGCACTGGGCAAAAAGTGTAGTATCTGTTCCAGCAGCCGACAGTCAGCCAGCATCATCTCTAGATCGCCATTGGCCACTGCTCCAGCCATCTCCAATACTATATAAAACCTGTCCTTCTCAGGTCAACACTCTTATCACCCCCTACGCATAAAAGCATTTTCATGTAGGGGGTGATAAGAGTGTTGACCTGAGAAGGACAGTTTTTGTAGTCATTGAAAAGTGTTGCCCTGAAAAGGATATATCATTGCTGCTGGCAAGGACCCCTGGAGCTGGAAGCTTACTGGAGTGGCAAATGATGATGATGGCTGGCTGGAAATGCTGCTGATGACTGAAGCCATTGGTCAGCTGCCAGAACAAATATGGTATTTACTTTGTCACCCCACTAAGACGAGTTGTGACACAAGGTCTTTTTTAAGGTGGGGTCCTGAGCACATGCACTTGGGCTGGGAACAAAAATTGCCCACTGCCCTTGCAACCATCAGTTGTGTTGGCCTTGGTGTGAGCACTGATCCCTCTCTCTGCTGCAATGAGAGGGCATGGCCTCAGGCAGCTCTTCCCTGGAGCTGGGCATCTGTCAGTATAATTTTTCTCAGTTGCAACTCTGTCCTTTGACACAGTCGCCCCTGAGTGCACTCTGCCCAAGGACAAAGATGCAACTGAGAGATGATAAATAAGAGGAATTTACATGCTTTTTATTTTTCAAGCATAGCTTAGATGTGGCACAAGGCTGAAGGTATGGGGCACCCAGTAAAGATCGAACTCACTACTCAGTCATAATTGTCCTAGCGAGACAAGCTTGCTAACCATTACACTGCCTAGGGGTGCCCAGCTACCAGAACAAATACTCTGGACCACAGAATTGTACCTTTTCATTGCTTTGAGGTCTTTTTATATCTTGAATCAGTTTTACAACAATCACTGGTTAAACTTTTTCTTTCAGTTATTTTTAAAAAATGTAGGCGTGCCAACAAGATGCAACAGAAGCACGACATTAAGTAGTGTGATTTTTTTTTTTTTTTTTTTTTTTTTTTTTAATTTTGGTAAGCTTATACTGCAAAATGTTTTATGAATAATTCTTTTACATATCTATGAATTGTTTCTTAAACTGACTAATTTCAGAATTTGGAGATCCAAGTTCACATGAAAATCCTGCTCTCCTTACATTAAGCGTTTTGTTTTTCCGATGGCATAATTTTTTGGTAAAACAAACTGCAGATGCCAGTTTAAGCAAAGAAGATTTATTTTATAAAGCTCGATCCAAAGTCATTGCAACTCTACAGGTGAGTCCCAAATGAATTCTTTCAAAACCCAATCTTTAAGTTATCAAATAATTATGGTTGTATTTCTTGTGATGTGATATACACTGGCAAGAAAGTGCATTCTTATAATTTGGCAATGTATATTTATGAAAAAATAAAATTGTTATTATAACACTTTGGAATAATTTTTAACAACCCCTGAACCAAGTAAATACTTAATTGCATATAAATGAACATTAATTGCATATAAATGAACCAAATAAATGCTTATAGAATCAGATATGAATGAACATTATTTATCTATCCCTGACTGTTGTAACCTTGGGAAGGTTACTGAATAGAATAATCAAACAAAGGTTGGTAATGAATGATAATACTTAGGACAAGAACAACTGCTAGAAGTGAGTCAAGTGAATTCCACAATGAATCTCCAACTGCAGACCAACATACAGTATTTACTACTGTATTTATGTGAATGGGGACATACCCATTATCATCCATAGGTATGCTACAACACTGACCCAAGTAAATGTTTATAGAATTGCATATAAATGACTAATATTTATCTATCCCTGAACCAAGTAAATGCTTATAGAATTGCCTATAAACAACCAATTTATCCCCAAATAAAATAGCAATAGATTTTTTATATTTAGACATTGTTTCAATACCCTAGGCTTATGATTTATGATTAAAACTTAAAATATTGATTCATTAATTTGGTGACATGATAATTTTGAGCTCGGTCCCTGGGCAGGACAGTGTGTGCCACCGTTCAATGGAAAGATGGCGAGCAATAACTGAGCAGTACTAAGAATAACAAGTAGACGACATATCCATAGACATGGGCAGTGGAATGAGAACAGTCTACTCCTGTCGATTAAATAAAGGGTTCATTTTAGAGTTCTCTCTAGGTTACCCGGATTGATATACATCTGATGAAAGCTGGAGGGCACAACAGCTGAAATGTTGTTGTGATAACAACAACAAAGATAAGGACAATATGTAAATGGTGTAAATAATGATGACTCCTCTTTATCCCAGGAATTCAAATTCAGTTGTAATCATATTCCATTTTGGCATTGCCAAAAAGCTAGTGCACTAAATAGTATTGTTCGGGTGTTTATGAACTACCTGGACTCTACCCAATTATCTAGGTGTAAGAAGCATGGTAAATTTTTTTTGGATGCTTTGTTGGAATATGGTATCAATGGTAACTATATCATAAGGCAATGTGTTGTGTGCGTATGTGTATGGATAAATGAGTGATGTAACCCATTTGAGAACATTCAAATACCTAAATTCGCTATGGTGTCTGGATGCCTCAGGATTTAACAGAAAAAAAAAATTTATGGGCCATATTTCTATCTATGATTCTCTGCCCAAATACAACAAAAAACAACCCATTTTTTAAAAATATTAGTAACAAGCAACAAAAAAATGGATTGTTTACAATGTGAAGCAAAAAGGTTCTGGGTAGGTAAAAACAAAATGAAATAGCTTTACTAGGTTGTCTGACTGATATCACATGATATCCCAGCCATACTACGATATCATGGGTAGGGCATATTAAAGATCTCTAATTTCTAAATTGAAATTCTGGTCAGAAAATAAGGATATAATAACTTGACTCTTGGTACCAAATTGTAAAATTAAACATTAGTAATCATTATACTATATCACTAAGTACATGAATTGCTTTCTGTTGTGCAACCATCAGTCACATTTTGGCTATCAAGTTCAATAATAAAGATTGTTCTGACAAATTCTTGAATACTCTTTGTCATTTTTCTTTTTACAGAAAATAATTTTATATGATTGGCTTCCTCTGGTGCTAAATGAAACAATTGAACCATATAAAGGTAAGAAATTTATATTTAAATGCTATTAATAATATTGTAATATAAAAGTAATAAAATAAAAAATGTCAATGTTCTTTTTTTTAACACATAAAACATGGCACAGCATGTTTTTGTTCATGTCAAAGAATGTAGGCCAGTAAACAACTAGTCTTTCATTTAGATCCATGATTTATTGCATAAGCATACAGTTCTGGCACAAGGCCATAAAAAAGGGTTAATGAGTTGAGGCTGATCAACACTGTCTTATACCTAGCTAATCCAATTCACAATCCATTCATTCATTACAATTTACACAACCACCACAAAAACTTGTCCATCATTCACTCCTACATATGCCACAATACTGCATATGCACAGGGAACCTACAAAAAAAACACCTGACATAAAAATTCTTGAATATAAAATTATATATAAAAATTTATTGATGATAAGCAATGGGTGGGGAGGGAATGAACCCAAAACCATCTAAAATATAACAAAACACAAAAAACTAAAAATAATTGATGTTAGTAGGATCTGTCCAACCCTCAAAAAAGAAATGAGAGAGACCACTGTATTCCGTCTTCAGACAAAATCAAGAGGCTCTCTTGCTAAGGGAGAGGGAAAAGATAAAATAAATATGGCCATAGGGTGGGAAAAAACTGGCCCAGTCGAGATGAAAAAATAGGGGCCAAAAACAAACTGGAGGGGGTTGGGAATCTCAGCTTGCATCATAACCAAAGAAACTGGGAACAGGCCAGGAACAACCCTTACCCACATTAACTAGGTACACTAGGAGGGTCTATCCTAACCAGGGTAGGGCTACACAGGAAACCACCCTGATGTGACTTAGGCAGACATAAAAAAGAAAATCAAGGTTACCCCTGTTCATGTGAACCGGGCTTACCACAGTCGCTCACCTTTCGCTAAAATCTGTCAATAACAAACGCTTTCTATCAGATCTGATCTTCATCCTGAGCTGATGCTCAAAGAATCTGACCAAATCCTGATGAGAATAGCATTTACATCGCAAGATTTCCTCCTTCAGCATCATCCAAATCACCATTCGAGCCGTGGCTAGCAGCGACAGAAACACGATCTGTTTCACCCCAGTATATGGGGATGACACATTGTCATACACGTATGCGCGATCAATGAACACAAGATTTTTGGGAGAGATATGAGTTGTCAACTCGCCGACAAAGTCCCATAGGGGGCGCACCTGAGGACAATGGTAGAAGGTACGTGCAGTTATTTCCTCTAAACCAGCATCACACTGTTCGCAGTCTGACAAATCTGCCAAGCCCCATATGAAGGCTTTGTCATTAAGAGATAGTCTATTCTGAACCAGTCACCAGGTAAGTGAAAACTCAAGGTTGCTGAGGTAATCAACTACTGGTGCCCAAGGCCAAACTCATCCTCTGACAAGCCAAGCTGGGCATCTGGTGGATCTTTCATGACCGCCTTCACTAGTTCTTGATAGATGACTCTCTTGGGCCGTGAAAGGTCACTCGACTTAGGAATGACCCTCAAGGCTGATCGACAGTCAAGAAGGAAATTCTATTCAGAGACAGGAGGAGTGATAGTAAGATAAGGAAAGGTAGCCCTTACACTCCCTGCCAAAATCAAGCCCCCCATCAATGTACAGCACAGGAAAGCCAGCCTTGAGGCGAGTTTGTGACTCTCCAAGTGTGACATCCCTAGCTCCCCATGATACGGAAATGGGCACAGACTTCTCTGTTGACATAATGCTTGCATCCTGCCCATAAGACAGAGGAGAGCAAGCGTTCAATCACCTTCTTACATTCCTTACAGAGAGGAAGTACAGACAAGCGGTAAAGGACAAGAGAAAAGCCATAAGTGGCACACACCTCAGCCCTGCCCTTCAAGGACAACCTCCTTTGCTGCCAAGTCTTGACTGCTGTGCTGACCTTCATCTCTACTTCTGACCAATTTTTCTCCAGCTGGAAGTCAGGTCCAAACCAGACTGAGAATGCAGGCAGGACCATCCATCCAAAGAGCCCTGGAAGATCGACCTTCTTCCAGGCACCTAACCACAAGCCAGAAGACTTGTTGTTAATCTTGGCCCCGCAACATTTTCATACCCTTCAAGTGCCTTCAGTACCACCTCAATGTCACTGTGGGATGACACAAAAGTAGATACATCTTGGGCATACATGGAAACACTGGTTCAAGTTCCAACAGGAACAGCGTTTCCATGTAGGGCTGGGCTGCATGCCCTGTTTCTCAGCCGGCGAGAGGAGGCTCCAACACCAAAGCATGAAGTAGGGACAACAGTGGACAAGACCTGACAAACCAACTAAGACAGCACAATAGTGTGCAACCACCTTCCATTCACCTGTACAACAGCACTGAGTGAGCAATACAGGAGGCTAATCCATCAGTAGAAGTCGGTTTTGAATCCAGCAGAATACAGGACAGCAACCAGGTTGTGATGGTCAACCCTATCAAATGCCTTGGACTGATCCAAATTGATCAGCATAGGCTGCTCTATCTTTTACTCCCTCTAGAATCATGTGGATCTGATGCAGGTTGCTCTGAATTATTCAGGCCTTCACAGTACAAGTCTGCTCAGGTGCCAACAGCATCTCGGCAACTGACTGCAAACGCTCCATCAAGATTTTGGCCCAAATCTTTAACTCTGTGTTTAGCAGAGTTATGGGCCTATAATCATCTAAATCCTGTTCAACACCCTTGTCCTCTTACAAAAGCATGATCATACCTGTGGAGATCTGGTCGGGTACGGACCCCTGGTGGAACCAGTTATTAAACATGATAGTCAAAATCAGAAAGATGTGTGACAGCCTCTAATACAATTCATAGGGCAAGCCATCCAGGCCTGTATACTTGCCTCTACTGACCTTCTTTGATGCCATGTAGATGTCACCCTCTGTGATCTCCCCCTCACAGCTAGCCATTTCAGTCAGCAAAAGCTGAGGAAAGTCAACCAAATAGCTGCGAAACTCTTTGTCACAGGGACCAGGCTGCTTGTTAAGCCAGCTCTCAAAATGCCACCAAAACGCCTCACACATATTGTCAGTCAACTGACCTCTCCTTGCGCAATTCTGCCCCCATGTTCACAGCTTAGGAAGACATCTTGCATAACTTATGCCTAATTGCCTGACCCTGATACACTTGCTAGCCACATGCTCCAGGGCCTCCCTAGCTAGGCCTATCTCTAAGTGAGCCCCACCACCACCACCACCACCACCACAGCCTCTGTCTGGGAAAGACTATCCTTAAGGGCCTTCAGCTTGTTAGCTTTATTTAGTGCAAACACTTGGCTAAATTTGGTGGTAAAGGACCTAATCTTATATATAAGCCTCTCCCACCACCTATTCTGGATAACCACACTCACTAGTTCATGCTTTACTAAGCCAGCCATTCTAGGCCTATGATCTAACGTCACCTGTGGTCCGAATAACCTCACCAGTGGAACGTGGGACAATCTAGCAGATCTATGTTGGACCTTCTGACTAACATTCTATCCAGGTAGCTAGCCACCTAAGTGCCCTGTCCACATCTCCCCCTCTGGGTGATTGACCTGGTATATATCAATGAGACCAAACAATCCAATCAGATCAACCAAGCTATGATTGCCTGATCACCCATTAGCTACCTGCCTCCTGTCTAACTTGGGGTCCAGGATGGCCTTCCATTACCCCTTTAAGACTAAGCATGTTGAATCCACCAAGAACAGCACCAGTTGTTGAAAAAAACAACACGCTTTTCTCAGTCATTGAGCGCCTAAACTGCAACAATCTGAAATGAACAACTTTTCACAACAGTATCGGACACGATCAGCCAGTCCTTGGCATCACTGAACAAGGTCCACCCTCACCTCCAGGGCAGGCTTAACCAACAAAGAAACACCTCTGAACCCATATGTTGAATAGACAACAAAGTTGTCAGACAGCACACGAGCATCAATGTTGCAAACAAAGTGAGTTTCCTGGATTGCGGCAACATTCATACCGAAAGACAAAGAGGTTACAAAGCAGGCTCCTCAATTTGGGGGTTGCATCATCAATTTTCGCTGGTGACACAGGGACAGATTGGGACCTGGCTCTGACCATTTCCCTCCTTCCCTTCCCAGCCAGTTTTTCGTTTTTGACAGGCATCTCTTCTTCCTCCACCTCCTCTTCTTCCCTGCCCCTCTTCAAAGATGATTACCATGGTGGGGTCATTTCTTCAGTCTCCATATCAGCATCCCCTTCCCATTGCTGTTTCTGCTGCTGCTACTGTTGTTTCTACTTCTGTTGTTGCTGACCTTGTTGTTTCTGTTGTTTTACCTGATTTTTCACCTGTTGTTCTTCTTGTTTCTGCTTGAACTGTTCTTCTTCTTTTTCTGCTTGGGCTGTTCTTGTTGTTGCAGCCCTCTTTACAGTTCAAGCAGTGGATGGTGCTGCTTTTCAGGCTTTGCCCTCTCCTGGGGCTGTTGTTGCTACTGATGTGAAGTGCTTGATGACTTCCGTCCTTTCTCTCCCACCTCCATCCATGCACCATGTGAAGCTTTACTGGACACATCTACTGTTGTTTCCATTGCTTGGCTACGATGAGGCACTGATTTTTTGCCGGGACAACATGTATTTCAACATGTATCCCAAAGCACCGCATACCAACAGTAAGGACAACGGCCTTCTACCATGGCTTACATCATTTTTTCCCTGCACATCAGTACATTTGGGATCTCACCAAAACTCTTTTTCGTCAGTATCACTTGTAGGACAAAGTCTCCTGTGGCAATTCCAGCCTTGCTGTGTAATGCTGTCGCTTCTTCCACCTGACCAAATTGGGCAAAAAAATCCCTAGCCTATCTGCAGTAATATCCACAGGCACTCCATAGTGTTTTTTGTCTGTCTCATCACCAACTATTCCGTTTGAAGGCAGACTGACTTTGTAGTCAGGGTACTCCCTGACAACATCTTTAACCTCGCCCTTGGTCAACAGCAGTATGTTCCATAGTGCATTCATCATCCTTGCCAATATCTTGGGTCTGATTTTGAGGCTCTTCAACGCCTCTTCCATTGTTTTCCTGCTGATCCCCAATAAGTTGCTATGTCGGTTGTCAGCAGGAAGATGGTAATTGTTTTGATGCCTCTGGAATAGTGAGCTGTTCATTTACTTTGGTGAACTCTACATATTTTTCTTCTAAGCTATCATAATAGCTAGAGTCTTTTTTGGCCCTATTCTCAGCCCAGGCCATTTTTTTGAGGCGGTGACATATTTTTGATTTGTATTGCCAGTGAATCCAAATTTTCAGTCACGGTGGGCCAAGCCACCACAACTGGACAAGAAAAAGTCCACCCTCTGCATATTTACATATTACAAAAAATAAAACGAACTGTTCTCGTAAAGAAAAAAACTTAGAGTTGTAGAGAAACTTTTTTTTTTTTTTTATTGTTTTCTTTTAGTTTTTTTTTTTTTGTAATTTAAAGTTGTTGAACAGCACTAAAAAAACAAATGAAACTCGGGAGGCGGGTACAAACACAAAAAGAGAAAAATAAATCTGAATATAAAAAGTTCAAAAAGCTTTCTCAAATAAAACAAAAAGTTAATGAACAACAATAAAATTAAACTCGGGAGGGGTTAAAAAATCTCAAACAATAAAACTCAAAATAAAATGCAAAAAAGTTTCTCAAATAATATAAAAAGAAAAGAAACTTAATAGTTCAGAAGGTAAGAAATCCAAAATTCTCATCAAACAAACTTACGCTGACCTCAGACTTAATGCAAACTTTCCTCTTTCAGGTAGACTCATGTGCTGTTCATATGACAAAAGTGCCATTAGACAATACATCAACAAGCAGCACAAGATTTACATTTTTCCTTTCTGATAATACTAGAAGACTTTATAAATCTTTGTAAAATTAAAACTAAAAATTATAGAAGTCATAAAAATTCAAGTATGACGAAACTAGTAAATGCTATACACTTTAAATATCACAGCATATGGATCAGTTATAACAAATTAAGTATAGGAGAAATGGAAATTGACTATAGAATAGATTGTATTAGGGGTAGTTTTAACCAACATAGCAGATTGTTACAAAACATCAGCCTGAAAACTTGTGTCATGTTCTTAAATAGCCTTGTCATAGTGAAACTCTCATATGGATGCCGTGCATGGCATGAAACCCTTGCAGAAATATCTAAACTCTCAGCTGTATACAACTTCTTCCTAAGATCAATGGTAAAAAAAAGGCTTTAAGTGAATAAAGCCTGAGGGTTTTGGCAAAGATCATTCTTTTTTTGAACATTGTGAACCGGTGCTATAGAATCAAAGGACTGCATGGTACTTAACACACCCTTGATGATACTTAACACACTCTTGTATTCTTGATGATACACAGCAAAATCAACCTTAATATTTCCTAATAATACAGACTTGCAGAAGTCATTTGAAATTTTTACAAGTTTCTTTTATAAAGTTTATTTTTAATGTAATGAATTTTGAATGGAATCTTTTTTTTATTTTATTTTTTTTTTGCTGCTAGGATACAATCCAAATGTTGATCCTGGTCTCTCATCTCTATATGATGCTGTAGCAATGAATTATTATTTAACCTTGATACCCCCAATCTTGATGCCAAGGTAAGATATAATTTTATATACTCATATGATAAATAGTTTGTTTTTTAACTTGATGCACTGTCTAAAAAGTATCCAAACATTTTGAACAATCTTAGAACAGGTTGTTCAGCTTTGATGCAACTTAGCATCCAATCATGGCAAACGCATAAATAAACTCTTGTGCATTTACGCAGACAGGAGCAAAGATTCTATTGTGTGAGCCTGTGTGTTGTGTTACTGTTGCAGTCATCATGGCAATGAGCCTGCCCATTCAAGTATCATAGAGGATCTTTTGGCAACACATTACATCATTCCAGTTTGACATACAATACAAATTTGACTTCTTGCAACCTCTGGCTTTTCCTAAAGATGATTGGAAACAAAAGGTTGAGTGAAGAAGGGTTTAATCACATGAGAACATGGATACAGTAGTTCAACATATGACTGGAACTTCTTGCCCCTGTTCCATGAAGAGACATTTTATTTGTAGCAGATTAACAGTAATAAGGCAAAACAACAGTAATATACCAAAAAGTTCACAAACTAAGAATTGGGGTTGACACACAAGAGTAGGTCCAGACAAGTGAATGTAGTGTTGTGACTTCAAGACAGACCAGGACTGAGTTAGATGAAACCGAGAACCATTGTATTTTATTAGCAAGGAAATATCCCAGCATGCATTTGTGTGCTTCTGTCTATAAAATGGGGAGGGGCAAGTATTTTGCAGTCATTCCTAGCCAGGATTGGAACCAACTCATTGAATCATTCCCGTTGGACATACAATACAAATTTGACTCTTCGCAAACTCTAACTTTTCCTGAAGATGATTGGAAACAAAAGGTTGAGTGAAGAAGGGTTTAATCACATGAGAACATGGATTGAGAATACAGTCGTTCAGTGGGACAAGCATAGGACTGAAAACCACTTTTTTACCTCTGTTCCATGAACAGATGTTTTATTCATAACAGATGGATGAGCCCGTGTTTCAATAATAGGCGTAGAAAAGGTTACTTAGTGCCTTTCTCCACAATAAAATGCTGCAGATGAGATTGAAGACAATGCAACATGATATTGTTAATTTGCCTTACATGTAATGTTTGCTTGCTTTATATTATTTTTGGCCCTGTTCTTTTCTTTTTTTCTTGTTGTTTATTACAAACTTTATCAATTTTGTTTGTTGGACAGTTCTGCCATTTATTTACGTTTAATCATGGCCACTCACACTACAGTAATGTTCCAATTATTTCCCTTGCTGACTAACTCTCTGTAGAAGGAAGTAACAACAGATAATGGTACTCTCCCTTTACCACTCTTGTTACTTCCTCTTATAGAGAGTCAGCAAGGAGAGTACTTTGAAGTAGGCTATTTTTTTTTTTTCATCTAAGTAATAAATGTGAATGTCAGTGTGTCACCGTGTCACACTTTTTCAACTTTACTCCTACAAGCTGTAGCCCAACTTATCATACCATTTTGGAATCAGTCCTACTTCGTGAGCAAATTAAAAACATTCTGGGCCAGATCCAGATCTGGACCCACAATCCTGAAATTTTGGATTCTCACGTTTTCATTACTATAATTGTTTTCGGTGAATTTGTTTTTTTTTTTTTTGTACAGTAACAAGTTTTATAACTTGGAAATAAATTTGTGAATAATTGAAACTAATTGCAAAATCCATAAAAGTCGCTCATGAAATAAAAGTAATTGTTTGTATAGAAAGTAAGGACCTACGTACATCAAACTGTCTTTAAATTAAGTGACGGCAGAAAAATTATCATTGAACTTTTAAAGGGTAAGCTTAAATATTAATGCAATACTTAAATGCAGCAATGAATTTTGAGTTCTTCTTTAGTTTATTGTTGCCTATCGTATCTCCTCCTCCCACCTATTGTGATGATGGCCCAATCAAGAGTCCTCTGCAGGAGCTAGCTTAAATGACTCCCAATAGGGCAGCTTTTTTAAGTTAGCTATTAATAAATGAGGAATGTGAAATTGGTGTAAAAGTTTTCAATCCAGAAAACTGAATTGACAGACAGTTCAAATTTTGGCATGGTCTGTTGTATTCACACAAATGTCCTTGGGAAAGACATGAATCTGTTTCTTTTTGCTCCAGCAATGGATTAAATAGCAGAGTAACGAGTCTAAGAAAGGGAAAACTCTGAATCCCAAACTGTGGAGAAGTCAAAGGAAACAACACTTCTATCTTTCCCAAGAATTCATGACAACTCACAGATAAAAGTTCAGTTGAAGCAAATAATCTTTTCTTACTCCCCCCCACGTCACCACCACCGGAGACAGGAAAATAGAAAAGTGTTGACTGAACAATGTTAGATTAAATATTTTTAACAGAAGGAGGCAATACAAATTGTGGGTAAGTAGGTAGCATGAAAATGTCATAAACGAGGAGAGGCGAATTGTCGTGTGAGCGGCCATGGTCAAATGTAAAATAAATGGCAGAACTGTCCAACAAACAGAATTGACAAATTTTGCTTTAAGCAAATAAAAACTACAGAACATAACATAAACAAAGCAAATTTGTGTCAGGTCATTTTGCTGCACCCTGTATAATGAATATTACTATTCATTCAAAAAGTTAAACACTGAATTCTTATCTATGTTCTCTTTGAATACAAAATAATAACTTTCATTGCTTAAAAGGTATAAAAGTACATCTACCGTTACAGACAGCGTGGAAAGTTTTCTAATAGACCTGTTCAGTCGCCATGATAGTATCTGGCTGTTAAAAGTATACGGTAATCTATACATGATAAAATGTAAAGACAGTTCAGGAGAGGTCATAAGAATGTAAATTAAGATTTTATTTTCTAGAACGAAAATAGGCTAACAAGGTCAGGAATCTTCCATGACTTCTCTTCGACTTTGAAAAGGAAAGCTAGTGAATGTTACAAAAAAGACCGTCTTTACTCACAAATTTAACTCATGTTGCAAAAGCTGTCTACTCAGGATTCATCCTTTAGCAGCATCTACCAGATCGTGTTTTTATAGAAATCTGGCTCCACCGACTGGCTAATGAGGTCACAAGACTGGCCAAGTATAGTGCATATTAACAGGGGGAGAAGCAAAGAATGATATTCAAATAGTTCCCTCATTTAAACAATTGTCATGAAAATATATAATTCTTTTAAGCATTTCACCCCAAGCAAGGCAGGAGTGCTACTAGTAGTACACAAGGGGTTACAGAGAGTGAGAGTAAGAGTAAAGAGGGAGGGGTTACAGAGAGTAAGAGTAAAGAGGGAGGGGTTACAGAGAGTGAGAGTAAGAGTAAAGAGAGGTGTTTGAGGAAAGGATAAAAGAGGAGGAGGGGAATCAAGATCAAGGCATCAGAAGATGTCGATTGACATCACATTTGAATATTTCAAGATTATAGCTATCAGAGAAGCAAGTAAGAGGAAGGGAGTTCCACTGTTGTGAAGTGTGAGAGAAGAAGCTGTTGGAGTAGAAGAGGTGGTTGTATTTAACTGTTTCGGCAATGAAAATTGAGATCAAGATGCCAACCTAGTAGCATGCTTAAATTCATGCAGTTGGGGTGTCAGTGAAAGTAGCTCATCAGAGCAGTTGCCATGAAAATATTTGTGAGAAAGTGACTGTAGTCAAGATGCCAGGTCAGGACCTATCACATTGCATATTCATCTTTGGAGGTGAAGCACAGGGAAGCCCCATCCAGGCAAGGGAAAGGGGCTAAAGAAAATAAGATCATGTGGTGGCACGGAGCAAGCGAAGGACCGGATATTAACCCTCAGAGGTTTAGACAGCAAATGACCAATACTGGTCTCTGCGCACCCGGCTCCACGCAGAATTTCCGGTGGAAAACTAAAAAGAAATAAAAAGAATGATAAGCAATTTTCCACCAATTAAACAGCTCCGCGCCATACCCAACAGTTTGTTTCAGCAGACTGACTCTGATCCGAAGGGCACACATAAATAGAGCGATAAATTCACTTCTAAGACAGAAAGCTTTGAAGTACCGTCAGTGAATGTCGCTACGCTTTTCTCACCCGTCAAACCCGATGCCTTCAGCCTTCCTTCACCAACGGAGATATCAAAGGACTCCTACCAACCCATTGACCTCACCTTTCATCTCCTGTGACCAGCACGTCATGAACTTAAGTATTAACAAAAGACACTTATATTCTTTTAATAATCGGATTTCTCTTCTATGAATGAACATTTTATAACGGACTTTGTGCGTGTAAATCAAGAAACATTGTACTATTCATTGATGTTGCATTTAAATACAAAGTGTTTTTGATATACCCTTCTCTTTCGTATGTTATTTTGTTTATGTTATGGTGACCTCAATTTGACCGCTTGTTGAACCTTTAGGCCAAACTAGCTGCTGTCCCAAAGGACTGCTACTATTTATCTACCTTCTGATACAAGCAACAATTAACAACGAGAACTCTACACCCCCATCACCATAAGTGGTGACCAAGACGTGATTTTAACACATATATACACACGCACGCACAAAAAAAAAAAAAAAAAATTGAACTGTCACAAAATTAGAATTTTTATTCAACACAAACCAAAAACATGGCAGATGACGCTGAAGAAACTACAATTAATCAAAACCAACCAATCCAAGCTGTTGCGATAAAACCACCAAACTTCATTGAATCAAACGTAATAGCTTGGTTTGCGATAATGGAGGCGCAATTTAATATTGCAAATATAAGACAGACCAGTCAAAAATTTTTTAACACTTTGGCAGCTCTCCCTGTGGACATAGTAGGAAATATACAGCCAACTATACTGCAATCAAAAGATTACGACGCACTAAGAGAAGCAGTGACGGGCGCTTACGAGAAAACAAAACCAGAGATGCTGGACAAATTAATGTCGTCATCGACTGTAACAGGTCGTCCCTCAGTATACCTGAATGAACTTATGTCATTAGCAAGCCGAATTGGCGTAGGGGACGATATCGTACGTCACAAATTTATTCAAGCCCTACCTCACTCCATTAAACCAGTGGTAGCGGCACAAGTCGATTTAGACACAGATCGCCTTGGAAGAATGGCGGATGACTTACTATTATATTTTAACAAACAAGACACCGCACATATTCGACAGATTTCGGGGAAGCAAAGGGATGAACAGCAAAATAAAAATGAAACTAAAAGGATACATGGCTGTTCCCACAGTGAAAATAAATTCCCTACCAGTGTTCGCCCTTTTAACAAGGACCAAAAACCTCTAATTTGCCGAGCGCATTTATACTTTGCGGAACGTGCAAAATTTTGTAAGCCGTGGTGCAGATGGCCAAATAAACGGAATGTTCAAATGCAACCCAACTCTCGCCCAAATTCACCAGTTCCTCGTGAGATTTCGGAAAACTAACTAGGCGAGAGATGTTAGCTTCCATTTCCTCGCCGCTTCTCATTGTAGCCGCACGGTTAGGAGCTCAAAGTTTAAATTTTATTGTGGATACAGGAGCTGCCGTATCTATACTTCCGAAGAGATATTTAAGCGGAGCTGTAACATACCCAACCAATATCTCTTTAGTGTCTGCCAACGGTCAAAAGATTGAATGCTCAATCTAACACTGAATCTAACACTACGGAACCTCAGACGAGAATTTACCTGGACATTTATAATAGCCGAAACTGCTCAGCCACTCCTAGGATACGATTTCCTAAACCATTTCGGGCTAATGGTGGACTGCACAAACAATAAGCTGATTGATAAAATGACTAATAGACAATCCGATGCACATCCATCGTCTATTATCATGAATATAGATTTAGTACCGAATAAAGATGCTAACAAAATGGTACGAGCAATTCTGGAGAAATACCCAAACTTAATTTCTCCTCATCGCGACACGAATGCAACAAAACCAAAGATATTCCATAGAATAGAAACTGGTAGCAACCCTCCTACTTTCTCCAGAGCCAGACAATTATCAGCTCAGAGATGTGAAATTGCAAAAGAGGAATTCAAGAAACTCCTAAAGGCAGGAATAATTTCCCCTTCAAACTCTGAATGGAGTTCAGCCTTACATATGGTACCGAAGTCAGACGGCACATATAGACCTGTTGGCGATTACAGACATTTAAATACCATAACAAAAGCCGATCGATATCAAGTCCCAAATATAAATTCCTTGTCTTCGAAGCTTCATAATAAGAAGTTCTTTTCAAAGATAGACCTGTCGTCTGCTTATCATCAGATACCTGTACATCCGGAGGATGTTTGCAAGACAGCCATCTCTACCCCTTTTGGGTTATTTGAATATAACTATATGCCTTTCGGACTACGGAACGCATCATGTACTTTTCAGAGAATGATGGACAATATCTTTCGTGATACTGATTATACCTTTGTATATATCGACGATATCCTTATATTCTCAGAAGATGAAGAAACTCATTCCAAGCATATCGACCTAGTACTACAAAAACTGAGTGAGTACGATTTTAAAATTTGTCTCTCCAAATGCATATTTAGTGCTAATGAATTAGACTTTTTAGGATTTCATATTTCTGCTAGTGGTCTCAAACCCAGTGCTAAAAAGTTGAATGAATTAAGTGAATTTCCTCAACCAAACGATTCCAAATCACTACGCCGATTCATCGGAATGGCAAATTTTTACAGAAAACTTGTGCCAAATTTCAGCGATACCATACTACCTCTCACGGAAAAAATACGTTTAAACCAAAATTCCAAGTCATTAACCCTAACAAAGGAAGAAATTGAATCTTTCGAAAATATGAAAAAGTCTTTATCAAATGTAACTGTTTTGGCTTTCCCCAGCTCGAAAGCTAACAACTATCAACTTGTAACAGACAGTTCGAATTATGCGGTGGGTGCAGCACTTCATCAAATGATTGATAATCAACCCATCCCCATAGGTTTCTTTTCAAAGAAATTATCCCAAACCCAACAAAAATATTCTACTTTTGACAGAGAACTACTAGCTGCCTATCTAGCAGTACTCCATTTTAAACATTTAATAGAAGGCAGAAATGTAATGTTACTGACGGATCACAAACCACTTTGCAGTGCTTTTAAAAGCCAGTCTTCCTTAAAATCAGATAGACAACAGCGTCACCTCTGTTTTATCAGCGAATATGTAAATGACATTTCACATATAAGAGGTTCACAAAATATAGTAGCTGATTGTTTATCACGACCTGTCAACGCGATCACTATTGATATATGTGACTTACAAGAAATAATGAAGCATCAAGCTACTGACAATGAAATTCAGGCATTCAAAGATCAACTGAAACCATACACAATAAATCAAAATGAAACCATATTATGTGACACGACATTACCTTTTCCACGACCTTTTGTGACTGAAAAGCTCAGAAAATCGGTATTTGACAGTCTGCATAATCTATCACATCCAGGAATAACATCTTCAAGAAAAATAATAAAATCCAGATACTATTGGCCGAAGATGGACAAGTCAATAAAAACCTGGTGCACAGAATGCCAGCACTGCCAACAAGCAAAAATAATAAAACACACAAAGAGCAAAGTAAATCCATTTGAATTACCTTCCAGTCGTTTTGAAACGGTGCATGTGGATATTGTCGGTCCCTTACTACCAGTAAAGAACCAAACTGACCCTTATTTTTCACCATATCGATATTTATTAACATGCATTGATAGAAATACGAGATGGATAGAAGCATGCCCAATAACAGAAATTACGGCAAAATCAATATCAACGGCTTTTGTCAATCTGTGGATCTCCCGATTCGGGGTTCCTCTTCATGTCGTTACGGACAGAGGAAGCCAATTTGAATCCGAATTATTCTCAGAACTATCAAAAATAATAGGCTTCCACAGATTACGAACAACGGCGTACCATCCGCAAACGAATGGATTAGTTGAGCGAGCACACAGAACTTTAAAAACGGCTATTATAGCCAGGAAAGAATCGTGGTTGTCAGCTCTTCCTATCGTCCTTTTGGGAATGAGGATAACACCTAACGAATCAAACTATTCTTCATTTACTGCAGTAACAGGGAGTCATGCACAAGTCCCCCGATTGTTAATTGACTCTATCAAGAACGAGAATAGTGAAATGACAAACTCGCACGTTAAAATTCTAGCCGACGAGATGCAAAAATTTGACATGGACAAATTATCCAGGGGACACCTGCATACAATACCTAATTCTTACATTCCAAAAGATTTACAAACATGTAAAAGTATCTGGCTAAGAACAGACAGAGTAAGAAAGCCATTGGAAGCTCCATACACAGGTCCATTCCAAGTATTAAGTCGTCATGAAAAATATTTTACTATTAAAAGATCGGATGACGTACATAGTAATGTTTCAATAGATAGACTAAAACCTGCATATATTTCTGAAAATATAAAATCAAAAGATTCCATTGGATCAAGACCGGATTTGGATAACTCCCTATCTTGTTCCGAAGAAACTAATGATAACAAACCAGAAACTAGAACGAAGTCCGGTAGAACGGTTAAATGGAAGAAAGAAAACACATATTTTTATTACTAAAAAAAAAAACAAAAAAAAACAAAAAAAAAACAACAACAACAACTCCGTTTACTGGGGCGAAAGTTATGTGGTGGCACGGAGCAAGCGAAGGACCGGATATTAACCCTCAGAGGTTTAGACAGCAAATGACCAATACTGGTCTCTGCGCACCCGGCTCCACGCAGAATTTCCGGTGGAAAACTAAAAAGAAATAAAAAGAATGATAAGCAATTTTCCACCAATTAAACAGCTCCGCGCCATACCCAACAGTTTGTTTCAGCAGACTGACTCTGATCCGAAGGGCACACATAAATAGAGCGATAAATTCACTTCTAAGACAGAAAGCTTTGAAGTACCGTCAGTGAATGTCGCTACGCTTTTCTCACCCGTCAAACCCGATGCCTTCAGCCTTCCTTCACCAACGGAGATATCAAAGGACTCCTACCAACCCATTGACCTCACCTTTCATCTCCTGTGACCAGCACGTCATGAACTTAAGTATTAACAAAAGACACTTATATTCTTTTAATAATCGGATTTCTCTTCTATGAATGAACATTTTATAACGGACTTTGTGCGTGTAAATCAAGAAACATTGTACTATTCATTGATGTTGCATTTAAATACAAAGTGTTTTTGATATACCCTTCTCTTTCGTATGTTATTTTGTTTATGTTATGGTGACCTCAATTTGACCGCTTGTTGAACCTTTAGGCCAAACTAGCTGCTGTCCCAAAGGACTGCTACTATTTATCTACCTTCTGATACAAGCAACAATTAACAACGAGAACTCTACACCCCCATCACCATAATCATACAACCCCACTACATCCCATACCATGAATCTCTTTCGAATGCAAAAAAATGTCCCTCTTCAACAAACAAGACAACACTACAAACTGATGATTCCTATAACAAACTAGTATTCTAATGTCTTCACATATTAAAAATATCCCAAGAAACATTTAGGACAATTATATCATGAATTTTTAATACTATTTAATGCATAACTCTGTCACTAGCTTCAGACATCATTTCCAAACTAGACTCCCACAAGGCAAGTGGAAGTGACAAGATCCCAGCCATCATCCTAAATAAATGTGCTTCCGAGCTGGCTCCAATTCTCTCCAAACTCTAATAATTGCCTTGCTGCTTCCTGCTTTCTGGTTTGTTAGAAGTCCTCTGTAGTTCCTGTTTTTAAAAATTATGGAGAACCCTCTGACCCCTCAAATTATTGCCCTATTAGTCTCTTACCACTTTTCAGCAAAGTATTTGAGGTTCTAATCAATGCTGAAGTGGTTAAGCATCTTACTTCTCAGGACCTCCTCCTCTCAGACAAACAACACAGCTTCCGTTCTGTTATGTCAACTTCTGATATGTTAATGGTCAGCACTGAATATTTTTATAAATAATGGTGTAACTCAAACTGTGGCTCTGGATATCTCAAAAGCTTTTGGCAGGGTTTGGCATGCTGGTATTCTATGCAAGCTTCAGGTTTACGATATTACAGGACAGTTCTCTTAATTGAATTGTTCCCGTCAAATTGAGAAATAAAGGTTGTTTTGAACAGGCTGGCTTCCAGATCCGTTCACATGGATGCAGGTGTCCCCCAAGGCTCTATTCTGGGTTCCTACACTGTTTCTGATATTCATTAATGATCTTCCTGATGTCATCAATTCCCAAGTAGGTATTTACGCAGATGGCACTACCATTTACTCTTGTCTCAATAGTAAATCCGATCAAGCTGACAAAGTAAATCTGGCTGCTGCTCTTGAAAAGGACCTCCATCTGAAGTCAGCACATTGAATACTGCTGCCATGTCTGGTCTGGTGCTCCTGCTATTCATCTCGAAGTTCTTGACAAAATCTAAAGAAGGATCTGCAATGTAATTGATCCTGACCTGGCATCTGGACTTCGGTCACTTTCTCACTGACATGATATGGCTTCCCTCTGTCTTTTCTACAAATATTTTCATGGCAACTGCTCTGATGAGCTTTTTTCCCTGGTGCCCTTACTATATGAATTTAAGGATGTGACTTGGTAAGCATCTAGATCCCACTGTTTTAATGTTGACATAACTAATTGCAACTGCAACTTCTACTCTGTTTCTTTTCTTGCACTTCCCACCTATGGAACTCCCTTCCATTTACTTGCTTCCCTGATAACTACAGTCTTCAAAAATTTAAATGCAATGTCAATCACCATCTTCTATTTCTTTGAATCCTGTTCAGCTTTTATCCTTTCATCAATCCTCCTTTTACTCAGTCTTTTCTCTCACTTTCACTCTCTGTGACCCCCTGTGTACTAGTAGCATTCCTGCCTTGCATGGGGTGAAATGATTAAAAACAAATATATAAAAGTAAAAATTCCTATTTTGCTTACAAGGCTTTCACATTTGTTTTACTTCTAGGAACAAAAAATGTGAACATTTGCAAACAATACGATTATGTGGTTGTTTTTGGAACAGCCAGGTAAGTTGAAAACATTTGGAGTTTTTAAAAGGCCGTGTCATATACGGTGCTATGCAAAAGTAAGTAAACCCCTAAGTTAATATTTAAAATAATTGTTTTTTTTTTCCAGATAACAATCTTAATTAAGCTATATATTCATTAATAAAAACTTTTATTACATAAATTATAACCACTTTTAAAGATTTATAATAAGCTGGAATAAAAATATTAATTAAAAATTAAAATGTGCTAAAGTAACTAAACCCTTACATTTAATATTTGCTGAATTCTCCTTTTGAGGTTTTTTGTGCACATGTAAAACTCAAAATGGCATGTTCATTTTTTTGGTAAACTGTGTATACTGCAGTCAAACAATATAACTCATTGTGTTTACAAAAGTGTGCAGTTAGAGACTAAATTTAAAAAATATATATGCAAAGATCAAAGATCCTGAAGCTTTAAAAAATCATATAGTTGAAACCAGTAATGATGGAGAAGGCTACAAAAAGCTATCAAAATGATTTAGAGTGCACTTCTCCACTGTGCAATGAATTATTTATAAATGGAAGGCTTTTTGGTATGATGGCATCACAATCATGAAGTGGCTGTCCATGAAAAATAACAGCAAGAGCAAGTATACATCTACTTAGGCAAGTCCAGGCAAATCCTGATGTGATCTTTGTGATCTCCAATGCTGACTGGCCAATGTCAAAGTCAATGTGCATACATCTACAGAGCAATGAAATCGGAAAAATGCTGATCTTTATGGTAGAATGTGTAGAAAAGGCCATTGCTTATGAAATAGCACAAGCAGCCCACCACAACTATGCCTAAGCTCATATTAATAAGCTAAAACCATTCTGACAAAAGGTTTTATGGTCTATTGAAATTATTATGGAGTCGCTAACTGGATGCCCTGTGATTGGATGAAAAACAACCAATCACAGGCTACCTTTTTAGATCTTCACCAACCCCGACGAGAGCGGTTTTTACGAACACTCTTCCTCTTTTGCTTGTTGGGACCTTCAGAGGCAACACGTTCCCCGTCTGCACTCTCCGTCATCTAAATACCATGACGTGTGAGGATTTGGACAGCAACTGAAGCACAGAAGTCAAGGCTCTATTTCTTCAACCCAGCCAAAACGACACAGGAAATGTAAAACCGTTAAAAGGACGCATCTTTCAGATAAGTTCCGCAAATCTGACTGTTTGCAAGAAACTTTCCTCTCTTTTCCTACAAATGCAAGTATTTTCAAACATCTTCATCTGCATTGTGTTCCTTTTTTCTTGCCGGCATCACAATATTTTCGTTACCAAATGTAATTGGGGAAAATCCCAATAGGTCAGCTGAGTCCAAACCAGAGCTTTTTGGGAGGGACAATAGGTGGTATAGCTGGCAAGCTCCTAATATGGCTTTTGAAGAGAAGAATTTGATACCAACCATTAAACATGGTGGTGACAGCATTATGATTTGGTGTGGGGAGGGGTACTGCAGCTGTAACAAGCAAAATAGTATGCATTGATGGCACAATGGACTCTGCAAGATACCAAGCAATTTTGAACGGAAGTGTCTCATCCTCACTTCAAAAGTTGGGTTTTGGTTGGGGCTTGCACTTTCAACAGGACTTTGATCTGAAGCATCAAAGCAAATTCACAAAAGAATGGGTTTGCAAAAAGAAATTTAAAGTCTTGAAACAGCCTAGTCAAAGTGCTGACCTAAACCCATTGAAATATTGAAATATATATAATAGAATGCAATATATATAGCATTTGGTCAACAAGTCGGCCATATTTAATGAAAGATATTTGAACGAAATGTTGCTCCCAAAATCTACATTAATGTGTGTATATATATATATATATATATATATATATATACACACACACACACACACAGAGTCCCCTCCAAAATTATTGAAACAGTAATGCCAATTCTTTTTTTTTTTTTTGCTGTTCACTGAAGACATTTGGGTTTAAGATCAAAAGAATATGAAACAAGAGTTTAGAATTTCAGCTTTTATTTCCTGATATTTACATTTTAGATGTGTTAAAAAACATAGGGCATACCATGTTTTTGTTTGAACCCACCTATTTTTCAAGTAAGTAAAACTATTAGAACATGTGACTAGCAGGTGTTTATTGTTACCCAGAGAGAGCTGTCTATGGGAGAAAAGCAAGCTATTTTAAAGCTGAGAAAAGAAAGGTAAATAGATCAGAGCCATTGGACAAACATTGGGCATAGCCAACACAACAATTTGGAATGTCCTGAAAGTAAAGAAACTACTAGTGTACTGAGCAACAGACATAGAACAGGTTGGCCAAGGAAGACAACAGGAGTTGATGATAGAAACATTGTGTGAGCTGTGAGGAAAAACCCCAAAACAACAGTCAGCGACATCACCAACAACTTCCATAATGCAGGGTTAAATGTTTCACAATTCACCGTTCGAAGACTTCAAGAACAGAAATATTAGAGGCCATACAAGATGCAAATCGCTCGTCAGCTGTAAGAATCTGGAGGTCAGATTAGAATTTGTAAGGAAGTACAGAGATGAGTGGCAAAAGTTCCGAAAGAAAGTTTTATTGACTGATGAGACCAAAATTAATCTCTATCAAAGTAATGGAAATGCCAAAGTGTGGAGAAAGAAAGCATACAAGCTCATCTGTGAAGCATGTTGGCGACAGTGTCTTGGCTTGGGCTTGCATCACTGCTTCTGGAACAGGCTCATTCATAATTATGGATGACGTAACTCATTTTGGTAGCAGCAGAATGAATTCAGAAGTCTACAGAAACATTTTGTCTGCCAATTTACAGAGATATTCCTCCAAACTAATCAAGAGGAAGTTGATCATGCAGCAAGACATTGACCTAAAACATACTGCCAACACAACAAAGGACTTCATCAGGGGGTAAAAGTGGGCAGTTTTAGACTAGTCAAGTCAATCATTAGACTGTAACCCAATAGAGCATGCATTTCATCTCCTGAAGAGGACACTGAAGGAAGAAACTCCGCAAAACAAGCAAGAACTGAACAACACAGCAACTACACGATGGACACATCCATCTTCCACTGAGGTTGAACCAGGACCCCCTGCCACCAATCCCAAAAATTACTTTTAATATAGACCAGTATCCATATATACCTATTTCCAATATGTTGCCAAACAGTTATCTCCCTTGAACTCAACGCTCCAAGTTTTTCTTCATCTCAACTTCAGCCAGGTATTGAACTTACAACCTGAGACATCCAGAAGAAGCATGGCATGTGGAACTAGAACAATCTATCCTGGTGGACAAAATAAAGGGTTCACTTCAAAATTCCAGTCACCTGAAGAAAGCCGGAGCATACAACAGCCGAAACATTGTGAATATGGCAACAAAGATGAGGACAACAGTCTGAACAATGTAAATAGTGTAAAAAAGGATTTATGTAATACTCTTTCTGTGTCATTATTCTCATAAAACATGAAATAATTACAACATACACAGTTTTATTTTTTGTTTCTATACCAATCTTTGTAGGTCTACTTAACCAATGAGTCACATAGTTTTGACAGCATTATTTTAGGAATGGTCTCTCAATTTGCTGAGCAGGATGATATGGTTGTCAGCTCTGATTTCAAAGGTAAGAAACAAAAATTCTTACACATTTTCAAACCTTTTTGAAAACAAATTTTTCTGGATGGCATTTTTACTATCAAGCTTTGTTTTTCCCTTTTTTTTTTTTTTTTTTTTTTTTTTTTGTTTAAAGCGTATCACCCCAAGCAAGGCTGGAGGCCATTATCACGCAAGGGGTTATAGAAGGGTTGGAGGAAGAGCAGATAGGAGTGGTAAAGGAGAGGATGTAGAGAAAGACAGTGGATCGATCAAGGCAAGGGGGTTACAGAAGATTTGGAGCGAGAGCAGATAGGAATGAAAGGTGAAAGGATGTGGAGAAGGGAAGTGGATAGATCAAGGCAACTGGAGATGTCAATTGACGTTACACTTAAATAGTTGGAGATTGTATTTGTCAGGGAAACAGTAATAGGGAAGGGAGTTCCACAGGCGAGATGTGCGAGACATGAAGCTATTGGAGTAGAAGAGACGTGTACATCTAACAGTTTCAACAGTGAAGGGGTGGGAACGGGATGCCAGCCTCATAGGACGTTTAAATTCATGAGGCCTAGGGACAAGCGAAAGCAGCTCCTTGGAGCAATTACTGTGAAAGTATTTGTAAAAAAGACAGAGCGAGGCAACGGCGCGTCTGTGAGAGAGCGACTGCAGACGAGATGACAGATCAGGGCCAATCACATAGCCCTGTTTTTACACAGGGACAGTGTTTTTGCAGTCACCAAAGAGACAAAAAAAAGATGCATTCCTGACTAGCTTTTTGCAATATGACCTGCCTGAATTGGGAGTTGAGACAGCCTTTTGAAATATCCACTAATTTTCCATTTCAGGGTCAGAGACAAGGCATATAACACATAATTTGTTAGCATGTTTGCTCTTTAGGAAATAAAAACTTAATTTGTATTCTTCCAACATATCTCGGGCCATCTTATTATAAATGTTTGAATAATTACCTGTTTTATATAGTGTACAAAAATAATTTCTATATTAGAAATTCATTCAGTCTTGTTAATATTCTATATTAAAAATCTTACATTATTTTTTATTAGAATGTTGTATTGAAAGATTTTAGGATTTTTGTTTTTTTTTATTCCAAAGGCTTTGGGTGAGAGTTTGTTTTCTTTTTTTTTTTGTATTGAGAGTTTTCAGGCAAGAGTATTTTTTTTCTTTTTTTTTTTCTTTTTTTTTCTTCTTTTTTTCTTCTTTTTTCTTTTTTTCTTCTTTTTTTTCCTGTATATTTTGGCATTATCTACTAATATTCATCTCATGTTGATAGTTGTATTTTGGTTGTTCATGAGGTGATTATAACACTTTTGGATTATCTCCCCTTTAACAGCCTGTTTCATTGGACACCACTGGACTCTACAGCTCTTTTTCACATTTTTCTAAAAGTATGAATTATCGTGCCAACATTCCAAAATAATTAATTTCTTCTGTTTATTAATCCATTCATATTATTGAATTCTATAATTTTCTACTTCTCCATCTATCCATAGATTACAATATCTTCCTTTGGTTTTCTTCATCTTTTTTATTAGACCCCATTGTATTACTGGTGTTTTCTCTTCCATTTTTAGTTCCCATATGTGTTTTGACAACAGGGTATTATTTTTACATCTCTCTCTCACTCACTCACTCACACACACACACACACACACACACACACACACACACACACATGTTGTTAAATATAACAGACAATGAATGTCTATTATGTCTGATCATGAGCCATTCTAAAGTTTGTATATTTAGGTCAAGGAACAGCATAATAAAAAAATAGCCAAATTGGACAATTTTTGTCTTTGTTTTCACCTGAAATTAAATTCAGGTGAAAATAAAAACAAAAATTCTCCAACATTTGGATATTTTTTTATTATGCTGTTCCTTGACCTAAACTTTTGGCTCACAGAAGCCATCTTCAGAGGGGTCATACAGACATTTAAACAAAGATATTCACCATCAAAGATGATATTTTGTTATGTTATCATAGAAGATTGCTATGCGACGATAATGATTGTAGAATAGCAGATGCACATTGTAAGTTCAAGATGCAGTTCTGTGTTGTCACACCATGCGAGAGGCCGAACTGTTAACAACAGAACCATATGTCTAGATGCAATGTAATGTATTGTGACTAATTTGAAATGTAATTAAACTATGCCTGATATTGAGCACCTTTTACCAATAAATATGGCATACCTGCAGCCATTTACTTTATGACACTTCAGACCAGTAGCCATTTGCATTTCAACACCCCAGTCCTGCAGCCATTTGCTTTTCAACATCAGATCTGCTGCTACTCAAATTTCATTTTTTTTTTTTACAGTCTCCATCTTATAAAAACTAATAACAAACATAGACACTTGTTTTTAATAATGGACAACTAAATCTAATATCTGAGTTAACATTTTGATAGTTCCTTGTGTGTGATTTTAACTCCATTTTAGCCTTTATTTTTCTTTTTTACAGGTAAATATTTTGGGACTATGTCTTATTCTCGGCAAGATTGCATTGTACAAACAATAATGAAAGGCAGAGATCTTGGGCTTCCAGATTACAATTCTGCACGTGTTGCTTTGGGGATGGACAAAATAAAATCCTGGAACAATATCAATCCAAAAATGTTCAAAAGACATCCTCAGGTAAGTTATTATGTTATTAAAACAAATTGACCTCAACCCCTGTAAAAATCCAAGCTTCACATGGTGTGGAAATGGTTTTATGCTCCATGAAGAGTTTGCCAAAATAAATGACTAAATAAATGAAGAACTGCCACGTGAGCTAGAAAGAAGCGCTCTATAAAACTTTAATCCTTCTTCATTGTTAAAAAGAACTGAAAGACCCACTCCCTGCCTCTCATCGACATGGCTAATGCTAACCTCCATGAGAGTGACTCATTGTGCCTTCTTGGTCTAACATTTTCTGCTGATATGAAGTGGAAAGACTATATTGAATCCATTGCCAGGTCTGCTGTTAAGAAAGTCACTTCATTGTGCCATGCTAGACAATTTTTCTCTCCAGAATCTATCTTGTATATTTACAAGTCTACCATTCATCCATGCTTTGAATAGTATTGCCACATCTAGTCCAGTGTTCCTGCTGAGATTCATGATAAAATTCAAAGAATCTGCAATATTATTGGTCCTGACCTGGCATCTCAGTTTCTGTCACTTTCTCACCACCGTAATGTAGCTTCCTTGTGCATTTTCTATAAATACTTTCATGGTAATTATTTGGATGAGCTCTTCGTTAGGGACCTAGACTTAATAAATTTAAGCACAGTACTAGATTGGTGGCAAGGTCTCATCAATTCATAGTTGAATTAGCTAGATGCAACTAAGTTCTATGCTAACAGGTTCTTTTCTCACACTTTTCATTTGTGGAACTCTCTTCCAGCTCCATGCTTTCCAGCCAACTTTGTTCTTCAAAAATTTAAATGCAATATCAGTCACTGTCTTCATTAGTCATCTATTCTTCTTACTCCCTAATGTTTCTCTTTTTTTCTTGTTCTTTTACACTTAATAACCCCTTGTGTCTTATTGGCTTTACAGCCTTGCATGGGGTGATATCATTTTCTTTGAAATTGTAGATTGTAGATGGAAAATGTTCAAATGAGATGCACTCCTGAATTCCCCCAACTCTAACCCTCCCAGGGAAGACACACAGATGAACCACCATCATTCCCTTCGTATTCCTTTAGTAAAAAGTACATTCCACTTGGATAGCTTCTTCCCAAGCACTGTTGCATTGGGGAACAATCCCAGGAGAATGCTTTCCTGACTGACCATTACAATTTTAACATCTTCTAGTCTAGGGTTAACCGTTGCCTTTCACATATATCTACATAAACTGCAATCTTACTCTGACCACTCACACAACAACTGCCTTCAGTAAACCTCTACCTTGACTGGCTCTTGGGACTTGTGTAAGGTGAAAAAAAAATCTCTCATTGCAATACACAATGTTAAAAAAAATGTAGAAAAGTAGGTACATCCTGTCCACTCATAAAAAATAGAAAAATCTTTTTTCTAATAATTTTTGTAGATTATCATTTTATTAACCTTCCTTGGGTAATGAAACTTGTTAGAATAAAAAAAATATTGATTTAGAAGTGGAGGTACTGTTCATAATAGCAATACAGTGTAAAATCAATCCCTGACTTTTACAGAGTTGGTATGACTGTTTGAAACTATCACATTTGAAACCGTGCTTTCATTACTGATATTGACATGAGATTTTTTTCTATTTTAAGAAAAAGATTTTTATGAAATAACAAGCAGATATATGCATTTGTACACTACAGTTTAAAAGTTTAAGACAACTGCTGGTAATTTTTTAAATTGGCCCCAAAAGTAGTTGTTTTGTATTTTAAATAAGAGAAAATTATTATACATGGTTAAAAAAAAGTGAGATGTGATTTTTTATTAGAAATTTTATAAATTTTGCTCTTGTCAAAATATCCTTGTTTAACCTTGATTACTGCAGCACAATTTTTTGGTATTCGTTGAAAAAGTTTCTCAAAGTATAAATTTGATAATTGATTCCATTCTTTTTTTTTAATGACTCTAAGAGCTCTTTTTCATTATATTTCACTCTTCTGTCAAGTTCATCACATGCTGATTCTGGAGGTGGCCTTGAATTGTAGTGCATATAATTAAAAAAACAAATGCATATATATATATATATATATATATATATATATATATATATATATATATATTACAATGAATCATTCATACAAAAAGTAGATTAGTAAAGTTAATGATATAAAATGGTGAAAACTCTTCCCAAACAAAATTTTAAAGTGGCATTAACCTACGAACCATTCGATGAATGTTATGATCCTTGTTTAAAAAAAGACCTTGTACAGCCTGTAGTTATTAAAAACAAGGATCATAACATTCATCGAGTGGTTCGTACGTTAATGCCACTTTAAAATATTGTTTACAAAAGGATTTTGCCATTTTATATCATTAACTTTACTAATCTACTTTTTGTATGAATGATTCATGTAATATAAATTGAACTGCACCACATATTTGAGATATATATATGTGTGTGAAGGTGTCTATATATATATATATATATATATATATATCAGGTCATCCCATAAGTTCTATCCGAATTTTGAAAAAAGAAAACAAGTGACCAAATGTTACATTTAATTACAGATTCAATCAACAATGTATTTTCCCTGATTATCTATGACTTCCTTCCATCTATTAACAAGCTTACTAATTCCATTACTGTAAAATTCTTTTGGCTTTGATTCGAAGAACTCACAAATGTCAGTTTTAACCTCTTCTTGTGTTACAAAAGCTGTTTCTTCCAAATGATTCTGTAAGCTACGAAACAAATGGTAGTCTGAAGGAGCAAGGTCGGGAGAATAAGGTGGATGAGGAATTTTCTCCCAACCAAGTTCTTTGATCTTTTGTGACGTGATTCTTGCTGTGTGTGGTCGCACATTGTCCTAATGAAACATCACCCGTTTTTGATTCACTAGAGCAGGTCGTTTTTTAATTAATCACCCACAAGGCCACATACATGCCCTTGGAGTCTATCAAGACTGGAAACTAAAGACTGTGGAAATGTTTTAAAAAGTTTGATAAAAAAAAACTTTTAAAGATTCTGAATATAATAAAAAGAAAAAACAGATATAAAAAACAGCTATAAAAAACAGATATAAAGATATCAATGAAGTGAGCACCCCTTTTTTTCTTCTTCTTAAAATAAAGGGACTTTTAAAACAAACAGTTAATTTCTAACAACTCGGTCAAATTGATCCTTGACTTTTACAATGTGTCATTATTATGTACATGACCCTCATAGATCGATGACTAATTAACATTTTGCAAGTCAGAGAAGTGCTGTAGCCTAAAGTAGATCTAAAGTTTGCTTATCAAAAAAGAATATTTAAAAAAAAAAAAAACTTTTCTCTACTTTTTATCAATGGACCACTTTATTTAATTAGTGCCAGATAGTATATTGAATATTAGTGAAACTTTATCCATGTTTGTCTCAGTTCAAAACAAGTAACTTTTGCAGAATTCATTTCACATTTATTTGCATGGGGAGGGGTACGTTTTATATGCCATCAAATTCTTTTTTTCTTACCCCACTCTGTTTTCATTAATGAAGAATCTATATATAAAATTCTGTAACTTCTGTTAGTCCATCTATCACACCCTTTAAAATAGCCATACATTGACCGATTAAAACCAAATTTTAGGGAGAAGTGCAAACAGGTCAGGGGGGTACAAAATACTGCCACTATTTTAAAAACATGAATAAAAATACAAAATTTTTTTTTGCATATCTTTTTAAGTTTTTAGATAAACTAGAATCTTTTTGCAACATGCAGACACTTGTTGAAATCTTTACAGTATTTAGTATTGTTGAAGTTATGTCTAATATTGTGCTAGCCCCACTTTACTTTGGGACTGACATGATTAAAAAGAGGACTTTATCAATACAATAAAGATATTTATTTACATGAAATACAATAGTTAAAACATAAACACTATGTCCTTTCCTATATGTAGAGAATGTTAGATGGACTTACCAGTCTGGTGAGTGAACTAGGGCTAGGTAGCTTGTACCCTTAAAACTCTTGGCAACTGGTACCATTAGCAGCAGAGAGAATTTCAGAGTAGGTCTGGTCCCTTTTCTGGTGGTGGTCTGCCTTTTCTGTCTCTCCATGTGGTTTTATTAACCAATGAGAGACCGCCCAACATCATGTGACCAATATCTCTCTCTCTCTCTCTCTCTCTATATATATATATATATATATATATATATATATATATATAATGTGTGTGTGTTGGAGGACGAATATTTTCTATGAAAATTTCTCGGACATTCAGGCCGGTAAATGTCATTAATACTGTTTATTATAAACAGAGCATTTACTTAAATATTTGTATCTATAAAAAGAATGTATAAACATAAAAATGTCTTAAAATATATATATATATATATATATATATATATATATATATAAATATCGGAGCAGACGAATTTTACAAACCCAACAATAATATTAACAAATTCTAAATACTGTGAGGATTCTGATAATCTAAAATTTTGTTTTTTATTTATTTCTGTAATAAGCAAATTATTTATTTGATGAAGAATCATTTTTTTTATGTTTAACTTTTGCAGTTACTTCAGAAATTCAAGTTAATGCACAATAATTCTTTGAATAACATCGACATATTCACTGGAGCAATGATGGAAACAACAGAGACTGGGCCAGGAGAATTCATTAAGAAACTTACAAAAGATCAATTCCTGAGAATACGAAATGGTGATCGATTTTGGTTTGAAAATAACCTTAATGGGTGAGAAAATAAAAGAAATATTTCCTTTTTTATTTTTCTCTCATCATAATTCCTTTTTTTTTTCTTTTTTTCTTTTTTTTCTTTTTTTCTTTTTTTTTTTTTAAATTTTTCTCCCATCAAAAGTAGCAATTGCTTTGTTAAACTATTAATGCTTATTGTACCAATTGTGGGATATTAGACATTAATGCCTTATATATAATAACCTATAATTACTACTGGATTTTAATTCTTATAATTACACACATTTTATTCCATTAGCGCATTTTGCACCACTGTAGCCACGACTCCCCTCTATCTCACAATTATGGTGACACTCAAGGGAGAATAGTGTAATGGCTTGCCAGTTCCTTTACACCATGGCTGTTACCTTGTCCCTCCTCTTAGAGGTGGATTTGTTTTTGAAGTTACCTTCTTCTAACCTAAAGAGGCAGAACCTACAAGGTAGCAGGCTGGTTTGAATTTGCTTCCTTCTCTTAGACTGGTTGCCACCCAAGGCTATAGAACCCAGTCTGTCCTGCTATTTTACTCATAGCTAGTGAGGGAGAAGAAATGAATTCATACCTTTCCCAGGAGTATTCACACATAAATGAATGTATTGAAATTCAACTGTAATTCACACCTGGCTCTCTGATTCCTCAATCCAAACTGCTAACTATTAATCTACAGTGCCTCCTTTTATAATTTAAAAAAAATAATGCCTAAATTTAATACTGGACCTTATCAAAATTAATTTTTGAAACATTAAATTTACTACAATATAAAAAAAAAATAATTGATGACAAATTTTAATTTTCACAATTAATAGCATATTTATAATGGTCGTCCATGGATTAAATGAAACTGGTTTTTAAAAAAATACATTGAGTATTTTGAAATTCTGCCTCACAGACAATGCATTGATGTTTCACATGAACAGGAGACAGCTGACAAACTACAGCTGCAAAATCACTTTCATATACAAGATAAAAATATTTTTATAATTAATACTGTATTTTATACTGTGCATTGATTTTAACTTCATTTTTTATAAAATCCAAAAGAGGTGTTACCAAAGTTCGAATTTTTCAACTTGTTCTTGATGGTGGTTATGAGTTTTTCCAATTAACCAGTTTCATGCCTTACTGTGTCTTGCACGAGTCATTTGTGATGTCTGTAACATCATTTTTTTAATCATTTGACTCCAAGCAAGGCAATAAAGCCACTAAGATGCAAGGGGTTAATGAGTAAAAGAATACAAGAAAAAAACAACAACAATTTCAACTGTAAAATAATGAGACCTAACTGCCAATCTAGTACTTCATTTACATTTATAAAGTCAAGCAACCAAATAGGAAAGTGGCCTGGGTAAGATGATAAACTATGTCCAACAGCAAGGACTCTGATCAAGTTTTGAGGAGCATGGAACCACCTCTTAATTGCTGGTGTTCCCAGGTCCACCCTGACCTGGGGTGGTAGCACCTGTTAGGGCCTCAGCTATGGGTAAATAGTTAACCCCCAAACTGGGTCAAAAAGCTATGAAAGTGTAAAGATAGATTTTAATACCAGAAATACTTTGTAAAAAAAATTATTACCAGCAATAAAAATCTTGTTGGTATTAAACAATCCATTGAGGTTGATATACCGTAAAACAAACCAAACCAAAATAAGAAAGCTCATAAGAACAATTATCATGAAAATTTTTATAAAACTTTATATTTATTTTTGTGCATATTTCCACTAATATAAGGAAATAAAAATTTAATATTTCCAAAAAACAAAATACTTTACTGTATTTCAGAAACTAATAACTAATTTAAATTGACTGAAGGAATTTTTTTTTTTTTTTTTTTTTTTTACTAAAATAGCTGATTAACTCCCTTTATTTTATTTTTTTAGTCATATTTTATTGATAGGTAATTCTCTTTATTAAAAAATCTTTCAAAAAATAAAAATATACTTTTCTGAAATTTTATTTGAGGAATATTAACTGATTTAAAGTATAATTAATCTGATTTGAAACAAATATTTAAGTTTAAAATGTCGCAGAAATGCATTTTTTTAACTTGACAGAAGCTGTTTGTTTAAGGCATTTGTAGGTGTGACAGCTTGATGACAGATTGTTATTTATCTAATATTGTTCTATGGGGCTTTAGGTTTTAAAAAAGTAACTGAATTAACATGAGTGCCTTTTATATATAATTTTTTTAAATACTCAGTAATCTTTAAAATTTAAGAAAATATTCTCTGAAATCTAATGTTTCATTGAATTTTAAATATTTTTGGCTGTAAATTTATTGCTCTTATTTTCTGATAATGTTGTGTATGGTCGACCATATATAGAAAATCAGCATGTTTATACACATAAAAAAATTCAAAATTTTTTTAAATATTGGTGTTTGATGATTTGTACTAAGCTTTTCAATTTATGATTAGTAAATGTAGTTTTCACTTAATATCATCTAAAAGGGACAAATTAAGATAAAATTTTAAAATATTAAATATATTTAAAAATTAATAAATTTTTCTAATTAAAATTTTAAAAAAATGAAAACAATTCTTGTAAAAATTCATTACTCATTAAAACTATTTTTTTTTCCTTAAGATAGTGATAGTGTCCTTAATATACCTTATTTTTAAAACCAATTAAAAATTTTTCTAATTAAATAATGTCTGAGTTTGATTCAGTACAGATTTTCAGTAAATGAGTAACTGTTTGAAAAAAGAATAAAAGAAATTGATGATTTACATTCTCCAAGGACTCCTGCTTTTAACTAATATAAATATGAAGAGAGACAAAATTTAATTTCTGAAAATTTAATTAAGTGGGGATGATAACAGATGTAAAAAAAAATATTTCTACCCAGATTTTCTAAAAAAAAAAAAAAGTTTCTTAACCCTAGAACACTAACCGTGGGTATATAGTATCCAGTGCAAATTTTCCCATTTTTAATTACAATTTTCAGTACTTGATTTTCTTACCTAAATAATGTTTTTCAGTTCCTATTGATGTTAACTCAAAGTACAAAGTTTGAAGTGCCTGCATGTAAAATATTTCAAATAAAAATTTATATTTAATATTTTTTTTGATATTTTCAAAATCGGGTATGATATACCCATGGCTAGTAGTGGTGTAACTTTAATTGATGGTTAGTGTTCTAGGGTTAAAATCCAACAATTACTTGATTTTTGCAAGAATTTCCAAATTTTCCAGTGTTTTTACCACAAAAAAGACACTTGAATTTCCTAAAATAAGATTTTTAACCAAAATTTCGAACATGCTAGAAAGGATTCAAAGATTTAATAAAATAATCAAAAAATACTTTGGTTTTCCCTCTTAATAACAGCATTTTGACAATAAAGCTTTGGGGCCCTTTACATCATAGTATGTTCTTTTTTCAGCGAATTATTGGAGGTACTTATATCAATGTATCTGTGACTTTCTGTGTATGTCTCACTCACTCACTCACTCACTCACTCTCTTTCTGTATGTCCCTGTGTCTGTATATCCCCATTTTCCAGTGCATGTATCTGTGTGGGTGTCTGTGCATCGGTGACGACATCTGAAAGTCTCTCTCTCTCTGTGTCTGTCTGTCTGTCTCTCTGTCTGTCTGTCTGTGTGTGTGTGATACTTTCCCCAAATAATTTTACTTTAGACATTATGAATTCTATTCTTTAATTACTTTTATTATATCAGAATAATTTCTCTCGTTTATATTCTTTCACAGGATGTTTACAGATAAAGAAATCCAAGAAATTAAAAGCATTACTTTGAAAGACATCATTGTAAATGTTACAAACATAAACCGAAACACTCTTCAAGATAATGTTTTTATTTGGCATCAAGGTAAGATTTGTTTGTTTAAATTTTTTACAACCCAGTTTCATCAAAGAACTAATTCTTAAATATTTCTTAATGATAAATTATATATCAACTGCTGCGATGAGAAATTATCATTATTGTCCACTGATTTATTTGAGCTGTTGCCCTCATCTTGAGAAATAAAGCAACTGAAAACAATAGACATGCTAGACATTGATAACCTGCTCAGTAGGTCAAGCACAGAAATGAGTACCATGTGAGAACCTTTGATCAGAAAAGAATACACTCAATTGTAAGTCTCCAGAATTATACAGCCTGACTAAAACAGTATCAAAAAACAAAATGAACACAATTTACTCAAAGGAGAATTTCAAAATATAGCTATAACTTAAGGTTGGCGCAACTACATTGTATGAGTTCACCATATCCGTGCAGACACTGATTCTGCCTGAATATTACCAATATTTGCTGGTGTTCTCACAATATTTCCAAATCCAGAAAGACCTGGAACACTCTAAAAGTAATGTCTTATTTATTATCACCAAAACTATGGCAGATGCAAAGTCTTCAATGACAAAACTCGTTTTTTTTTATTACCAAATAGCCATTGCCAATGTTGGTGAGGAAGTTTTCATTTTGTGGTTTGACAGCTGTGCAGGGCCACTCAGCATTTGGCTTGTCACTTAATTAACCCCTTCCCCACTAATTATTTTGGGAAAAATGTTTCATTTTCAGACAAATTATTTTATTCGTTTTTAATATAGTAACTAAGAAACTGAGGCACATTTGTGGCTAACACGTCTACCAAATGTGGGAGCTGACAATTGAACTCGTTTCAATCTCATGAAGGAATAAAGTGAATCAAGACCAGCATATAAACATGTCTGTAATTGGTTTTATTTGTCAGTTATATAACATATATATGTGTCTACAGCAGGGAAAGAGGGGTTAATCACAGTTTAACTATGATTACATCCCTGCTTTGGTCTCATAAAGTGTTATTGGTACACTGCTGCTTCAAGCACACTTTACTGTCAGACACAATTTTTAACAGGCAGTTATCGCTATGTAAGCAAAGAATATAAGTTGTTAGTGGGAAGGTTCAACGATCCATGTCCATACCATATGAACATCAGTTTCTGTTAGTAGCTCCTGATATTTTAATAAAATAGGTAGCATTACTTTTCTAGTGAGCCTCGTATGCCAAAATATACAGTAGTCTTTTTATCAAGATCAAATAACT
Source organism: Acanthosepion esculentum (assembly GCA_964036315.1). Classification (NCBI taxonomy): domain Eukaryota; kingdom Metazoa; phylum Mollusca; class Cephalopoda; order Sepiida; family Sepiidae; genus Acanthosepion; species Acanthosepion esculentum. The sequence goes on along the minus strand of OZ038513.1, from coordinate 68,799,607 downwards.
AGAAATGCAATTTGTCAGAAAAATTAACTTTCTTTTTTTTTTTTAATCATTTCACCCCAAGCAAAGCAATAAAACATACACATACAAATATGCCCCCCCCACACACACACACAAAGATACAAGACAAAAGCACACGAGATCTGCCTGACCAATGAAAAACCAACACAGAACCCAAATTTACTAAAGCATTCTTTGCCGCAAATCATTCCAAAAATTTCTAATGAAGTTTAAATAAAAGTGAAACATTAAATTTATAAACATTTCCTATTTGTTCCTTGTTCTATCATACTTTTAAATTTTAGTCCATATTTGAATCCAATTTAACTTTCACTCAAGTATCAATTAACTATCCTCGTATACTACCCCCTCATTTTTTATTCATATCACACCTCATTCATCATTACCATTTTAACAGTAGCATTCTACCTTGAGTGACTCTCAAGCCTTGTATTTTGTAAATTCTAGTATTTAAAAAAAATGAACCTAGTTAATACAATTATAATAACTTTTTGAACTTGACTAGATTACAATCTCAGGACCAAAAAATTACAATGTTCTACGTCTACTCTACCCACCATCAATTTTATGTTTACGTTTCTTCCCAGACCCACTTCCTTTACTACCATCTTGAACAAATTTTATCAGGATTTTAGTAGTAGATGGAATTTTATTGGCATCTTCTTGCCTTAGTTTTGGAGCCTCTGTCCGAATCTTCAACACTCCTGGCTATGTGCTATTGATAAGATGCAAGGGACAACCAATAAGTCTGTTCAAGTGTAGCTATTTTTCTGTATACATGGCACCAGGTTAGCAGGTGATGGCAAGTTATTTTATACAACCTTTATAAGGAACTTTTCAGGATGTGAAATTAGTAAATACTAAACACTTCAAATATATATACTGATGACATAGCTGGGATAAGAATGATCTTGAAAAGATAATCAACATCCTCTACCAAGTGTTCCAAGAAATAGGACCCAAAATAAACCTTTGAAAAACAAACTATGATCTGCAGTGAAAGCAGTGATGGCGCATACCCTTAGTCTATCATATCAGTTCAGGATGTGGATTTAGTAAATGCTAAACATTTCAAATACCTCACTATATGAATCAGTTATAAGAAATTTAATATAGGAAATAAGGAAATTGAACATAGAATCAACAATGCTAGGCATAGTTTCACCCAACACTGCAAGTTACTACAAAACCAAAACATCAACCTGAAAACTCATGTTCTTAAATATCCTTGAAGAACTTGCAAGGTTGATTTTTGACCCTTGGAATGATGACCTCAGACTTAGGATTTTGGAGATATGAACCTCCTGATTACTATTTACCTCAAAGGACAGAATTGAAGTAGACAGAAGATGATGATTGACGTTACAATTCAATTTTTGAAGATTGTAGTTGACAGGAAAGGCAAGTAGCCAGACGAGTTCCAAATACAAGAAGTGTGAGAGAAGAAATGTACTAACATAGAAATTAGTATACTATATATATATATATATATATATATATATATATATATATAGATAGATAGATAGAAAATACATTTAACAATTTAAAAGTAAGACAATAGCTACAAATCTTGTATTAAACTTAAATTCATGAAATCTCATCAGGACAAATATCATGAAAATATACAAAAGGTGCAGAAAAGCTACATTACAGTTGTGGGATAGTGATTGAAGCAAGATGCCAGGTCAGGCACAATAATATTGCTGAATCTCCTTTGGATTTTGTCAAGAATCTCTAGATGTAGTTACCTCCACTAATTTACTATATGTAAGGTTTGTAAAATGTTTTTTTAAAAATGAAAAAACCTTTCTTGAAACTTTCATTTTAGCTTTAATTGAAAGCTAAAGGATTTAAAATTTACTATTTCCAGTAAGCAAAATACTCTGTAGTGTATTTGAAACAGAAATTATATTAATCAGAATTGATTTCTTTTTCAGTAAAATCAATCAAAACAGCCATTTTTGACACATTTGTAAACAAATGTTAATTCTCAGTTTTAAAAATCTTGCAAAAATATTTCTGAAATGTTATTTAAGGCAAATTAGCAAATTTAAAGTGAATTAATCTGATTTGAAATAAATATTACTTATTTATAGTATAAAATGTATACAAAAAACATTTCTTAACTACAGGGTCTTGTTTCTCTGACGATTTATTTATATTTGATTGACAGCCAAATGTGTACATAATTAAGTATGGTGAAGCAGATGATAAAGTTTTTTTTTATCATAAAGGGGGACAACTCTTAAAACTTTTTGACATTTAAATGCTAGATTTATCGCTATGTACATCGAAACATAGGTTTCAGAGAGTGAAAGAGAAGACTGAGAATAGGGAGTATGGTGGAAAGCACAAAAGATGAACAGGATTCAAGAAGACAGAAGATGGCAATTGACATTGCATTTAAAATTTTGAGGATTGTAGTTATCAGGGAAGCAAGTAAACGGAAGAGAGTTCCACCTGCAGGAAGTGTGAGAAAAGAACCTGTTGGTGCAGAAGTGTCAGTTGCATTTAATTATTTCAACACCAAAATGGTGGGATCTAGTTGCCAATCTAGTAGCATGCTTAAATTCATGTATTCAGGGTACCAAGGCTTAAGAGCCACTCAAGGTATAGATTTACTGCAGAAGGTTGTTGTGAGTCATAAGAGCTGCAGTTTATTAAGATATGTGGGAAAGATAACAGTTAACCCTATTCTTGAATAGGTTATGGTTGTAGCAGTTGGAAAAGCATCCTCTTGGGAATCAATTTCACACAGTAGCTGTTCATAGAAAGAAACTATTCAAGTGGAACTTACTTCTTACTAATGGAATATCAAGGGAATGGAGGTGGTTTGCCTCAGTGTAAGCGGCATGGCAAGTTTTAGCTGTGAGGGTTGAAACTAAGGACTGTAGTTCATTGTTGACTTCAGTTTAGGATACTCCTGTGTCATCACCACATTGGTGACATCCATAAAGCCCTGTCTACTCCATTGTACTAGATGGTCATTGATCCTACAAAAAAATTCACCTACCCTCTGACCGGGTTTGTTTTTAAACCTACTAGGTGTCTAGCCACTCTCCTCACCAAAAAAGACTGGTGAGAGAACAGGGATAGTTACCTATAACCTGGTCATGTGGTAGTTAGTACTAGATTACACAGTGCTAGTAACGTGACTTGACATAAATTTTGTTAGTATTTAACATTTACTACCTTTTTTTCTGCAGGAGATTCTTGTGAACCGATTACTTATAATATGAGTTTCTTAAAACCGTGTCCATCTTTAAAAGAGTTTGACTTCTTTGTGGGAAGTGAAGTCTCTTTTATTGCTTCGTGGGTTGTTGCTGGAATTATACCTGGAGGTAAGGGTTTACCCTCTTTATTATTTTTTATACTTTCTACTCATTTCCTAAGCATACCTGTCTGCTAGGGTAGCTAGTGAATCCCTGTTGCAGAAGCCTGCTCAGGCACATTTGTGTTTATTCAACACCCACAGAAACAACCTGTGGTTTATACTGCAACTATTCTGAGCAGACATTAGTTACTGATTCTGGGAGAGAGTGTATCATTTGCGTAGTGTTGTTGCTCAGGCCAAACACAAGGTTTGTTCGCAGGGTGGAGCTTCTTCTAATTGAATACTTGTAACTTAAGACAAGGAAAATAATTCTTTGGCTGGATTATTACCCAAGAAAAAAGCCATGAGATGAAATTGTAGCCATCAGCAAATTTTATTCCGTTGCCACTGTAGGCAAGCAAGGAAAAGTGAAGCAAGGTGAGGGGGACAAACGGTCTAACTGGCATGTACCTTCTGCATGGCAGGCATGCAGTCCTCTGTTTTAGGATGCTAGGAACCACTGTCTTATAGAGAACAAACTGTCTTTATCCTTTCAGCTTTCATCTGAAAAAAGTCATTGATTAAGAACCTGTTGGCCTGGTTCTTAGGAGATCTGCTAAATGCAGCTGAATGCAGCTGACCTTCTTTGTAAAAACAATAATTGTCAAAATGATTTCTGTAGCATCCTGCAGAAATTTAACAAGGTATCAGCTGATAACTGATATCACTACATCTAGTGTGATCAACAGTTTTTTTATAAGGCCAGTATGCTCAAACCTTTGATCATAATGACTTGTGATTTGTTCTAGCCAAACCATCAACAGTTTTTTTATAAGGCCAGTATGCTCAAACCTTTGATCATAATGACTTGTGATTTGTTCTAGCCAAACCATCAATGGTTTTATTATCATTGTGTATTTTATTAGGGGTTATATTATCTAAAATGTTATGTATGCTTTATCTCTTTTTATCATACCTGTCACATATACAGGGTACAATGAGTAAATTGTCACCATTTTATATTTTTAATTTTCATGTATGTCTATTGTTTTTGATTTTGTTAACTGCCCAGTACAGTAGGATCAGTTGGGCACTGTCTGGAAGAAAAAGAGCACCATGACACAATTCATTCCACCAGAAATTTGGAAATGGCATACTGTACTCCTTGGCATTCATGCTGAAAGCTTCAACACAAACATTTCAGAGTGTTTGGGTGTCAATCTGAGGACAGTGCAGAGGATTCAGAAAGAGTTAAATGAGTCTAATGGTGATTACGAAGGTACAGCAGCTTGGAAAACTCTCATCATTCTGATAAGAAAAGAACTCCCAAATTTGTTGTTAAGGGCCTCATACTCAACATGGAGGCCTACATCAAGTGCCTTGGGCAGTTAGTGCTGCCCTGGGTCAAGAGGGTGGCTGCTGGGAGACCTTATGTCTGCACCGTGCCTCACAAGTAGGAGAATCCAGTCATAGCTCACTATTTACATTATTTGGACTATTGTCCTCATTTTGTCACCATATTTATGACAACATTTTGGCCGTTGTACGCTCCTGTCTACTTCAGGTGGTTGGAATGTCGAACTGAACCCTTTATTTTGCTCACTGGGGTCGACTGTTCTAGTTCCATGTGCCATGTTTAATGGATGTCAGTTATCAGTTATCTCCTGTTAATTCCCCTCTCCAAGTTCTCCACTGCCTTAACCAGGTATTGAACTGACACTCTTTGGGTCCTGTCACTGGATCTAACCAACGCCTTTATCTACTCTGCCATGTGTCCTTGTGTTGTAATAAATATGGCAACAAAGATGAGGACAATAGTCCGAATAATGTAAATAGTGTACATAATACCTCATCTCAGAAATATAGACAGGTACCAGTCATAGCTGCCAGACAATTTCTGCAACCACATCATCACTTGCATCTGGCCACCTAACTCCCCAGACTGCAACCCCCTTGATTATTATGTGTGAGACACGGTTGAGGGAGAGACCAACAAAACTACTTGCAACACCGAAAATGAACTGAAAGCAACGATTATGGCAGCATTCACCAATTTAGACAAGGAGACCATCCAGAAGAGTTGCAGCAGATTCTGAAGTCGTCTGGAGGGCAAGGTTGAAGCCATTGGCGATTTTATTGAATGAATTTACTCTTTAGTATTTCAAGATATTTTTGTGTAATAAATATGTGATAAATATATCTGTTAAAATGTTTTGTGATGTCAACGAATACTCATTGTCACTTTCATAATGCTCATTGTAGTAGAGACTTCGTAATTGCAGATACAACTACAGTACACCATTGAACAATACTGGTGTCAGACCCCTTCGAATAAAACTTGCACTAATAGCACTTGCTTGATATTAATTACTCAAATAGCAATCCATATAGTGATCCGAATAGAGGAATAGTATAGTGAATAGAGTAGAGAATAGTGATCCGAATAGAGGAATAGTATAGTGAATAGAGTAGAGAATAGTGATCCGAATAGAGGAATAGTATAGTGAATAGAGTAGAGAATAGTGATCCATATAGTGTTCCGAATAGAGGAATAGTATAGTGAATAGAGTAGAGAATAGTGATCCGAATAGAGGAATAGTATAGTGAATAGAGTAGAGAATAGCGATCCATATAGTGATCCGAATAGAGGAATAGTATAGTGAATAGAGTAGAGAATAGCGATCCATATAGTGATCCGAATAGAGGAATAGTATAGTGAATAGAGTAGAGAATAGCGATCCATATAGTGATCCGAATAGAGGAATAGTATAGTGAATAGAGTAGAGAATAGCGATCCATATAGTGATCCGAATAGAGGAATAGTATAGTGAATAGAGTAGAGAATAGCGATCCATATAGTGATCCGAATAGAGGAATAGTATAGTGAATAGAGTAGAGAATAGCGATCCATATAGTGATCCGAATAGAGGAATAGTATAGTGAATAGAGTAGAGAATATCGATCCATATAGTGATCCGAATAGAGGAATAGTATAGTGAATAGAGTAGAGAATAGCGATCCATATAGTGATCCGAATAGAGGAATAGTATAGTGAATGGAGTAGAGAATGGTGATCCGAATAGAGGAATAGTATGGTGAATGGAGTAGAGAATGGCGATCCGAATAGAGGAATAGTATGGTGAATAGAGTAGAGAATAGCGATCCGAATAGAGGAATAGTATGGTGAATAGAGTAGAGAATAGCGATCCGAATAGAGGAATAGTATGGTGAATAGAGTAGAGAATAGCGATCCGAATAGAGGAATAGTATAGTGAATAGAGTAGAGAATAGCGATCCATATAGTGATCCGAATAGAGGAATAGTATAGTGAATAGAGTAGAGAATAGTGATCCGAATAGAGGAATAGTATAGTGAATAGAGAATAGCGATCCATATAGTGATCCGAATAGAGGAATTGTATAGTGAATAGAGTAGAGAATAGTGATCTGAATACAGGAATAGTATAGTGAATGGAGTAGAGAATAGTGATCCATATAGTGATCCGAATAGAGGAATAGTATAATGAATAGAGTAGAGAATAGCGATCCATATAGTGATCTGAATAGAGGAACAATATAGTGAATAGAGTAGAGAATAACGATCCATATAGTGATCCGAATGGAGGAATAGTATAGTGAATGGAGTAGAGAATAGTGATCCGAATAGAGGAATAGTATAGTGAATGGAGTAGAGAATAGTGATCCGAATAGAGGAATAGTATAGTGAATGGAGTAGAGAATAGCGATCCATATAGTGATCCGAATAGAGGAATAGTATAGTGAATAGAGTAGAGAATAACGATCCATATAGTGATCCGAATAGAGGAATAGTATAGTGAATAGAGAATAGCGATCCATATAGTGATCCGAATAGAGGAATAGTATAGTGAATGGAGTAGAGAATAGTGATCCGAATAGAGGAATAGTATAGTGAATAGAGTAGAGAATAGTGATCCGAATAGAGGAATAGTATAGTGAATGGAGTAGAGAATAGTGATCCGAATAGAGGAATAGTATAGTGAATGGAGTAGAGAATAGTGATCCGAATAGAGGAATAGTATAGTGAATGGAGTAGAGAATAGCGATCCATATAGTGATCCGAATAGAGGAATAGTATAGTGAATAGAGTAGAGAATAGCGATCCATATAGTGATCCGAATAGAGGAATAGTATAGTGAATAGAGTAGAGAATAACGATCCATATAGTGATCCGAATAGAGGAATAGTATAGTGAATAGAGAATAGCGATCCATATAGTGATCCGAATAGAGGAATAGTATAGTGAATGGAGTAGAGAATAGTGATCCGAATAGAGGAATAGTATAGTGAATAGAGTAGAGAATAGTGATCCGAATAGAGGAATAGTATAGTGAATAGAGTAGAGAATAGTGATCCGAATAGAGGAATAGTATAGTGAATAGAGTAGAGAATAGTGATCCGAATAGAGGAATAGTATAGTGAATAGAGGAGAGAATAGTGATCCGAATAGAGGAATAGTATAGTGAATAGAGGAGAGAATAGTGATCCGAATAGAGGAATAGTATAGTGAATAGAGTAGAGAATAGTGATCCGAATAGAGGAATAGTAGAGTGAATAGAGTAGAAAATAGTGATCCGAATAGAGGAATAGTAGAGTGAATAGAGTAGAGAATAGTGATCCGAATAGAGGAATAGTAGAGTGAATAGAGTAGAGAATAGTGATCCGAATAGAGGAATAGTATAGTGAATAGAGTAGAGAATAGTGATCCGAATAGAGGAATAGTTTAGTGAATAGAGTAGAGAATAGTGATCCGAATAGAGGAATAGTATAGTGAATAGAGTAGAGAATAGTGATCCATATAGTGTTCCGAATAGAGGAATAGTATAGTGAATGGAGTAGAGAATAGTGATCCATATAGTGATCCGAATAGAGGAATAGTATAGTGAATAGAGTAGAGAATAGTGATCCGAAAAGAGGAATAGTATAGTGAATAGAGAAGAGAATAGTGATCCGAATAGAGGAATAGTATAGTGAATAGAGTAGAGAATAGTGATCCGAATAGAGGAATAGTATAGTGAATAGAGTAGAGAATAGTGATCCGAATAGAGGAATAGTATAGTGAATAGAGTAGAGAATAGTGATCCGAATAGAGGAATAGTAAGGTGAATAGAGTAGAGAATAGTGATCCATATAGTGTTCCGAATAGAGGAATAGTATAGTGAATGGAGTAGAGAATAGTGATCCATATAGTGATCCGAATAGAGGAATAGTATAGTGAATAGAGTAGAGAATAGCAATCCATATAGTGATCCGAATAGAGGAATAGTATAGTGAATAGAGTAGAGAATAGTGATCCGAATAGAGGAATAGTATAGTGAATAGAGTAGAGAATAGCAATCCATATAGTGATCCGAATAGAGGAATAGTATAGTGAATAGAGTAGAGAATAGCGATCCATATAGTGATCCAAATAGAGGAATAGTATAGTGAATAGAGAATAGCGATCCATATAGTGATCCGAATAGAGGAATAGTATAGTGAATGGAGTAGAGAATAGTGATCCGAATAGAGGAATAGTATAGTGAATGGAGTAGAGAATAGTGATCCGAATAGAGGAATAGTATAGTGAATGGAGTAGAGAATAGTGATCTGAATAGAGGAATAGTATAGTGAATGGAGTAGAGAATAGTGATCCGAATAGAGGAATAGTATAGTGAATGGAGTAGAGAATAGTGATCCGAATAGAGGAATAGTATAGTGAATAGAGTAGAGAATAGCAATCCATATAGTGATCCGAATAGAGGAATAGTATAGTGAATAGAGTAGAGAATAGCGATCCATATAGTGATCCGAATAGAGGAATAGTATAGTGAATAGAGTAGAGAATAGCGATCCATATAGTGATCCGAATAGAGGAATAGTATAGTGAATAGAGTAGAGAATAGCGATCCATATAGTGATCCGAATAGAGGAATAGTATTGTGAATAGAGTAGAGAATAGCGATCCATATAGTGATCCGAATAGAGGAATAGTATAGTGAATAGAGTAGAGAATAGTGATCCGAATAGTGGAATAGTATAGTGAATAGAGTAGAGTATAGTGATCCACATAGTGATCCGAATAGAGGAATAGTATAGTGAATAGAATAGAGAATAGTGATCCGAATAGAGGAATAGTATAGTGAATAGAGTAGAGAATAGTGATCCGAATAGAGGAATAGTATAGTGAATAGAGTAGAGAATAGTGATCCGAATAGAGGAATAGTATAGTGAATAGAATAGAGAATAGTGATCCGAATAGAGGAATAGTATAGTGAATAGAGTAGAGAATAGTGATCCGAATAGAGGAATAGTATAGTGAAAAGAATAGAGAATAGTGATCCATATTGTAATTGAGGATTGACTAGAAATGGTGATCAGTTAGACATCAAGCTACTACCTACTTAAGTGTTAACTCACTGGTTATCTATGTTCAAAAATTAAGTGTCGGCAGTGACACTTTATTCCTATATAACAAAATGAGATGTCAGTGTTATTTTCATTTTTGCATATTTTAGATGACTTACCCTGTATCTGGCTATTTTCCCATGAGAATGTTTTCAAAATTCTGAAAGAAATCTGAAAATATGGTAATAATAGTTATACTGACAATGATCATCATCACTGCCATCAATTGTTTTCATCATCATCACTGCCATCAATTGTTTTCATTTAATATTCCTTGTTAAAAATGGAGGTGCCATTAAATATGGTAAGTGTCAAACTCAAATTTTGTTCTTGAAATGGATCTTAAAGCACTGTCACTCTGGCCAATCAAAACTCAGTGGAGAAAATAAATTTATTTTTTAACTAAATTTTGAGCTTGCTCTAGGATCCTGTCTAATATTATAAAGGGATCATGAACACCCGTGCTATCAGTCTATTTCCTCCAAATGAGTGAATACAGAAATCTCTGGTAGCCAGCTTCCACAATACTCATCATCTGGATTTTATCAGCTCCCATACATGTTCTTTTGATCAATGCAGGAACCCTATTATGAATACCATTCGGCGCCATAAAAATGCAGTCAAAGAATTGATAATTCATACTATTCTCAAATAACAACAATAAACTTACTGATTATTGTCTTTTTTTTTCCAAACCCAGGGATCACTTCTTCACTATGATATAAGTATAGTCAATTATAATCTGAATTAATACCAGCCTAATACCAATATAGTAACAAATATGATATTATTTTGCATTAGTAACCTATTTAGCTTGATAAAATATCTTGTGTTCTTTTTTTTTCCAGTTTGTATCTTGTTTATGTGTCTGTTGAAGCAATATCGAATCAAACTCTACCGTGCTTTCCTTGAAGATACAAAAACATTCAAGAAAAGTTTCAGAAGAAGTTACCATCATCGAAACAACATTCACAAAGGTAACAAAAAGAAAAAAAAATGTATCTTTTGCAATGTTTCTTTTCTTGCTTGTAATTGAATGTTTTATACTCAATTTATTGCAGTTAATAATGAATTTATTTAGTAGAACAATAAATTTAATTGGTGACATAGGTTTTGAGAAATATTTTACGAAAAGCCAGTATAAGTTCCATAGGACATCCATCAAAAAATTCAACCACTGCCCTCTCAACTGAACATAGGAAAATATTCTTTTTCGTGCAGATGGTGAATGGGTGGAACACTCTTCCTTCTTCGGCAGTCAAGGCCAAGACTTTAGAAATCATCAAAATGGAGATGAAAATAAATTTTGATTATATTGGCAAACTAGCAATATAATCCGTCTTTGACCAGGTGTTTCATTACTGGGAATTTTTGCCGTTCAATTGGAGCAGTTTAAGTTTAAAGTCAACCTGCCCAAAAATCAATATTAGTAACAATTGGGTGTAACTGAGGTACATCCCTAAATGGGGGGGTAACAATTTGAATGGCAGGGGTGGCCCTGAAAATGTCCGTTTTTTGCATTCTCAATCTTGCAAAGAAGGAACCTCTTCCATCATTTCATCATAATAATAATATACGATAATTTTTATTTATAAAATTTTTTTTTTATTATTCTAATAATCTTTTGTGTAGATTTCAACTCTCTAAATTGAGTGTACACTGTTTTTTACAGACATTAAATTTTACCTTTGATTTTTGCTTAAAGTGTAAAAAATCAGTTTTTTTTGCTTTTTCACCTTCAGGTTGTAATTTTTTCCAGCCAACTTGGACTCAAAACTGGCACTGAAGAATTATCTATCAAACAAACAAAATTTCATTGAAATTAGATGAAAAGTGTGGAAATGTATAAACAACATCCAATCACCCACACAGACACATACATACATACACACATTTTGAGAATTATAGATATAGATGGTGACAGTATTTGTGTACAACGTGCCTCTTTCCTTGTCATAAACGATTTTTTAATTCAATGTTTCAATTATTCCTGTTTTTGCATGTTGCCAATGCTCTCTATTGTGTCTTTTACCCCCTCCCATTTGTTTGTCTATTTTGGCCTTGTACTGATAAATCATCAGTTACCTCCCCTTAAGATCTAAGAGGTATAAAAAGCACCCTGTAATATCCGTTAGTAGACAAGTAGTTAGAGTAAAATGAAATAAAGCTTTGGTATAAGTTTATTCACTGGTTCTGTTTTTACGACATGCCTCATGACTGCTTGGTTAATGATAAATAAATAAAGAATTACTGCTAGAGAATCCTTTTTTCAATGTAGAATTACTGTTAAAGAATCCCTTTCTTAAGTTTGGCAAAACATTCATGTCATGGTCTGAAGGAAAAAATCTTTTTATGGAACTGCTTTTGTTCAGCATTTTTCCATTTACTCTGTATTATAGTAAATTTTGTTCTGTTTTGAAGAGTTGAGAGATTTTTTTTCTGAGAAAAATAACTTATGTCAATTTGTAATCTATGATCATCTGATTTCAATTTGCAGATGAATTTTTTTGTCAAAATAACACAGCAAATACAGCCTAGTGTAGCAAGATTTTTCTTAGGGCAATACTGTTAAAATAGCCTAACTTAAAGAACAAAGCAGTTTCCAGTTCATTTAGAAACCTAATAATCGTATAAGGTCAACATTCGACCCTGAAAATAATGATCTGATTTTTGTATAGTTGTTTTTATTACTAAAGCTGAAAAGAAAGAAATCGCATTGAAAAAGGAAAATAAAAGGATAATTAATTTCTGCATAATAATTCTTTTATTTTGTAAAAAACTATTTTTTACATATTTTTGTATAGAAATAAAATTTAACTACTAATTACAAAATAGTCTCCTCTTGCTTTTTTTATTTGTAAATAATCATAATTCTTCTTTTATATGCCATGTCTCTTCAGGATGTAGGCAATCGTGGCTCTCCACTTTCTCCTATCCCTTGTAGCTCTCAATAAGTTTTTTGCTACTTCTCCAAGACCCTGTTATCATCCACTTACTTAAGCATGGTAGGTATGCCATGCATTGCTTCCCCTTGTCTCTCTTTTCCTCTATTTGTTCTGTGAGTATCAGATTCTCCAAGCCCTCCTTTCTCATTACATGTCCCTGAAATTTCAGCTGCCTCTTCCTGATGTAAGTATAAGCTTCCTCCTTGTTTGCATCCTCTCCAAGACCTCATCATTGCTCACACACTTAGTCCATATCCTCAGCATCCTTCTGTAGTACCATACTTCTGTTACCTCGAGTCTCTTCTTCATCTTTGAGGAGACCTTCCAACATTCACTACCGTAACGGGAGACAGATATCACATAGCAGTTCGGCACTCTTTGTTGCCAACAAAATCCTCCTCTTTCGTAATACTCTGCCTAGCTTTTGGAATGCATCTTTGGCCATCCCAATATGTCTTCGGATCTCAGCATCACACTTACCGTTCTCTGTCAGAACACTCCCCAAGTATTTAAATTTCCACACCTTTTTGATTTTATTGTCCCTGACCTGTAAATTACAATCCGTTTACTGATGACCATGCCTTCTGTCTTCTTGTAGTTTATGCTTAGTCCCTTCTTCTCACTCTCCCTCGCTACCTTCTATAGGAGATTTTGTAATTTCTTTTCTGTGTCTGCTATCAGTACTGTGTCATCTGCGTATCTTATATTATTAAGTAGATAGCATTTCGGGCTCATCCTTTTACTGATGACCATGCCTTCTGTCTTCTTGTAGTTTATGTTTAGTCCCTTCTTCTCACTCTCCCTCGCTACCTTCTATAGGAGATTTTGTAATTTCTTTTCTGTGTCTGCTATCAGTACTGTGTCATCTGCGTATCTTATATTATTAAGTAGATAGCATTTCGGGCTCATCCTTTTACTGATGACCATGCCTTCTGTCTTCTTGTAGTTTATGTTTAGTCCCTTCTTCTCACTCTCCATCGCTACCTTCTATAGGAGATTTTATAATTTCTTTTCTGTGTCTGCTATCAGTACTGTGTCATCTGCGTATCTTATATTATTAAGTAGGTAGCATTTTGGGCTCATCCTTTTACTGATGACCATGCCTTCTGTCTTCTTGTAGTTTATGCTTAGTCCCTTCTTCTCACTCTCCCTCGCTACCTTCTATAGGAGATTTTGTAATTTCTTTTCTGTGTCTGCTATCAGTACTGTGTCATCTGCGTATCTTATATTATTAAGTAGATAGCATTTCGGGCTCATCCTTTTACTGATGACCATGCCTTCTGTCTTCTTGTAGTTTATGCTTAGTCCCTTCTTCTCACTCTCCCTCGCTACCTTCTATAGGAGATTTTGTAATTTCTTTTCTGTGTCTGCTATCAGTACTGTGTCATCTGCGTATCTTATATTATTAAGTAGGTAGCATTTTGGGCTCATCCTTTTACTGATGACCATGCCTTCTGTCTTCTTGTAGTTTATGCTTAGTCCCTTCTTCTCACTCTCCCTCGCTACCTTCTATAGGAGATTTTGTAATTTCTTTTCTGTGTCTGCTATCAGTACTGTGTCATCTGCGTATCTTATATTATTAAGTAGATAGCATTTCGGGCTCATCCTTTTACTGATGACCATGCCTTCTGTCTTCTTGTAGTTTGTTTAGTCCCTTCTTCTCACTCTCCATGGCTACCTTCTATAGGAGATTTTGTAATTTCTTTTCTGTGTCTGCTATCAGTACTGTGTCATCTGCATATCTTATATTATTAAGTAGGTAGCATTTTGGGCTCATCCTTTTACTGATGACCATGCCTTCTGTCTTCTTGTAGTTTGTTTAGTCCCTTCTTCTCACTCTCCATGGCTACCTTCTATAGGAGATTTTGTAATTTCTTTTCTGTGTCTGCTTTCAGCACTGTGTCATCTGTGTCATTTCTTAGGCAGTGCTATGAAAATAGATCTGCTGAGATCTTCCGGTATATCCCCACTATTGTAGATTTTGTTTATTATTTCTGTGATCAAAATCATCTCGGGCTTGTCAGCATTTCTGTTACAGTTCTGTCTGGCAACTGCCACTTTGTTTCTATTGCCAATGCAGCTTCTACTTTGGTTTTTAGAATTTCAGGCTCATTGGTAGTTCTATGTATTGCTGGTTGTTCTCTTTTGTTCTGGAAAAGTTCTCCAATATATCCGTTCCAGCACTGAAGAATTTTTTCCTTCTGTAATATGAGCATTCCCTCATTTGATTTTATGCAGCCTGTTGATGAGCACATCTTATGTCCTGTTAGTTCCCTTATTTGTTTATGCATATCTCCTTTGTTGGTGGTACTCAATCTCCAGTGGCGTTTCTATGGGAGTGCCAGAAGGGGCCAGTGACCCTCCCCCCACCACCACCACAGAACTTTGGTTGGCTTCTCTGACTTTTCTAGCTTAAAAAATTTAAGAAACTGATCAGTCTCTGATTTTGATAAAATTTTATCTTCAGTACTTTTTTTTTTAACTCCACTACTATGAATAGAAAGTTATTCCGTTTAATTTGTGTTGTAGTATGAAAATAAAGACGTTGCTTGAATTTGGCCCCCAAGTACCCCCCCACCTTTCATAGTTCCAGAATCGCTACTGTCAATCTCTCTATTTCTGCACATTTTTTGTTAAGACACACTTCTTTTATTTGCCTGCATTTGGTCCTTATTTTATTGTGTAGTTTTCTGTATTCCGTTCTGTATCTTGGCAGAGTTTTCGGCTTCCTTTGCATCATGTTGAGAATCTCATCATCATATAACTCCTATAAATAGGCATGAAACTTAATAGCCCTTTTTTTTCTTTCATTTTTTTTGCTGGGCTTCAATTCTGTTAGTATTTTATTATCATTTTTATTCCTTGTTGTTTCTCATCTCAGCACTCTTTACCGATAGATACTATTTTATTACTGTTACTATTCTTTATCATAACACTATTATCTTCTACATTGTTTAATTCCACCAGTTATCTTCATAGCTAAAACCTGCCATGCTACACATGTTTTAGCAAAACACCCTCTTTCCCTTCATATTCCATTTGTGAGATGTAAGTTCCACTCAAGCAACTTCTTTCTGAGAACTGCTGCTCTGTGGAATTAACTCTCAAGAGATTGTTTTCCCAATCACTGCAATTTTAACTTCGGAGGGACAATCTTTTGTGATGTACGGTGGCCATTAATAATTAAGTATAACTCAAGACTTCAGTGTTAAAATAAAACAGTATTTTATTACAACCGCAAAGAAATACTTTTAAGACTGCCCCAGCCCCTCAACCTCCAACGTCTTACTCTCTGGGTTGTGGTGTCTACTCGGTCCTAATCGAACTTAAGGGAGTGGCTGTAGGTCCCTGAGCATCCATAGATCATTCGACCGGCCCACTGGTTTAATTCTGCTTCCTGCCCATGTTGTGATTGGTTTGATCCAGAAAGCAGAAGTGATGTTCATCCATTCACAGTTGACTGAAGATGTAGACACGGCTGGAGAGTTTGTGCTAAGAAATTTAGAATGCAGCAAAACAAAAATTAACATCTGCAGAAAGCTGGACAAACAACTATTCAATGGTTGAATTGTTAATGTTTTTTATATAGCAGAAAAGAATAGTATAGAAAAGAAATGGGTTACAGAAAAGAAAAGTATTTGACATAAAAACTCATACACTGGATTCTAGACAGGGAGAGAGTGTATCGTGATTAACTTGTTCTTAAATCATCTCAGAACAATATACAACTCCTGCAATAGAGGGATAAGATTTCTGTGCAAGGCTTAAAGTTTATAGTAGCGTTCCTCCTCAGCAGTAGTAGTAATATTAGTGGTAGCAGAAGCAGCGGTACTTATATCAACAGTACATGTTAGCGGACACCTCGTTCCAATCTCTGACATCACTTCCTCTCCTCCTCGAGTCTCCAATGACTCTCCACTGTCTCTAGCCCACTCTTGCCTGGGCTAATTCTCTTCTCCAGTCTCGCCAAGAATTTTCTCCCATCTCTCATGTAGTGCCGCGACCCGTAATGGTTGATGCGGGTGCCCATGCGTGTGACGGCACGCATGCGACGACGACACGCTGACCAATCGTGGCCTCTCCCGTCTCTCTCTTTTGTCTGACATTTTTCCAGCATAACTACACATTTATATAGAAAAACCTGGCTGGTCATAACCGACCCTCGGCCCCACCTCCTCACACACAATCATCATGAGGTTCTGGCTGCTTCAACCAAAAACCTTGTGAATTCTAAAGGTCCTTCTTGCTTACTCAGCTCTATTTCAAGTTTTAACCGATAAAAATTATTTCGACCATTTCCATTGTCTTCTAATGACCCAAATTCCATTGGGTACAACTCCTGCCATAGATCAGATTTCCTCATCAGTAAACAAAATGCTCTGATCTAATTTTGCTACTCAGATCTACTCCAATTTCAATAAAAAAAAATATACGTGTGTGTGTGTTTCCCAGACTCACACTCTCTGTCACATACTCAACAAAAAAAAAAGAAATAAGTCAACCAAAAATAATTAACCATTTCAGTGAATACCTTCTTAGTAGTGCAGCTTGGCTTAACATCACATGTCCAGAATGTCATGCTCGAACCTTGATGTCAGTAGTTACTCATTTTCTTTCTATACGACACAATCACAATTTTAATAGAATTATTTTATTACTAATTTCACTATATTTTATCATTGTTGCTTTTTGTCATAACACAGTAGTATTATTTTAGGACTTTCAATCTCTAGGCCTATAAACAATAATTTCACTGTTAAAAATGACAGGAATGTTTACTCAAGTATGTGTACCAACTAAATAAAACATTTATAGTCATAGGAAACAATGTCAGATTAAAAACTCTATTAATTGTTTAAAAATTATTTTATTGTATATATAAGGGTTTAGTTAATATTTTAATAGATTGTGACAGCTATTAGGGAGATATAATTAAATATACTTTAATTTTTTTTTAAATTATTCAGTATTATTATTGTTTAGGTAATAAGCATTGAGCAAATACCTATATTGTGGAAAAAGGAATTTTCATCAATATACACATTTTTTACATATTTATGGTTATTTTTTAACTTTTATCAAAAACTAACATTCTTGTAAATGTAGTTCTTGATAATATTATACATTAATTACTAATTTTTTTAAATGTCGCAATCTGTAAGCAAAATGAAGAAATGGAAAAAATCAGTATCTGTCTATATTTCTGAGATGAGGTATTATGTACACTATTTACATTATTTGGACTATTGTCCTCATCTTTGTTGCCACATTTATTACAACGTTTCGGCCGTTGTACGCTCTGGCCTTCTTCGGGTGGTTGGAATGTCGAACTGAAGCCTTTATTTCGCTCACTGGGGTAAACTGTTCTAGTTCCCCGTGCCATGTTTTAATGGATATCAGTTATCAGTTATCTCCTTTTAATTCCCCTCTGAAAGTTCTTTACTGCCTTAACCGGGTATTGAACTCACACTCTTTTGGTCCTGGAGTGATGTGAAGAATGAAGAGTCAGCTTTCAATCACCATCTTAGTCTTAGTAAATGGAACTGCTGGCTGTAAGTAATTAAAAGCTTAAAGTGCTACAAAAGAGAAGAAGTTGTGGAGAGCCATGATTTCCCACGTCCTGAAGGGACAATTCACATATAAAAAGTAATTTAAATTTATTTTATTTTCTAGCTTATGAATGGATTGAATATCCAGAATCCTTCAACAAGGTTGATATCAACTTTAACTCCATGAAAGGGTCATTAGACCTTACATCAGGCAACAAGATTCTACGATCAGTGAGTTTTAATAACATGGAAGTTGTGGACGTTTCTCTGACAACAGATAAGAAAAGAACTTTTCTTCTTCTCAAAGTACCCAAGGAATATGACTTGGTAAGTATTTTTTTAAATAATTTCTGCTATTTACCTTTGGCAGGTGATATTCAGATAACCGAAAAAATTGTTTAGTTTATCAAAATAAGTGCTTTGAGTGGCAGCCATTCTAAAAGAAGAACTCTGAATTAAAAGTTTTGGTGAGGGCAATGCGAAATCTGTAGCAATGAATCCAACCAAGAAGAGAAGAGACCCTGACGAATTCATCTAGTACAACAGGAACAATCAGTTTCTCCCTTGAAGCATTTGTTGAGCAGATCATGCCATTCTTTTCCCCAGGCAAGGCAGTACACCTCTAACATGTTGGGGGGTTACAGGTTGTGGAGGAATTATCCAAGCAAGGCAGTACACCTCTAACATGTTGGGGGTTACAGGTTGTGGAGGAATTACCCAAGCAAGGCAGTACACCTCTAACATGTTGTGGAGGAATTAAAAACATTAGTAATGAATAGAAAGAGAAAAGAGCAATAGAAAAGAAAAGACAGTAGATAGTGATTGACATTGCATTTAAACTCTTGCAGATTAAAGTGAGCTGGAAAGCATGGGGCTGGAAGGGAGTTCCACAGATGCGAGGTACAAGAAAAAAAACTGTCAGCATAGAAATTTACGTCTATATCAACTGTAAATTGATGAGATCTCATCTCCAGTCTAGTATTGTGCTTAAATTCATACAGTTTCAGTACCATAGTGAAGAGCTCCTCCAAGCAATCACCATGAAAGTATTTATAAAAAAGGCACAGAGATGCAGCCTTATGGTTGTGGACAAGTGACTGAAGCCAAGCCACCAGATCATAACCAATAATATTGGAGATTATTCTTTGGATCTTATCAAGGAGTCCCAGGTAAATTGCAGGGACACTGGAGAATATGTGGCAGAAATATTCTCAGCATGGGCGAATGGTAGACTTATAAATATACTAGATAGATTTTAGAGAGAAATTCCAACTTTATTAGCAGCTGACCTAGCAATGGATTCAATATAGTCTTTCCACTTCATGTCGGCTGAGATCATTAACCGAGAAGGTGCAATGAGTTACTTTCTTGGAGGATAACATTGGCCATGCTGATGGAAAGCAGAGAGGAGTCTCTCAGATGATTAATGGAGAGAAGTTTAGTTTTGGAGGTGTTAAAATTGACAAGCCAGTTAACGAAGGTCGTTTTGAACACCAGCTGCCATTTTGACCTTATTTTCAAGGCAGGAGGAAATCGTTGTGTCATCAGCATAGATGTCAAGTTGAAAGCTGATGTCATCGGGAAGGTCGTTAATGGAGATTAAAAACAGTGTAGAGCTAAGGATGGAGTCCTGGGAGACACACCTGTATTAATACAAAAGAAGGTAGACGGGTGGCGCTGTTCAGGACAACATTCATTTCACGATTTGATAGGAACGACTGGATCAGCTCAAAAGTGTGTGCGGAGATACCATAACTTTTTAGATTGTGTAGTAGTCCTGAATTCAAGACCCTGTCAAAGACTTTCAAGATGTCCAATGTTACAGCCTGGGCTTCACTGTTTTTATCTAGAGCACGATAGACTCTTTCCACAATTATCGTTAGCACATCAGCAGGAAAACAAAAGCTGTATTGCTTGTCTGAGAAAAGGTCCTGTGATGAGAGATGAT
>OZ038513.1:68694409-68769409 GCA_964036315.1 Acanthosepion esculentum | reverse complement strand
GGTGGGTGCCATTAGAAAATTCCTTGGCGTGCCACGTGTCACCTACCCCTGTTCTATCTATTTCTTCTCAGTTTTTAATATTGCCACGGAATTTGTGCATTGTAATTTCTAGTCATCTGATAGATATAGACTGTTCTCATTTCACAATGTAAAAATATTTTTCTGGCTTTAAATAACCTGAATAAGGTTGATAAACTGTAAAAACAAGTCAATCCATTTATTTACAGAGGTAGTTGTTCTTATACAGGTGAATAACTTCTATCGCAGGAGTCGGCAATCTTTTGCCATATGCTGATTTACGTTCTTAAAATCATTCAGTGTGCCAACAGCATATATATTTTTTTATAAAAGTCAAGGTCAATATACCTGCTCTACAATATACTTTATATAATGATATATATAATATAGTATATATTAAAATTGAAACAGCTAAATATCTTCTTTGCATTGTTGTAGATATTGGTTCAGACTTCGTGATGTCATTTGTGACTGCATACCATTGGAAATTGCTTGTGGTTTCATGTATTGCACACATGCCATAGGTTGCCAACCTTTGGTCTAGCCAATCTCATTTAGTTTCTTTTGCTTTTTACTCAGGTTTCCATCATTTTCCTTATTAAATATCTGACATTGTGATAATAGGATATCTGCCAAGAAAGGTGAAATATTGTAAGAACCTGGATGTAAATTTACTGTGGATGATCTGGTAATTAAAGTAGATACCACCCCAAAAAATGTGCTAACTAAGGTTTAAAATGAATTTTAAGAAATGAAAAATCTTTCTTGAAGTTTTTATTTTAGTTTTAATTTCAAGCTAATAGATTAAATTTAATATTTCCATTAAACAAAATACTTTGCTGTGTTTCAAAACTAAATGAAATTGATGTGGAAGGAGTTTTTCTTTTCTTTTTTTGCTAAAATATCTGATTAGCACCTCTTTCGTTGTCATTCATCACAATTTGATTCTCTTTATTAAAAAAATCTTCCAAAAGTAAAATATACTTTTCTGAAACTTTATTTCAGGAATATTAACTGATTTAAAGTATAATTAATCTGATTTGAATCAAATATTATTTACTTTAAGTATAAAATAATGCAAAAATGCATTTTTAACCTGATAGTAGCTGTGTTTTTAATCCAACAATAGCTGTTTTGATGTGTTGACAACGTGATGATAGATTTAATGTTCTACTTTGTGTAAAACATAATTTAAGAAATTATGTCAGTGTCTTTTTTTTTATATAATTTTTAAGTACCCAGTAAACTTAAAAATTTGGGAGAATATTTTCCATAATCTAATGTTCTATTGAATTTTAGAAATGTGGACTTTAAATTTACTATCCCTACATGCAAACCACCAATTCCTACACACAAGTTGCTAGTGGCCTGCTGGCAGGCTGCCGATGGCAACACCAGTGGTCCTCTGGTGGCAGCCACTGTCGATGGCAACACCAGCGGTTCTGTGGTGGCAGCCACTGCCATGCCACCCAGTGGGCCTCTAGAAGTCTGCCTGTAGTAACGTTGCCAAGAGGAACATTCTAGTGGTTCGACAGTGGGCCACCAGTGGTAAACACTAGTGGTGTGCTACCCAGTGGCAGATTGATGGTTTGCATGTAGGGTTGCTGGTGGCCCACTGTTGGACCACCAGCGTGTTCCTCTCGGCAGTGTTATCACTGGCAGACTGCTAGAGGCCCACTGGTAGCTCCCACCAAAGGAACACTGATGTTGCCATCAAGCCACTAGCATGTGGGGTAGTTATCACTCTTATTTTTTGATAATATTGTGTATGGTTGCCTGTACTTACAAAGATCAACACGTTTATGCACATACAAAAAAATTCAAATTTCTTTTAAAAAATATTGTTTGATGATTTGTATTAAGCATTTGCATTTATGATTAGTAAATATATTTTTCAGTTAATATGATATAAAAGGCTGAAACTAATACAGAATTTTATAAGATTTACTTAATAAATTTTTACAAAAATAAAATAAATAAAATTAATTATTGATCAAAAAATATTTTTTTCTTAAGACAATATTGTCCTTAATATATCATATTTATAAAAGCAATTAAAAGCTTTTCTAATTAAATAATGTTGTAGTTTTATTGCTTTTTTTAATTTTACAATCCAGAGCAGATTTTCAGTAAAAATATATTTGGTACTCTGTGATTTTTATAATCCAAGATACTTGCATTTAAAATGTGTCCCATCAGTATGGGACAGCCTGTATATATATATAAACAATACTTATTCTGGTACAGTATTTACATTAGTCGGACTATTGTCCTCATCTTTGTCGCTATATTTGCCACAACGTTTCGGCCGTTGTACGCTCCGGCCTTCTTCAGGTGGTTGGAATTTCGAACCGAACCCTTTATTTCGATCACTGGGGTAGACTGTTCTAGTTCCACGAGCCATGTTTGATGGATGTCAGTTATTAGTTGGTTAGATCCAGTGACAGACCCAAAGAGTGTGAGTTCAATACCCGGTTCAGGCAGTGGAGAACTTTCAGAGGGAAAATTGCCAGGAGATAACTGATAACTGACATCCATCAAACATGGCTCATGGAACTAGAACAGTCTACCCCAGTGATCGAAATAAAGGGTTCAGTTCGAAATTCCAACCACCTGAAGAAGGCCGGAGCGTACAACGGCCGAAACGTTGTGACAAATATAGCGACAAAGATGAGGACAATAGTCCGACTAATGTAAATACTGTACATAATACCTCATCTCAGAAATATAGACAGAATACTTATTCTGTTTATTATGCTTCAAATTATATATATATACAATTTATGATAACTGAGTTAATATTTTGTTATACAGGCTTTCCATTTGGACTATGATCCTTCCTTAGATCATGTTGAATTCAAGCAGACCAAAGAACTTTTAGAATTCGAAATGACCAAAGTAAGTATAAATGTTTAGCACTGAAGCTAAATCATATTTTTGTTGTGAAAATTTAAAAAAATAAAATTCCAGAGACAAAAATGTTTATTGCTAACAAGAGCTCTAAAAATATATGTATACCTTTTGTCATAAGTTCCATCTTAAAAATATATGTTCACCCATAGATATATTTAATAAAATTATATGAAGTGGAGAAACTATATTGAACCAATTGCTACATCTTCTGCGAGGAAAGTTGGTTCACTATACCATGCCATAAAATTTTTCTTGTCAAAATCTATCTTGTGTTGGGTTGAGTACATAATATACTAGTGAGCAAACCAAAATGAGCTGACTCATTTTATAGTCCACCCATAGAAGGTTAACCAATCAGAAGACTTGAAATATTCGATCCAATGTGTATAAAGGTGGCCATTTTGTTTTCTTTTCTTGACGGAATATCCACTGCCAACCTCTGATATGGAAGACCTTAAGAATTCCTGAATAGCTGCTACTAGACATTGTTGCTGTTACAAATTACTTCCATGTTGGATATCTACATTCAAGCTACATTAAACATGTATTACATCTTGCACATTTATAAATCTACCATTTGTCCATGTGTTGAACACTGGTTTTTGTCAAGAATCTTAAAATGTACAGCAGGAAAACAGACCAGATATGATGCCAAAGAAGTGTCTGCAATGTAATCAAATCTTGACCTGGCATCTTGACTAGAGTCACTTTCTCACTGATGTGACGTGGCTTCCTTCTGTCTTTTCTACAAATATTTTCATGGCAACATCTCTGATGAGCTTTTTTCCCTGGTATCCCTACTACATGAATTTAAGCATGCTACTCGATTGGCAACTCATTCTTACTGTTTCACTGTTGAACTAGCTAGATGAAACTGCCACTTATATGCTAACAGTTTTTTTTTTACACTTCCCACCTGTGGAGCTCCCTTCTGATATCTTGCTTCCCTAATAACTACAATCTTCAATAATTTAAATGCAATGTCAGTCACCATCTTCTGTCTTCTTGAAATCGCCTCCTTTTTTTCTTTTTTTTTCTTTTTGTCCTTTTCTCAATGCTCCCCATTCAGTCCTTTCATTCTCTTTCACTTTTACTCCATGTAACCCCTTGCATACTAGTGCCATTCCCACCTTGCTTGGGGTGAAACCATAAAAAAAAAAGATTGAATTGATATTTACCATATAGGTATCGTGTTTTTTGGGTGGTATTTACTTTTATAGCCTCAGTTTCTTTTTTTTGCATTTTTTTTTTTATCATTTCAACCCAAGCAAGGTGGGAATGCCACTAGTATGCAGGGAATTACAGAGTGAAGGTGAGAGAAAAGACTGGGTGTAGGGGGTATTGAGGAAGGGAAAAAAGATGAATGGGATTGATGTTGCATTTAAAATTTTGAAGATTGTAGCTATCAGGGAAGCAAGTAAACGAAAGGGAGTTACACTGTTGGAGTAGAAGTGACGGTTACATTTAACTATTTCAACTGTAAAAGGGTGAGACCTAGATGCCAATCTAGTAGTGCACTTAAATTCATGTAGTTGGGGTACCAGGGGAAAAAAGCTTGAAATGAAAATATTTGTAGAAAAGACTGAGGGAAACCATGTTATTTGGTGAGAAAGTGACTGCAGTTATGTCTTTCATCTTATGCACACATCATATTTATTTTTTAACAAAATTTTCTTCATTGTTAATGCACTTAATTCCATGTTGAATGTCAATCACATGGGCAAACCTTATGCAATGTAAATCTTAGTTATTAACTGACATTTGATCCATGTGTCAACTAATTATCAATTCATTGAAACTTTATAAAATATGTCTATATTTCTGAGATGAGGTATTATGTACAGTATTTACATTAGTCGGACTATTGTCCTCATCTTTGTCGCCATTTTTGTCACAATGTTTCGGCTGTTGTATGCTCCGGCCTTCTTCAGGTGGTTGGAATTTCGAACCGAACCCTTTATTTCGATCACTGGGGTAGACTGTTCGAGTTCCACGTGACATGCTTGATGGATGTCAGTTATCAGTTATCTCCTGCTAATTTTCCCTCTGAAAGTTCTCCACTGCCTGAACCGGGTATTGAACTCACACTCTTTGGGTCTGTCACTGGATCTAACCAACGCCTCAAGGACACATGGCACAGTAGATAAAGGCGTTGGTTAGATCCAGTGACAGACCCAAAGAGTGTGAGTTCAATACCCGGTTCAGGCAGTGGAGAACTTTCAGAGGGAAAATTAGCAGGAGATAACTGATAACTGACATCCATCAAGCATGTCACGTGGAACTCGAACAGTCTACCCCAGTGATCGAAATAAAGGGTTCGGTTCGAAATTCCAACCACCTGAAGAAGGCCGGAGCGTATAACGGCCGAAACGTTGTGACAAAAATGGCAACAAAGATGAGGACAATAGTCCGGCTAATGTAAATACTGCTTTATAAAATAGTAAATAATACAGATTCCCTTATAGTTGGCTCACACATTTGAATAATTTAGTAAAAGTTATAAATTTATGAATCAAAAATTGTTTTCATATTTATTTCTTTATAAAATGATAAATATTGCATTGCAAGAGTCTTAATAAAACTCTGTTAGTTTTTAGAATGTTGTAAATATAAAATTATTCTTGTAAATAAGCAAAGCTAAAAGATAATTGTGTTCAATATTTTTGTTGTAAATTCTCAAGAACAAAAATAAATGTATAAATTCACTTTCGTCATATGTTTAAGTTTTATTATAGTTCTAATCTTTGCCTTTTAAAATAACATTACCAAGGAATAGTTAAAATAAAAATGGTGTTGTCGGGGGGAAAAAACGTCTTTTTGACACTTTTGGTGGGCACAAAGTTCCATGTTTGCAGAAGGAAAATAGGAATAACAAGGAAACTTACAATCATAAAAAAAAACGGTGCTATTTCTGGATCACATAATGAGGAAAATGGGGTTAGAGAATTTAACACTCACAAGATATACAATCTCCTCAAAGATGAAAAGGAGACTTGAAGCAACTGAAATATGGTTCTACAGAAGGATGCTGAGGATACCATGGACCAAACATGTGAGCAACGAGAAAGTTTTAGAGAAAATGAAAACAAAAAGGAAACTTATACTTAACAACAGGAAGTGACAGTTGAAATATCTAGGGCATATAATGAGGAAAGAGGGCTTGGAAAATCTGATACTCACAGAACAGATTGAAGGCAAGATGAACAGAGGAAAACAACACATAACATACTTAGTGAACTCAAGTAAATGGATGGCAGTATGGGAGAAACAACAAAAAGATGAAATTTGCTAAGAGATCCAAAGGACAAGAAATTGTGGAGAGCCATTATCGCCTACATCCTGAGTCAACACTGCATGTAAAGAATATATCAAAGCATTTTTTTTTTTTTTTTTGGCTTCTGTAAGAGGGATCTATTTACAATGAATTTTCATGGCAGATTGAACCCTCTTATTAGCATCTATAAAATTTATAATAAAACATGTATTTTTCGGTAGTCTTTTTGAAGTTCTTAATCTATAGTGTT
This sequence comes from Acanthosepion esculentum, assembly GCA_964036315.1. NCBI lineage: Eukaryota > Metazoa > Mollusca > Cephalopoda > Sepiida > Sepiidae > Acanthosepion > Acanthosepion esculentum. The sequence continues at coordinate 68,762,954 of OZ038513.1, read as the reverse complement.
TAGAAAAAAATAGGTATTCCTGGTCACATAGCCTATTGTATAACTCCACCTTTCGTTTTCTTGATATTTCAGTTTTATAATATTTTTTTTGTTATTCTTGTTTTTTTATTCTTTATCAGATTCAAAATGTCATGCATTTTATGTTATCTGTTAAATGTTTCAGGCCGAGTTTGCTGAATCCCTTGCACTGAAAATCGATTCTGACTTTGTTGAAAAAATGTTTATGCAAGCAGATTCTGACAAGAATAATTACATTTCTATTAAAGAGTTTATCAACATTGTTGTTCTCTTCACCAAAGGTTGGTTAATTTTTATTTTTCATTTTAATTTTTAATATTGGTTCTACTTAGCAAATTTTATTTATTTATTTTTTTTTTTTTTTTCTTTCCTTTAGAGAACATTTTGTTGACTTTTTAGAACCTCACCAATCCAGAAAGACTTAATTTCAATCAATTTCTGTAAAAATTTCATATAATCTGTACATTAGTTTTTAAGTCCTAAAACCTTGGATGCTCAGTACTTATACAAATGATTCCAAGAATTTTTGTTTCCTTTTGACTTCTTTATTTTTGGGATAATTCTCATTTTCTGATTTGTTTGTTATTCTTTCTTTGAATTTCATCAGAATTCCATTTCAAACAAGTTTCACACTGTGAAATGCAAGTTATTTTTTGTTTTTCTTTTTACCAGAAATGAATGAGTTAGATCAATAAATAAGCCAATTCACTGAAGTTTCTTGAAGAGCTCAAGAAATTAAAGTCTGGTTAAAATTGTCTTAAATTTCCATAAATTTTTCTTATAAAACTCCTTTTCATAAATAAATTCAGTCAAAAATGAATAAGTATCCAAAATATGTGTGCACAGAGGCACAGTTGTGTAATAGATAGTTTCAGATTGAGGAATCAGAGAGCTGAGTTCAAATTCCAGTCAAATTCGATACATTCACTTACATGCAAATACCCTTGGGAATGGTATGAATCTATCTCGTCTCCTCCCAGATAGGAGTAAATAGTAGGACAGACTGGGTCCTATAGCCTTGAGTGGCAACCAGCCTAAGAGAATGACAACTCTGAATTCAAAACAGCAACTATGGGTTAAATAGCCTCAGCAAACTGCAATTGGCTAAGTGTGGTGAGTACATATATGGCTAGGATGGGGTCTCAAGCCACGAATGGCAGCCTCTCTAGAGATGGTGTCTCGATAAAAACACTTAGTGTACTTGAACTACCGTAAACGTTGTTAAAAGATGTAAGAGCATCTGGTTGTGTAAAACCTTGCCTCAAATCATTATGAGAAATCCTTTGTCAGGCAGAACCCACCTTGCTTTGTTTGCAATTAATCACAGTCCTATGTAAGCAAAAAAAAAAACATGGTTCTATATATATATATATATATAGTGTTGGGCAGGTATTCTGCATTTTTGTCATTTTTTTTTTCTGGTTATTACAAATATTTTTTTTCTATTCACAGGCACTTGCCAAGACAAACTACGCATGCTTTTTCGCATGTATGATTTGGATTCAAATGACTCATTAAATAAACTTCAGTTGACAAGAATGTTCCAGTAAGTTTGTAGAAAATTTCACATTGAGTCTCTGAAATAATTTTCTCGTCAGTCCATCTTACTCATCTACAAATCTACCATTCATCAGTGCATTGAATACTGTTGCTATATCTGGCCTGGTGCCCCTGCTGTTCATCTCGAGGTTCTTGACAAAATCCAAAGAAGGATCTGCAATGTAATCGGTCCTGACTTGGCATCTCAACTTCAGTCACTTTTTCACTGATGTGATATGGCTTCCCTCTGTCTTTTCTACAAATATTTTCATGGCAGCTGCTCTGATAAGCTTTTTTTCCCTTGTGTCCCAACTACATGAATTTAAGCATGCTACTAGATTGGCATCTAGGTCCCACTCTTTTACTGTTGAAATACTTAAATGCAACTACCACTTCTACTCCAACAGTTTCTTTTCTGGCACTTCCCAACAGTGAAACTCCCTTCCTCTTACTTGCTTCTCTTAGAATTACAATCTTCAAAAATTTAACTGCAACATCAATCGCCATCTTCTGTTGTCTTGAATCCCATTCATCTTTTATCTTTTCATCCATTTCCACTATACCCAGCTTTTTCTCTCACTTTCACTCTCTGTAACCCCTTGTGTACTTGTGGCACACCTGCTTTACTTGTGGTGAAATGAGTCAAAAAAAAGTTTTAAAAATAATAATTATATACCTGCAATTGTTAAAAATTTACACCTTCCTAGTTTTATTCTTTGACCCCATTCATTTTCTGTTTATATAATTGGGGTCTGTAAAACTCCTGTTAAGTAATGCTTGTTTTTAAAAGACCCTGAGTCAAATCGGTGCAGTGCTACATCCCCCACCCAATCTAGTGGGTTGATTGGGGCTCCCAGGCAGTGTTTTGTGACTTTAACTATCTTATCAACATTTGCTTTTTTCTACCTACATTTATATGTTACAAATTAAACTAAGTACAACTAACTAGTAAAGGATGAAACATTTTCACGGATTTTGACATCATTACGGGTTCATTTTCTATCCCTTTTTTTTTTCTTTTTTTTCGTTTTTTTTTTTTTTTGTCCAAATCCATGAATTTGTTTTGCTCATGTTAAGTCTCAAAAAAACACAATTCACTATTTTTCTATCCGTAATGTTGACTGTGTTAAAATCATGCCACTTTTTAACATAAAAATCCCAAGTTGATGTTAAAAAAAAAAACAAAGAACATTCATTATTTTTTATCTGTCATGTTGAATGTGTTAAAATTTATTCAACTTATTAACAAGAAAAAACAAGTTCATGTTAAAAAATGACACAAAACATTGTTGATTTATTTAAAATGGAATGATCTTTTATGACATTTTTTTCTCCGTAAGGATTGCCCTATTAGAGAGTTACTTTAAGAGGTAGCTTATATGGATAGGAAGGGAAGATAATGGTTGACTCTAGACTTGAACAGGTTAAGATTGTAGTGATTGGAGAAACATCCTCTTCGGAGTTTGTTCCACAGAGCAGTGGTTCGCGGAGGAAAAGCTGTTTGAGTGGTACTTGCTTCTCACCAGTGGGATACAGAAGGAATGTAGGTGGTTTACTACAATGTAAGTGGCATGGTGGGTCCTATCCATGAAGGCTAGACCAGCCTGAAGCAAGGAATGTAGTTCATCTAAGCACTTTCTATGGAAGTAGCAATAGAGCAGTGAGAGGCTCACCACATCCCACCTCTGAGAAAGAGGTTGGGAGTAGAAAATAATTTGTCTCCCACAAGGACTTGGCAACGCTTTTGAACTCTAATTTGTATTTAGATACATTGCATTTATTTACTATTTTTCTAGTTGAATTGTTTACCTATATTTCATATGATCCATTATTGTACATAATTAGGTTACAGTGGCAAACTCGTATCAGTACAGACACAAAAGAGGTCTCAGATCACATGCAGACATTTTGGCATTAGCAGCAGGACAGTTTGGTATGTCTACATACAGGCCTCTTTGCAACTGGTCAAGATCCTGGTCATTTTAAGATGCCTCATGCCAATAAAAGCAGGGGGGAAAACCAGTAAAGCACTTGGCAAGACTCAGTGTCTTGTGAAGCTGGTCCCATGGGCATTTTTGTTCCTCAAATTGCTGTGTTTGCAATAAGTGTTTATTTTTGTTTACTCCTATCTCTTTCCCCTCTCTGCCTATTTACCCCTGTAGTTGGAGGGAGAGCAATTAGCTAGGTGCCCCCCCCCCCCGCAATCTCAACACACTCTTTGTTTACATTGCAACAGTTACAATAAAATTTGTATTTTTTATGAATACATCCTTATGAAAATGAAGATGTTGTAGAGTATGTATGTGCATGCATACATGCACATATATATATATATGTGTGTGTATGTGTGTCGCAAAACAATTCCAGTAATGAAAAATATATATATATATAATAAATGTGAATGTCACTGTGTCACACTTTTCACCTTTACTCGTAGAGGCCATAGCCCAATATATCCTACCATTTTAGAATCAGGCTGACTCTGTGAGCAGATTCAAAATATTCCAGAACAAATCCAGAGGCGCAATCCTGAAATTTTGGATTCCCCAGTTTTCATTACTGCAATTGTTTTTGGATTCACATATACACACACACATATATGTATGCACACACACACACACACACACACACACACATATATACATACACTACTCACATGCATTTTGTTTAAGACGACTCACAAGGTATTGCTATTAAGCTTTTTATTTAAATTTTTTTATGTTCATACAAGTGTTTTCTTTTATGGACGCAAAGTGTGTAAAAACTGTCCAAATATTCTGCAATTCTGAGTGCTTTCAGCTATACTTTTAGCTATTATCAAGGATGATTTTATTTTTACTTTTTTACTGGTTGTATGGGTTGTGTGTATGTTTCTAGAGTTATAGGGATGTTTTATTTTATAAACACAGTCAGCACATTGTGGCCATGTTCATAGTTAGTGTTGACATTTCATTTTTATTATGAGGACTTCCACTATATTTAATCTTTTTTCACTTGTGGATGAAGCTATTATGCTTGTATTTTCTACTAGTATGTTTTGGATGGCGACTGGTAGTTTTGTGTGTGTGTTTAAATGAGTTCTAATGGAGCTGTGGTCAGCTAGGTGTAACATAAGTCATCTGGATAGTAGTGTGACTAATGTAATTATTTATGAGCTTGGTTTGATCTGGAACACAGTTCCTTTAAAGGCATTTAAACTTGTAAATAATATTGGTTCTTTGTAGTTTTGATTTTGCAGGAATGTTGTTATTTTTTAAGAATGTGGTTAGCTGTTTTAAATTTTTAGTAATAGATAATTTTTTTTGTTGTTTAGGTCAGATGAGTAAGTTTCATAATGATGATTAAGTACATCCACATCAGTAGAAGTGTTAACTTTTATTTTGTTTATTGATTAAATTTATGAAATTTGTTTGTTTTTTCAGGTCACTTCTTGAGATGAGTCAAAGTAAATTAAATGAAACTGAACTTAATTCTTTGATGGATTCAATGATTAAAGAAACAGGATTAGAAGGGAAAACTGAATTCAACTTTGAAGATTTTTGTCATATTCTCTCACCACAGATGGACAAATTATGGAATTGTACAATTGACTGGAAAGGTAATTAAAATAATGATGAATCCTATGTTTGACTGTATATGAGAAAGGTTTTTTTTTTTTTTTTTTTTTATGAAGACCACAAACAATTTTCTGGGAAAGCAGGGTTTAGCCAAGTGTCCCTTTATCCTTTTGCCACAGAGCAAAGCAGACCTTTTGTAAAAAATAATTTTTTATGACTCGCTCACTCTTTTTAATTGAGCCTTGTTTTGGTCTAAGAACCACCAGGACAGGACAGTGAAGGCGTGGTTAAAAATGTGAAACATATTTTCTTTTTTTTTCCTTTTTTTTTTTCTCTTTTTTTCCTTTTTTTTTTCTCTTTTTTTTCTTTTTTTTTCCTTTTTTTTTCCTTTTTTCCTTTTTTTTTCCTTTTTTTCTTTTTTTCCTTTTTTTTTCTTTTTTTTTTTTAAACTTTAAATAACCAGGAGATATTGATTTCACTTTTACCTTTTTTTCTATTCCTTCTTGATATAATGGAATAACCTGTCACCCCCATAAGTGACTACACTATAGGTAGTAACTACCTATAGATATCTGTAAGTCAACGGACTACAGAGACTAGCTGCGACCTGTTCCAGCTATTCAGTCGAACTCTCTGCCTTCGGGCAGAGAGGAACTCTGACGAGGCTCTGCTGAAGGGCAGTCTCATTTGGGGAGGTAGACTGACCCTGAACCCGTTTCTATGGGTTCAAATAGGGAATGTTTTGGGCTGAGCCTACGGGCTTGGAAAACCCATGTTAAACCCGGCCTTGTGCCACATGCAACCCTCGTGGCGGGGTAGCTAGATATCCTAGCTGGGATCTGTTGAGTACAACTCAGACTTACACGAGAACTACCAACCTTCCAATAGTAGCACTCACTACTGGATTGACTTGCGACGACCTTGTGCATAACTGTTACCTTTATTCTTATTGTATTGGTTTTTTACAATAAACCTTTACTTATTTTATCCACCGTGTTTGTCAAGTATATATTCCTATTAGCACATAATATAACACTTCTAATCTTTTTCTTTTTTTCCTTCTCATTGCTTTGAGGCCTTTTGATACCTGAATCAGTTTTACAATGATCAATAGTTAAGCATTTTCTTCCTGTTTTTAAAAAATGTGGGAGTGCCAACAGGATACAACACCTTTTATTACAAATTTGTAAAATTCTGATATTTAGAAAAAAGAAAATAAAAAGTGCATCTTATATTCCATGAACTACAATAGATTTTTATGATGTCTTTCTTGTCTTGAAAAATAAATTTCTGATAAAAATAAATCTTAATTTCGTTTTCAGCTCCCAAAGCATGTTTCCCTGCAAAAAAGAATTTGTAAGTTAAAATTCCTTTGATTAATATTTTTTTTAAAAGTTTTGTCTTTTTCTAATAAAATATTTTTGTCAATGTTTAACCTTCATACCGAAAAAGGAAAAAGATGGCTATTCCCTTGACACCGCTATTACTGTATACACTTTTAACTCCCTCAGCACTGTTTATTTACAAGATTATAAGATACATGAATCCAGTAGATCTGGGCACCAAACTGTTAATCCGTTAATTGCTTTAATTAACAGAGTTAGCATTTTTGTCAATGATTCAATCCCTAAGCCAACTTTGAATGTCATCATGGCATCTCAAGAACTTGAATCTGTTGATATTGTCAAAGTTAAAACTGCCACTGCCACTAGACATCAGCAGGAATAGGCTCAGAACTTAACGTTAACGGTTTATCGATAACTTCCATTACATTTTTAAAGAGCTAACTGATCAATGGTTAACTAATTGACAGTTAATGAAGTTATTTTTTTGACTAACAGTGCCCACCTGTGATGATTCTCAAAGTCAACTTAAAAGTCAAATCATCAACAAAAAAGACAACTTCATTAATCAACAATTAATGATTTAGTCCCCAGCTCTGGAATCAAGTACAATGTGAAATTATTTACCTTTTTATAAAGAAATAAATTTGAAAAATCTTTTTATTCAAAAATTTATAAAAATGACAAAATTATCAAAATAACTAAACCAACTACAATACAATATTTATTATTTACTATTTTATAAAGATTTTTTATTTATCATTTTATAAAGAAATAAATTTGAAAAGAAATCTTTTTATTCCAAAATTTATTAAAAAATTACTAAATTATCAAAATATATAAAACAACTACAATGCAATATTTATTATTTACTATTTTATAAAGATTTTTTATTTACCATTTTATAAAGAAATAAATTTGAAAAGAAATCTTTTTATTCCAAAATACAAAATTATCAAAATATATAAACCAACTACAATGCAATATTTTATTATTTACCATTTTATAAAGATTTTTTATTTACCATTTTATAAAGAAATAAATTTGAAAAGAAATCTTTTTATTCCAAAATTTATAAAAAATTACAAAATTATCAAAATATATAAACCAACTACAATACAATATTTATTATTTACCATTTTTATAAATAAATATGAAAACAATTTTTTGTAAGATAAAAATTACAGACATTCTGTAATTAGACACAATGAGGAATTTATACAATGAATAGGGAGATAAACTCTCAAAATATTGAGTGTTGTTGTCTCACCTAAAATCTAAAATGTTTTGTTCATTGGAATAAAGAAAAATGTATAAATCTACTTTTATATGTTTGGGTTTTATTAAAATTCTAAACATCACTTCTTTTTTGTAATTACGGTTACTTGTTATATGTTTATTTAGATTTTCTTGTTCGGACATTTTTATAAGTTTATGAATAATATATTTTTTTTTTATAAAATGGTAAGTAATAAATCTTTATAAAATTGTAAATAATAAATATTTCATTATAGTTTGTTCACATATTTTTATAATCTTGTAAATATAAAATTATACTATTAAATAAGCAATCTAATAAATAAATAGTGTTTGTTGTCAGTTCTCAAGAATAAAGAAAATGTATAAATCCACTTTTATATGGTTGGGTTTTATTAAAATTCTAATCATCACTTTAAAAAACAAACATTACTGAGGGAGTCAAAAGTGTGTACAGTAATAGCAGAGTGTCAAAAGAACAATCATCTTTTTGATGCACTGTTTTTTTGGCAAGCATGAAGGTTAAAGATCGCCATATTTTGTTTATTTTCAACATATTTGATCTTATAAGTTGGCAGGCATAGAGAATACAATTAAAAATAATTGGAACATGTTTATGTTTAAATCTTTTTACACAATATTTCCAAGTTGAAATGGCTGCTTGATTTTGAAATCAGTTGTATAATAAAATTCAGTTTGTTCAAATAAAGTTTGTTACTGAAGTTCAATATTATATTGTTTGTTACTGAAGTGTTTATTGCATTCAAAAGTAAATTTGCAAGTGCTGGGATGTGGGTCTAGTAATATTTGGACTCATTACATCTTGCTGAAGGGAACTATACCAGAATAGTGTACATTTGGACTTATATCTTGCTGAAGGGATTCATCCAGAATAGTGGATATTTTTACTAAGTACATACTGTGGTAAGGAACTATACCAGAATAGCACATATTTGGACTCATCACATTGTGTTAGAGGGAACTATACCAAATTAGTTTATATTTGTATTCATTACATCCTGTTGGAAGTAACTATACCAGAATAGTGTATATTTCGGCTCCCTCATGTCCTGGAGGGAAATATATCAGAATAGTGTATATTTGGATTCATCATGCCCTGTTTGAAGGATCTGTTATGGTCCAAAATGATAATGATATTTCATCATTCTAAAAATAACCTTGTTATCAGTGATGATAGGAAAGAAGGATATTTCATCATCCTACCCTCATCATTATAAAAATGGCACTTCCACCACTAGAGTCAGTAGAGTAGACTAGGGTACCCGTAGCAGTATAGAAAGACACGTATAGGAAAGAAGGATATTTCATCATCCTACCCTCATCATTATAAAAATGGCACTTCCACCACTAGAGTCAGTAGAGTAGACTAGGGTACCCGTAGCAGTATAGAAAGACACGTCTAGCCAGTGCTCCATGAAGATCAAAAACAGATGATTTCCAAACGCCATCCTCACAAACAAAATTCTCGGAACCAAACCAAGTAAGCACTGACTTTTAAACAAAAAAGACAGTGAGAACATCTTTACATGCACCATACCAATATTCTGCAATTCTCATCACAAAAAGAAAATACAAATTCTTGTTATTTATGCCAATATGTGTCTCAAGGTTTTATTGTTGTATGTTTTATGGATTTTAATTTCTGTCACCAACCTCAAGACCTCACCCTGTTACAGAACTCTACCAGATTAGTGTATATTTCTACTCATCACGTCCTAATGAGTTAGAAGCCATTGTTAAAGTGCAAGGTAAATAACATGATCAGAATTAATCAAGTTCCCAATGAAAAGAAAAATGGTCAAAAAGATGAAACGGCAGCAATCATGCAAGCAAGCAAACAATATAGTTAAAGCAAATCAAAATTGATAAGAAGGGAAAAAAATTCACAAACTAGAAGTTGGTGTTTGTACACAAATGCAAGGTTGACCAAGCGAACACAGTATGTCTGTCTAGTAGTTAAGGCAGATCTGAATGGAATAATGTCAAAACGCTAGCTGTCCCATTTTATTGGCTAAGAAAAATATCCCAGCATGCATTTTGTGTCTTTCTGACTATAAGAGGGGGAAAAGGAAACTTTGCAATCATTCCCATTTTATTGGGAAATCAACATGTCCCATTGGAATGAACTCTACCAGAATAATTTATATTTGGACTCATCACATCCTGTGAGAAGGAACTGTATGACACTAACATGTATTTGAACTTTTCTTGTATTATATGTGTGTGTGTCTATCAAAATTGTTGTTGAAAAATGTTAGTCGTATTTGAAGAATTGTTTTCTGTTATCACTTTAAAATTGTTAGTTATTTATCTATTTGTATGACTGTTTATATAGATTTGGAAAGGCTCCAGGTTAGGGCTCAGAAATGTTTTTTGGTCATGCATTTGATTGAACATAAAAAAAATATTTGACTGCCAAATTTTTACTCCCTGGTTCTCTATTTTCTTTTAATTTCTTGTACAATTTTAATCAAAGGTCACCACTTTTGTATTGACTTTTAGTTTGTTTTTTTGTTTTTTAAATTTTCTATCCTTTTATTTATTTCTTACTCAGGTTTAATGTCTATATAAATATCTAGATCTGTCTATATCTCTGAAATGAGGTATTATGATTATTTACATTATTCGGACTGTTATCCTCATCTTCATTGCCATATTCACAACGTTTCGGCTGTTGTATGCTCTGGCCTTCTTCACGTGATTGGAATTTTGAACCGAACCCCTTATTTCGTCCACCTGGGTAGATTATCACAGAGTTAAGTTAAAGGAAAACAACTGAGACATCCAGAAGAGGCATAGCACGTGGAACTAGAACAACCTACCCTGGTGGATGAAATAAAGGGTTTGGTCCAAAATTTCAATTACCTGAAGAAGACCGGAGCGTACAACGGCCGAAACATTGTGAATATGGCGATGAGGATAACAGTTCAAATAATGTAAATAAGTTTTTTTTTTTTTTTTTTCTAATCTTTTATTTCTTTCTTACTCAGGTCAGAAATTAAAGTTGATAGTATTAAAAAAGATCCTAATGCTGACAATAAGCTGTATAGCAATTTTACCGCCTTTGAGAAATATTCCCCGTTCAGATCCAAGCTGAAACATTTGCGGCATTTCTTGGAGAACAACAAGCAACATATTTTTTTCATCATCCTCTTCTATGCAATTACATGTGGACTTTTTGCTGAACGATTTTATTGTAAGTAAACCTTTATTTTTTCTCCGAGTCATAAATCCAAAATTATTATTCGATCAATTATTTGGATCAATATCCATCAATTTACTGTTTTGAATATAGTTTCAATCAATTTATACTTCAAATTTCCTCAAAAACAATAAATATCACCAGGCATTCTTATGTACGAGTGGTGAAAGGATTAAATTATTTTCTTCAGTTTCAACACCCCAGGGCATGGTGTTTATTTGGCATGACACACTTATTCTTCTTCAAATAATTTTATCTGCTGAACAAATATTTTGTTCCTGGAACCAAAAAGTCCTTTATGTGACTCCCCCAGCTATGGGTTAAATAGTAGGAATTGTCTGGAAAAATCATTGTATCCCCCAAAAGATGTTAATGCAATATTCATTTTAAAAGAGAAAAAAATATTCCTACAATCACAAATATGTTCCAGCTTTAAATAACCCACAAAGGGTTGATAAGACATAAAAAACAAATCAGATCAATCGAAACATCCCAAATGAAAATTTATATGAACTGGCACACTTAAAATAAGTGCCAAATATATGAACCAACTACAATACAATATTTATTATTTACCATTTTATAAAGATTTTTTATTTACCATTTCATAAAGAAATAAATTTGAAAAGAAATCTTTTTATTCCAAAATTTATAAAAAATTACAAAATTATCAAAATATATAAACCAACTACAATGCAATATTTATTATTTACCATTTTATAAAGATTTTTTATTTACCATTTTATAAAGATTTTTTATTTACCATTTTATAAAGATTTTTTATTTACCATTTCATAAAGAAATAAATTTGAAAAGAAATCTTTTTATTTACCATTTTATAAAGATTTTTTATATACCATTTTATAAAGATTTTTTATTTACCATTTCATAAAGAAATAAATTTGAAAAGAAATCTTTTTATTCCAAAATTTATAAAAAAAATTACAAAATTATCAAGGAGTTGAAAATTACCCACTGGCCTGACAATGGCTGTTGTGTTTGATACTTTAGAGTAATGAAAGGCTCTAAATTATCTACAATCACCAAATCAGATGACTTTAATCTGTACAAATTTGAAAAAGTAATTTATTAAGATGTGCCGTATGATGCACAAATATATGATTCATATGTTGGTTATAAAACACTCACCCTATCATATAGATTAACTTGCTATCTATATGGTGAAATTGCCATTTGTGTGCTTAATAATGAACATAGACTACTGGTAAACAATATGTGTATACTATACAACATTAATTGCAAATAAAGGCTTCAAATTCTTAAAACTTATATCATAAAATTAAGAAAATAATTGGTATTATGATTGGAATACCAATTTGGAAAGTATGTCAGTATAAAAATTTTCCAGTGATTGTTTAAGGACATATCACATTAAAACACTGGTTCTTGTAGGATCTCCAAAGTTAAGCAAGAACAAGCATCGTCAGTACCTAGAAGGGTGACCACTTATGAATGCCAGGGACTGTAGCCCAGTCCCAACAACTATTCATTTCCAGGCATTTCCAAAATAAATAAAAAACATAAATATACAAAGAATATTTACATTGTTCAGACTGTTGTCTTCATCTTTGTTGTCATCATTCACAACATTGCGGCCATCGTATGCTCAGGCCTTCTTCAGTTGATATTTGTTGGAATTTCAAACTGAACCCTTTATTTATTCCATTGGGGTAGATTGTTCAAATTCCACATGCCATGCCTTTGGATGTCTCAGTTTTAGTTAATTCCTCTTGATAACTCAACTCTCCAAGTTTTTGTTCTCTCTACTGAGGCCTTGGATTGAACTCACAGCTCTTTGGGTCAGGTCACATGACCCAGTGGATAAACGCATTTTATTGGTTGATTGATCCAAAATACACACATACACACACACACATATATATATATATTAATGCATGTTTCATTAAATAATATAGACAAGTTTTGTCTATTTATTTTAAGCAAATTCCTTTCATATTGTCTGATAAGCTTAATAACATTATCATTGAAAGACAAAAGAAAATCACCATATTGATACATATTTTTTAATCCTATCTAAGCTTTCGCCTTACATAAGCCATCATCAAAGATGACAATTACATTACAATAAATTAAACAATGCGCGGACATAGCAACAATGATAGTCTGTTTTGTTTGCATGGAAGATTTCCAAGCAACGATAAACTTGTGCATACGAGATGCTGGAAGCAAAAATCACACCGTGGCCCATGACAACACACATGACCACATGAGAATGAAAATGAGAAATGTTAAGTATGAGAAGCCTTTGGTTCTTCAGCTAGATCCAAAATTAATTGTTTTAACTTTGTGCCTCAAAATATTGACTGAAATACATTTCATTGATATTCATAATAAGGAAGAAGAAAAATAAAGAAAGAAAGAAAGTAAAAAAAAAAAAAGAAGAATGAAATAAAATTCACGAAGCAAGTCAGTCTACATAGATCTAAGCCCTATCTTCAGGTGTTACGTAGAGATTCTACCCAGCACCTGAACATTGTGCATGAAACTCTGAGTTGTGCTACCAGTGAGGTATAATATGTATGTATATTAATATATACTTAATAGCTCTTTTATATTACATTGAGCACTATTTTATTAACACCAGCTCTCAATGTGCAATATCTTATATTCATATATATATATATATATATATATATATATATATATGTATGTATATGTGTGTGTGTACCTTAGACTTTTTGAGTAGTTACATGTCTACTTATCATCTCTCAGTTGCGTCTTTGTCTTTGGACAGAGTGCGCTCAGGGTTTTCTCTGTCAAAGAACGGAGGGAGCAACTGAGGAAAATAATACTGAAGAGGTGCCCAGCTCTGGGGAACAGCTGCCTGAGGATGCACCCTCCCATTGCACCAGAAGGAGGGATCAGTGCTCAGGGGAATTTTTGTTCCTGTCCCAGGTGTATGCACTCGGGTCCCCACCTAAAAAATAGACCTTGTGTCACATCTTGTCCTAGTGGGTAGACAGAGTAAATACCATGTGTGTGTGTGTATATATATATGTATGTGTGTGTTTCAAAGCTATAACTGCTGTGCATTTCAATTATTTTTATTACAAATTCTTTTTTCAGATTATACAGTTGAACGTGAAAAGAGTGGTCTCCGCCAAATAATGAGTTATGGCCTAAGTGTCACTCGAGGAGCAGCTGCTGGGATGTCTTTTACATATTCCCTTCTTCTGATCACAATGTGTCGGAATTTCATCACCTTTTTAAGAGGAACTTTCCTTAACCTTTACATTCCATTTGATTCACATGTTGCATTTCATAAAATTGTCGCCTGGACAGCACTTGCTTTTACTGGTAAGTAAACCAGTCTTACCGATCTTTGCATATTCACTTGGCTTTTTTCTCAAAAGTAGGAGTAGGAGTTAAGTTTTTTATGAAAAGATTCATGGATATTTATAATTTATTATAGTTGATAGCATTTACATTTAATATTCATTTATGTGTAAATAGCCTGTAAAGATCCATCTCTTCTCACCCCAGCTATGGGTTAAATAATATTTGCTTATGGAAAAATAATTATCTTGAAAAAATTATTATTGTAATATTCATTTGTAAATAAAATAAAAAAAAAAAACATCCTTATAATCCAAAATATGTTTCAGCTTTAAATAACCTACAAAGGGTTGACAAGCCATAAAAAAACAGATCAATCAGCAATCTTTAACCTTCATGCCTGCAATAAAACAGTGTGTCAAAAGTATTTTTTCCCTTGACACTATTATTATTTTACCTATCTTCACTCCCTTGGCATTGTTGTTTTAAAAAGCGATGATTAGAATTCTAGTAAAATACAAACACGAAAGTGAATTTATACATTTTCCTTGTTCTTTGAGAATTTACAACAAAAATATATAAATGCTATTTATTCATTCAATTGTTTATTTACAAGAATAATTTTATATTTACAACATTATTAAAATGCAAACCAACTAATGGGATGTTTATTCATTTATCAATTTATAAAGAAATAAATATGAAAATTTAAATAAACAGATAACTAATTATGAACTTTCAAACCTTTTTTCATGCAGTAATTCATAGATACTTTTATGAAATTATGAATAAAAAACTTTTATTATTTATAAAATGTTAAATAAGAAATCTTTATGAAAGGTAAATAATAAATACTTTTATGAAATTATGAATAAAAAACTTTTGTTATTTATAAAATGTTAAATAAGAAATCTTTATGAAAGGTAAATAATAAATACTTTTATGAAATTATGAATAAAAAACTTTTATTATTTATAAAATGTTAAATAAGAAATCTTTATGAAAGGTAAATAATAAACACTTTTATGAAATTATGAATAAAAAACTTTTGTTATTTATAAAATGATAAATAAAATAAATACTGCATTATAGTTGGTTTATATATTTTAATAATTTTCATTTTTTTTAAATTTTTGAACAAAAAGATTTGCTTTCACAATCATTTCTTTATAAAAATGTTAAATAAGAAATCTTTATGAAAGGTAAATAATAAATATTGCATTGTATAAACTGCGAGAAGGCAGAATGCATGGTTGTGAGATAAAGGGGACAGCCCAAAATGCAAATTACAAATTGGGATGACAAAAATCAAGCAAATACAAAAATTTAAATATTTGGAAAGTGTTCTAACAGAGAACGGAAAATATGACATTGAAATCCGAAGACACATTGGGACGGCCAAAGATGCATTTGAAAAGCTAAGAGATAAAAAAACAAAACAAGTTCAATGTTGTTTAACTTTGGTGATCATACAGGAACCTGTTTCAACTTGATGTAGCCATAAACACTATGAAAAGTTATAAATGTAGACAATCATTGGCACACCATTTTTAGGGGGCATAAAAGTTAAAGTTTGCCAATAAAATTCTTGTCAAAAATAATTTTCAACACGTCTCCATTCTTTTGGTTTTGTACCCTTAAGAAATTTAATAAATACAGGAGTCTCTCTATTAATGTGCATTAGATTCATGCATTTTTGATTAGTGTGCTAAAATTTTTATATATCAAAATTAGGTTAGTGCATACATAGTACTTGAATAGTGCAGTAAAACATTCTTAAGTTTAACCATAGTAATTGAGGAGGCACGGTGAAGTAATGGATAGTGGCTCAGATTGAGGAATCGAAGAGCCGAGTTCAAATTCCAGTCGAATCCGTTACATTCACTTATATGCTAATACCCTTGGGAAAGGTATGAATCCTCTTCTTCTCCCTGCAGCTATGGATAAATAGCAGGACAGACCGGGTTCTATAGCCTTGGATGGCAACTGGTCTACCGCAGAAAGAAATGACAACCTACTGCAGGAAAAAAATCTGCCTTGTCAGTTATGTTTTGTAATCCCCCACACATGTATCATGCATGGCACATAACTGACTGAAATTAAAATTTATTTTTTTATATTTACCGATTACTTAAAAATTATATTGTTATCTAAGTAACTACAGTAGTGTTAAAAAAAAAAGGACAGTTATAAATAGATAAATTTTATAATTTTTTTTTTTTTTTTTTTTATAAGAATTTCACCCCAAGCAAGGTGGGAGTGCCACTAGCACGCAAGGGCTTACAGAGGTTGAGAGCAAGAGTAAAGAGGGGGGTGTTTGAGTAAAGGATATAGAGAAGGACGGGAATCAGAATCAAAGCATCAGATGTCGATTGACATTACATTTGAATATTTGAAGATTATAGCTATCAGGGAAGAAAGTAAGAGGAAGGGAGTTCCACTGTTGTGAAGTGTTAGAGAAGAAGCTGTTGGAGTAGAAGCGGCGGTTACATTTAACTGTTTTAACAGTGAAAGGGTGGGACTGAGATGCCAACTTAGTAGCACGCTTAAATTCATACAGTTGGGGTACCAGTGAAAGTAGCTCATCAGAGCAGTTGCCATGCTAATAATAAAAATACATATTTGAATATTTGTCTCTATTAAAATATTTTTTAATATTTTTATATATTTTTTTTTTTTTCATGTTTAGTTTGAATGTCTTAAAAGGAAATTTCTGATTTTTTTTTTTTTTAACAAAAAAAAAATGTACAATTTAATTAGGAACAGAAATTTACATTTTTTTTTTTTTTTAAATATTGAAAATTTCCAAAAATGGAAAATATTGATAACATAGGGTTCTTTTAAAAAAAATTAAAACTATTAGACCCGGAGGCACAGTTACCCAATTTATACCCTATTGAAAATATATAGAATTTAATAAAAAGAAAAGTGGAAAGTAAAGTCTTTTAAAATGTCAATGAATTAAAAGAAGAAATTATAGATATTTGGAATAACATTGATAAAAAATTTAATTTTTAATATGAAGAACAGAAGAATACAATGCAGCAAATGACCCGAAATAAGATTTCATAAAAATTAGATGAATAAACATAAATATTAATAATAGTATTTGTATTGCATCTTCTTATACGTACCTGTATTTTAATTAAGAAGTACACTAATTAGAAATTAATTATGAATAAGACTTAAATTTGAGGTACAAATTACCATATATACTTGCGGATAGGCCGCACTTTTTTTACCAAAAAATTTCACAAAATATTAGGCGTGCAACCTATCCACTCAACATAAATGTAAAACAACACTACCTTTTTTTTATCATGATTTCTGAGAAATTGAAAATGATACCCATAAACACTAAAGCTGTGGGTTTTCTCCTTATAGAAACAATTTATCTATTGTATATACTGACTCACTGCTTTAATCTTACCTCATGCTGCTAGATTCACATATCCATCACAATAAATAAATAAAATTATGATATATTCATTGATCCATCAGTCACTGTTCGGTCGGGGCCCTCGCCCTAGACTGATATAGAAACCCTGAACATGCATACTTAAATTAATGAACCTTGTGTAGATGTTTATTGACAAAGGAAAAATAGTCCCATGATTCATCCTGCAAAATATATTTTGTCAAAGATACGCTGGAAAATATGACTTAAAGAAATGAAATATATTCTTTATGAGATAATTTTCTTTAATGGTTGTTTCATATAACATTAAAAGGCGTTCTTAAGTGTTATTTACAAGTAACAATGTGCATGAATCTAGTACCAAAAACGTTTGCACTATTTTGCATTGTGCAGCGATATTGTTGGTAGACAAATTTATAGTTTATAATTTTAATTGTTGCAAACCCTAATCATGATTAAAAGAAAGAGTTATGAAGCGGGTGTTAAATTGAAAGTCGTAAATTATGCAGAAGAACATGGAAATCGGTCAGCAGAAAGGCAGTTTGGAGTTTCAGGAAAGGTTGTCAGAGGACGGGGAGAAAGCGGAAAGATCAGCTTAAAGAAATACCGAAATCAAAGCAAGGTATTCAGTATCTCGATATCAAAATATGGAAAAAGAATTGTATGATAGGTGATGAGGAGTTGAATGGCTACTACGAAATGGACAATGATGAAAACCTATTTAACTGATGAATAAATGAGAATGATGTTTGACAGCGATGATAGTGAAGAAGAATTCTTGGGATTCAGTTCTGAATGAATTTTAAAACTATAACTTCACATATAAATAGATAAACACTTTTTTCTAGATGTACCATAACATTTTCTTTTTCTTTTTTTTTTTTTTTTTTGTCAAGTTGACTCGATATAAAAATGATATGTGGTAAATATAAAAATACCAGTACAACAGTTCCTTTTGTTTACATGATGATATGACAAAATATATTTTAACTGCAAAAGTGTACTATTAAAGATTGTAAGTTTTGAAATAAAGGTAGATATCTGGAAATTCTTATGCTTAAAAAAGGCTAACTCCCCAGATTATAGTGCAACCTATCTGTGAGTCAACAGTAAATCATCAATTATTAAGACATAAAGTAGGGGTGTGACCTATCCATGAGTATATACGGTACATCATTTCCTATAAGTCATATTAGATTAGTGTGTATATTTTAATGTACACATTAACTGCCCTAATCAAGGGATTCATGTATATAATGTTATTTGTGGCGAAAATACTTTAATACAAACTTATAATACAATTCCAGTTGAGTTCATTACATTCACTTGCACACTGGTGAACAGCCCCGTAGAAGCAAGCGAGCCAGAGTGGCTTGTATCTGGTGCATAGAAAAATAAGTAGCGTGCGGCACGGGACATCAGCAAGTTTGCTCCGTGACAATGGCATTACTCTCCCGTCTAGTAATTCTAGCAGTATGTGCAGTAATGAGGGTTTTTTGTACAGTTTGGCATGCTTCCACCAATAGCAAGTCGTGTGCTGATTGGTCGAACTGGAGGAGGCTATTTGCTTGTGTAATTGAGAATAAAAGCCAAGAACGCTGATCGTTTGGTCGACTGCGGGCGTTGGCCTGGTAAAAGAGGGCTGGAGCAGTGAAAACGGGAGGGGACGACGACTATGCATAGTGACGTGTTCAGAAAGCGAGAACGGTGAATTGAACCCGCGTTATTTTGATTTGTACAAGTGATGTCATAACAGTACAGACTTATTTAAACAACACACACAAATACCCCTGGGCAAGGTATGAATCCATCTCTACCTCCCCTCAACTATGGGTTAAATAATAAAACTTGTATCTGAAAAAATAACTGTTCTTTCAGTCATTAAGAAATTGAAAATACATTTGCATTCTTTTCTCAGTAGTCTTCTTCATTGGGACGATTGTGTAGCGCTAAGATCATTTAATTTAATTTTTGGATTCTCATGTATCCTAAATAATTTACATCCCATAATTCATATATGGATTTGTCTTCATTGAAACAGAGTCTATTTCTGGACTCATAACCTGTAGAGTAAATGGCCATAGTTAAATGTAATTGGCAGAAATGCCCAACAAATAGAATTGGCAAAGTTTGCAATCAACAATAACAAAAGAAACAGAACAGGGCAAAAATAATACTAAACAAATAATATATGCAAGACAAAACTAGGCAAAGCAGTAAAAAGGTTCACAAACTAAGAATGGTGTCAACACACAAAAGGGGATGCAGACAAGTGATCACAGCGTTCTGGCTTCAAGACAAGAAAGAACAGAAATATGGCGGATGAGACCAAGAAGAGTCTTAAAATTATTGACTAGAAAGAAATCCCAGCATGCATCTGTACGTTTTGAGAAGGGAGATGCTTTTGCATTCCTTCCTATACAGGAGTGGAACCCACATTTCCAAAAATATTGTTAATACAATATTCACTTGCAAAAAAAAAAAAAATTATTATTACCATCCAAAATATGTTTCAGCTTTAAATAAACCACAAAGGGTTGGTAAACCATAAAAAACAAACATTTAATATTACAACATTATAAAGTTAGGCTATATACATGTACTGGTAGTCTATGGTGTATGGGTAAACATTAGTTCATCCACAGCAATATATAAAGATCTTGGAAGAGCTGAAACCCCACCCAAACACTTTTTGCTGAAAACAATTTTCCCTTCTTGGCGCCAACCTATGGCAATGAAATGAGCTGTATAATTTTTTTTCCAAAACAATAGTTTCTGAAACTTTTGTATTTATGTATAAGTCTTATATGTAAAAAAAAAAAATTTATAGGTCTCATTCCATAAAGCAAAAAAATTTATAGGTCTCATTCCATAAAGCAAAAAAATTTATAGGTCTCATTCCATAAAGCAAAAGAATTTATAGGTCTCATTCCATAAAGCAAAAAAAAAAATGTAATTTAAAACAAAAATATGTTCATTTCATGATAGGATCAGATTAAAAGTATAGGATCAGGAATCATTAAAACTCAATATCTGATCTAACCTCTCCCTCCCCCAACTTTTAGTAAATAAAGGGTTCAGGCAGAAATTTTCCGAAGGTTACCTAGGCAAGCACCTGATTGAAAACCAGAGGTCACAATGATTAAAATGTGATATTAACAACAAAAATGAGAACAATAGTTCAAGAGTAAATAATGGTAACTTCTCATCAAAGAAATTCAAACAAAAATTACAAAAAATGTTACTAAATTGTAAGTATGTCTGTTCATTTAATGCTAGATTCTTGCTGATTTTTTTTTTTTTTTTTCCTTGGAAGGAGTCGCTAGGGCACCAACATACTAAGCTGTCCAGCATTCTCCTCTATTTCAGTTGTGTGCCGTAGACTGGGTCCCCACAACTGGTTTCTTGGTGTGTTCATCATGTGGCATGTCTTTAGGCATTTATAGAAAAAAACCAAAAAAAAAACCCTTGAATTTTAAATGAAATTTGAGAAATTTACCAAGTAATCTCCCCTTATTTTAAAATTATTCCTATATAAATTCCATAAATAGGACGAGACTATTAGCATTAAACTTAATGCTTGCCTTTTTAATAGCCATTCCACAAGAGTTAAAACTTTTATTTATTTTTTTTTTTACAATATAAAACATGAAAATATTTTATAAATCTTACAGATTTATCCTTTTTGTACTATAACTCTTTATTATATTTTATTTCTTAGAAAATACAAGGTTCCCCCCCCAAAAAAAAATTGACATCATTTAAAATGTGAATATCTGAGCAACTACATGTCCCAGGCAAACGAAATTAAATAGGCTTCATGTTGAACAATAAAATATTTATTTATCAAAATCCAAACAAGATATTCAAAAGGATCTCGATTTTATAACCGATTACACAAAGCTTCACAAATGTTCAATATGTGCAGCACCTGTGACACGACACACATCAAGTCGGTAGTCCAGCTCTTGCCAAACACGCTGTAGCATGTCTTGCGTAACATTCTTCAGCACCTCAATGATTATCTCCTTAAGTTCCTCTTGACTTGTAGGAAGTGGATGGATATAGACCTGTCCTTTCACATAGCCCCATAGGAAAAAATTGCAAGGTGCCAAGTAGGTGAACATGGTGGCCATTTCAACAGGACATTGTTATTATCACTGACACGTGCGATCCATCTTCCTGGTAGATTCTCATTAAGATAAGTCTACACAGTTAGGTTTTACACATTTTGTTAAAATTTGAGATCATTTGAGTGAGAATTGGCTATGTTGTTCGACTACAAAATGATGTTAATTTCTTTTGGACACCCTTTGTGAGTGTAATATATATATATATATATATATATATATATATATATATATATATATATATTGATCACTGGCATGCCTGATCTATCTTCCTGGTAGATTCCTCATTGAGGAGTCCAAACAGTCAGCTTAGTTAGTTTTTACACATTTTGTTAAAATTTGAGATCATTTGAGTGAGAATTGGCTATGTTGTTCGACTACAAATTGATATCAATTTTGGGGATATACCCTGTATAATGAATTGCAAAAATGCTGTCATCTAATTTTGAACTTTTTTCTTCTTCTTCTTCAGCTTTTCATGTTGTTGGGTATGGTTTCAACTTTTATCATATTGCCATGCAGCCTACCAAAATTTTCTGTGTCTTCAAAAGCATTCACTTCCGGTGAGTCAACTAAATATTCTAAATCTCTTTTTTTTTTTTTTTTTTTTTTTTTTTACATTTCATAGTTGGTTTTTTTTTTTCATTTCATAGTTGTTTTTTTATTTTAAAAATTTTTTTTTTTTTTTTTACATTTCCTAGTTGTTTTTTTTGGGGGGACGGGGGTGCTGGGGTCTTGAGTAACCCATTTGTGTGTATTTCTTTCCCTATTTGTGTTCATTTTTTCCTCATTTGTGTTTACCCCCGCCCCTTTCTTTTTGTTTTATAAGGATTGATTTTTTTTTTTTTTTCTCTAAAGGCTACTTTTCTTTTGTTTTTCTTTTTAAATGATAATCAGTTTTTCTCTTGAGTCAGTTTCCTTTCTAATTTCTAAACTTCAATCAGCAAAAAATTCACAGAAATATCCATATTGAAAATTCCTGATTTTTGTTTTTTAGGTAGGATTAAAAATATCAATATTTCTATAGTACTCTTACTGTGTGAGCAGATATATTGAATGATAGTATTGGTCAGAGTGGTCAGATACTAAAAGACTAAAAATTAGTATCTTTAAAAAATTACTAATACTTTACTTTTGACAACTGTTGGTGCAAAATGTAAATATCGATTAAAGGGAAATAACTGGTTATTTTTTTAATGAAATGTCTAGTTCAAGGGAGACTAATCTGACTTCTTTCATGTCATTTTTGTTATTGGTTAGTACAGTGTTTCTCAAGCTTAAAAATTTTAAGCTAATGAAAATAACACAGCACACTTAGCAAAAATTTTTAAAATTAAATTTTTAAAGCGTATACATTTAAATGTTATGAAATAAAACAATAAATTTCTAAAAAATACTCACACAAATATGAATTTACTTTATTTCAATGTTTCTATTCAACTATTTGTGCAGCTTATTTTGTGTGAAAACTGTGCCTTGTGTTTTTTCGCAATTTCTTCAATATGCTGTTACAATATTTCATGACACACGAGTCTGTTGCAGCACAGTGGTTGAGAATCACTGGACTAGTAATATCAACTGAACTGAAAAAATGTTTTAATCAAAAACTAGTGACTAGTTCTTATTCATTGTTACATGATGGATCAATTTAAAAAGATTAGTGATTTTCATTTTGAACATATTTATTAAACTCATAGAAAATAAGCATTAAAATTCTTGGGTTCTATTTGGCTTCTAACACCAACCAATAATGCCAGTAGCAATGACCACTAACTTACACAAAAGGCAGGCTCATAACTCTAAATATTAAAATAAAAGAATAATTCATGGATTACTCTTGAGAAAATAAATGCAAAAATTTTCACATTTAGAAATAGTAAAGAATATCCTATTTTCACTTAGAGCAGAATGCAAGGTTATGTAGTGTGCAGTAGAAATACCTCCCACATAATAAGACATTAGCTAGATGGAGACACTATTACCACTAATGTGTTCGTATTATGTGGAAGGAATTTATGCCACACCCTATATGAATTATTCCTTTTCTTTAAGAATTTCAGTCATTATTCATTTTTCAG
Organism: Acanthosepion esculentum; assembly: GCA_964036315.1. NCBI lineage: Eukaryota > Metazoa > Mollusca > Cephalopoda > Sepiida > Sepiidae > Acanthosepion > Acanthosepion esculentum. Next base: position 68,739,073 of record OZ038513.1, on the reverse strand, counting down.
GCTGATACAACCCAATGGGCGGTTTTATCGAATCACCATCTCCATTCTATCAGGGCATTAGTTGTAAACTTTTGATTTTATACTAGTACAATGATAGATAACATATGAACATTTTTGTCTACCCAATTTCATTCACAATGTTTGGTCCAACAGAATAAAATTTCTAATAATCAAATTAAAGTATCTTTGAAAATATTTAAAATATGAAACATTTAATATAAATTAAACATTTCAAATATTTATCCTACAGATTTCTAATTTTTATTTGATTTTTTGTTTTTAAATGATAAAAACATTTTGAATTCTTCTTTATTTTCCTGAAGGAAACTGTAATACTTTTCATTATTTCTTAGAATAACTGAAAGAACATTTTCTAAATTTGTAAATTTCATCTTTTTTTTTTTTCATTTGGCAAAAATTAAAACCTTTTTATTTGCAAATATTGTGCCTTTCTTTTCAAATTTCCATGCATGACAGAGCTCTTGGCTCCAAATTTTTCATTCATTCATGGAACATATAACAATTGTTTTAGATACAGAAGTTGCCGGTCCTGGGTGCGACGATAAACTACATCCAATAGCAAGGCCTCTGATCAGGAGGTTTTGAGGAGCATGGAACTACTTCTTAATTGCTGATGTTCCCAGGTCTGCCCTGACCCGGGGTAGTAGCATCTGTTAGGGTCCCAGCTATGGGCAAATAGTTAACTTCTCCCCACCACCACCAAAAAAAATGGGGTCAAAACACTATGAAAGAATAAAAATAGGTTTTATTACCAGCAGTACATTTTTGAAAAAGAAAAATATTACCAGCAATACATTTTAAAAAAATATTACCAGTAATACATTTTTGAAAAAAGAATTATTACCAGCAATAAAAATCTTGTTGGCATTAAATAACTCATTGAGGTTGATACGCCGTAAAACAAAGCAAACCAAAGCAGCAATAAAAATCTTGTTGGCATTAAATAACTCATTGAGGTTGATACGCCGTAAAACAAAGCAAACCAAAGCAGCAATAAAAATCTTGTTGGCATTAAATAACTCATTGAGGTTGATACGCCGTAAAACAAAACAAACCAAAGCAGCAATAAAAATCTTGTTGGCATTAAATAACTCATTGAGGTTGATACACCGTAAAACAAAACAAATCAAACCAAAGCAGCAATAAAAATCTTGTTGGCATTAAATAACTCATTGAGGTTGATACGCCGTAAAACAAAACAAACCAAAGCAATAATAAAAATCTTGTTGCCATTAAATAACTCATTGAGGTTGATAGGCCGTAAAACAAAGCAAACCAAAGCAATAATAAAAATCTTGTTGGCATTAAATAACTCATTGAGGTTGATACGCCGTAAAACAAATCAAACCAAAGCAGCAATAAAAATCTTGTTGGCATTAAATAACTCATTGAGGTTGATACGCCGTAAAACAAATCAAACCAAAGCAGCAATAAAAATCTTGTTGGCATTAAATAACTCATTGAGGTTGATACGCCGTAAAACAAAACAAACCAAAGCAGCAATAAAAATCTTGTTGGCATTAAATAACTCATTGAGGTTGATACGCCGTAAAACAAAACAAACCAAAGCAATAATAAAAATCTTGTTGCCATTAAATAACTCATTGAGGTTGATACGCCGTAAAACAAAGCAAACCAAAGCAATAATAAAAATCTTGTTGGCATTAAATAACTCATTGAGGTTGATACGCCGTAAAACAAATCAAACCAAAGCAGCAATAAAAATCTTGTTGGCATTAAATAACTCATTGAGGTTGATACGCCGTAAAACAAAACAAACCAAAGCAGCAATAAAAATCTTGTTGGCATTAAATAACTCATTGAGGTTGATACGCCGTAAAACAAAACAAACCAAAGCAGCAATAAAAATCTTGTTGGCATTAAATAACTCATTGAGGTTGATACGCCGTAAAACAAAACAAACCAAAGCAGCAATAAAAATCTTGTTGGCATTAAATAACTCATTGAGGTTGATACGCCGTAAAACAAAACAAATCAAACCAAAGCAGCAATAAAAATCTTGTTGGCATTAAATAACTCATTGAGGTTGATACGCCGTAAAACAAAACAAACCAAAGCAGCAATAAAAATCTTGTTGGCATTAAATAACTCATTGAGGTTGATACGCCGTAAAACAAAACAAACCAAAGCAGCAATAAAAATCTTGTTGGCATTAAATAACTCATTGAGGTTGATACGCCGTAAAACAAAACAAACCAAAGCAGCAATAAAAATCTTGTTGGCATTAAATAACTCATTGAGGTTGATACGCCGTAAAACAAAACAAATCAAACCAAAGCAGCAATAAAAATCTTGTTGGCATTAAATAACTCATTGAGGTTGATACGCCGTAAAACAAAACAAACCAAAGCAGCAATAAAAATCTTGTTGGCATTAAATAACTCATTGAGGTTGATACGCCGTAAAACAAAACAAATCAAACCAAAGCAGCAATAAAAATCTTGTTGGCATTAAATAACTCATTGAGGTTGATACGCCGTAAAACAAAACAAACCAAAGCAGCAATAAAAATCTTGTTGGCATTAAATAACTCATTGAGGTTGATACGCCGTAAAACAAAACAAATCAAACCAAAGCAGCAATAAAAATCTTGTTGGCATTAAATAACTCATTGAGGTTGATACGCCGTAAAACAAAACAAACCAAAGCAGCAATAAAAATCTTGTTGGCATTAAATAACTCATTGAGGTTGATACGCCGTAAAACAAAACAAATCAAACCAAAGCAGCAATAAAAATCTTGTTGGCATTAAATAACTCATTGAGGTTGATACGCCGTAAAACAAAACAAACCAAAGCAGCAATAAAAATCTTGTTGGCATTAAATAACTCATTGAGGTTGATACGCCGTAAAACAAAACAAACCAAAGCAGCAATAAAAATCTTGTTGGCATTAAATAACTCATTGAGGTTGATACGCCGTAAAACAAAACAAACCAAAGCAGCAATAAAAATCTTGTTGGCATTAAATAACTCATTGAGGTTGATACGCCGTAAAACAAAACAAACCAAAGCAGCAATAAAAATCTTGTTGGCATTAAATAACTCATTGAGGTTGATACGCCGTAAAACAAAACAAACCAAAGCAGCAATAAAAATCTTGTTGGCATTAAATAACTCATTGAGGTTGATACGCCGTAAAACAAAACAAATCAAACCAAAGCAGCAATAAAAATCTTGTTGGCATTAAATAACTCATTGAGGTTGATACGCCGTAAAACAAATCAAACCAAAGCAGCAATAAAAATCTTGTTGGCATTAAATAACTCATTGAGGTTGATACGCCGTAAAACAAAACAAACCAAAGCAGCAATAAAAATCTTGTTGGCATTAAATAACTCATTGAGGTTGATACGCCGTAAAACAAAACAAATCAAACCAAAGCAGCAATAAAAATCTTGTTGGCATTAAATAACTCATTGAGGTTGATACGCCGTAAAACAAAGCAAACCAAAGCAATAATAAAAATCTTGTTGGCATTAAATAACTCATTGAGGTTGATACGCCGTAAAACAAATCAAACCAAAGCAGCAATAAAAATCTTGTTGGCATTAAATAACTCATTGAGGTTGATACGCCGTAAAACAAAACAAAGCAAACCAAAGCAGCAATAAAAATCTTGTTGGCATTAAATAACTCATTGAGGTTGATACGCCGTAAAACAAAACAAACCAAAGCAGCAATAAAAATCTTGTTGGCATTAAATAACTCATTGAGGTTGATACACCGTAAAACAAAACAAACCAAAGCAGCAATAAAAATCTTGTTGGCATTAAATAACTCATTGAGGTTGATACGCCGTAAAACAAATCAAACCAAAGCAGCAATAAAAATCTTGTTGGCATTAAATAACTCATTGAGGTTGATACGCCGTAAAACAAAACAAAGCAAACCAAAGCAGCAATAAAAATCTTGTTGGCATTAAATAACTCATTGAGGTTGATACGCCGTAAAACAAATCAAACCAAAGCAGCAATAAAAATCTTGTTGGCATTAAATAACTCATTGAGGTTGATACGCCGTAAAACAAAACAAACCAAAGCAGCAATAAAAATCTTGTTGGCATTAAATAACTCATTGAGGTTGATACACCGTAAAACAAAACAAATCAAACCAAAGCAGCAATAAAAATCTTGTTGGCATTAAATAACTCATTGAGGTTGATACGCCGTAAAACAAAACAAATCAAACCAAAGCAGCAATAAAAATCTTGTTGGCATTAAATAACTCATTGAGGTTGATACGCCGTAAAACAAAACAAATCAAACCAAAGCAGCAATAAAAATCTTGTTGGCATTAAATAACTCATTGAGGTTGATACGCCGTAAAACAAAGCAAACCAAAGCAATAATAAAAATCTTGTTGGCATTAAATAACTCATTGAGGGTGATACGCCGTAAAACAAAACAAATCAAACCAAAGCAGCAATAAAAATCTTGTTGGCATTAAATAACTCATTGAGGTTGATACACCGTAAAACAAAACAAATCAAACCAAAGCAGCAATAAAAATCTTGTTGGCATTAAATAACTCATTGAGGTTGATACACCGTAAAACAAAACAAACCAAAGCAATAATAAAAATCTTGTTGGCATTAAATAACTCATTGAGGTTGATACGCCGTAAAACAAAGCAAACCAAAGCAATAATAAAAATCTTGTTGGCATTAAATAACTCATTGAGGGTGATACGCCGTAAAACAAAACAAATCAAACCAAAGCAGCAATAAAAATCTTGTTGGCATTAAATAACTCATTGAGGTTGATACACCGTAAAACAAAACAAATCAAACCAAAGCAGCAATAAAAATCTTGTTGGCATTAAATAACTCATTGAGGTTGATACACCGTAAAACAAAACAAATCAAACCAAAGCAGCAATAAAAATCTTGTTGGCATTAAATAACTCATTGAGGTTGATACACCGTAAAACAAAACAAATCAAACCAAAGCAGCAATAAAAATCTTGTTGGCATTAAATAACTCATTGAGGTTGATACGCCGTAAAACAAAACAAACCAAAGCAGCAATAAAAATCTTGTTGGCATTAAATAACTCATTGAGGTTGATACGCCGTAAAACAAAACAAACCAAAGCAGCAATAAAAATCTTGTTGGCATTAAATAACTCATTGAGGTTGATATGCCGTAAAACAAATCAAACCAAAGCAGCAATAAAAATCTTGTTGGCATTAAATAACTCATTGAGGTTGATACACCGTAAAACAAAACAAATCAAACCAAAGCAGCAATAAAAATCTTGTTGGCATTAAATAACTCATTGAGGTTGATACGCCGTGAAACAAATCAAACCAAAGCAGCAATAAAAATCTTGTTGGCATTAAATAACTCATTGAGGTTGATACGCCGTAAAACAAAGCAAACCAAAGCAATAATAAAAATCTTGTTGGCATTAAATAACTCATTGAGGTTGATACGCCGTAAAACAAATCAAACCAAAGCAGCAATAAAAATCTTGTTGGCATTAAATAACTCATTGAGGTTGATACGCCGTAAAACAAAACAAACCAAAGCAGCAATAAAAATCTTGTTGGCATTAAATAACTCATTGAGGTTGATACGCCGTAAAACAAAACAAACCAAAGCAATAATAAAAATCTTGTTGGCATTAAATAACTCATTGAGGTTGATACGCCGTAAAACAAAACAAATCAAACCAAAGCAGCAATAAAAATCTTGTTGGCATTAAATAACTCATTGAGGTTGATACACCGTAAAACAAAACAAATCAAACCAAAGCAGCAATAAAAATCTTGTTGGCATTAAATAACTCATTGAGGTTGATACACCGTAAAACAAAACAAATCAAACCAAAGCAGCAATAAAAATCTTGTTGGCATTAAATAACTCATTGAGGTTGATACGCCGTAAAACAAAACAAATCAAACCAAAGCAGCAATAAAAATCTTGTTGGCATTAAATAACTCATTGAGGTTGATACGCCGTAAAACAAAACAAACCAAAGCAGCAATAAAAATCTTGTTGGCATTAAATAACTCATTGAGGTTGATATGCCGTAAAACAAATCAAACCAAAGCAGCAATAAAAATCTTGTTGGCATTAAATAACTCATTGAGGTTGATACACCGTAAAACAAAACAAATCAAACCAAAGCAGCAATAAAAATCTTGTTGGCATTAAATAACTCATTGAGGTTGATACGCCGTGAAACAAATCAAACCAAAGCAGCAATAAAAATCTTGTTGGCATTAAATAACTCATTGAGGTTGATACGCCGTAAAACAAAGCAAACCAAAGCAATAATAAAAATCTTGTTGGCATTAAATAACTCATTGAGGTTGATACGCCGTAAAACAAATCAAACCAAAGCAGCAATAAAAATCTTGTTGGCATTAAATAACTCATTGAGGTTGATACGCCGTAAAACAAAACAAACCAAAGCAGCAATAAAAATCTTGTTGGCATTAAATAACTCATTGAGGTTGATACGCCGTAAAACAAAACAAACCAAAGCAATAATAAAAATCTTGTTGGCATTAAATAACTCATTGAGGTTGATACGCCGTAAAACAAAACAAATCAAACCAAAGCAGCAATAAAAATCTTGTTGGCATTAAATAACTCATTGAGGTTGATACGCCGTAAAACAAAACAAACCAAAGCAGCAATAAAAATCTTGTTGGCATTAAATAACTCATTGAGGTTGATATGCCGTAAAACAAAACAAATCAAACCAAAGCAGCAATAAAAATCTTGTTGGCATTAAATAACTCATTGAGGTTGATACGCCGTAAAACAAAACAAAGCAAACCAAAGCAGCAATAAAAATCTTGTTGGCATTAAATAACTCATTGAGGTTGATACGCCGTAAAACAAATCAAACCAAAGCAGCAATAAAAATCTTGTTGGCATTAAATAACTCATTGAGGTTGATACGCCGTAAAACAAAACAAACCAAAGCAGCAATAAAAATCTTGTTGGCATTAAATAACTCATTGAGGTTGATACACCGTAAAACAAAACAAATCAAACCAAAGCAGCAATAAAAATCTTGTTGGCATTAAATAACTCATTGAGGTTGATACGCCGTAAAACAAAACAAATCAAACCAAAGCAGCAATAAAAATCTTGTTGGCATTAAATAACTCATTGAGGTTGATACGCCGTAAAACAAAACAAACCAAAGCAATAATAAAAATCTTGTTGGCATTAAATAACTCATTGAGGGTGATACGCCGTAAAACAAAACAAATCAAACCAAAGCAGCAATAAAAATCTTGTTGGCATTAAATAACTCATTGAGGTTGATACGCCGTAAAACAAAACAAATCAAACCAAAGCAGCAATAAAAATCTTGTTGGCATTAAATAACTCATTGAGGTTGATACGCCGTAAAACAAAGCAAACCAAAGCAATAATAAAAATCTTGTTGGCATTAAATAACTCATTGAGGGTGATACGCCGTAAAACAAAACAAATCAAACCAAAGCAGCAATAAAAATCTTGTTGGCATTAAATAACTCATTGAGGTTGATACACCGTAAAACAAAACAAATCAAACCAAAGCAGCAATAAAAATCTTGTTGGCATTAAATAACTCATTGAGGTTGATACACCGTAAAACAAAACAAATCAAACCAAAGCAGCAATAAAAATCTTGTTGGCATTAAATAACTCATTGAGGTTGATACGCCGTAAAACAAAACAAACCAAAGCAGCAATAAAAATCTTGTTGGCATTAAATAACTCATTGAGGTTGATATGCCGTAAAACAAATCAAACCAAAGCAGCAATAAAAATCTTGTTGGCATTAAATAACTCATTGAGGTTGATACACCGTAAAACAAAACAAATCAAACCAAAGCAGCAATAAAAATCTTGTTGGCATTAAATAACTCATTGAGGTTGATACGCCGTGAAACAAATCAAACCAAAGCAGCAATAAAAATCTTGTTGGCATTAAATAACTCATTGAGGTTGATACGCCGTAAAACAAAGCAAACCAAAGCAATAATAAAAATCTTGTTGGCATTAAATAACTCATTGAGGTTGATACGCCGTAAAACAAATCAAACCAAAGCAGCAATAAAAATCTTGTTGGCATTAAATAACTCATTGAGGTTGATACACCGTAAAACAAAACAAATCAAACCAAAGCAGCAATAAAAATCTTGTTGGCATTAAATAACTCATTGAGGTTGATACGCCGTAAAACAAAACAAACCAAAGCAGCAATAAAAATCTTGTTGGCATTAAATAACTCATTGAGGTTGATACGCCGTAAAACAAAACAAATCAAACCAAAGCAGCAATAAAAATCTTGTTGGCATTAAATAACTCATTGAGGTTGATACGCCGTAAAACAAAGCAAACCAAAGCAATAATAAAAATCTTGTTGGCATTAAATAACTCATTGAGGGTGATACGCCGTAAAACAAAACAAATCAAACCAAAGCAGCAATAAAAATCTTGTTGGCATTAAATAACTCATTGAGGTTGATACACCGTAAAACAAAACAAATCAAACCAAAGCAGCAATAAAAATCTTGTTGGCATTAAATAACTCATTGAGGTTGATACACCGTAAAACAAAACAAATCAAACCAAAGCAGCAATAAAAATCTTGTTGGCATTAAATAACTCATTGAGGTTGATACGCCGTAAAACAAAACAAACCAAAGCAATAATAAAAATCTTGTTGGCATTAAATAACCCATTGAAGTTGATACGCCGTAAAACAAAACAAATCAAACCAAAGCAGCAATAAAAATCTTGTTGGCATTAAATAACTCATTGAGGTTGATACACCGTAAAACAAAACAAATCAAACCAAAGCAGCAATAAAAATCTTGTTGGCATTAAATAACTCATTGAGGTTGATACACCGTAAAACAAAACAAATCAAACCAAAGCAGCAATAAAAATCTTGTTGGCATTAAATAACTCATTGAGGTTGATACGCCGTAAAACAAAACAAACCAAAGCAATAATAAAAATCTTGTTGGCATTAAATAACCCATTGAAGTTGATACGCCGTAAAACAAAACAAATCAAACCAAAGCAGCAATAAAAATCTTGTTGGCATTAAATAACTCATTGAGGTTGATACGCCGTAAAACAAAACAAATCAAACCAAAGCAGCAATAAAAATCTTGTTGGCATTAAATAACTCATTGAGGTTGATACGCCGTAAAACAAAGCAAACCAAAGCAATAATAAAAATCTTGTTGGCATTAAATAACTCATTGAGGGTGATACGCCGTAAAACAAAACAAATCAAACCAAAGCAGCAATAAAAATCTTGTTGGCATTAAATAACTCATTGAGGTTGATACACCGTAAAACAAAACAAATCAAACCAAAGCAGCAATAAAAATCTTGTTGGCATTAAATAACTCATTGAGGTTGATACACCGTAAAACAAAACAAATCAAACCAAAGCAGCAATAAAAATCTTGTTGGCATTAAATAACTCATTGAGGTTGATACGCCGTAAAACAAAACAAACCAAAGCAGCAATAAAAATCTTGTTGGCATTAAATAACTCATTGAGGTTGATATGCCGTAAAACAAATCAAACCAAAGCAGCAATAAAAATCTTGTTGGCATTAAATAACTCATTGAGGTTGATACACCGTAAAACAAAACAAATCAAACCAAAGCAGCAATAAAAATCTTGTTGGCATTAAATAACTCATTGAGGTTGATACGCCGTGAAACAAATCAAACCAAAGCAGCAATAAAAATCTTGTTGGCATTAAATAACTCATTGAGGTTGATACGCCGTAAAACAAAGCAAACCAAAGCAATAATAAAAATCTTGTTGGCATTAAATAACTCATTGAGGTTGATACGCCGTAAAACAAATCAAACCAAAGCAGCAATAAAAATCTTGTTGGCATTAAATAACTCATTGAGGTTGATACACCGTAAAACAAAACAAATCAAACCAAAGCAGCAATAAAAATCTTGTTGGCATTAAATAACTCATTGAGGTTGATACGCCGTAAAACAAAACAAACCAAAGCAGCAATAAAAATCTTGTTGGCATTAAATAACTCATTGAGGTTGATACGCCGTAAAACAAAACAAATCAAACCAAAGCAGCAATAAAAATCTTGTTGGCATTAAATAACTCATTGAGGTTGATACGCCGTAAAACAAATCAAACCAAAGCAGCAATAAAAATCTTGTTGGCATTAAATAACTCATTGAGGTTGATACGCCGTAAAACAAAACAAACCAAAGCAGCAATAAAAATCTTGTTGGCATTAAATAACTCATTGAGGTTGATACGCTGTAAAACAAAACAAACCAAAGCAGCAATAAAAATCTTGTTGGCATTAAATAACTCATTGAGGTTGATACGCCGTAAAACAAAACAAACCAAAGCAGCAATAAAAATCTTGTTGGCATTAAATAACTCATTGAGGTTGATACGCCGTAAAACAAAACAAATCAAACCAAAGCAGCAATAAAAATCTTGTTGGCATTAAATAACTCATTGAGGTTGATACGCCGTAAAACAAATCAAACCAAAGCAGCAATAAAAATCTTGTTGGCATTAAATAACTCATTGAGGTTGATACACCGTAAAACAAAACAAATCAAACCAAAGCAGCAATAAAAATCTTGTTGGCATTAAATAACTCATTGAGGTTGATACACCGTAAAACAAAACAAATCAAACCAAAGCAGCAATAAAAATCTTGTTGGCATTAAATAACTCATTGAGGTTGATACGCCGTAAAACAAAACAAACCAAAGCAGCAATAAAAATCTTGTTGGCATTAAATAACTCATTGAGGTTGATACGCCGTAAAACAAAGCAAACCAAAGCAATAATAAAAATCTTGTTGGCATTAAATAACTCATTGAGGTTGATACGCCGTAAAACAAATCAAACCAAAGCAGCAATAAAAATCTTGTTGGCATTAAATAACTCATTGAGGTTGATACACCGTAAAACAAAACAAATCAAACCAAAGCAGCAATAAAAATCTTGTTGGCATTAAATAACTCATTGAGGTTGATACACCGTAAAACAAAACAAATCAAACCAAAGCAGCAATAAAAATCTTGTTGGCATTAAATAACTCATTGAGGTTGATACGCCGTAAAACAAAACAAATCAAACCAAAGCAGCAATAAAAATCTTGTTGCCATTAAATAACTCATTGAGGTTGATACGCCGTAAAACAAAACAAATCAAACCAAAGCAGCAATAAAAATCTTGTTGGCATTAAATAACTCATTGAGGTTGATACACCGTAAAACAAAACAAATCAAACCAAAGCAGCAATAAAAATCTTGTTGGCATTAAATAACTCATTGAGGTTGATACGCCGTAAAACAAAACAAATCAAACCAAAGCAGCAATAAAAATCTTGTTGGCATTAAATAACTCATTGAGGTTGATACACCGTAAAACAAAACAAATCAAACCAAAGCAGCAATAAAAATCTTGTTGGCATTAAATAACTCATTGAGGTTGATACGCCGTAAAACAAATCAAACCAAAGCAGCAATAAAAATCTTGTTGGCATTAAATAACTCATTGAGGTTGATACGCCGTAAAACAAAGCAAACCAAAGCAATAATAAAAATCTTGTTGGCATTAAATAACTCATTGAGGTTGATACGCCGTAAAACAAATCAAACCAAAGCAGCAATAAAAATCTTGTTGGCATTAAATAACTCATTGAGGTTGATACACCGTAAAACAAAACAAATCAAACCAAAGCAGCAATAAAAATCTTGTTGGCATTAAATAACTCATTGAGGTTGATACACCGTAAAACAAAACAAATCAAACCAAAGCAGCAATAAAAATCTTGTTGGCATTAAATAACTCATTGAGGTTGATACGCCGTAAAACAAAACAAATCAAACCAAAGCAGCAATAAAAATCTTGTTGCCATTAAATAACTCATTGAGGTTGATACGCCGTAAAACAAAACAAATCAAACCAAAGCAGCAATAAAAATCTTGTTGGCATTAAATAACTCATTGAGGTTGATACGCCGTAAAACAAAACAAATCAAACCAAAGCAGCAATAAAAATCTTGTTGGCATTAAATAACTCATTGAGGTTGATACACCGTAAAACAAAACAAATCAAACCAAAGCAGCAATAAAAATCTTGTTGGCATTAAATAACTCGTTGAGGTTGATACGCCGTAAAACAAATCAAACCAAAGCAGCAATAAAAATCTTGTTGGCATTAAATAACTCATTGAGGTTGATACGCCGTAAAACAAAGCAAACCAAAGCAATAATAAAAATCTTGTTGGCATTAAATAACTCATTGAGGTTGATACGCCGTAAAACAAATCAAACCAAAGCAGCAATAAAAATCTTGTTGGCATTAAATAACTCATTGAGGTTGATACACCGTAAAACAAAACAAATCAAACCAAAGCAGCAATAAAAATCTTGTTGGCATTAAATAACTCATTGAGGTTGATACGCCGTAAAACAAAACAAACCAAAGCAGCAATAAAAATCTTGTTGGCATTAAATAACTCATTGAGGTTGATATGCCGTAAAACAAATCAAACCAAAGCAGCAATAAAAATCTTGTTGGCATTAAATAACTCATTGAGGTTGATATGCCGTAAAACAAATCAAACCAAAGCAGCAATAAAAATCTTGTTGGCATTAAATAACTCATTGAGGTTGATATGCCGTAAAACAAAACAAACCAAAGCAGCAATAAAAATCTTGTTGGCATTAAATAACTCATTGAGGTTGATACGCCGTAAAACAAATCAAACCAAAGCAGCAATAAAAATCTTGTTGGCATTAAATAACTCATTGAGGTTGATACACCGTAAAACAAAACAAATCAAACCAAAGCAGCAATAAAAATCTTGTTGGCATTAAATAACTCATTGAGGTTGATACGCCGTAAAACAAAACAAACCAAAGCAGCAATAAAAATCTTGTTGGCATTAAATAACTCATTGAGGTTGATATGCCGTAAAACAAATCAAACCAAAGCAGCAATAAAAATCTTGTTGGCATTAAATAACTCATTGAGGTTGATATGCCGTAAAACAAATCAAACCAAAGCAGCAATAAAAATCTTGTTGGCATTAAATAACTCATTGAGGTTGATACACCGTAAAACAAAACAAAACAAACCAAAGCAGCAATAAAAATCTTGTTGGCATTAAATAACTCATTGAGGTTGATATGCCGTAAAACAAATCAAACCAAAGCAGCAATAAAAATCTTGTTGGCATTAAATAACTCATTGAGGTTGATACGCCGTAAAACAAAACAAACCAAAGCAGCAATAAAAATCTTGTTGGCATTAAATAACTCATTGAGGTTGATATGCCGTAAAACAAATCAAACCAAAGCAGCAATAAAAATCTTGTTGGCATTAAATAACTCATTGAGGTTGATATGCCGTAAAACAAATCAAACCAAAGCAGCAATAAAAATCTTGTTGGCATTAAATAACTCATTGAGGTTGATACGCCGTAAAACAAAACAAACCAAAGCAGCAATAAAAATCTTGTTGGCATTAAATAACTCATTGAGGTTGATATGCCGTAAAACAAATCAAACCAAAGCAGCAATAAAAATCTTGTTGGCATTAAATAACTCATTGAGGTTGATATGCCGTAAAACAAAACAAACCAAAGCAGCAATAAAAATCTTGTTGGCATTAAATAACTCATTGAGGTTGATACGCCGTAAAACAAAGCAAACCAAAGCAGCAATAAAAATCTTGTTGGCATTAAATAACTCATTGAGGTTGATACACCGTAAAACAAAACAAATCAAACCAAAGCAGCAATAAAAATCTTGTTGGCATTAAATAACTCATTGAGGTTGATACGCCGTAAAACAAAACAAACCAAAGCAGCAATAAAAATCTTGTTGGCATTAAATAACTCATTGAGGTTGATACACCGTAAAACAAAACAAATCAAACCAAAGCAGCAATAAAAATCTTGTTGGCATTAAATAACTCATTGAGGTTGATACGCCGTAAAACAAATCAAACCAAAGCAGCAATAAAAATCTTGTTGGCATTAAATAACTCATTGAGGTTGATACGCCGTAAAACAAAGCAAACCAAAGCAATAATAAAAATCTTGTTGGCATTAAATAACTCATTGAGGTTGATACGCCGTAAAACAAATCAAACCAAAGCAGCAATAAAAATCTTGTTGGCATTAAATAACTCATTGAGGTTGATACACCGTAAAACAAAACAAATCAAACCAAAGCAGCAATAAAAATCTTGTTGGCATTAAATAACTCATTGAGGTTGATACGCCGTAAAACAAAACAAACCAAAGCAGCAATAAAAATCTTGTTGGCATTAAATAACTCATTGAGGTTGATACGCCGTAAAACAAATCAAACCAAAGCAGCAATAAAAATCTTGTTGGCATTAAATAACTCATTGAGGTTGATACGCCGTAAAACAAAACAAACCAAAGCAGCAATAAAAATCTTGTTGGCATTAAATAACTCATTGAGGTTGATATGCCGTAAAACAAATCAAACCAAAGCAGCAATAAAAATCTTGTTGGCATTAAATAACTCATTGAGGTTGATACACCGTAAAACAAAACAAATCAAACCAAAGCAGCAATAAAAATCTTGTTGGCATTAAATAACTCATTGAGGTTGATACGCCGTAAAACAAATCAAACCAAAGCAGCAATAAAAATCTTGTTGGCATTAAATAACTCATTGAGGTTGATACGCCGTAAAACAAAGTAAACCAAAGCAATAATAAAAATCTTGTTGGCATTAAATAACTCATTGAGGTTGATACGCCGTAAAACAAATCAAACCAAAGCAGCAATAAAAATCTTGTTGGCATTAAATAACTCATTGAGGTTGATACACCGTAAAACAAAACAAATCAAACCAAAGCAGCAATAAAAATCTTGTTGGCATTAAATAACTCATTGAGGTTGATACGCCGTAAAACAAAACAAACCAAAGCAGCAATAAAAATCTTGTTGGCATTAAATAACTCATTGAGGTTGATACGCCGTAAAACAAATCAAACCAAAGCAGCAATAAAAATCTTGTTGGCATTAAATAACTCATTGAGGTTGATACGCCGTAAAACAAAACAAACCAAAGCAGCAATAAAAATCTTGTTGGCATTAAATAACTCATTGAGGTTGATATGCCGTAAAACAAATCAAACCAAAGCAGCAATAAAAATCTTGTTGGCATTAAATAACTCATTGAGGTTGATATGCCGTAAAACAAATCAAACCAAAGCAGCAATAAAAATCTTGTTGGCATTAAATAACTCATTGAGGTTGATACGCCGTAAAACAAAACAAACCAAAGCAGCAATAAAAATCTTGTTGGCATTAAATAACTCATTGAGGTTGATATGCCGTAAAACAAATCAAACCAAAGCAGCAATAAAAATCTTGTTGGCATTAAATAACTCATTGAGGTTGATATGCCGTAAAACAAAACAAACCAAAGCAGCAATAAAAATCTTGTTGGCATTAAATAACTCATTGAGGTTGATACGCCGTAAAACAAAGCAAACCAAAGCAGCAATAAAAATCTTGTTGGCATTAAATAACTCATTGAGGTTGATACACCGTAAAACAAAACAAATCAAACCAAAGCAGCAATAAAAATCTTGTTGGCATTAAATAACTCATTGAGGTTGATACGCCGTAAAACAAAACAAACCAAAGCAGCAATAAAAATCTTGTTGGCATTAAATAACTCATTGAGGTTGATACACCGTAAAACAAAACAAATCAAACCAAAGCAGCAATAAAAATCTTGTTGGCATTAAATAACTCATTGAGGTTGATACGCCGTAAAACAAATCAAACCAAAGCAGCAATAAAAATCTTGTTGGCATTAAATAACTCATTGAGGTTGATACGCCGTAAAACAAAGCAAACCAAAGCAATAATAAAAATCTTGTTGGCATTAAATAACTCATTGAGGTTGATACGCCGTAAAACAAATCAAACCAAAGCAGCAATAAAAATCTTGTTGGCATTAAATAACTCATTGAGGTTGATACACCGTAAAACAAAACA
The DNA here is from genome assembly GCA_964036315.1 of Acanthosepion esculentum. NCBI lineage: Eukaryota > Metazoa > Mollusca > Cephalopoda > Sepiida > Sepiidae > Acanthosepion > Acanthosepion esculentum. The sequence continues at coordinate 68,722,994 of OZ038513.1, read as the reverse complement.
AATCAAACCAAAGCAGCAATAAAAATCTTGTTGGCATTAAATAACTCATTGAGGTTGATACGCCGTAAAACAAAACAAACCAAAGCAGCAATAAAAATCTTGTTGGCATTAAATAACTCATTGAGGTTGATACACCGTAAAACAAAACAAATCAAACCAAAGCAGCAATAAAAATCTTGTTGGCATTAAATAACTCATTGAGGTTGATACACCGTAAAACAAAACAAATCAAACCAAAGCAGCAATAAAAATCTTGTTGGCATTAAATAACTCATTGAGGTTGATACGCCGTAAAACAAAACAAATCAAACCAAAGCAGCAATAAAAATCTTGTTGCCATTAAATAACTCATTGAGGTTGATACGCCGTAAAACAAAACAAATCAAACCAAAGCAGCAATAAAAATCTTGTTGGCATTAAATAACTCATTGAGGTTGATACACCGTAAAACAAAACAAATCAAACCAAAGCAGCAATAAAAATCTTGTTGGCATTAAATAACTCATTGAGGTTGATACGCCGTAAAACAAAACAAATCAAACCAAAGCAGCAATAAAAATCTTGTTGGCATTAAATAACTCATTGAGGTTGATACGCCGTAAAACAAAACAAACCAAAGCAGCAATAAAAATCTTGTTGGCATTAAATAACTCATTGAGGTTGATACACCGTAAAACAAAACAAATCAAACCAAAGCAGCAATAAAAATCTTGTTGGCATTAAATAACTCATTGAGGTTGATACGCCGTAAAACAAAACAAACCAAAGCAGCAATAAAAATCTTGTTGGCATTAAATAACTCATTGAGGTTGATACACCGTAAAACAAAACAAATCAAACCAAAGCAGCAATAAAAATCTTGTTGGCATTAAATAACTCATTGAGGTTGATACGCCGTAAAACAAAACAAACCAAAGCAGCAATAAAAATCTTGTTGGCATTAAATAACTCATTGAGGTTGATACACCGTAAAACAAAACAAATCAAACCAAAGCAGCAATAAAAATCTTGTTGGCATTAAATAACTCATTGAGGTTGATACACCGTAAAACAAAACAAATCAAACCAAAGCAGCAATAAAAATCTTGTTGGCATTAAATAACTCATTGAGGTTGATACACCGTAAAACAAAACAAATCAAACCAAAGCAGCAATAAAAATCTTGTTGGCATTAAATAACTCATTGAGGTTGATACGCCGTAAAACAAAACAAACCAAAGCAGCAATAAAAATCTTGTTGGCATTAAATAACTCATTGAGGTTGATATGCCGTAAAACAAAACAAACCAAAGCAGCAATAAAAATCTTGTTGGCATTAAATAACTCATTGAGGTTGATACGCCGTAAAACAAAGCAAACCAAAGCAGCAATAAAAATCTTGTTGGCATTAAATAACTCATTGAGGTTGATACACCGTAAAACAAAACAAATCAAACCAAAGCAGCAATAAAAATCTTGTTGGCATTAAATAACTCATTGAGGTTGATACGCCGTAAAACAAAACAAACCAAAGCAGCAATAAAAATCTTGTTGGCATTAAATAACTCATTGAGGTTGATACACCGTAAAACAAAACAAATCAAACCAAAGCAGCAATAAAAATCTTGTTGGCATTAAATAACTCATTGAGGTTGATACGCCGTAAAACAAATCAAACCAAAGCAGCAATAAAAATCTTGTTGGCATTAAATAACTCATTGAGGTTGATACGCCGTAAAACAAAGCAAACCAAAGCAATAATAAAAATCTTGTTGGCATTAAATAACTCATTGAGGTTGATACGCCGTAAAACAAATCAAACCAAAGCAGCAATAAAAATCTTGTTGGCATTAAATAACTCATTGAGGTTGATACACCGTAAAACAAAACAAATCAAACCAAAGCAGCAATAAAAATCTTGTTGGCATTAAATAACTCATTGAGGTTGATACGCCGTAAAACAAAACAAACCAAAGCAGCAATAAAAATCTTGTTGGCATTAAATAACTCATTGAGGTTGATACACCGTAAAACAAAACAAATCAAACCAAAGCAGCAATAAAAATCTTGTTGGCATTAAATAACTCATTGAGGTTGATACACCGTAAAACAAAACAAATCAAACCAAAGCAGCAATAAAAATCTTGTTGGCATTAAATAACTCATTGAGGTTGATACGCCGTAAAACAAAACAAATCAAACCAAAGCAGCAATAAAAATCTTGTTGCCATTAAATAACTCATTGAGGTTGATACGCCGTAAAACAAAACAAATCAAACCAAAGCAGCAATAAAAATCTTGTTGGCATTAAATAACTCATTGAGGTTGATACACCGTAAAACAAAACAAATCAAACCAAAGCAGCAATAAAAATCTTGTTGGCATTAAATAACTCATTGAGGTTGATACGCCGTAAAACAAAACAAATCAAACCAAAGCAGCAATAAAAATCTTGTTGGCATTAAATAACTCATTGAGGTTGATACGCCGTAAAACAAAACAAACCAAAGCAGCAATAAAAATCTTGTTGGCATTAAATAACTCATTGAGGTTGATACACCGTAAAACAAAACAAATCAAACCAAAGCAGCAATAAAAATCTTGTTGGCATTAAATAACTCATTGAGGTTGATACGCCGTAAAACAAAACAAACCAAAGCAGCAATAAAAATCTTGTTGGCATTAAATAACTCATTGAGGTTGATACACCGTAAAACAAAACAAATCAAACCAAAGCAGCAATAAAAATCTTGTTGGCATTAAATAACTCATTGAGGTTGATACGCCGTAAAACAAAACAAACCAAAGCAGCAATAAAAATCTTGTTGGCATTAAATAACTCATTGAGGTTGATACACCGTAAAACAAAACAAATCAAACCAAAGCAGCAATAAAAATCTTGTTGGCATTAAATAACTCATTGAGGTTGATACACCGTAAAACAAAACAAATCAAACCAAAGCAGCAATAAAAATCTTGTTGGCATTAAATAACTCATTGAGGTTGATACACCGTAAAACAAAACAAATCAAACCAAAGCAGCAATAAAAATCTTGTTGGCATTAAATAACTCATTGAGGTTGATACGCCGTAAAACAAAACAAACCAAAGCAGCAATAAAAATCTTGTTGGCATTAAATAACTCATTGAGGTTGATACACCGTAAAACAAAACAAATCAAACCAAAGCAGCAATAAAAATCTTGTTGGCATTAAATAACTCATTGAGGTTGATACACCGTAAAACAAAACAAATCAAACCAAAGCAGCAATAAAAATCTTGTTGGCATTAAATAACTCATTGAGGTTGATACACCGTAAAACAAAACAAATCAAACCAAAGCAGCAATAAAAATCTTGTTGGCATTAAATAACTCATTGAGGTTGATACACCGTAAAACAAAACAAATCAAACCAAAGCAGCAATAAAAATCTTGTTGGCATTAAATAACTCATTGAGGGTGATACGCCGTAAAACAAAACAAATCAAACCAAAGCAGCAATAAAAATCTTGTTGGCATTAAATAACTCATTGAGGTTGATACACCGTAAAACAAAACAAATCAAACCAAAGCAGCAATAAAAATCTTGTTGGCATTAAATAACTCATTGAGGTTGATACGCCGTAAAACAAAACAAACCAAAGCAGCAATAAAAATCTTGTTGGCATTAAATAACTCATTGAGGTTGATACGCCGTAAAACAAAACAAACCAAAGCAGCAATAAAAATCTTGTTGGCATTAAATAACTCATTGAGGTTGATACACCGTAAAACAAAACAAATCAAACCAAAGCAGCAATAAAAATCTTGTTGGCATTAAATAACTCATTGAGGTTGATACACCGTAAAACAAAACAAATCAAACCAAAGCAGCAATAAAAATCTTGTTGGCATTAAATAACTCATTGAGGTTGATACGCCGTAAAACAAAACAAACCAAAGCAGCAATAAAAATCTTGTTGGCATTAAATAACTCATTGAGGTTGATACACCGTAAAACAAAACAAATCAAACCAAAGCAGCAATAAAAATCTTGTTGGCATTAAATAACTCATTGAGGTTGATACGCCGTAAAACAAAACAAACCAAAGCAGCAATAAAAATCTTGTTGGCATTAAATAACTCATTGAGGTTGATACGCCGTAAAACAAAACAAACCAAAGCAGCAATAAAAATCTTGTTGGCATTAAATAACTCATTGAGGTTGATACACCGTAAAACAAAACAAATCAAACCAAAGCAGCAATAAAAATCTTGTTGGCATTAAATAACTCATTGAGGTTGATACACCGTAAAACAAAACAAATCAAACCAAAGCAGCAATAAAAATCTTGTTGGCATTAAATAACTCATTGAGGTTGATACGCCGTAAAACAAAACAAACCAAAGCAGCAATAAAAATCTTGTTGGCATTAAATAACTCATTGAGGTTGATACGCCGTAAAACAAAACAAACCAAAGCAGCAATAAAAATCTTGTTGGCATTAAATAACTCATTGAGGTTGATACACCGTAAAACAAAACAAATCAAACCAAAGCAGCAATAAAAATCTTGTTGGCATTAAATAACTCATTGAGGTTGATACGCCGTAAAACAAAACAAACCAAAGCAGCAATAAAAATCTTGTTGGCATTAAATAACTCATTGAGGTTGATACACCGTAAAACAAAACAAATCAAACCAAAGCAGCAATAAAAATCTTGTTGGCATTAAATAACTCATTGAGGTTGATACGCCGTAAAACAAAACAAATCAAACCAAAGCAGCAATAAAAATCTTGTTGCCATTAAATAACTCATTGAGGTTGATACGCCGTAAAACAAAGCAAACCAAAGCAATAATAAAAATCTTGTTGGCATTAAATAACTCATTGAGGTTGATACGCCGTAAAACAAATCAAACCAAAGCAGCAATAAAAATCTTGTTGGCATTAAATAACTCATTGAGGTTGATACACCGTAAAACAAAACAAATCAAACCAAAGCAGCAATAAAAATCTTGTTGGCATTAAATAACTCATTGAGGTTGATACACCGTAAAACAAAACAAATCAAACCAAAGCAGCAATAAAAATCTTGTTGGCATTAAATAACTCATTGAGGTTGATACACCGTAAAACAAATCAAACCAAAGCAGCAATAAAAATCTTGTTGGCATTAAATAACTCATTGAGGTTGATACACCGTAAAACAAATCAAACCAAAGCAGCAATAAAAATCTTGTTGGCATTAAATAACTCATTGAGGTTGATACGCCGTAAAACAAAGCAAACCAAAGCAATAATAAAAATCTTGTTGGCATTAAATAACTCATTGAGGTTGATACGCCGTAAAACAAATCAAACCAAAGCAGCAATAAAAATCTTGTTGGCATTAAATAACTCATTGAGGTTGATACGCCGTAAAACAAAACAAACCAAAGCAGCAATAAAAATCTTGTTGGCATTAAATAACTCATTGAGGTTGATACGCCGTAAAACAAAACAAACCAAAGCAGCAATAAAAATCTTGTTGGCATTAAATAACTCATTGAGGTTGATACACCGTAAAACAAAACAAATCAAACCAAAGCAGCAATAAAAATCTTGTTGGCATTAAATAACTCATTGAGGTTGATACGCCGTAAAACAAATCAAACCAAAGCAGCAATAAAAATCTTGTTGGCATTAAATAACTCATTGAGGTTGATACGCCGTAAAACAAAACAAACCAAAGCAGCAATAAAAATCTTGTTGGCATTAAATAACTCATTGAGGTTGATACACCGTAAAACAAAACAAAACCAGCAAACAGAAGTTGCAACTTGTTTTTAAAAACCTTTCCATCCAACTTTTGCACAAACAATTATTTTTTATTAATGACTTCATGATCCATTCAATTATTACAACACTTGATCCAATTTTATTTTCAACCAAATATTTTTTTGTTTTATTTTGTTTGCTAAAGATGTAACCAATATATCATTATCCAAAAAACACTTTGGGTTATTTATTGAAATTAACAACTATGATGAGGAAAATGTTTTCTTGAATTTATTTATATCACTTTTAGATAAAGTTCAAATAAAAAATAGACAAATTTTTTAAAAAATAATTTTTATGTTTGTTTTTTGTTTTTTTATTCCAGGACCGATTTCATGCCCAAATTTTACTGGTGGCTTTTTGGAAATCTCACAGGTGAGAAATTTTTAAATATTTTTTGGATTTTACTGCTTTCTTTGGGATGAATTAAATGTCATCTTTTTTACAATGTTAAGAAAATCTGAGAAGAGTATTTAAAATTTACTTTTTATTTTTTTGTTCATCAGTCAACTATATTTGTAAATCATTTATAAACTACAGTAAAAATTCACTAAAACTAAAAAATATGGTAACCAGAGAAAGTTTAAATTTTTGTTTTCATGTATAACACAAAATCATTTTTAGGACAAGATAATTATTATTGATTAAAAAGGAGGTTATTACAAGTGTAGACGGGTATATTTTAGGTTTTCTTTTTATCTTTGTATATTTTTTTTTAATCATTTCATCCCAAGCAAGGCAATAAAGCCACTAAGTCGCAAGGATTTGCTGAGTGTGAAAGAATATGAAAAACTATTAAAGAGAGAGAACAGTAAAAGAACATGAATTAAAAAGACAGAAGATAATGATTGACATTGCATTTAAATTTTTGAAAATCAAAGTTGACTGGGAAGCAGAGAGCTGAAAGTGAGTTACACAAGCAAGAAGTGCAAGAGAAGAAACTGTTAGCATAGAACTTATGGTTAGATTTAGCCAATTCCACTGTAAAAGGATGAGACCTAGCTGCCAATCTAGTACTGCGCTTAAATTTATAAAGTTTAGTTATCATAGAGGAAAGTTCATCAGAACTATTACCATGAAAGTATTTGTAGAAAAAGTATATGAAAGCTACATTATGGTGGTGGGAAAGTGACTAAAGCTGAGATACCAGGTCAGGACTAATAATATTGCAGATTCTTCTTTGTAGTTTTAGAGTCTCTAAATGCATAGCAGAATCACCAGACTAGATGTTGCAGAAATATTCATTGTATGGACAAATGTCAGACTTAAAAATATGCAAGATACATTCTGGCTTGAAAAACTGTCTAGCACAATACAGAGAATCCTAGCAGCAGACCTAGCAATTGATTCAATATAATCTTTCTACTTAATATGTCAGTGGAAAACGTTAGCCAGATAAGACGCAATAAGTCACTCGTCTGGAGATTAGCATCAGACATGTGCTGATGGAAGGTAAAATGGGTTCTTGCATAAAAGTGAGCAGAGCATTTTGGAGATGTTAAAATTAACAAACTATTGCTTGCCCCAGTTAACAACAGAAAGTAGGTCATTTTTTAGATCAGCTGCCAATTTGACTTACTATTAAGACAGGAGTAAATAGTTGTCATCAGCATAGATGTTGAGAAATTGAGAAATAATGACATCAGAAAGGTCATTTATGAACATTAGGAACAATGTAGTTCCAATATAGAGCAGGCAGAAACCCGCATTAATGCAAAAAGATCAAGAAGAGTGGCCATTCAAGACAACTTTCATTTCGCAATTTGATAAGACAGAATTCATTCAAAAATCTGTCCAGAAATACCCTAACCTTTTAATTTGTGAAAAAAAAAAAAACTAACATACTAAACCCTGTCAAATATCTTCAGGATATCCAAAGCAACAGACCAAGCTTCACCATTCTTGTTTAAAACTTGATAGACTCTTTCAGTAAAAATTGTTAATACATCAGCAGTTGACCTAGAGAAGCGAAAGCCATATTACTTAGTGAAAGAAGACCCTACAAGAAAATACATAACCAATACAATTGATTAGCACCTGTAACACTTTGCCAAAAAGAGGTAGAAGGATCAGATGGTTCACCTGAATTCTTAATGACGAACTACAAAAGAGGATTTCCAACAAGCAAGAAAGTAAGAAGCAGCAAGGCATTTATCAGATGGTTCACCTGAGTTCTTAAAGACTGGAACTACAGAAGAGGATTTCCAACAAGCAGAAAAGCAACAAGCAGCAAAGTATTGTAGAGTTTAAAGAGAACAGGAGACAGTTCAGGAGTACATTTCTTAAGGACTATTGCAGGGATAGCATCAAGTCAACATGCTTTGTAGAGATCCAGTTTAGAAATGATGACAGAAACCATGGACAAAGTTATGTGCCTTTACACAATAGAGAGCTAGGTGGAACGTCTTTTGCTATCTAAAAAAATTGTACAACTTAAACTCTTATGTCTACTACTCTTGTTACTTGGGAAACAAATATAAGATTGATGAAAAACTAATCAAAAATATAATGACTGCTTTATCAAATAAATTCATTCAACTTAAAGCTCACTCTCTTCACCTACAACAGAATGTGTACCCATGTGACTTGACTCTCTTCAGAGTTCATTTTAAAATTGTCATGTGGTGTGGTGAGCCTTCCTTTTCAGTACTGTCAAGATATCTTCAAAGAATTGGCAATAACTTGTACTTGTAACAGTCTTTTTTTTTCCACATTCAAGTCCTAATATTTAACCTATAGCTGGAATGAGAAGAGGTGAAATCATACGTTTCACAAGGAAATTTGCCCATGAGTGAATGTAACAAACTCAACAGAAATTCAAAATTGGCTTTTCAATTTCTAATTCCGAGCGGCTATCCACTACACCACCCACACATCCAAGCTTACAGGAAATATATTCCTAAGCAGTCACTCAAATACTGACCAGGCAGGATGTTGCTTAATGTCAGTGATCAGGTGAAAACATATTTCAACATCATATGGCCGTTCTCCACATAAGTTAAGAATATTATAGCTAAACTGCTACCGCAAAAATTAATGACAATGATTCATATCAGAAATTCAGACAATTTAGGAAAAATGCTACTCAGACAAGAAAATATTATCGAAGAAAACCTTGTTAGCGTTAATGACAATGATTCATATCAGAAATTCAGACAATTTAGGAAAAATGCTACTCAGACAAGAAAATATTATCGAAGAAAACCTTGTTAGCGTTAGTGACAATGATTCATATCAGAAATTCAGACAATTTAGGAAAAATGCTACTCAGACAAGAAAATATTATCGAAGAAAACCTTGTTAGCGTTAATGACAATGATTCATATCAGAAATTCAGACAATTTAGGAAAAATGCTACTCAGACAAGAAAATATTATCGAAGAAAACCTTGTTAGCGTTAGTGACAATGATTCATATCAGAAATTCAGACAATTTAGGAAAAATGCTACTCAGACAAGAAAATATTATCGAAGAAAACCTTGTTAGCGTTAATGACAATGATTCATATCAGAAATTCAGACAATTTAGGAAAAATGCTACTCAGACAAGAAAATATTATCGAAGAAAACCTTGTTAGCGTTAGTGACAATGATTCATATCAGAAATTCAGACAATTTAGGAAAAATGCTACTCAGACAAGAAAATATTATCGAAGAAAACCTTGTTAGCGTTAATGACAATGATTCATATCAGAAATTCAGACAATTTAGGAAAAATGCTACTCAGACAAGAAAATATTATCGAAGAAAACCTTGTTAGCGTTAGTGACAATGATTCATATCAGAAATTCAGACAATTTAGGAAAAATGCTACTCAGACAAGAAAATATTATCGAAGAAAACCTTGTTAGCGTTAATGACAATGATTCATATCAGAAATTCAGACAATTTAGGAAAAATGCTACTCAGACAAGAAAATATTATCGAAGAAAACCTTGTTAGCGTTAATGACAATGATTCATATCAGAAATTCAGACAATTTAGGAAAAATGCTACTCAGACAAGAAAATATTATCGAAGAAAACCTTGTTAGCGTTAATGACAATGATTCATATCAGAAATTCAGACAATTTAGGAAAAATGCTACTCAGACAAGAAAATATTATCGAAGAAAACCTTGTTAGCGTTAATGACAATGATTCATATCAGAAATTCAGACAATTTAGGAAAAATGCTACTCAGACAAGAAAATATTATCGAAGAAAACCTTGTTAGCGTTAATGACAATGATTCATATCAGAAATTCAGACAATTTAGGAAAAATGCTACTCAGACAAGAAAATATTATCGAAGAAAACCTTGTTAGCGTTAATGACAATGATTCATATCAGAAATTCAGACAATTTAGGAAAAATGCTACTCAGACAAGAAAATATTATCGAAGAAAACCTTGTTAGCGTTAATGACAATGATTCATATCAGAAATTCAGACAATTTAGGAAAAATGCTACTCAGACAAGAAAATATTATCGAAGAAAACCTTGTTAGCGTTAATGACAATGATTCATATCAGAAATTCAGACAATTTAGGAAAAATGCTACTCAGACAAGAAAATATTATCGAAGAAAACCTTGTTAGCGTTAATGACAATGATTCATATCAGAAATTCAGACAATTTAGGAAAAATGCTACTCAGACAAGAAAATATTATCGAAGAAAACCTTGTTAGCGTTAATGACAATGATTCATATCAGAAATTCAGACAATTTAGGAAAAATGCTACTCGGACAAGAAAATATTATCGAAGAAAACCTTGTTAGCGTTAATGACAATGATTCATATCAGAAATTCAGACAATTTAGGAAAAATGCTACTCAGACAAGAAAATATTATCGAAGAAAACCTTGTTAGCGTTAATGACAATGATTCATATCAGAAATTCAGACAATTTAGGAAAAATGCTACTCGGACAAGAAAATATTATCGAAGAAAACCTTGTTAGCGTTAATGACAATGATTCATATCAGAAATTCAGACAATTTAGGAAAAATGCTACTCAGACAAGAAAATATTATCGAAGAAAACCTTGTTAGCGTTAATGACAATGATTCATATCAGAAATTCAGACAATTTAGGAAAAATGCTACTCAGACAAGAAAATATTATCGAAGAAAACCTTGTTAGCGTTAATGACAATGATTCATATCAGAAATTCAGACAATTTAGGAAAAATGCTACTCAGACAAGAAAATATTATCGAAGAAAACCTTGTTAGCGTTAATGACAATGATTCATATCAGAAATTCAGACAATTTAGGAAAAATGCTACTCGGACAAGAAAATATTATCGAAGAAAACCTTGTTAGCGTTAATGACAATGATTCAGATCAGAAATTCAGACAACTTAAGAAAACTACTACTCAGACAAGAAAATATTATTGAGAAACAACTAGCCAAACAATATTTCATCTAACACAACTTATTTACTCTTACTACTGTGGTGTTTTACAGTGGTTATCTCAGATAACTTCTTTAATCGCAATATACACCAATTGTTGGTGTATGAATGCAAAGTTAATTACTACAGAGATATATTTTGAATGTACTGATAAAATTTTATATCTCTTAAAATATACAGTGTTTAAACAGTTCGTATCAGAAAGTTCTCATGTTGAACGTCTACGTCCTTTATCATAAGAGAGAGAATAGGCAGTCCTTGTAAATGTGTAAGTATGTATGTAATTCATTGATAATAGTAATCCTTTTAACTGTCCATGAGATTTTTAGGTGCCCTGATAATGTAGAACATGGGAAAATGGACAAAATTATTCTATCGACTCTGGTTCCTTTTTCTGGTCATCTCTCTGTGTTTTTTTTCACACTCTTTTGAGATAAAGGAATCCATTTCAGAATTGTCTCTTGATATCTGATTGCTTCACAGGTGTGATTCATTTGACAATCCCTTTTTCTTCATCAACATTTAGGAATGATGATCTTTTGGCCTCTGTTATTTATATTTTTTATTATCTTTTTGTTTTTATTTCTTAATGGCAAAACAAAATGGTCTGACAACTTTTAGTTTTCTATTTTTTGTTTTGTTATTTTTTAAATAGTGGACTTTTTATTTTTCACTCAACTACAGCATTGAAAGAAAAAAAAAACAGCAAAAAAATTAATAATTACAATAATGCTTTTTTTGAGGAAATTCAAACATCTGAAAAGTATTAATGCTAAAAACAATATCTTTATATACCTAATTATCTGTTTCATCTGGATTCAAAATTTACCGCCACCTCACCATTTTTACTTGCAGGAATGACAGGAGTTCTCCTGACCATCTTAATCATTGTGATTTACATATTTGCCACCCAGATGAGCCGCCGATACATATTTAAGGCCTTTTGGTTGACTCACAAACTTATCATTCCACTGTACATTCTAGCCGTGCTGCACGGGTCCTCCGTCCTTGTACAGAAACCAATGTTTTGGTGTTACTTCATTGGACCAGTTATTGCATTTGTAATTGACAAAATGATAAGTTTGAGCCGCAAAAGGACAGAGATAAGTGTTGTACGAGCAGAGAAACTTCCTTCAGGTGAGTTTTTAGGAACCATTTCTTGTCATAAGGTATATTTTAAACATAGTTCATTATCATTATTATCCTATTATAATCGTGCAAATCCCAACCTTCATTAGTGCAAATGACCAAATAAGACAATCGCCAAAAGTCCAGTTACCATAAATTAAATCACATTGTCTGCTGAATCATTTTTATATTATTATTACCATATATACTTGCAGATAGGTCGCACTTTTTTTACCAAAAATTTCACAAAATATTAGGGGTGCGACCTATCCACTCAACATAAATGTAAAACAACACTACCTTGTTATCATGATTTCTGAGATATCCCTGAAGAAATCCCTCAAAAAATGTGGCATCTCGAATGCCATGGATGGAACTGAAGATGACATATGAGGATTTAGTTGCTTCAAGCACGGAAAAGACTGAGAAGGAGGATATGGTTGCTTCAAAGATGAAGAGGGTTATTTCACAAGTGATGATGAGTTGGACAACCACTATGAAATGGACAAAGATGAAAAAACCTATTTAACTGATGAATAAATGAGAATGATGTTTGACAGCGATGATAGTGAAGAAGAATTCTTGGGATTCAGTTCTGAATGAATTTTAAAACTGTAACTTGATAGATAGATAGATAAACTTTTTTTTCTAAATGTACCGTAACATTTTCTTTTTTTTCTTTTTATTGAGTCGACTCGATATAAAAATGATGTGGTAAATATAAAAATACCAGTACAACAGTTCCTTTTGTTTACATGATGATTTGACAAAATGTATTTTAACTGCAAAAGTGTACTATTAAAGATTGTAAGTTTTGAAATAAAGGTAGATATCTGGAAATTCTTATGCTTAAAAAAGGCTAACTCCCCAGATTATAGTGCAACCTATCTGTGAGTCAACAGTAAATCATCACTTATTAAGACATAAAGTAGGGGTGTGACCTATCCATGAGTATATACGGTACATCATTTCCTATAAGTCATATTCGATTAGTGTGTATATTTTAATGTACACATTAACTGCCCTAATCAAGGGATTCATGTATAAAAATAAATAAATATAAAAATACCAGTACAACAGTTCCTTTTGTTTACATGATGATATGACAAAATGTATTTTAACTGCAAAAGTGTACTATTAAAGATTGTAAGTTTTGAAATATAGGTAGAAATAAATGTAGATATCTGATAATTCTTAGGTTTTAAAAAAAGGGCTATGTAACTCCCCAGATTATAGTGCAACCTATCTGTGGGTCAACAGTAAATCATCAATTATTAAGCCATAAAGTGAGGGGGGAGCCTATCAGCGAGTATATACGGTAAGAGAAATGTTTGTAAGGCAGAGATTTGGTTAGAAAGAAACAAACATAGAAGTGGAGAGAGGGAGACAGAGAATCAGATTAAGCCGATAAGAACAGATACTACACTTTAATCTCAACCAAAATGCCAAGAAGTGATAAAAGTGCTATTTTTTCCAGACACACAATATCAAACAACAGAAACTGAATAAGACAATTGCCAAAAATCCAGATGCCATAAATAAAATAACATCGTCTGCTGAATTATTATTAAATTATTATTAAGAGAAATATTTGTAAGCGGGGGATTAGGCTAGAAAGAAGAAAGTAAGATAGAAGTGCTTTACATTTCCTGCCAATACCTCATAAATAATAGACTATTCTGTTTTGATTGCATAGAAAAACAAGACATATGCTAATTGGTTTTAGTGAGAAAATGTAAGAAGGGAAGATTGAAGTGTTTGACAGCTGTTTCAGTCAAATGAAAAAAGTTGATAATTTCAAATTCTTTTCATTTGTATCCCCTTACTTCTTAAAATAGCAACCAGCATTCATATTTATGATTGTTATTGCAATATTTTGTTAAAGTTAAGCTCAAATGTGATGTGATAGGCGAATTTCTATGGATATTTTATTGTTATAGAACTCGTCATGCGCTTATTCAATCATCAAATTAAGAATTAAGATTCATCAGAAAATTCAAATAGGAAACCCATAAAGTTTTTGCAAGTTTTTTTCTTTAGTTATTATTATTATTATTATTATTATTATATGCTTTTGTAAAGGGCATATATTGTCCTGGGTATGCCGATAAACTACAACCGTGTTATGAAATAAAATGAGACATATCTCGGCTGATTTGCAGGCAAACAAACTAACATACTCAAGAGCGAGAGTCGGATGTGAACGGGACAAGGCCCCGTCACAAAATCACCATTATCGTCGTTTACACATAGGCCTGACGCACGAGTTCCGGTCGAAAAATAAAATAATATTTCAAAGTGCTTCTATTTTTTGACCAATAAAAATGCTTCCCTCCTAATTATACTCGCGTCGTTTTTCGAGCCCGTTAAGCCATGAAAAAAACACCATAAAAAGGGTCACACGGGGAAGTACAAAGCAGTCAGCGGGAGGCCGGGGAAGAGATCTGTCTGGGCAGTCAGCAGCAGACAGCAGGAGGAACGCCACGCCAACCAGTGGGAACTATTATGAGAGATCAACCCGAATTGGCAGCCGGCTTATGAACTAAAGCCACAAGGTAGCTGTCCCAAAACCACACATTCCTATTGACATAAATCACATAAATCTATTTCTGCTGTTGTCGTATTTCTGTCTTGCAATCATACGCTTGTCTATATCAACTGGCAGCAAGTCCACTGTCTGGGAGGTTTTGAGAAGTGTGGAACCACCTCTTAATTGCTGTTATTCCCAACACCACTCTGACCCAGGGTGATACCAGCTATGGGCAAATAGTGAACCCCCAAATTAGGGTGAAAAAATGAAAATGTAAAAATACATTAGAAAAAATTACCAGCAATATATTTTCATAGTAAAAAAAATAAAAATAAAAAAATTTCAGCAATATATTTTCATAGTAAAAAAAATAAAAAAATAAAAATTACCAGCAATACATTTTCATAGTAAATAAAAAATAAAAAAAATTACCAGCAATATATTTTCATAGTAAAAAAAATAAAAATTACGAGCAATACATTTTCATAGTAAAAAAAAAATAAAAAAATTACCAGCAACATATTTTCATAGTAAAAAAAAAAAAAAAAATTACCAGCAATACATTTTCATAGTAAAAAAAAATAAAAAAATTACCAGCAATATATTTTCATAGTGAAAAATAAAAAAATTACCAGCAATGCATTTTCATAGTAAATAAAAAATAAAAAAATTACCAGCAATATATTTTCAAAATAAAAAAAAAAAAAAAAATTACCAGCAATATATTTTCATAGTAAAAAAAAAATAAAAAAATTACCAGCAACATATTTTCATAGTAAAAAAAAAATAAAAAAATTACCAGCAATATATTTTCATAGTAAAAAAAATAAAAATTACCAGCAATACATTTTCATAGTAAATAAAAAATAAAAAAATTACCAGCAATATATTTTCATAATAAAAAAAAAAAAAATTACCAGCAATATATTTTCATAGTAAAAAAAATAAAAATTACCAGCAATACATTTTCATAGTAAAAAAAAAAGAAAAAAATTACCAGCAATATATTTTCATAGTAAAAAATAAAAAAATTACCAGCAATATGTTTTCATAATAAAAAAAAAAAAAAAAATTACCAGCAATATATTTTCAGAGTAAATAAAAAATTAAAAAATTACCAGCAATATGTTTTCATAATAAAAAAAAATAAAAAAATTACCAGCAATATGTTTTCATAATAAAAAAAATAAAAAAATTACCAGCAATATGTTTTAATAGTAAAAAAAAAATAAAAAAATTACCAGCAATATGTTTTCATAATAAAAAAAAAAAAAAAAAAATTACCAGCAATATATTATCATAGTAAAAAAAAAAAAATTACCAGCAATATATTTTCATAGTAAATAAAAAATAAAAAAATTACCAGCAATATATTTTCATAGTAAAAAAAAAATAAAAAAATTACCAGCAATAGGTTTTCATAATAAAAAAAAAAAAAAATTACCAGCAATATATTTTCATAGTAAATAAAAAATAAAAAAATTACCAGCAATATATTTTCATAGTAAAAAAAATAAAAAAAATAAAAATTACCAGCAATATATTTTCATAGTAAAATAAATAAAAAAATAAAAATTACCAGCTATATATTTTCATAGTAAAAAAAAAATAAAAATTACCAGCAATATATTTTCATAGTAAAAAAAATAAAAAAATTACCAGCAATATATTTTCATAGTAAAAAAAATAAATAAATAAAAATTACCAGCAATATATTTTCATAGTAAAAAAAAAATAAAAAAATTACCAGCAATATATTTTCATAATAAAAAAAATAAAAATTACCAGCAATATATTTTCATAGTAAAAAAAAATAAAAAAATTACCAGCAA
Organism: Acanthosepion esculentum; assembly: GCA_964036315.1. Classification (NCBI taxonomy): domain Eukaryota; kingdom Metazoa; phylum Mollusca; class Cephalopoda; order Sepiida; family Sepiidae; genus Acanthosepion; species Acanthosepion esculentum. Next base: position 68,706,325 of record OZ038513.1, on the reverse strand, counting down.
TATATTTTCATAGTAAAAAAAATAAAAATTACCAGCAATATATTTTCATAGTAAAATAATAAAAAAATAAAAATTACCAGCAATATATTTTCATAGTAAAATAAATAAAAAAATAAAAATTACCAGCAATATATTTTCATAGTAAAAAAAAAAATAAAAAAATTACCAGCAATATATTTTCATAGTAACAAAAATAAAAATTACCAGCAATATATTTTCATAGTAAAAAAAATAAATAAATAAAAATTACCAGCAATATATTTTCATAGTAAAAAAAAAAAGAAAAAAAATTACCAGCAATATATTTTCATAGTAAAAAAAATAAAAATTACCAGCAATATATTTTCATAGTAAAAAAAATAAAAATTACCAGCAATATATTTTCATAGTAAAAAAAATAAAAATTACCAGCAATATATTTTCATAGTAAAAAAAAAATAAAAAAATTACCAGCAATATATTTTCATAGTAAAAAAAATAAAAAAATAAAAATTACCAGCAATATATTTTCATAGTAAAATAATAAAAAAATAAAAATTACCAGCAATATATTTTCATAGTAAAAAAAAATAAAAAAATTACCAGCAATATATTTTCATAGTAAAAAAAATAAAAATTACCAGCAATATATTTTCATAGTAAAAAAAATAAAAATTACCAGCAATATATTTTCATAGTAAAAAAAATAAAAATTACCAGCAATATATTTTCATAGTAAAAAAAAAATAAAAAAATTACCAGCAATATATTTTCATAGTAAAAAAAATAAAAAAATAAAAATTACCAGCAATATATTTTCATAGTAAAATAATAAAAAAATAAAAATTACCAGCAATATATTTTCATAGTAAAAAAAAATAAAAAAATTACCAGCAATATATTTTCATAGTAAAATAAATAAAAAAATAAAAATTACCAGCAATATATTTTCATAGTAAAAAAAATAAATAAATAAAAATTACCAGCAATATATTTTCATAGTAAAAAAAATAAATAAATAAAAATTACCAGCAATATATTTTCATAGTAAAAAAAAAATAAAAAAATTACCAGCAATATATTATCATAGAAAAAAAAATAAAAATTACCAGCAATATATTTTCATAGTAAATAAAAAATAAAAAAATTAGCAGCAATATATTTTCATAGTAAAAAGATAAAAATTACCAGCAATATATTTTCATAGTAAAAAAAATAAAAATTACCAGCAATATATTTTCATATTAAAATAACGATAAAAATTACCAGCAATATATTTTCATAGTAAAAAAAATAAAAATTACCAGCAATATATTTTCGTAGTAAAAAAAATAAAAAAATAAAAATTACCAGCAATATATTTTCATAGTAAAATAATAAAAAAATAAAAATTACCAGCAATATATTTTCATAGTAAAATAAATAAAAAAATAAAAATTACCAGCAATATATTTTCATAGTAAAAAAAAAATAAAAATTACCAACAATATATTTTCATAGTAAAAAAAATAAAAAAATTACCAGCAATATATTTTCATAGTAAAAAAAATAAATAAATAAAAATTACCAGCAATATATTTTCATAGTAAAAAAAAAATAAAAATTACCAGCAATATATTTTCATAGTAAAAAAAAAATAAAAAAATTAGCAGCAATATATTTTCATAGTAAAAAAATAAAAATTACCAGCAATATATTTTCATAGTAAAAAAAATAAAAATTACCAGCAATATATTTTCATAGTAAAAAAAAAATAAAAATTACCAGCAATATATTTTCATAGTAAAAAAAAATAAAAATTACCAGCAATATATTTTCATAGTAAAAAAAATAAATAAATAAAAATTACCAGCAATATATTTTCATAGTAAAAAAAATAAATAAATAAAAATTACCAGCAATATATTTTCATAGTAAAAAAAAAAAGAAAAAAAATTACCAGCAATATATTTTCATAGTAAAAAAAATAAAAATTACCAGCAATATATTTTCATAGTAAAAAAAATAAAAATTACCAGCAATATATTTTCATAGTAAAAAAAATAAAAATTACCAGCAATATATTTTCATAGTAAAAAAAATAAAAAAATAAAAATTACCAGCAATATATTTTCATAGTAAAATAATAAAAAAATAAAAATTACCAGCAATATATTTTCATAGTAAAAAAAAATAAAAAAATTACCAGCAATATATTTTCATAGTAAAATAAATAAAAAAATAAAAATTACCAGCAATATATTTTCATAGTAAAAAAAATAAATAAATAAAAATTACCAGCAATATATTTTCATAGTAAAAAAAAAAATAAAAAAATTACCAGCAATATATTTTCATAGTAAAAAAAATAAAAATTACCAGCAATATATTTTCATAGTATAAAAATAAAAAAATAAAAATTACCAGCAATATATTTTCATAGTAAAAAATAAAAAAATAAAAATTACCAGCAATATATTTTCATAGTTAAAAAAAATAAAAAAAAAATATTACCAGCAATATATTTTCATAGTAAAAAAAAAAAATAAAAAAATTACCAGCAATATATTTTCATAGTAAAATAATAAAAAAATAAAAATTACCAGCAATATATTTTCATAGTAAAAAAAATAAAAATTACCAGCAATATATTTTCATAGTAAAAAAATAAAAATTACCAGCAATATATTTTCATAGTAAAAAAAATAAAAAAATAAAACTTACCAGCAATATATTTTCATAGTAAAAAAAATAAAAATTACCAGCAATATATTTTCATAGTAAAATAATAAAAAAATAAAAATTACCAGCAATATATTTTCATAGTAAAAAAAATAAAAAAATAAAACTTACCAGCAATATATTTTCATAGTAAAAAAAATAAAAATTACCAGCAATATATTTTCATAGTAAAAAAAATAAAAAAATAAAACTTACCTGCAATATATTTTCATAGTAAAAAAAAAATAAAGATTACCAGCAATATATTTTCATAGTAAAAAAAATAAATAAATAAAAATTACCAGCAATATATTTTCATAGTAAAAAAAAAATAAAAAAATTACCAGCAATATATTATCATAGAAAAAAAAATAAAAATTACCAGCAATATATTTTCATAGTAAATAAAAAATAAAAAAATTAACAGCAATATATTTTCATAGTAAAAAGATAAAAATTACCAGCAATATATTTTCATAGTAAAAAAAATAAAAATTACCAGCAATATATTTTCATATTAAAATAACGATAAAAATTACCAGCAATATATTTTCATAGTAAAAAAAATAAAAATTACCAGCAATATATTTTCGTAGTAAAAAAAATAAAAAAATAAAAATTACCAGCAATATATTTTCATAGTAAAATAATAAAAAAATAAAAATTACCAGCAATATATTTTCATAGTAAAATAAATAAAAAAATAAAAATTACCAGCAATATATTTTCATAGTAAAAAAAAAATAAAAATTACCAACAATATATTTTCATAGTAAAAAAAATAAAAAAATTACCAGCAATATATTTTCATAGTAAAAAAAATAAATAAATAAAAATTACCAGCAATATATTTTCATAGTAAAAAAAATAAATAAATAAAAATTACCAGCAATATATTTTCATAGTAAAAAAAAAAAGAAAAAAAATTACCAGCAATATATTTTCATAGTAAAAAAAATAAAAATTACCAGCAATATATTTTCATAGTAAAAAAAATAAAAATTACCAGCAATATATTTTCATAGTAAAAAAAATAAAAATTACCAGCAATATATTTTCATAGTAAAAAAAAAATAAAAAAATTACCAGCAATATATTTTCATAGTAAAAAAAATAAAAAAATAAAAATTACCAGCAATATATTTTCATAGTAAAATAATAAAAAAATAAAAATTACCAGCAATATATTTTCATAGTAAAAAAAAATAAAAAAATTACCAGCAATATATTTTCATAGTAAAATAAATAAAAAAATAAAAATTACCAGCAATATATTTTCATAGTAAAATAAATAAAAAAATAAAAATTACCAGCAATATATTTTCATAGTAAAAAAAATAAATAAATAAAAATTACCAGCAATATATTTTCATAGTAAAAAAATAAATAAAAAAATTACCAGCAATATATTTTCATAGTAAAAAAAATAAAAATTACCAGCAATATATTTTCATATTAAAATAACGATAAAAATTACCAGCAATATATTTTCATAGTAAAAAAAATAAAAATTACCAGCAATATATTTTCGTAGTAAAAAAAATAAAAAAATAAAAATTACCAGCAATATATTTTCATAGTAAAATAATAAAAAAATAAAAATTACCAGCAATATATTTTCATAGTAAAATAAATAAAAAAATAAAAATTACCAGCAATATATTTTCATAGTAAAAAAAAAAATAAAAATTACCAACAATATATTTTCATAGTAAAAAAAATAAAAAAATTACCAGCAATATATTTTCATAGTAAAAAAAATAAATAAATAAAAATTACCAGCAATATATTTTCATAGTAAAAAAAATAAATAAATAAAAATTACCAGCAATATATTTTCATAGTAAAAAAAAAAAGAAAAAAAATTACCAGCAATATATTTTCATAGTAAAAAAAATAAAAATTACCAGCAATATATTTTCATAGTAAAAAAAATAAAAATTACCAGCAATATATTTTCATAGTAAAAAAAAAATAAAAAAATTACCAGCAATATATTTTCATAGTAAAAAAAATAAAAAAATAAAAATTACCAGCAATATATTTTCATAGTAAAATAATAAAAAAATAAAAATTACCAGCAATATATTTTCATAGTAAAAAAAAATAAAAAAATTACCAGCAATATATTTTCATAGTAAAATAAATAAAAAAATAAAAATTACCAGCAATATATTTTCATAGTAAAAAAAATAAATAAATAAAAATTACCAGCAATATATTTTCATAGTAAAAAAAAAAATAAAAAAATTACCAGCAATATATTTTCATAGTAAAAAAAATAAAAATTACCAGCAATATATTTTCATAGTATAAAAATAAAAAAATAAAAATTACCAGCAATATATTTTCATAGTAAAAAAATAAAAAAATAAAAATTACCAGCAATATATTTTCATAGTTAAAAAAAATAAAAAAAAAATATTACCAGCAATATATTTTCATAGTAAAAAAAAAAAATTAAAAAATTACCAGCAATATATTTTCATAGTAAAATAATAAAAAAATAAAAATTACCAGCAATATATTTTCATAGTAAAATAATAAAAAAATAAAAATTACCAGCAATATATTTTCATAGTAAAAAAAAATAAAAATTACCAGCAATATATTTTCATAGTAAAAAAAATAAATACATAAAAATTACCAGCAATATATTTTCATAGTAAAAAAAATAAAAATTACCAGCAATATATTTTCATAGTAAAAAAAATAAAAAAATAAAAATTACCAGCAATATATTTTCATAGTAAAATAATAAAAAAATAAAAATTACCAGCAATATATTTTCATAGTAATATAAATAAAAAAATAAAAATTACCAGCAATATATTTTCATAGTAAAAAAAAAATAAAAATTACCAACAATATATTTTCATAGTAAAAAAAATAAAAAAATTACCAGCAATATATTTTCATAGTAAAAAAAATAAATAAATAAAAATTACCAGCAATATATTTTCATAGTAAAAAAAAAAATAAAAAAATTACCAGCAATATATTTTCATAGTAAAATAATAAAAAAATAAAAATTACCAGCAATATATTTTCATAGTAAAATAATAAAAAAATAAAAATTACCAGCAATATATTTTCATAGTAAAATAATAAAAAAATAAAAATTACCAGCAATATATTTTCATAGTAAAAAAAAATAAAAATTACCAGCAATATATTTTCATAGTAAAAAAAATAAATACATAAAAATTACCAGCAATATATTTTCATAGTAAAAAAAATAAAAATTACCAGCAATATATTTTCATAGTAAAAAAAATAAAAAAATCAAAATTACCAGCAATATATTTTCATAGTAAAATAATAAAAAAATAAAAATTACCAGCAATATATTTTCATAGTAATATAAATAAAAAAATAAAAATTACCAGCAATATATTTTCATAGTAAAAAAAAAATAAAAATTACCAACAATATATTTTCATAGTAAAAAAAATAAAAAAATTACCAGCAATATATTTTCATAGTAAAAAAAATAAATAAATAAAAATTACCAGCAATATATTTTCATAGTAAAAAAAAAAATAAAAAAATTACCAGCAATATATTTTCATAGTAAAAAAAATAAAAATTACCAGCAATATATTTTCCATAGTAAAAAAAAATAAAAAAATTACCAGCAATATATTTTCATAGTAAAAAAAATAAAAAAATAAAAATTACCAGCAATATATTTTCATAGTAAAATAATAAAAAAATAAAAATTACCAGCAATATATTTTCATAGTAAAATAAATAAAAAAATAAAAATTACCAACAATATATTTTCATAGTAAAAAAAATAAATAAATAAAAATTACCAGCAATATATTTTCATAGTAAAAAAAAAATAAAAAAATTACCAGCAATATATTTTCATAGTAAAAAAAATAAAAATTACCAGCAATATATTTTCATAGTAAAAAAAAAATAAAAAAATTAGCAGCAATATATTTTCATAGTAAAAAAATAAAAATTACCAGCAATATATTTTCATAGTAAAAAAAATAAAAATTACCAGCAATATATTTTCATAGTAAAAAAAAAATAAAAATTACCAGCAATATATTTTCATAGTAAAAAAAAAATAAAAATTACCAGCAATATATTTTCATAGTAAAAAAAATAAATAAATAAAAATTACCAGCAATATATTTTCATAGTAAAAAAAATAAATAAATAAAAATTACCAGCAATATATTTTCATAGTAAAAAAAAAAAAAAAAATTACCAGCAATATATTTTCATAGTAAAAAAAATAAAAATTACCAGCAATATATTTTCATAGTAAAAAAAAAATAAAAAAATTACCAGCAATATATTTTCATAGTAAAAAAAATAAAAAAATAAAAATTACCAGCAATATATTTTCATAGTAAAATAATAAAAAAATAAAAATTACCAGCAATATATTTTCATAGTTAAAAAAAAATAAAAAAATTACCAGCAATATATTTTCATAGTAAAATAAATAAAAAAATAAAAATTACCAGCAATATATTTTCATAGTAAAAAAAATAAATAAATAAAAATTACCAGCAATATATTTTCATATTAAAAAAAAAATTAAAAAATTACCAGCAATATATTTTCATAGTAAAAAAAATAAAAATTACCAGCAATATATTTTCATAGTAAAAAAAATAAAAATTACCAGCAATATATTTTCATAGTAAAAAAAATAAAAATTACCAGCAATATATTTTCATAGTAAAAAAAATAAAAATTACCAGCAATATATTTTCATAGTAAAAAAAATAAAAATAAAACAAATAGCAGCAATACATTTTTGGGAAAAAAAAATTACCAAATCTCACAAGAAAATAAAATTTTTGCATTAAATGTCACATGAGGAGTTTATATGGCATTAACTAAACTAAATGGTGTATAGATTTTATAAAGCTGTCAGCTTCGCTCAGCTATATCACAGTCACACAAGAGAAAATCATGTCTCATTCTGATGTTTTAGGATAACAATCATTTGTTTTAGACATTTTGAGTCTGGTACCAGCATCTTTTTGTACTTGTGCACCATTTTGCACTTTTGCTAATAATATCCCCAGCAATTGCACTGGAAACTAAAATCTTCAGTTGCACATTTTTACTTAAGTCAGGTTTTGTATTCACTGCTGTAGTCACCTTCTGTCTCATGTAGACCTTTGCCTTGGTCTTGACCTCACAGTGATTGACGAGCAAGCTGAGAAAAGATGGAAATAAATTTGTGAGCCTATGTGAAATTGCTTTTGAGCCAATGAAAACCTTGTCTTCACAGAAATTATCTGTTGAGCCTAGAAAAAAATTCCCCTATCACATCTCATTTGAGCTTAACAACTTTAACAAAATATTGCAATAATAATCATAAATATGAATGCTGGTTGCTATTTTAAGAACTAGATACAAATGAAAAGAAATTATCTAGAAAAAAACAAAGAAAAGAAAATAGCGAGCATATGTGAAATTCATTTTGATATAAACTGAGGAAAAAATTAAATTAACAAGAGAAGAGTGTCTTAAGTCATGTGAAAAGTTTTGTTTCTGTTCACATGTCCAGCATTTAAATCTTAGCCAGTGTCAAATTATTCGCCAGTTATCAGCCTTAACCAAGCACTTGGCATTTTAAGGAACTTTTTATCAACTATTCATGAAAGCTAATCTCTCTTCATCTATTTTTGAATGCATACAAACCATATATCTCTTTGGTGAGCAACTAATTCTCTTACCTTTGTTTTAAACATTTTCTAATATTATTTTGTTTCAGATCATCTAATCTGTTGTATGAACATTTCTTCTACATGACATTTGTTAAAACTTCAGACTTTAAAAATTTCTGATTTATTTTTCTGAAATGAGCTGCTGACAGAACTTGAAACATTAAGTCTTAAATAAATTCCTTATCTTGTTTTATTAAAATTACCTGTGTGTTTCCTCATCATTATCATCATTCATTAACCTTCTTGGCGTAGGTAAACCAATTGTTCAATGCCGCTATAGACCCATTCATGTTAATGAAAGTATTGTAGCTGTGGTATATGTAAAACAGCACCTTTAGCTACAGGTTAACATGTAAAGAGCCAGAGCAGTTAAAGAAAAGTGCTTGGATTGTACATCTAGTGGAGGACTGCAACTCACTTTATTGGAAACAAGGTTCTGAAGGTGCCAGAATTGATAATGTGCTGTATGTAATTTTTGCTGTGTTGGGAAACTGTCATGAGGGACGTCATTAGGAAGTTCGATGGAGTTCACATAACCACCTTTCTATACAGGCCAATTATTTTTTTAATAATATTCACTCTGTAAAAGGACCAAGATCCACTCAAAGTAGAGGGTTACAGAATAAGAGGTACAGTTTATAGGTATAGGTGGGAAAGATGACGGTTAGCTACAGACTTGAAATGGTTAAGATTGTAGGGATCAGGGAAGCATCTTCTTGGGAATCAGTTCCAGTAAGCAGCTGTTTGTGAAGACGATGCTTGAGTGGAACTTACATCTCAGCAATGGAATGCAAAGAGAATGAGGGTGGTCCACTACAATGGGTGTGGCATGGCAGGTTTTAGCCGTGAAGGTTAGAACTGGTGGAACTAAGGAATGTAGTTCGTCTGAACAATTTCCATGGAAATAGCGATGGAGCAGTGATAGGCTGGCAACATTTTGTCTGTGGCAAATGGGTTGTACAGTGAAAAATAACTCTTTACTCACAGACTAAAAAGTGAAGAAAGGCATCTCCTACCCACAGATGGCAGTGGTACTCCATTTCAGTCTGATCAGGCTCTTGCGATAGTAGAGGATAGCGCAGGCGTAGTACAGGGAACCAAGGATTTTTCCAGCATCTTTAACGATGGATCATATGTAGGAGTTCTGCTTGAAGTCTGGGTTGAGCTTAAGTTCCAATAACTGCTCAAGACACAGAGCCTTCTTGAGAATTCACCCATTCATCGCTATAGGCAAAAATGTAGGGTCTGCTCAGACATATCTTCATTGTATATTGTTCTCATGCTTTCCATGCTAGTCTATTTACCTCTGTACCTCCTCTCTGTTCTTGTTGACTCACTTTTCTGAATGACCACACTCAGGATTGAACTCACAACACTCAGGGAACCAGATATGTTTGAACTAATTGTTTAATCCACTAGGCCATGTCTCTTAGGCAATCCAATGGTGCCATTTTGGAGTATGTACTCAAGTTGTGGAATTTTTGAGTGTCCTTTCTTTATCAAAAGCTCTCAGAATTGTTATAATTTCTATGCTAGGTCTATTGAGGAAATTGTCAAGGCCTAACATTGGCACTGATTCTTTCAGTTATCCTCCAGGTTTCTCTGTTATCTTAACTTCATCCCACAGAGTTTGATAACCATACTTTTCCCACCTATACCTTATTTCTGTGCTTCCTACCAGACTACAGCATTTTTTTTATTTCCCTTATTCTTACCTTTAAGGGGCTGCACATCTTGCTGTGAACCTGTTCAATTATGTCTATAACATCAAAATTATGATCCTACGTTTTTTTGTTTCACAGATGTTTCATTTCTGGAATTCAAGCGACCCACAAATTTTGAATATAAATCTGGGCAATGGGTCAGAATTGCTTGCGATTCTCTTGGAAAGAATGAATTCCATCCATTCACCCTGACCTCTGCTCCGCATGAAGATACCCTCTCCGCCCATATACGTGCTCTTGGACCTTGGACTTCAAAGATACGAGAAATTTTTAATCCAGAAAATCTCAAAGAACAACCTTATCCAAAAGTAAGATCCTTGGTTTCTGTTTGGGTTAATTTTAATTTTCTTTGACAAATATGCTTCTGTTTTTTAACGTAACTTTATTTACGAAAAATAAGAAATATTAGGTTCTCCAGAAAGTCCTGACTCACTTAGAAAGCGGAAAGAAAACAACAACATTTTATGGAGCAACACTAACATTTCTTGTTCAACATAAAGTCCATCTATCCTCGTTGATCTTCTGCCAGTGACCAGAAGATCATTGAGAATAGATGGACTTTATTTTGAATAATAAATGTTCCAACCTTCATTTTGGTTATTCTTATTCAGTAACATTTTCTTAGGTTACAACAGTTTGAATATAAAAAAAAACAGGAAGATTTATCTTTCATTCTGACCTAAAGAGGTCTACCTAATGAAAGTGAAACATGTTGTCAATAAATGTTTTCCTCTTTGTCTGGTTTCTCCACAGACTCAAATACGTTAATACTTCAAGAACCAAACATAAACACCAAAAGATAAATATGGACATCAAAACAAGCAACAAAAACAAAACAACATAGAATTTAAAAATTGAAACATAATTCTGCATTCTTCACTTACTCAAAAATTTCTGATGAAGTAAATCTTGAAACATGAAGTTTATAATGGTTTTCCTACTTGAACCTTATTTAATGATGTAATGCAGTGTGTGTGTGAGAGAGAGAGAATATAATATATATGTGTATATATATATATATATATGTGTGTGTGTATATATATATATATGCCACCCCTGGACTATATAAATTAAATGAGTTTAGTTTCATGGTTCTGCCTGATGATTTCCATTGCATGAAACTCATGTAGCACATTTCATATTGTTGTTATATTTAGGCCCTCTTGATTTTGGCATTGTTCCCTCAGTTTATTTTAGCTTTTATTCTTACTGTGCATGTGTGCGTGTAAGTGTGTATATATATATATATATATATATATATATATATATATGTATGTATGTATGTATGTATGTGTGTGTGTGTGTGTGTATATATCTGTGCGTATGTGTGTGTGTGTGTATATATCTGTGCGTATGTGTGTGTATATATCTGTGCGTATATGTGTGTGTGTGTGTATATATCTGTGCGTATATGTATGTGTGTGTGTGTATATATCTGTGCGTAAATGTATGTGTGTGTGTGTATATATCTGTGCGTATGTGTGTGTGTATATATCTGTGCGTATATGTATGTGTGTGTGTATATATCTGTGCGTATATGTATGTGTGTGTGTATATATATATCTGTGCGTATATGTATGTGTGTGTTTTTATATCTGTGCGTATATGTATGTGTGTGTATATATCTGTGCGTATATGTATGTGTGTGTGTGTATATATCTGCGTATATGTATGTGTGTGTGTGTGTGTATATATCTGTGCGTATATGTATGTGTGTGTGTGTGTATATATCTGTGCGTATATGTATGTATGTGTGTGTGTGTGTATATATCTGTGCGTATATGTATGTATGTGTGTGTGTGTAT
>OZ038513.1:68519409-68689409 GCA_964036315.1 Acanthosepion esculentum | reverse complement strand
GGCAGTTCTAGCCGAGATAATGGTAGCAATCCTCTATTTTTGTTCTGATTTGGTACTTACCAAGATGGAGCCGAGCGGGATGTGCCTGATACTTACAGGAGCAGAACGAAGATCCAACCAATTTTCCTGACTTCTTTAGTGATGGATCATATATATGAGTTCCACTTGAAGTCTGGGGAGAGCTTGGTTCCTAATAGATGTTCAGGACAATGAGCCTGCTTGAGAGAACAACTATCCATCATGATAGGTGAAAGTTCAGGGTCTGCTGCAAGTTGGTTTTGGAGGTATTGAATGTTACAAACCAGTTCCTTCCCCACACCTGAGCCACCAAGGGTAGGTCAGAGGAGAGGTCAGCTGCCAGTCTCTGGTCATCTAGAGTTTTGGAGGTGCACCTAAACACTGTTGTATCATTTGCATAGATACTCAATAAAGATCTGTTGCTGAATATGTTTGATCCTCACTAGGTGCCATTTACTTGTGGCTTTGTTCCAGAATCAACCTAATAGAAATGAATTTTCATTTGTTGCTTTTTTTTTTCTTTTTTTCCCCCAGTTATATGTTGATGGACCTTATGGAGCTGGGCAACAAGACTGGTACCGCTTTGATGTTTCTATTTTAGTTGGTGCAGGGATTGGTGTTACCCCTTACGCTGCAATCCTAAAAGACTTTGTGCATATGAATGCAATGAAAAACACTTACAAAATAAAATGTCAAAAGGTAAGAATTTAATTATTACCAAATCTCACAAGGAATTGGGATTTTTGAAAAATTCAGCATTTTGAAAATTGTTTTAGGTATTTTAAAACATTTATTAAGCATGGCAATTTATGAAAAAATTATATTGCCATAAATTCTCTCAATTTAACATTAAATAATACTAATTGTACCTGTGAAAATTTCAGTTTTCCTATTTGAATTTTCTGATGAATCATAATTCTTAATCATTTAAATGCATTTGTTGCAATTTCCACAATTATGAAATACTTGTTGCATCATTTAAATCTGAGGTCTATCTGAAGAGTAACCAGACTGAGTTTCTTCTTTGATGTGAGAGGCATTGTTCACAGTGAGTTCTTGTGCAAGAAGAGATGAGAGTTATGACAGGACAAATTGTGACTGCTTCACTATGACAATGCACCTGCTCACATCACTCTGAGAATCTGGCAGTTCCTGGCCAAGAAGAGCATCGCTGTCCTGGGACAACCTCTCTATTCATCTGATCATGTGCCATGCGACTTTTTTCTTTTCCCTGAGCTCAAGGGGATCATTAAGTGACCCATTTTGAAGATATGAAGGCCATCAAGAGGGCTGTAATGATGAAGCTGAGGGGGGCATCCAAGAAGAACCCTTCCAGCAGTACATGGAGGATTCACAGGGAAAGACAGAAATGTGCATTAGATTTGAGGGGGTGGGGATTACTTTAGTTTGTTTTTTGGAATTAAAATAAATTATTTCTGACAACAGTACTGTTACTTTTCAGACAAACCTCATATTTTGATTTAATGACTTTAATAAAATATTGCTATAAAAATCACAAATCTCTGTTTACAAATCTTTAAAGAAGTAAGAGGGTACAAATGAAAAAAAATTCAAAATTAACAAAGTTTTCCATTTCACTGAGGCAGACATTTTTTTTATAAACCTATAATTAATGCCAGATTTTCATTAATAACAAAAAGTAGAACTTTTACATGGAAACTAAATAAAACTGATAAGGGATAAATTCTTGTCCATTTTGTTGTTGAGTTCTGGGTATGACAATAAACTACATCTAGCAGCAAGGTCTCTGATTGGCAGGTTTTGAGGAGCATGGAACCACCTCTTAATTGCTATTTTTCCCAGGTCCACCCTACCCCAGGGTGGTAACATCTGTTAGGGTCCCAACTATGGACAAATAGTTAACTCCTAAACTGGGGTTAAAACACTATGAAAGTTTAAAAATAGATTTTTATAGTAAAAATACCAGGAATACACCTTTTGGTAAAAAACATTACCAGCAATACATTTGACTCTCAACAAAAACTCTCTTTACAAAAATATGTCAATGAAACCTGATCTACAACCTGATTTCTTACAAAGAATATATATTCTATTCATATGAACTAATCCTCAAAATATTGTTGGCATTAAATAACCCATTGAGGTTGATATACCATAAATTAAGCCAAACCATTGTTGTTGAATCCCTTTGGCATAAATTGAGTTACAAGATAATTTGTGCCAATTTTATTCAATCAGGATTCATGCCTTTCCCAAGAATATTTGCGCATAAGTGAATATAAGAAACCCAACTGGAATTAGAACTCTGCTCTCCAGTTAACAATTCTGAGTTGTTATCCATTTTTCCACCAGGGCATCCATGCTTACAGCACCTGGTATTACCAAGCAGTCACCCATCTAGGTACAGAACAGGCCCGATGTTACTTAAATTGAGAAATCCTATTGGAACAGGTGCTCCAACATGATGTAGCCATAAGTCAAAAATAAATAAAGCAACATCAAAAATCTATATTTATATAAAAAAAGATACATCAAAATCTAAATCATGCAACTTCAAAGGAGCCCCATCAAAGTTAAAATACCCACTCCAACTAGTGGGGCCCAAATATTCTAAATTGTTTCGAATTCATTCAAAAGAGTCTCAGTAAATCTGAAAATAAACAAATCTCCTTTGTTCTTATATATTTATTCTTTTTAGTTTTAGCAGGGGCCCAAAACTTGGGGGCCCTCTAGTCTTGGGGCTCCCAGTCTGCAGCCCATATGTAAATCTGGCAATGGTTTTATATATATATATATATATATATAATTTTTTTTTTTTTTTTTTTTCAGGTGCATTTTATTTGGGTAACTGGAAGCCATAGACATTTTGAATGGTTGATTGATATTCTTCAAGAAGTTGAACAAATAGATACAAAAGGAATTGTCTCAATTGACATCTTCATTACCAAATTTTTTCAGCATTATGATTTGCGAACAGCCATGTTGGTAAGAAATCTTTCTTTCTTGAATTGTGCTTAAAAATATTGATTAAAAATTGCTACTGTTATGGAGGTTAATTCCTTCTCCAACTCTCCAAACATCAAACAAAAGGTGACATTGAGTAGGGGAAAAAATGTATAATTTATATACTAAGATGGATAACTTCTATCTGTTGATGTTGCTAAGGAAACAGAGAGATTGGTGAAATTAGAAATGAATAGACACTTGGTGGTGCCTGCACTTGTGTTGTTGTTGGTGGTGTCTCACTTTCAGTATGTCAACATCAAATGCTGGTCTGTGTCAGGTTTGTTTGAATTTGGGTATATATAGTTTTTAGTTGGCTTGAAATTAAGGTTTTGGTTTTTGAGTTGGTGTGACCCTGACTAGTCACAATATATTATTAATTTTGTTTTGGTGAAGGCAGATGTATGCAGGGAGCCGATGCACAGGAAACCTGTTTACACAGTCTGTATTGGGTTATCAGATGATCAACATCTGGTTTGTGTAAAAAAAAAAAAAAAAAAAAAAAAAAATGAAAGAGGTACGGCAATGGTCATTCTCATTACAATTACTGGAATAAGTAAATACATTAATTTGTGAATATTTTAATGCATTTATTTTTTCTTTTCATTAACTGATTTACATCATTTAGGCTTGGATCAAATTACTTCACCTTCATGTTGTGCTTCATTATGAGGATAATGAATGTGTTTATAGCTTTTTCCTTTGTACCTTAACCACATGAATTTAAGCCTATTACTAGATTGGCTACTAGGTCTCATTGTTTTACTGTTGAATTAGCTAAATGTAACTATAAGTTTCTTTTCTCTTCTCACCTGTGGAACTCTCTTCCAATTTCTTGCTTCCCTGGTACCTAAAATTTTCAATAATTTAAATGCAACATCAATCGCCATCTTCTGTCTTCCTGAGTCATATACTTTTTTTTTTATAAGCCTTTCTCTTCACATTCACTTCCACTCCCAGTAACCCTTTGCATCTTAGTGGAATTATTGCCTTGTTTGGGGTGAAATTATTAAAAAATAATACTGATCAGCAAATAAGTGGGATCTGTATACCAAATTCAAATTTCATCTGAGGTCACTGCGTTCACTTTCACACAAATATCTTCAGAAAAGGTATGAAAAGATTTTTTCCTTCTTCAGCTATGTTGAATAGTAAAGCATCCATGATATAAAGAAAAACCAGAGCAGACTCATTCTGTAGTTTATAACAGAAAATGGTTGATGGAATAGCCTGGATATTCTGCCTACAGATTAGCATACCTGTCTTTAAACACATATAACGTCAGTGGTGAACAAGTGGCAAGGCGAAAAAAAAGCTAATTACAGGAAGTGAGGTTTTACAGTAGTTTGGCCATAATGTCCTGTGAGTATCAGATTTTCCAAGCCTTCTTTCCTCATTATGAACAATAGAAATTTCAACTGCCTCTTTCTGATGTTGAGTTTCTTTTTTGTTTCTATTTTCTCTAAAACTTTGTCATTGCTCACATAATCAGTCCATGGTATCCTCAGTATCTTTCTGTTGTTTTAAGTCTCCTCTTCATCTTTGAGGGAGATTATCCAGCATTCACTGCCACACAGGGGGGACAGCTATTGCGTAACAGTTCAGTATTCTTTTCTTTGTTTCTAACAAAGTTTTTCTATTTCTTAATACTCTGCTTAGCTTTTGGAAGGCATCTTTGGCTATCCTAATGCATCTTCGGATTTCAGTTTCACACTTTCCATCATCTGCTAAAAAACTTCCCAGATACTTAAATTGTTGTACTTGTTTCATGCAATCTAAAAATAATATTTTCTGACTTTAAATAACCTGCAAAGGGTTGATAAGCCATCAAAATCAATCAATAAGTTTTCATTAAATAAAGACTCTACTTGTCATCTTATATTCTATGTCATCTCAATTTCTTTAATTTTCTATTATTTTTTTGTTTTGTAAGCTTGATTTAGTAAGTATCATATATCAGTGTTTTTCTTTTTTCTTTTTTTTTTTTTTTTTTTTTTTTTTGTGTAATCAAGACCTTCCAGCCAAATGGCTTTATACTAGACGTCTCTAGGCTATTTTCAGTTACAGTCACGGCCAACACAGACTATGCCCAAACCACCTGACCAGGGAGAGCCCAAACCTGATTGAGGACCCCGGGCAGGGCTTTGTGACCCTTGCTACGTTATCTACACTTATGTGTTACAAATTAAAGTGAAAAATTTTTGCAGATTTTGATGTCATTCTAGGGTTGTTTTTGTTTTTGTTTTTTTTGTCCAAATTTGTGAATTTGTTTTGTTCATGCTAAGTCTTGAAAATTCACTATTTTTTATCCATAATGTTGAATGTGTTAAATTATTCAACTTTTAACAAGTTGATGTTAAAAATTACCACAAAACATTGTTGATTTATTTAAGATGGAATTATATATTATGACATGTATCTAATTTGTAATAGGTTGGTGCAAAAATAATGTCGTTTTCTCACATGAAGTTGAACGTCAAAAAACGACATTATTTTTGCACCAACTTAATATTTAGATAAACTGTATTTATTTTCAATTTTTCTAATTGAATTGTTCACCTATATTGCATATGATCCATTATTGGACATAATTAAGTTAAAATAAAATTTGTATTTTATATGAATACTACCTTATGAAAATTGAGATGTAGTAGAGTGGGTGGGGCCATGAAGCCCTGGCCCTGGTTACTGGTCATGGTTACACTTGTTTATTATTATCAAAAATCTGTCTGCTGCCACTTGATAAACCAGAAGGAAAATGGAAGTTCTTTTTTCTTGCATTTTTTTTATAAATTTTTTTTTTTTTTTACATTCATCACTCTTTCTATTTGTTTTCTAAATCACTGTGAATGAAATGAGTTATTTTCCTTGGATTTGTGAGCTGGCAGGGGGCACAATTGTCACCTTGGGCACTTTTTTTTTTCCATTAGTACTAGTGACCTTGGAATTTTGATGGCAACAATAACTTCTCTTTCTGGTGGCTTGGTAGGCAATATGTAATAGCTGACTGGAGCAGACTTTGACTGGCTTGACTGGTTTCTATGTTCCATGTCCCTTCAAGTCATTGGTGATCATAACTCTCAAAAATTTCTTCATTCTGTCTTGTGAGTGTCAAATTTTCTAAGCCCTCTTTCTTAATTATATGCCCTAGAAACTCTCTCCTTCTGATGTTAAGTATAAATGCCCTTTTTGTTTGGAAAACTTTGTAATTGATCACATGTTCAATCCATGGCATTCTCAGCATCCTTCTCTAGAACCAGATTTCTGTTGCTTCAAGTCTCTTCATCTGTGAGTAGGTTGTCCAGCTTTCACTGTCATATAGAAGGACTGATATTACATAACAATTCAGTTCACTTAATTTTAATCTATGATGTCCAACTTCTTTAATTGAGCAAAGATGTTAAAGTTGGTCAAAAAGAGAGAGAGAATGCAAATTTCTAAGGGTCCGAAGCAAAGTAGTATTTGGAATTTCTTGCAGGTTTTCAGAATGCAAATTTCTAAGGGTCCCAAGCAAAGTAGTATTTGGAATTTCTTGCAGGTTTTCAGAATGCAAATTTCTAAGGGTCCCAAGCAAAGTAGTATTTGGAATTTCTTGCAGGTTTTCAGAATGCAAATTTCTAAGGGTCCCAAGCAAAGTAGTATTTGGAATTTCTTGCAGGTTTTCAGAATGCAAATTTCTAAGGGTCCCAAGCAAAGTAGTATTTGGAATTTCTTGCAGGTTTGTTTGTTATTTTGTGCCTGGACAAAACAAGTTTTGACTGCTGTCATTAGTTAGCTCCTCCTAATTTCCTTAATCCTTCAACAGCGGTCTCTCTCCCACGAGTATAAATACTGGCTGACCTTTCTCTCTCTCTCTCTCTCTTTCTTTTCCGACTTAGGCCTCAGGCGGCCATCTCACATGGAGATGAGGTAAAATCTCTTTTTCGACTCATGCCTTGGGCCGCTACCTCGTGTGGAGGCGAGGTATAAAACTTTCTCTTTTTCACTTAGGCCAATATGTGACCTCTCAGAGAGACAGCGTTTCCCATATTCTGGGAACACGCTAAAAACAATATACATACGTACGAACACTCAACACAAAACACACACATAATTTCTCCATACAAACACTATGTAACTTATCATGTCTTTGTGTATTAATATATTTGTTTACCCACGTATATCGGTCTTGTTTGTTTTCTTTGTCTTCTTTGGACTTCATTAAAGTCCAACATTCCTATGTAGCTGGACCGGCTAGCAGGAAATCTTAACCCAGAGATATCTCTTCACATTATAGTCCACTACACTCTGCTATGTGGCCAGGATTATTGTGCATACCAGTTTCATTCTCTGCCAAAGGTAACTTGGCAACACTCCCACAATGGGTTTCTACAAAATAATTATTGATCAAAGCACTCTTCACAAAGTAAGAACTAACCAAAAATTGGCCACAACAAACAATGGAACTTCCATCAGACCATTGCCTCCAGTTACAAAGAAACAGTTCTAAAACACACACACACACACACACACACACACACACACACACACACTAGGAGTATATAGGTTTGTCTATTACCGGTGCACACTTCGCCACAGTTTTTTCAACAGGAGTAGAGGATTATCTCTTGTTTCTGGTTCCTTCTAAAGTGTACTTCAACTCTATACTTCCAACGTCTCCATCTGAACTCGGAATTCTATTTGCTAATTATTTATATATTTATTTTTTTCCCCTCTTCTCAAGTGGAGTAGATAGGTTCATCTCTAGTCTGTTTTCCACTCCTCCCTGGAGTTTTGAACAGGAATAGAGGTTTATCCCTTGTTTCCTGTTTAGGATTGTGTTTCTGGTTCCTTCTAAAGTCTTTTTCATTCTCTTTCATTCCCAGTATCTCCTTGCTTTGGGTGAATTGATTTTTTTAAAAGAAAATGTCCAAAATCGATCTTTTTCAAATAAAACTTTTGTTACCTTGATTTATGACCCATGTTTCAAGATTCATTTCATTCACTATCCTGCTAATTTCAGATACAGTTTCTAAGATTACTACTTACATGTTTTTGTCATTTATGTTGTGCGTTGTTTATACCTACTGACTTCTTACCAGAGACGCACTGATAACAGCAGAAATTTGAGTAGCAAGTAAGGTTTTCAATAACAGTGAAGTGAGTGTGCAGTGTTTACATAAATACATGGGTCAGGTCAGGCTTAGGCCTGCTACTAGTCACATGTAACCCAGTACAACTTGCCATATGAATGGGTGGTTGGCATCCCCCATTAGCTTTCTGGTGAGGAGGGTGGCATGTCACCCCCACAGGATGATAAAACAAAACCTGTCAAAGAGTGGATAAGCTTCTTTTAAGAACCAACAATTAACACACACACACACGGCAAACTTAACTAAGCCATTATGTTTCATCCTCTGAGGAACATTATCAAGATAAGTTTTCCTTTTGTCTCCATTCATATTGTCCTTATAAAGTTGGGATCAAATATAGATTGGATTGGAATACAACAGAATAATAAGATAAAGAACAAATAATAAAAGTGAAATATGTTAGGTTGATAAATGTTTCCTATTTCTTCTTTATCTTATCATTCATATATATATATATATATATATATATATATATATATATATATATTATTTTATATGTGCCGTACTTATTGGAAAAGTGCTCAACATCAGTGATATAGCTAACATATTCAGTTGTATGGATATGAGTTTGTGACCCTGGGTTTGTTTGTTTGATCGCAAATGCATGAAACCTACACAAAATACAGAGCACTTTGTGGGGGTTTGAATGAGTGTCTTATTGCCTCTTTCCACCTGATGATTGTGCAGCTGCAACAGTGACTAACTCTATGTCCACATGAAACGTTTAGTTGCAGGTAACAGTAACATACAGGGTGCGATGGATAAATTGTCGTCTAAATTACACAAAAATGAAAATAACACTGACATCTCATTTTAACAGATATATTTCCCAAAATTACACAAAAATATCTTGAAATACGAAAGAGTAAATTTATTCAATAAAGTCGCCATTGGCTTCAACCACGACCTCAAGAATCTCCTGCAATTCTTCTGGACAGTTTCCTTGTTTATGTTGGTGATGCTATTATAATCCTTGCCTTCAGTTCATCTTTGGTGCTACAAGAAGGTTTGTTGGCCTCTCACTGAATTGCATCCCACACATAATAATCAAGGGGGTTGCAGTCTGGGGAGTTAGATGGCCAGATATGAGGGTTGATGTGATTGCAGAAATTGTCTGACAACCATGATTAGGTTCTCCTGCTTGTGTGGTATGGTGCAGAGTCCTGCTACCCTCTTGACCCAGGGCAGCACTACCTCCTCAAGGCAGTTGATGTAGGCGTCGATGTCGAGTCTGAGCTTCCTGTAAGAAAATGAATGGCAGCATAATGTTGCCAACACTAGTGATCATTCCAAACACCTTCGTAATCACCATTAGACTCCTCCAACTCTTTTCGAATCCTGCGCACTGTCCTGAGATTGACACCCAAACACTCTGAAACTTTAATATTGGAGTTTCCAGCACAAATACCAAGCAGAACAGCATTGCTGTTTCCAAATTTCAAGCAGAGTGAATTGCATCATGGGATACTTTTTCTCACAGTGCCCAGTTGGCCCTATTATACTGTCCAGTTGACAAAATCAAACAGATGTGCATGAAATTAAAAATATAAAATGGTAACAATTTACCCATCACACCCTGTATAAGTACTGTTTATCTAAGACATGAAGTCTCGAGCCTTGAATGGCAACCTTTCTAGAGATGGTTTCTCAATAAAGACACTTGGTGTACTTTGACTACCATGAATGTCTGCACTGCATGTCAGGAAGAGCATCCGGCCTTGTAAAACCTTGCCTCAAATCTTTATGAAAAGAGATTTTCTCTGTCATGAAGGACCCACTTTGCTTTGTGTGAGATTAATCCTGATTCTGCTTCAACAAAAGCATGGTGGAGTAATGGATAGCAACTCCGACTGAGGAACTGGAGAGCTGAGTTCAAATTCCAGTCAAATTACATTCACTTATGTGCTAATATATGGGAAAGGTATGAATCCTCTTCTTCTCCCCGCCCAAGCTATGGGTAAATAGCAGGATGGACTGGGTTCTATAGCCTTGGATGGCAACTGGTCTAAACAGAAAGAAATGGCAAACTACTGTGGGAAAAAATCTGCCTCGTCAGTCATGTATCGAAAGATACATGATCGCCTAAGCATGTATCACACATGGCACACAACTGACTGATGTATGTTTGTGAGGCAAAACTTTTAAAATCCTTATAAATTAAGAATCGGTAAAATGACCAAATTAGACCCAAATTATAGCAGGCACATTATTAGAACGTATGCAATTAATTAATCAGTTTCAAATAAAACTAAAACCTCTTTATTGGAAATTATTGATAATATACAATATTCCTTCTGAGTGGATACCAATTTAAAATAAAATTTAATTAAATTATAATTGAAGGAGAAAGAAAAAGTTACACAGCATTTAAAAAAAATATCAAATTATTAATTTGCAAAGTATGTATTAAGTTATTAGGAATGTTATGCACTTCAGGTAACATACTTTAAAATGGAGCCGAGCATTTTTCTGTTAAATATTTGCATGCATTTTTATTTACTACTACTACTACTACTACTGCATCCATGCATCAGGTATAAAGAAAAAGATAACATATCAAGTAGCAATCAGTGTGATAGTATAGTCTGCAGTTGAGGTAAAAGTCCGAGTTGAAGTAGTAAGAAATCTGTCTGTGTTTACTCTCTTTCATTTCATCCAAAATCTCTCTTCATAAAAAGAAAGTGAACCAAAAAAAAAAAGGAAAAACAATTTTTGGAATATAAAAAATTTTGATTTGAATTTTATTCAGCTTCCTTTTCCTTTTCAAATGTTAATTATCACTAACCTTTATTATTGTTATTATTATTTTTAATATTTTTGATATACTGTTTGTTACAAGCATTTGTAGTGTTTGTGAAAAAAAGAACTTTTAAAATCCATATAAATTAAGAATCGGTAAAATTGGAACAAATTTGGCCCAAATTATAGCAGAAACATTATCAGAACATGTTAGTTGATTGAACATCTTTTTATTGAAAATTATTTATACTTCTGAGTGAATACCAAATCAAAATAAGCTTTAATCAACTTATAATTTATTCAGCATTTAAAACATATATCAAATTCTTATTGTGCAAAGTTTCAGCTTTTAAGCCTGTATTAAATTATTAGAAATATTATACTCTTCAAATAAAACACATTCAAATACAGCCAAGCAGTTTCCTGTTAAGAATTTGTTCATATTCTTGTGTTCACTGCTGTGATAGCTAATAATCAGACTGTAATAGATACATATATATGCAGTGATATATATATATATATAAGCCTATTAAAATAGACGGCATGATACAGAGATATAAATGATTAGATATAGTCTGACATATAAATAGATATAGAGGATGAGATTGATATGAACAGACTGTAATACATACATATATACACAAATTGTGATAGATACATATATATGCAAACAGTGAAAGATATATACACATTATATATAAACATATATATGTATACATATAAATACACCTGTATAATATAAAAGGACAACATATGAAGTAACCAGTCTAAGTAACAGACTGAGCCAAAGTAGTAAGAGAAGTTGGAGTAAAACTTCCTGTATCTAGTCGTTAAGCAACTGAACTCAGAAAGGGAATTTTTCTAAAATCACCTTAGCAATTTCTAAAATATAAACATTTTGGATTTGTACTTTATCTGATTTCTTCATTTCTTTTCGTTTTTCTTTGTGGATGAGTTGAAGATTTTTACACAGCCAAATCCCCCCCCCCCAACTCCATTTTCCACAGATTCTCTAGACTTGATTATCAACTCGTCTAAAAGAAAGAAAAGTAGGCAGTCTGTGTGATAGTCTGTAGTTGGAGTTAAAGTCCGAGTTGAAGTAGTAAGAAATCTGTCTGTGTTTACTCTATTTTCTGTCATACAAAAACTCTCTTCACAGGAAGAAAGTAAACTGAAAAAAAAAAGGAAAATAATTTTTGTAAAACACCTTCACAAATTTCTGGAATATAAAAAATTTCGATTTACACTTTAGCTTCTTCTTTTCCTTTTCTTTCCTTTTTCTTTGGGGATGAGTTGCATATTTTTACACAGCTAAATTTTCACTCCCTCCCTCAACTTTCCACAGATTCTCTAGCCTTGATTATCAGCCAGTATAAGAGAAGAAAACTAAATTCCAAACAATGGAGAAAGCAACAGGAAACTATTCCACTACCTTTCCCAAAAAGGCATGGCAATTCATGGATAGTAAAGTAAAGGAATTTATAGAGAGCGCCATGATTACCTGCATTCTGAATGGACAGGGGAATTTAAGATTTATTAGCCTTGCACCCAACCTGTCGGCTTTGGATTTTTTCTCCTAGACTTGTTATTAACCAAGTCATGTTATTTTACCCATAGTTTGGGGGGTTCTCAAAAGCATGAATATAAAATGAATACAAGCTGTCTTCATAGGAATTTGAACTCTGTTTGCCAATTTCATTTTCCATACTGTTAACCATTAAGCTACCTACACTTCAATATGTTGTATGCTATTTTAAATTCTTTGGTTTAACTTTAGATTGTGGCTTTCTCCCTACCAAAATAACTTGGTCAACCCTTGATTCAGAACCATACTAGCATTGCTGATTTTTATTTCTCTGTTACAATGGTTTTCTTGTGTTTGGTTACAAGGTTTTCTTGTTTTAGGTTACAAGGTTTTCTTGTTTTAGGTTACAAGGTTTTCTTGTTTTCAAATATCAGTTTCTTTGTTAGTCAATCATTACAGTTTTTCAGTATTTTACTCAATTCTTTGGATTGTGCAATTAGTGTGATGACCTCGAAGAGAAATAGGTCAGAGAAAACCTCAAAAAGCTTGCAGAGATCCTGACTTAAGCAGGGGTTACAAAACCTTTCTTTTAAGAACTGATTTAAAGTACCAGAAAAACTAGTCAGGAAATTTCTATCCCCCGCCTAGGAATTAAGTTGCTTAATAAAATGTGACATGATAATCAGATTTTCAGAAATAGTGAGAGGTTGATATAAAATATGCAGTATTTGGAGCAGAATCTTTTATCCCAAGCATCATCATTCATTAGGACAAAGGCAAGAAATGACAAGACAGAATTAAAACTCGGGGAAGGAGAATCATTTATTATTTATGAGTAGATTAGGCACAACAAAGGCATGTCAGAAAACCAATGTTCAGTTGTAAGGTTTTCATTCAGAAAATATTCTTTTATATAAGGATTCACAGGAAGTGATGAAATATCTTGACTAGGTTTCATCAGCTATCCTGAAGAAATCATAATCATTAACTTCTCTCATTATATCTGTATTTTTAGCAATCATAAAACTTATTGGATTTCTTTTTCCTGGTCGTGTTTGTGATCTCATATCTTAATTTTATGGCATTCCAACTCCTCCCCTTGTAGGATTCTATATCATTACAAGTTCAAAATGAGAAAACCTAAACTTAACGCAAGAATAGTGTTTATTGATATAACCATACAAGTTTAATACTCAACATCATTCAAATAGATTTTGATAGAAGTATTCTTTGGATTTTTGCTATGACTTGATTGCACAGGATTGGTGTTACTTCTTTTAGGGAATCTTCAATGATACCTTCCAATTTGTCCAATCAAAAATTCTTTTGTTGTCCCTGATGGAATTTCTACATTGAGGATCTCACCCATATTTTCAGCCAATTTTCTTTTGATGAGTGCCTTTATAATCGACCAAATGTTTTCTATCAGATTAAGCATAGAGCTGTAAGGTGCCATTCAGAGAAAATGATTTGCAATCAAATTCTGAATTGAGTAAAACTCAATGTTGGAGTGGCATGGAGCATTGTTAATGACAAAATCTGTTGGTTCTCGATAGATTTTATAGGCCTTCTGCAAGCATTCCTTTTATCCAATTTCCAGCCGCTTCCTTATTGTAGGAAGCTCAATGAATTTCATGATGTATTAGCCCGTTGGTACCAATGCATCCAATGAAATGAATATTTGCACCCTCAGAAGCCACTGAAGATGTACTGCATCTTCCTCCTCTAAATGATCAACCTTGACTTCTTGAAATATACAGGTTGAAATTTGTTTTGGTCATAAATAATATTGGAGAATTGTCAGCTTGATAATCTAACAACCTTCTGGCAAATTCCTTTCCCTTTTCCTTAATTTGGTGCTACTATCCTCTGTTTCAAGCTCAAATCTTATATCTTTAAGCCATCCAGGTGGGAGGCACAGTGAAGTAATGGGCAGTGGCTCAGATTAAGGAATTGGAAAGCCAAGTTCAAATTCCAGTCGAATCCATTACATTCACTTATGTGCTAATGCTCTTGGGAAAGGTATGAATCCTCTTCTTCCCCCTCCCCCAGCTATGAGTAAATAGCAGGACAAACCCCATAGCCTGGGGTGGCAACTGGTCTAGGAGAAGGACAACTCTGAATTCAAGACCTGATCCTCCAAATTGAGGGTTGTGCAGTAGGCTAACAACATACTCACTTAAAAAAAACTGGTTTATTACAGAAACCACAACGATAACTTGCAGCCCTATGTTCCCCAAGGAATTTCAAGGCATAATATATCCTCTGTTTCAGGATCAAATCTTATATCTTTAAAACATCCAGGTGTTGGCAAATACATTCACTTGATACAGAAATATCATACTTCTAAATTTCTTCTGCAAGCTGAGCACAGGTGATTCTTGGGTTCTGCTCAATCTGATCAACCAAAAATTGTTGCTGTTTCTCAGAAATCTTTGAAGGCCTATAGCCCTTCTCTTGTATTTACTTTATAACCTTCCTGTGTCCATCTATATGCAGTGGATGTTTTGATTCCCAGACAACTTGCTGAGGATCTCCAATCTCCATCATTTCTGTAAACTGCCAAAATTTACCTTTTTTTTTTTATCATGAGCTTCAGATTTTCTTATGTCTTTTGGGTCATGATTGTTAGGTGACGAATTGAATGAGTATAACTTTTTCAATTCGCAATGTATTACTTCAATATAGTGTTCAACAACTTTGAAACACCTTGATTAAAATTAAAACCTGAAGTCTCTCTCTCTCTCTCTCTCTCTCTCTCTCTATATATATATATATATATATATATATATATATATATATATAGCATAATGAGAAGCCACGTATACTTTCTTGATATGTATATAATATATAGATAAAATAACTGAAAAAAACTTGGGTGTTTTTTTTGTGAAAGTATTTATTTCTATGTTTTTATATATATTTAATATTTCAGACCACCTCGGTCCTTCCTCAGAAATTAATTGAATTACTGTATTACTGTATTTGGCAGTTTGTTTACTTATGTATATAATATATGGATAAAATCCGAGGTGGTCTGAAATATTAAATATATATAAAAACATAGAAATAAATACTTTCGTAAAAAAACACCCAATTTTTTTTCAGTTATTTTATCCATATATATATATATATATATATATATATATATATATATATATATATATATATAAATCCGTGGGTAAGTAATCCAAGTGAATCCTAATATAAAATATTAAAACTGATTCACAAAGATAGCTCAATGTATTTATTACAGAGCATATATAAATAAATTACTATTGCATTTCTTTTTCTTGGCCATGTTGGTGATCTCATATCTCAATTTTATGACATCCCTTTGAAGAAATCTAAATAGGGCCAACTTTATATTATAGTTTCAAAGAATACTGAATACTTATTAAATTTCAACAAATAACAAAAGTACTTTCAAAATATAAAAATGTTTCGAGAAATGCTTTAAGAAATGTTTAATGTTTGCATATTAATTAATTAATTAGACTGAATTGAGAAATAAGCAAAACATTTTCTTTTTTAAAGGTTAATATAAACTTTGAATCATCTATTTAATAAATGAGAATGTCATGAGCAAATTACAAATATTTCGAGCTGGATCTGAATCCAAACATGCAATCCTGAAATTTTGGATTTCCAAGTTTTCATTACTGAAATTGTTTTCATCAATTTTTATGTGATTTTTTGTGACAAATTTTTTTGTACGATAACAATTTTTATAACTTGGAAATAAATTTAGGAATAATCAAAATTACTTGTAAAATCCAGCAAAAGTCACCCATGAAATAAAAATAATTGTTTCTATGGAAAGTAAGGACCTACATTCATCAAATTGTCTTTAAGTTAAGTGGCGGCAGAAGAATTATTGTTGAACTTTTAAAAGGTAATACTTAAATTCAGTGATCAATTTTGAGTTCTTCTGTAGTTTATTGTTGCTTATCACATCTCCTCCTCCCTACCTATTGTGATAAAGTTCCAATCAAGAGCCCTCCGCAGTAGCTAGCTTAAATGCCATTAATAAGCTAGTTTTATTATAATTTTGCTTGTCCTTCCCTTAGTTAGGATGGCCATTATACCCTGCCAATACCTAATAAATAATGAACTTTTCTTTTTTCATCACATGAAAAGACAGAAAAGACATATCAGTGATGCTGTTTGGTTTCAGTGAGAAAAAGATAGGAAAGAAATATCCTGGCAATACCTCATAAATAATAGACTGCTCCATTTTGATCACATAGAAAGATGGAAAAGACATATCAGTCATGATGTTTGGTTTCAGTAAAAAAAAGAAAAAGATTTTCATGGATACTGCTAGTTACTTATAAAAGTGTTAAATCCAAAACTGTCATCTTTTTTAACATTGTTATAACTTTATCAAACTATAAAAATACATTTCTGATGTTTAAATGTGTAAGTTTCTTTTTACTTTCTAGTACATTTGTGAAGAATACTTCCAAAAGCATTCTGGTGGTCGAAGCGTATTTACTGGCCTGAAAGCCAAAACACATTTTGGCCGTCCACAACTTGGTGCCATGATGAAGTCTATCCATCAAGAAAATCCACATGTGAGTTTTCTTCTCATTTTTTCTTTTCTTTCTTTTTATCTTTTCTTTCTTTTTATCTTTTCTTTTGTCTTTCTTTTTTCTTTCGTCTTTCTTTTTTCTTTCGTCTTTTCTTTTTTCTTTCGTCTTTCTTTTTTCTTTCTTTTCTTTTTTCTTTCTTCTTTTTTCTCTTTTTCTCTTAAAATCTTAATTTCATCTTTTCAATTTCGCATAGAAACTTAAACAGAAAACATTCTAACCCTACCTCATATCATGAAAACACCCTCGGGCCTTTTAATAGAATAAAAAGAGGGAAGTGAAAACTGTCATGAGATGGCTATGGATGAAGGGAAATAGAACAGATTTTATTTACATTTGGACTAATATCCTTGTCTTTGTTATTATAATATTTCAGCTATTGTGCCCCCCCCCCATTCTTCAGATATTTGTTGATTCAAGTAACCTTCATAAAATTTTGACCTGATCCCTTTATTCAATTCACAGCTTGACAAAATCCAAAGAAGGATCTGTAATGTAATCAATCCTGATTTGGCATCTTGACTTCAGTCACTTTCGCACCAACATCACATGGCTTCCCTCTGTTTTTTCTACAAATATTTTCATGGTAACTGCTCTGATGAGCTTTGTTTCTGGTGCCCTGACTACATGAATTTAAGTGTGCTACCCTATTAGCATCTAGGACCCACTCTTTTACTCTTGAAATAATTAAATGCAACTGCCACTTCCAGACCAACAGTTTCTTTTCTCACACTTCCTGCCTGTGAGCCTATCTTCCATTTACTTGGTTCCCTGATTATTACAGTATTCAAAAATTTAAATACAATGTCAATCGCCATCTTCTGTCTTCTTGAATTCTATTCATTTTTATCCTTTCCTCAGTCCTCCCTTCAATCAGCCTCACACTTTCACTCTCTTTAACACTACTAGTGGCATTCACACCTTGCTTGGGGTGAAATGATTAAAAAGAAAAGACCTTTTACTTGGTTCCCCGGTAACTACAATCTTCCAAAATTTAAATGCAACATCAATCACCATCTTCTGTCTTCTTGAATACTGTTCATCTTTTGTCCTTTCATCAATCCTCCCTATACTCAGTTTTTTCTCTCACTTCCACTCCCTTTAACCCTATGCATACTAGTGGCTTTCCCACTTTGCTTGGGGTGAAATGATTTTAAAAAAGCTTACTGATGGATGCGGATAAAAGCATAAAATCTACAAAGCTGAAGATGATAAAGCAAATTTATAAAAGTGTGGATCAGGTCAAGCTTATGTTTGCTGCTGGTAGCATGTAACCCAGTACAACCTGCCGCATGCATGAGTGATTAGTGTTTAAACAAAACTATAATGCGTATCAACTTGGCATTTAATCTCCTTCAAAGTAGTCCCCTTCTGAAGTCACACACTTTATCCAGGATTGTTTCCATTGATGGCATAATGCCTGGAATTCCCTCTTCTGAGATAATGAGCAACTGCCGTGCCACATTCTCAACATCTTCAACATCTTAAAACCTTAATTCTTTCAAGTGAGATTTGAATTCTGGAAAGAGAAAAGGGGTGAGATCTGGGGAATATGGTGATTGTCAAACCTGGGAAATGTTCAGTATTTACTTTAGTCGGACTATTGTCTTCATCTTTGTCGTCATATTTGTCACAACGTTTCAGCCGTTGTACGCTCCGGCCTTCTTCAGGTGGTTGGAATTTCGAACCGAACCCTTTATTTCGATCACATGGTACAGTGGATAAAGGCATTGGTTAGATCCAGTGACAGACCCAAAGAGCGTGAGTTCAATACCCGGTTCAGGCAGTGGAGAACTTTCAGAGGGAAAATTACCAGGAGATAACTGATAACTGACATCCATCAAACATGGCTCGTGGAACTAGAACAGTCTACCCCAGTGATCGAAATAAAGGGTTCGGTTCGAAATTCCAACCACCTGAAGAAGGCCGGAGCGTACAACGGCCGAAACGTTGTGACAAATATGGCGACAAAGATGAGGACAATAGTCCGACTAATGTAAATACTGTACATAATACCTCATCTCAGAAATATAGACAGACTCTGGGAAATGTTGTTCTTGAACAAAAACTGCTGCACAGGCTGCACTGAATGGGTAAGTGTGTTGTCATGGTGCAGTTGTCCCTCGCCATAACATGTCACAGTAGTACTCTTGGTTTACATTCTGACCAGGTGGCGTATATTCATGATAAACAATGCCCTTGAGAAGAGATGAATTCATATCTTTCCCAAGGATATTTGTGCATAACTGAATATAACGAACTTGACTGGAATTGGAATTCTGCTATCCAGTTTCCAATATCGAGCCGTTATCTATTTCACCACCTTCACGTCCAATCTTACAGCACCTGGTATTCCCAAGGGGTCACCCATCAGATTTGACATTGCTTAACTTCAGTCGTCGTACAGTGTTTCAATGAAATTTCGCTGTAGTTGATAAATTCATTGACTAAACACATTTATTATTTATTTTAAATGTCACAATTTAAAATAACTTCAGATAACCTATTTAAAACAAATAATAAATAGATGCGATACCTGTTAATGAATTCAATCAACTGATTTTGTCCTGATGAGTGGAATGGTATCTTTGGGAAATTTCAAATTGAAAAGAAGATAAGTCATCTTAACTTTTATGTATCTATTAAATATTGTTGCACTAGTTTTTACTATTAAGCAGTTTATTTGCCAAATCAGATCACTTTGAATGCATTAGCCTCCAGTAATTGACTAACCAACATGTTTTATTAGGCATATACAGGGTGTCCCAAAAAAATTTGACATCATTTTAAAAGCAATTATCTTGAAAACTACTAAGTCTAGCTCAATGAAATTGAACAGTTTAGGTGTTGAACATAAGTTTATTCTGGGACCGATTTCATTAGTGTTAACCATGTGCACTGCCTGTGGCATGGTACACATCAAGTCGGTAGTTAAGCTCTTGGCAAACACGCTGTAGCAGGTCTCCGATAACATTATCCCGTGTGTAATTGACTCTCTGCTTGAGTCCATCAATGCTAGCAGAAAGATAGGGGACATAAACCAGTTCCCTCACTTATTCCCATAAAAAGAAATCACATGAGGACATGTCCGGTGACCGAGGTGACCATTTCATCAGAAAACTGTCTTCATCTTCACCACACCCGATCAATCTCTGTGGGAGATTCTTATTGAGATGAGCACATACTGTCCTCTTCCTTTAAATATGAACTCTTCATGTGTTTCTATACATTCTGCAAAAATTTGAGATTATTTCAACAAGAATTGCCAAAATGATTGGACTGAGAAAGCAAAAACTACTTAAAAACTACTAAGTCTAGTTCAATGAAATTGAACACTTTAGGTATTGAACCGATTTCATAAGTGTTCAATATGTGCACCATCTGTGACATGGCACACATCAAGCTTAAGTAATTAAGCTCTTGGTAAACACGTTGATGTTCATGATGGTCTACCAGATCCTTTAGCCCTGAATAAGCAGCCTTCCCCTTTAAATTTTTGGTACCAAGTCCAAATTTGTTTGCCAGTTGAAATTTTTCAAAATTTTGCATTAAAGGCCGTCTTGGTTGACTGTGTGCGAGCATATTCCAAGACACAAAATGACTTCTCTTTGAAAGTGAACAGCATGGCTCAACCTGAAAACAGAACAAAAATAAAACATTAAATATAAAATCTTGATCTGTTTCTATACATTCTGTAAAAATTTGAGGTTATTTCAACAAGAACTGCCGAAATTATTTGCCTGCAAAAGGAATTTTTGGGGAACACCCTGTACAATCTTTATTATTATTAGGATGATGTTTCCAGATGGACACAATGCAAATTACTAATATTCCACTCCAGAGGAATGAACAAAATGACACGGGAGTTCCACAAGATTTACACTAAACTGTTTTATTAATCATTCTTACTAACCAACTGACAGAGAATTTAAAGATGAACACACTCCTAATTGTGTTATTTGAATTTCACTTGCATTTCATTCACTTCACTTGCATTTCATTCACGTTAGCTATGTTTCACTCACTTTGTCAAATTGATTGCCAGTACAATTGTTTTTCTCAAGACAAGTGACATTTGTACAAAGATTTGTTTTAATACTTGTAGACATCCTCTATTTTTCTATCACTTGAAGAAGACTGACATATTGTCAAAATATTATTAAACATTGTTTTTTTTTGGGGGGGGGGTCTGTTTTTTTTTTTCTGGAAATCACACTCTTCTGGAAGTATTGCAAAATATTAGAAGTGTTACTTCAATGATTTTGCTTATTATAATTATTAAAAATGAATTCTGTCTGTATTTCTGAGATATTGTAACTATTTATACTATTTACATCGTTCAGACTGTTGTCTTCATCTTGTTGTCATATTCACAACCGGGGTAGATCATTCTAGTTCCACATGCCATGTCTCTTCTGGATAGTTCAGTTTCAGTTATTTCCCTTTAGTAATTCAACTCTCCGAGTTTTTGTTCACCTCTGCTGTGGCCAGGTACTCAACTCATAACTCTTTGGGTGAAGTTACTGGATTACTTCAACCAATGCTTTTATCCCCTTGGAGACCAAGGTGAACAAAAATTTGAAATCTAATAAAAACTATTTTTTTTCTTTTTTTTCCATAATATATGTTTAATTTGGGTTAACAGAAAATAATAGAATTGTTGGATGAAAGGACGCTCGCATTGGCGATATCAAAGGAGCTTCATAGAGATCATCAAATGATGAAGACGACTGTTGAAAATATAACTAAGTTGAGAATTAAAGCAAAGGAAAATACTTTAAGAACTTGTCTCCTCAAAGGGAACGTAAACTAAAGAGAGTTTTAGCAAAACAGCTACTTTTAACCAGTGCTCATATCTTTGAACAGGCTGGAATTGAGGGAGTAAAGAAGTACAAAAGGTGTAGAATACATCACAAATTAGGATCTTTCAAGAAATCTCCTTGGCAAACACCTCTCCATAAAGTAAATATTTAAAATATCAAGATTGGGTCAAGAAATACATGAAAATTGACTTTTAAAAAGTAATTTTCATGGACAAATATCAGGTGACACTTGCTGGACCTAAGGATGGATTTTATCTAATGCAGATATGCATGTAGCTAAAAGGAGGTTTGGTGTGATGATACAGGTTGGAATTGTTGACCAAACCATTATTGAGCCTTTCAAAGTCGAAAGAATTAAACTGAATGGTGCTAACTATTGCAATTTCATGGAAAAGACTTTCTTTGAATGGTACAAATTCAAGTTTTGCAGTTTTAAAATAAAGTGTTTATTTATGCACAACAATGCTTCTTGTGTGAATTGTCCATAAATATTTTGAGCATAAAATGTTTACAGGAAATAAGATAACGGAATGGTCACCCTCAAGTCTTGATCTGTATCTGATCGAAAATCTATGATTGTGAAAATGAATTATATGAAGGTGGTGTACTTATAGGAAGCAAATAAAACCACCATGTCGGAAATTGAACAAGCTGAAGTAAAATATTTAACAATATCAATGGATAATAGATTGCTGGCTTTTATTTAGAAGAAGGATCACTATATTAAGATGTAAATGTTTCATTACATATGTTTGTTATTTGTTCTAATATACTTATTGAATAATCGTTGATGATTTTATTACCTTGTTTTTGAAATAAAAAGTGATTTTATACCTGAAAACTTCTTTGTTTTGATGCCTAAATTATTTAAAATTTGACAAAAATTCTTCAAAGCAAATTTGACTTCAGACGGACTTTAGAGCAGCCCCTACTATTTTGTTTAATTATTTGTCAATGTAAAATAGTTTCTTTTTCTTTTCTCACCTCCAGGTGCGGACAGTTGGTGTATTCAGCTGTGGACCTCCTGGAATGACAAAAAGTGTGGAAGCTGCATGTAATGATGCCAGCAAATCAACCAAAGCTCTGTTTAAACACCATTTTGAGAATTTTTAAACTGACTATGATAATCTCTGTAAATTTAAACCAAATATTTTTCAGCATTTTGAAATAACCTACAAAAATTTCCAATTTAAGAAAAGAAATCGGATTTTATAATAATGTATATATGATTTATTTATCATTGAATGTGAGTATCCCTAATTGAATCATTATATATATATAATATAATGATAATATTAGTAATTGGTATGGATATTTACAAAAGGGTATAGATCCAGGGAGAGCTTTATGTCAAAAACAGAGCAATAATAATTATTATTATAAAGAAAATGAACTCTTAAAAGACACTGAAGTGATATTTATTTTGTTACGGTTGAAAAATTTAACCCCCAACTCTTCAGACCTTGTTACACAAATCAGATTTGTGTAATGAGGTCTGAAGAGTTGCAGTCAAATTTTCTGACCTTAACGAAATAAATATCACATCGTGGTTTTTTAAGGGTTTGTTTTCTTTATAATATACATATATATATAATATAATATATGGCTCTGTAGGTATTTTCTTTAGAGAATCTTGTGTATAATTGAATGACAAAATAAAAAAAATTCTATGGAATACAAGTTGAAAGGATTTCTCCAGACTAAATCTTTTTACTGATGGAATCCTGTATATGTAAAAGGAATGGAACGAAATATAACAAATGTTTATTATAGTTATACATCGAGAGAAATGCTAAAAATGGGTGAATTCTTAACTTTAAATTTAAAATTTTTGGCATCTGATGTATTTAGATGCACTACCTAATTGACCGTATTCAGTTTTCTACTATTTTTTTTTTTGTTTTTTCTATTTTTCTTGTTGCATTAAATCCAGTCACATTCCTCCCCAGTCTTTTGAACAGAAGTAGAGATTTATTCCTTGTTTCTGTTTATGATTGGGTTTTTGGTTCCTTCTAAAGTCTTTTTTATTTTCTTTCACTCCTATTAGACCCTTGCGTCTTAGTGGTGTCATCACCTTGTTTAGGGTGAATCAAAAAAAAAAATCTCTCATTCTAATAGCAGTAATTTTGCTAAGTTGATCTGTTGTATGATCCTGGATGCAAATTTATTGTGGAAAACTTGGAAATTAGTGCACTTTCTATATATTTTGGCTTAATAAATTGCTTTCTCCTTTAATTAAAACTGCATTATTTAAGTCAAAATTATGGTCCAACTTATTACAATGAACAATTAATACATTGAATGTGTTGTTTTGTAAAAGATCCTTTTATGCTTATATATTACTTTATTTAAATTCCTAAAAGTTTCACCTATGTATTTCTTGTGACATTTATTACAGCCTATAGTGTAAATTCCTGCTTCAGGTTTTAGGCTGCTATTTTTTGTTTTAATTCAATCACTTATTGTTTTTTAATAGCTGTGACAAATTTTATATTAAGTTTAGATAAATGCTTTTTAGTTGTGGTCGGTATTGAATCGGTCGGTCAGGTTATGGGATAGGATTTTATTAAAATTATATTATTTTTCTGATTTTATGACAATGAATTTTATTTTAACACGCAGAAGATTTTCAAACAGTTCATATTCTTAGACATCTTTCTTTGGTCATTTGTCAACATATCATTTGTAAAAAGTAGCAGCAATCAGCATGAAACATTCCATCGAAAGAAAAGAACAAACTTTTAGAACTTGTTTACCTATAACAACAATAATTAACCCTTTAGCATTCAACACACTCAAACCAACCCTGTGAGTATTGGCACTCAAAGTCTCACTGTTTGTGTGACATCCTGCATTATTTGCTATGTTGTCGTCATATGTTATGGCAGAGTATACATGGGCGGGAGACAGATTAAACATTGAGAGCTGATATTTACAGAGCAGGTTGAATGCTAGAGGGTTAATTTAAATAAAATTATTGTTGTATGGAATAATAAACCATAGAATTATTATTCCATACAGTAATTGATTTCTACAGCATCAGAAGAATAATAAGGAATTTGTGACATAGGAAAGTTATACTCAAAAGGTTGTGTGTGTTTTGTATTATTTTTCTAAGTTTCCATTGATGACAAAGCAATTCATTAAGTAATTTGAAGTTGCCTCCCTCGACTACAATTTCCTGTTAAGTGATAATCAAGAAAGAATTCTATTTTTGTAAATCTTTATGCTTAAAAATATTTAATATGAAACAAAAAAACACTGTATTAGACACCTGGTTTAATAATGAGATATTTCATTGTTATGGTAACATGATACATGTACACTTATAGATATAAAGTAATGCTTCAGTTCACATGACAATTGAAAACTCATTACAAAGAGGGAGAGATCAAGTTGCATAAGTCATAAATGTATTGTTTTATATTGTAAAATAGATATTTTCAATTCATCTCTTATTTTTTCTCTCTCTCTCTCTCTCGCTTTGTGTCTGCATCTGCATGTGTCTATTTTTCACTTTATCCACAGGCATGTAGTGAGTCCCAATAAAAAATATAAAAATTCAAATTAAAACAAGGTATTTGCACTTTCTTTAGGAACCCTTATCTCTTTCTTTCTATCTCTCTCTAAACTTCTCTTTCTATATTTCTCTCAACTAAAGAGAAGGCAACACTCAAATAAAAAGAGGAAGAAGAAGAAAACTGAACCCAACCAAAAACACCGGAAGTAGAGCTGAGTTATTTGTGAGTGAAAAATACCAAAAATCAGAGAGGCTCCACGATATCACTTCCGTTTATAAAAAAAAAAAAAAAAAAAAATTGAAATAGAAAGGAACGTCACAAAAAAAATAATTTAGCCAATCAAAAAAAAATTGACACAAAGATACTTGATATCATCTGAAACTAATGTTCATGCAAAATTCTCAAGACTGATCAAAAGGATATAAACCTGACACCTCTGGGTAGAGACAGATGAAACCATCCATGCATGATGCGTGAAGAAGCAGTTAAGAGCTCATGTGCTATTGATATTTCTGCCCAGCTCGGATCTGAGAAAAATACAGCAGATTGACATCGACCTAATTTCTGAGATTACTACTATCCCTATCATGGTCTTACTTCAAAACAACAAAATAGACATTTCTCAAGACTGCTACCAATATCAGCCATATTAACAAACTTTTTTGCTACACTGAATACCAAAGGACTCGCTCATCACTCAAGAAAATAAATAAAAATATATTATTTATTTTAAACTTAGTTCATTTTATTCCAAAGTTTCCAGTAAAGAAAATCCTACCTAAACACCACATCTACAGGCATATAAAATAATAAACTTACTGCCTTCGTGATTCTGATTTTCACAGGATGCTCCACACTTGTGGCTTTGAACCAGACTATTTTAAACTTATGTTATAAACAATGTCTAAGAGGAGGTGCAGCCAACACACGTTGATCTTTCTGCAAATTACAATTCGTTGATGATGACTATAAAGCTGCATGAGAACAGCCTGACAATAAAAACCACTGACCAATACCAACTAGAACCAAACTACCGTTTTCGTATTTTGAACCACAAACTGAAATACTATCTTCATATTTCAAACCACTCATCCACATAAACCACACTACTTTGTGAAACATGAACCAACATGAACCAAATTACCATCTCCATATTTTGAGCCTCCAACCAACATGAACCAAATTACCATCTCCATATTTTGAGCCTCCAACCAACACAAACTGAAATACCATCTTCATATGTCAAACCACTGGTCCACATAAACCACACTACATTTTGAAACATCAACCAACATGAACCAAATTACCATCTCCATATTTTGAGCCTCCAACCAACATGAACCAAATTACCATCTCCATATTTTGAGCCTCCAACCAACACAAACTGAAATACCATCTTCATATGTCAAACCACTGGTCCACATAAACCACACTACATTTTGAAACATCAACCAACATGAACCAAATTACCATCTACATATTTTGAGCCTCCAACCAACATGAACCAAATTACCATCTCCATATCTTGAGCCTCCAACCAACACAAACTGAAATGCCATCTTCATATTTCAAACCACTGGTCCACATAAACCACACTACTTTTTGAAACATCAACCAACATGAACCGAGTTATCTTCTTCATATTTTGAGCCCCCAAACAAAACAAACTGAAATACTATCTTCATATTTTGAACCACTGATCAACATGAACCACACTACCATCTTTTTGTGAGCAAACTTGTTATTCTACAAAGGTTAGAGACCTCCTGCTTGATAGTCTCGGTTCCAGTTTATCTGTAGTGATGTCATTTACATGAAAGTCATAAATACGGCTTAGTCAGGCCATTTTCCAGCATGCATGCTAATGTTGGTCTTTTTTTTTGCTACATTATAAATAATGTCCAGGAAGGAGCTGCATCCAACATGCAACATGGATCCCCATTTTAATTTTTACAAAATTAAAGTACATGTTTGTGCCTGTCACTGTGCTGTCGAATTTGGGAATCAGTTTTACATCAAATGACTTGACTCCCATCACCTAAAGTTTGCCAAAATAGCTTATAAAAGAACAAAATGAATTTCTCAAAAAGTCACTCACTTGCATCCACCTTGGGTCATATGTAAAGTTTCTGCCCCTCTTCCCAGAAATGTCAGCAGTTTTTAAAGCAGAAATTTTTTCTGTTCGCCTTGTGTAATGAAATTGATTAGCATGCTCTCCACATCAGTTCATCACTCAACCTGTCTTTTAGCTGTGATTGGCAGAGAGTGAAATTGATTTACATTTTCATTGATTTATTCCTTCATCCAATAGAGACATTTTTTTTTCTCTCCACAAAAACAACACTTTGGCCTTCGAGGTAAGTTCACCATTCCCTTCAGTAGAAATAAGGAAGTGTTTATTGACTAACAGTCTTTTAATCAAATGCAACAATAGAAAGAAAAATTAAAACTAGTAATCATGAAGGGAGAGTGTATACAACCAGTGTTGGGATAAAAAGCAACAATAATAAGATGGAATAAAACTAGTAATAATGAAGAGTGTATAGAGCCAGAGTGTTGGGATAAAAAGCAACAATAATAAGATAGAATAAAACTAGTAATAAAATAATAGTAATAATGAAGAGTGTATAGAGCCAGAGTGTTGGGATAAAAAGCAACAATAATAAGATGGAATAAAACTAGTAATAAAATAATAGTAATAATGAAGAGTGTATAGAGCCAGAGTGTTGGGATAAAAAGCAACAATAGTAAGATGGAATAAAACTAGTAATAAAATAATAGTAATAATGAAGAGTGTATAGAGCCAGAGTGTTGGGATAAAAAGCAACAATAGTAAGATGGAATAAAACTAGTAATAAAATAATAGTAATAATGAAGAGTGTATAGAGCCAGTGTTGGGATAAAAAGCAACAATAATAAGATGGTATAAAACTAGTAATAAAATAATAGTAATAATGAAGAGTGTATAGAGCCAGAGTGTTGGGATAAAAAGCAATAATAAGATGGTATAAAACTAGTAATAAAATAATAGTAATAATGAAGAGTGTATAGAGCCAGAGTGTTGGGATAAAAAGCAACAATAGTAAGATGGAATAAAACTAGTAATAAAATAATAGTAATAATGAAGAGTGTATTGAGCCAGAGTGTTGGGATAAAAAGCAACAATAGTAAGATGGAATAAAACTAGTAATAAAATAATAGTAATAATGAAGAGTGTATAGAGCCAGAGTGTTGGGATAAAAAGCAACAATAGTAAGATGGAATAAAACTAGTAATAAAATAATAGTAATAATGAAGAGTGTATAGAGCCAGAGTGTTGGGATAAAAAGCAACAATAATAAGATGGAATAAAACTAGTAATAAAATAATAGTAATAATGAAGAGTGTATAGAGCCAGAGTGTTGGGATAAAAAGCAATAATAAGATGGTATAAAACTAGTAATAAAATAATAGTAATAATGAAGAGTGTATAGAGCCAGAGTGTTGGGATAAAAAGCAACAATAGTAAGATGGAATAAAACTAGTAATAAAATAATAGTAATAATGAAGAGTGTATAGAGCCAGAGTGTTGGGATAAAAAGCAACAATAGTAAGATGGAATAAAACTAGTAATAAAATAATAGTAATAATGAAGAGTGTATAGAGCCAGAGTGTTGGGATAAAAAGCAACAATAGTAAGATGGAATAAAACTAGTAATAAAATAATAGTAATAATGAAGAGTGTATAGAGCCAGAGTGTTGGGATAAAAAGCAACAATAGTAAGATGGAATAAAACTAGTAATAAAATAATAGTAATAATGAAGAGTGTATAGAGCCAGAGTGTTGGGATAAAAAGCAACAATAGTAAGATGGAATAAAACTAGTAATAAAATAATAGTAATAATGAAGAGTGTATAGAGCCAGAGTGTTGGGATAAAAAGCAACAATAGTAAGATGGAATAAAACTAGTAATAAAATAATAGTAATAATGAAGAGTGTATTGAGCCAGAGTGTTGGGATAAAAAGCAACAATAGTAAGATGGAATAAAACTAGTAATAAAATAATAGTAATAATGAAGAGTGTATAGAGCCAGAGTGTTGGGATAAAAAGCAATAATAAGATGGTATAAAACTAGTAATAAAATAATAGTAATAATGAAGCGTGTATAGAGCCAGAGTGTTGGGATAAAAAGCAACAATAGTAAGATGGAATAAAACTAGTAATAAAATAATAGTAATAATGAAGAGTGTATTGAGCCAGAGTGTTGGGATAAAAAGCAACAATAGTAAGATGGAATAAAACTAGTAATAAAATAATAGTAATAATGAAGAGTGTATTGAGCCAGAGTGTTGGGATAAAAAGCAACAATAGTAAGATGGAATAAAACTAGTAATAAAATAATAGTAATAATGAAGAGTGTATAGAGCCAGAGTGTTGGGATAAAAAGCAACAATAGTAAGATGGAATAAAACTAGTAATAAAATAATAGTAATAATGAAGAGTGTATAGAGCCAGAGTGTTGGGATAAAAAGCAACAATAGTAAGATGGAATAAAACTAGTAATAAAATAATAGTAATAATGAAGAGTGTATAGAGCCAGAGTGTTGGGATAAAAAGCAACAATAGTAAGATGGAATAAAACTAGTAATAAAATAATAGTAATAATGAAGAGTGTATTGAGCCAGAGTGTTGGGATAAAAAGCAACAATAGTAAGATGGAATAAAACTAGTAATAAAATAATAGTAATAATGAAGAGTGTATAGAGCCAGAGTGTTGGGATAAAAACCAATAATAAGATGGTATAAAACTAGTAATAAAATAATAGTAATAATGAAGAGTGTATAGAGCCAGAGTGTTGGGATAAAAAGCAACAATAGTAAGATGGAATAAAACTAGTAATAAAATAATAGTAATAATGAAGAGTGTATTGAGCCAGAGTGTTGGGATAAAAAGCAACAATAGTAAGATGGAATAAAACTAGTAATAAAATAATAGTAATAATGAAGAGTGTATTGAGCCAGAGTGTTGGGATAAAAAGCAACAATAGTAAGATGGAATAAAACTAGTAATAAAATAATAGTAATAATGAAGAGTGTATAGAGCCAGAGTGTTGGGATAAAAAGCAACAATAGTAAGATGGAATAAAACTAGTAATAATGAAGAGTGTATAGAGCCAGAGTGTTGGGATAAAAAGCAACAATAATAAGATGGAATAAAACTAGTAATAAAATAATAGTAATAATGAAGAGTGTATTGAGCCAGAGTGTTGGGACAAAAAGCAACAATAGTAAGATGGAATAAAACTAGTAATAAAATAATAGTACTAATGAAGAGTGTATAGAGCCAGAGTGTTGGGACAAAAAGCAACAATAATAAGATGGAATAAAACTAGTAATAAAATAATAGTAATAATGAAGAGTGTATTGAGCCAGAGTGTTGGGACAAAAAGCAACAATAGTAAGATGGAATAAAACTAGTAATAAAATAATAGTACTAATGAAGAGTGTATAGAGCCAGAGTGTTGGGACAAAAAGCAACAATAATAAGATGGAATAAAACTAGTAATAAAATAATAGTAATAATGAAGAGTGTATAGAGCCAGAGTGTTGGGATAAAAAGCAACAATAATAAGATGGAATAAAACTAGTAATAAAATAATAGTAATAATGAAGAGTGTATAGAGCCAGAGTGTTGGGATAAAAAGCAACAATAGTAAGATGGAAGAAAACTAGTAATAAAATAATAGTAATAATGAAGAGTGTATTGAGCCAGAGTGTTGGGATAAAAAGCAACAATAATAAGATGGAATAAAACTAGTAATAAAATAATACTAATAATGTAGAGTGTATTGAGCCAGAGTGTTGGGATAAAAAGCAACAATAATAAGATGGAATAAAACTAGTAATAAAATAATAGTAATAATGAAGAGTGTATAGAGCCAGAGTGTTGGGATAAAAAGCAACAATAGTAAGATGGAAGAAAACTAGTAATAAAATAATAGTAATAATGAAGAGTGTATTGAGCCAGAGTGTTGGGATAAAAAGCAACAATAGTAAGATGGAATAAAACTAGTAATAAAATAATAGTAATAATGAAGAGTGTATAGAGCCAGAGTGTTGGGATAAAAAGCAACAATAGTAAGATGGAATAAAACTAGTAATAAAATAATAGTAATAATGAAGAGTGTATAGAGCCAGAGTGTTGGGATAAAAAGCAACAATAGTAAGATGGAATAAAACTAGTAATAAAATAATAGTAATAATGAAGAGTGTATTGAGCCAGAGTGTTGGGATAAAAAGCAACAATAGTAAGATGGAATAAAACTAGTAATAAAATAATAGTAATAATGAAGAGTGTATAGAGCCAGAGTGTTGGGATAAAAAGCAACAATAGTAAGATGGAATTAAACTAGTAATAAAATAATAGTAATAATGAAGAGTGTATAGAGCCAGAGTGTTGGGATAAAAAGCAACAATAGTAAGATGGAATAAAACTAGTAATAAAATAATAGTAATAATGAAGAGTGTATAGAGCCAGAGTGTTGGGATAAAAAGCAACAATAGTAAGATGGAAGAAAACTAGTAATAAAATAATAGTAATAATGAAGAGTGTATTGAGCCAGAGTGTTGGGATAAAAAGCAACAATAATAAGATGGAATAAAACTAGTAATAAAATAATAGTAATAATGAAGAGTGTATTGAGCCAGAGTGTTGGGATAAAAAGCAACAATAGTAAGATTAATGCATTATCATTCTCCTGATTTGACTATGGTTGTAGGGTTGCTGCACAACCAGGCCCCTGACCAGCTCCCACCATATATCTCATTTGTGTGCCAATGTCTGGGTCTGTGTGAATGATCTTCCTGTTTGCTCAGCCCACTTTTTCTTCTGTTAACTTCTTCTCTGGCCTAAGATGGTAGCTTGTAGGATAGCAGTTTGAAGATTGTTGGCTCTTATCACATGGCCACGCTATCTTAACTTTTCTTGATGGTGGTCATGAGATCTTCTAACAAGTTTGTTTCTTTGACCATGTCTGGCACTGCATCATTTCTGATACAGTCTATGTAGAAGATTCCTTGGATAATTTGGTAGCATCTCCTTTCTAATTTTTGAATTATTCAATTGCAAGAAATAAGAACTCATGGTTATTAGCAAAAGGAACGGCCCAACTGCTTCAGTCGTCAAGAATTATGTATGAATCTCTCTTGCAAGATATCAGTCCTCCTATATGGTAAAGAAGAGATTTGAAGCAACAGAAATGTGGCTCTACAGAAGGATACTGAGAATACCATGAACTAAACACATGAGTGACAGCTAAGTTTTAGAGAAAATGGAAACAAAAAGGACACATACTTAACATCAGGAAGAGGCAGTTAAAATTTCTATGGCACATAGTTCAGAAAAAGGGGTTGGACAATTTAATAGTCACAAATGTGAAGGCAAGATGGACAGGAAAACAATGCATAACCTACTTAGAGAGCTTGAGCACATGTATGGAAGAACAAGGTTTTGGAGAGATTGTGGGTTATCCCACTAGACTTTGCAAAAAAAAACATTGCTAGGGTCACTCCTTAAGCCTATAAAAAGGCATGCATTTCTCTCCCTAGCCTCTTACAGATTTTTAGCTCTCACCTTCAGACATAGTCACACATGTGTAAAGTGTCCCCCCACTGGGACATGATCATTTTCATGGTTCTCTCTCTTGACTTTTGTACTCTCTCACACACACATTCTTATAGCTAGTTT
Source organism: Acanthosepion esculentum (assembly GCA_964036315.1). Taxonomy (NCBI): domain Eukaryota; kingdom Metazoa; phylum Mollusca; class Cephalopoda; order Sepiida; family Sepiidae; genus Acanthosepion; species Acanthosepion esculentum. Next base: position 68,656,346 of record OZ038513.1, on the reverse strand, counting down.
CATGTTTTTCCTTTTGTTAATACATGCATTGCTGTCTGTTTTATACTTATTGTTTTGTGTTACTCATTTTTTACCTGGACTCACATTGAGTCCCCCAATATTGTTTTTAGGATAAATGTTCTAGGAGCCTGGAAATATTTACTTTCCAAAGTGTTGATTCCCGCAACAGAATGGTGACTAATATTTACTGAAACATACAAGCATCCCACAAGAAGATAGCAAAAAAGACAAAGCTTATTAATAGCTACAAAGGACAGGAAATTGTGAAGAGCCATGACTGCCAACATCCTGAAAGGACATGATTGATAGAAGAATAAGAATGTCCAGTATTCACAGGCGTTGAGAAAGAATGCAACAGTTTGATCTTTGCCTTCAGGCAATTGTTCTGGTCTTTTCAGATGATTCTTAAGTTCTGCAACAGCTGCCATTGAATAAAAGTATGTTTTGATTTAGATGCAAAGGCCAATATTTGCCCAGACTCTGTAAACTGTCAGTAGTTGTGCCTAGCCTAACTCCATAATGTTATAATATTAAATTAAAATCGCAGTGGCTTAAATACAAAGTTGATGGATCTGGTTGGCTAATATATCATTTCTTGTAACTTAGCCAAAATCCACAGTACTGTAACATTAAATGTAATTAGGGAGCAGGGTGAGGAAAGTAAAGATATGTTTTGAATAAAAGTATAATTATTATTTTTTATGAACCTGGATTAACACTTGTATCATGTGAAGATGATCATGATTTTGAATAGTGCGGCCATTGTAAATTGGGAATCATATAGGAAAAAAAGAATACTCAAGACAAAATTTGATACTAATTGAAAATGAAAACCATCAGTGTAGAAATGAATCTTTATTTTCTTTTCAACCCTGCATGCAAATTGTACAGGAATCTTGAATAAAATTAAGCAAATTGCAATAAGGCTTGTATTGATTATTGAGTGTATATTGTTTAGCCAAAAAACAAAAACCTAGACTTTGAAAGTGAAACTGTGGGGTTGAACACCTCATCATCATAAAGAGTATGGTATTGTATCTAAGAAAGTCAATTATCTTGTCTATTATTCATTTACTTGTATGCTAGCATGTGTCATAAGTGGGTATATATATATGTGTACATGTATACAAAAAAAGGCTCTAATACATGCCTGCGTAGGTATGTACACACACACACACACACACACACACACACACACTACAGTTGAAAAATTCAAAGCTACTCCCAGAATTAGCATGGGATGAACTTGACAGAAGAGTGAGAAAAAAAAAATGAAAAAAAGAAATCTTAGAGTCATTGAGAAAAGAATGGAATCAATTATCAAACTTATACTTTCAGAAACTTTTGCAATGAATGCCAAAAAATTATGCTGCAGTAATCAAAGTTAAAGGAGGATATTTTGACAAGAGCAAAAATTAATCATAAAACGCTTTTTTTCTTTTTGTCATAATAAAATTTCTAATAAAAAAAAATCAAGTCTCACTTCTTTTTTTTTTACCATGTATAATAATTTTCTCTTATTTAATGTACAAAACAACTACTTTTGGGGGCCAATTTAAAAAATTACCTGAGGTGGCCTCGAACTTTTGAACTGTAGTGTGTGTATGTGTGTGTGTGTATATATATATATATATATATATATATATATATATATATATATATATTGAACATAGAAGTCAACACTTAGAAACAACAGTCTGTTTCATGCTAGATGCAATCGTCAGGCTACAAGTGCTGTTATTTTTCTCGGCTATTTATATATACAAGTCTGTGGTGCATTGTGGGTAGTCTATTTTCGTGGTTATTTTACTGGAAGTCATTTATTTGTTTATTTATTTATTTGAGTTAAATTATTTTGCTTCTATGTTCACTTTTATATTTACACACACTCTATCTCTGATATTGAGCACTTTATCCCATAAATATAGCACATCTTAAGACTATTTTTCTTTTTATATATATATATATATATATATATATATATATATATATATATATATATATATATATATATATATAAAGAAATATAGTCTTAAAGTGTGCTATATTTATGGGATAAAGTGCTCAATATCAGAGATAGAGCGTGTTTAAATATAAAAGTGAACATAGAAGTCAACACTTAGAGGCGACAGTCTGTTTCATGCTAGATGCAATCATTGGGCCTGATGATTGCATCTAGCATGAAACAGACTGTCGCCTCTAAGTGTTGACTTCTATGTTCACTTATAATTATATATATATATTAAAAACAATAGTTTTGGTAGACTTATTTAAAATATACCCACACCATATGCCCAAACAACAAAGTTTGGATATTGGAGGTGATAAGGTAATCTAATTTAATTTGATTTATTGTTACTACTTATCCTCAGAGATCCCAAGGCATTTTCTCTCACAGACAGTTTTGTCTGTCTTTCATTCTAACCTGAGGAAGCCAAAGAGGGCAGACGCTACCCACAAAACACACCCTTTATAAATGTTCCCCTTGGTCTCATCATCTTCACATGCTAATCTGTTTTAAACCTACCTGTATACTGGCACATCATCATATCAGTCCTATGACTGGGTGTGGTCGTAGGATCACTGTGACACAGAGCACATGACCAGCTTCCTCCATATATCAGGTTTGAAAGCCAGAGAGGGCATTCATTGAAGTTTTGCCAAAAAAAAAATGTTGCAAATAATAAAACAAATAGTGGCATTTCTTCCTTTATTAAATAACAAGGAAGTTGGAACATTCTTGCTTTATAAAGAGTGATTGAAGGGTTGGATGGTTGATTTTGTTTAGCGGCATATCAACACCTCTACGGATTATTTAATGCCAAAACCTAAATATTTTGATTGGTTTGGTGGGATGGTTTTGTTTAGTGGCATATCAACACCTCTATGGGTTATTTAATACTAAAATCTAAATATTTCGAACACGTTTTTATGGCTTCAGCTACAGATAAAATGTATTGTTGGTAGTTCTACTATAAATATGTATTGTTGGTAGTTTTAAGGTGTCATTCACCAGCAGGACAAAGTAAGGGCAGACAACTCTGCAAAACAATACCAAGAAAACAAAATGTTCATATCATCCGTACACAACATATTTGGAACCGACAGATATTTGTTTCGATTATTAGAACATTTCAGAAGCAGGAGAAAGTTCTGAAACAAAGTTGGATGGTTGATTTTGTTTAGTGGCATATCAACACCTCTATGGGTTATTTAATGCCGAAACCTAAATAATCTGAACACATTTTTATGGCTTCAATTAAATATATTTTGAACATAATTGTATGCCTTCAACTACAGATAAAATGCATCACTTGTCATTTTGCTTTAAAAATGTATTATTGGTAATTCTACTATAATTATGATTTGTTGGTATTTTTTACTATAAAAATGTATTTTTTTACTTTCATAGTGTTTTGTTTTTGTTTGGGGTGGTTCACTATTTGCCCATAACTGGGACCCTAACAGGTGCTACCAACCTAACTCGCGGTGAACCTGATAATAACAACAATAAGAGATGGTTTAATGCTCCTCAAAACCTCCAATCTCTCTGCTGCTGCTGGATGCAGTTTATCATCATACCCAGGATGCAGTAGGATTGGTAATTCAACTGCAGGAAAATGCTTTGTCTAATAAAAAAAAAATAAAACAGAAAATCCAAACACCAATCACTGAAACTTTCTAGAGAACCACTGAACTTTTTCTCAAGAAAAGTAGTTTTATCAGAATACTCACGTTGTTGAAAATGTGGCACAAGGCCAGTTTAATATGGGGTACATTGGAAACAGTTAACCAGATTCCCAAAGCAGTGCTACTCCCTTGACAATTCCCTTTTATAAGAGATGCTTTAGATATTATGAATTAAACTCAGATCCCTCTTGAAGGAGGGGCAAAACCTAGGGAGCTGGTCCCCATCACGCTGAATTTAAATATCAGAATTTTGTCTTTTGTTGAAGTGAAAAATATAGTTATTCCCCCTTCACACAGAATGGTATTTTTAATGCATGTTTGTAAGCTGGTATCAGAATCCAAACATAGCCCAACCCCTTCTTGACAGAGACATAAAGCGCTTGTTAGAATGAAGGGAAACATTCACATTGTCATGATATCACCAGTTACATAAACAGCAAATATTACTCTATTATTTGCTCAGACAAGTTTAAATTATTATACAGTATATGTGGCATTCATTAGTCTCGAGAGACCATGGATCTGTTTCCAAAGAGTTATGCTTCAGCTGCTGATGGTGGCACCTCTGTTGAGCACACTTCTTCCCAGTGGCAAGCCTCCATTTTTACTCTCCTCGCTCGAGCCCTTGATGTAAATCACATCTCCTATATGAGTAATCATTGGCAAATCTTCACACCTCTCAATATCCATGTCTATGACCCTCATATCCCTTTTGCCGAAATCCTTGGAGTGAAGATAAGGCCACCCTTATATCTTCTTGTTGGTAACCGGTTCCCTGTACACTGAGGACTACAGCATTGGTGACCCAGTTGGACCAATTGATGCCCATAATGCATCTCAAATAGTAAAGATAAAAGGTGCTGAGGCGTCACTCCTATTTGGAATAGATGTTTCAAGTTTTGCTGTTGTGGAGCAGTGTGCTGACAATGTGTCTTCTCCAGGGCAAAGCACCTGGACAGAGTTTTATGAGAGATCTTTGGTTGCCCATGCAGCATGTCTCTCCTCTACATGCCACTGACATTGTCCAAGGAAAAGGTAGAGGCTAATACATCATGGTACTGATGTCATCACAGGAGTTGCTAGTATGAAGATGAAGATAACATTGGACTGTCTTAGAGATTCTGGCTACAGATTTGTCTTCATTGTTTACTCTCAAATCCTTTCCCATGATTACCTGACATGGCATCTCAACTCCAGTTACTTTTTCACAGATGTGATGTGGCTTCCCTCTGTCTTTTCTACAAATATTTTAATGACAAGCTATTTTTACTGGTGCCCCAATTGCATGAATTTAAGTGTGCTACTAGGTTGGCATCCAGTTCCCACCCTTTTACTGTCAAAACAGTTAAATGTAACCGACTCTTCTACTCCAAAAGCTTCTTTTCTCACACTTCATGACAGTGGAACTCCCTTTCTCTTACTTGCTTCCCTGATAACTATAATCTTCAAAAATTTAAATGTAATGTCAATTCACATCTTCTGATACTTTGATCTTGATCCCCGTCCTTCTCTTTATCACCCCTCTTTTCTTTTATTGTCACTCTCTTTAACCCCTTGCATACTAGTGGCACTCCTGCCTTGCTTGGGTTGAAATGCTTAAAAAAAAATGCTTATAAAATATCTGATCTTTTGAATATCTCAACATTTTGAAAGCCAATTGGGACCCTAGTCTTTTCGTATTAGAGTGACAAAATCTAACCTTTCATATCTTTCTAAACTTACCTCTGAAGTTAATATGTGATGTTTTGGAGTTGAACACATGTATGTATCAAATGACCTACTTGGTTTATTAATGTGATGTTTGCAATATCTGTTCACAAGTGTACAATGGAGATTTGACATTTGCTTAATTTTAAGTATATCTAGTAGTTGTTTTGTCACTAAGTCTGGAATTATTCAAATGTTTCAATACATTTGTTTTGTTTTTTTTTAAATATGTTACCCTTGGAGAGGAATGACAGTTTTGATATATTTGTTTGTTGTTTTTTTAATATGTAAACATTAGAAGGAATGAAGGCTTTGATATGTTTTTTTGATATGTAATCGCGAGAAGGAATAAAGGCTTTAATAAGGTTTTTAATATGTAATTATTAGGAGGAATGAAAGCTTTGATATATGTTTTTAATATGTAATCATTAGAAAGAATAAAAGCTTTGATATACAGGTACAACCATTGATTTTCTGGCACACTTGGTTTCAAAATGAAGCCACATTATCTGTTTTACCAACAGTGGTCACATATGTTAAGACATGCAAAAAAAAAGAAAAAAAGCTGAACTTTTTCATTCATCTTTTTGGGGGTGTCCCCAAAATATAACTTTGAAGTACTGTCCATCTATTATACAAATTTTTTTTTTATTCAGTGATCAAAAAATATTAATATTGATATTTGATTTTTCTTTGCCCATTGATTTGTAGTTATAAAAGTTGGATAAAACTGCCCTCTCCAGAGTCAGGTATGCTATTTTAGGTGGTGACACTTTATTCTAAGAAAACTTCTGTTTTTAAATGTAAACTCCACTGTTCTGGTAACACCACTCTACTCCAGGGAAAATAGCATAATATTACACTAAAATGTTTGGAAAATAATGAAATTTTACAAGAAAGACTATAAAAACAAATTTAAATTAAATTTATTTACATATCAGTGTTCAGAAAGTAATTTGCATTTTACCAGAATGGCTATAAAAAACAATGCCAAGTTAAATTTATTTAGATGTAATTTATAGCAAATCTAATCCCCTTCATTTACAACGACTGCAGCCGAATGGGAAGCAACATTTTCAATGTCAACCTTTTCTTTGTTTCTGAACATTCTGCCACTTATGAAAAGGTTCTGGTGATTAAAACGAATGAAAATCTAGAACTGCTAGAAATATCTGGTGAATATGGAGGATAGGGAAGAACCTCTCACCCTCATTGTCTTGTGTGCGGGGGTGGGGGAGAACCTCTCATCCTCATTGTCTTGTGTGCGGGGGGGGCGGGGGGGATAGGGAAGAACCTCTCACCCTCATTGTCTTGTGTGCCGGGGGGGGAGAACCTCTCACCCTCATTGTCTTGTGTGTGGGGGGTGGGGGTAGGGAAGAACCTCTCATCCTCATTGTCTTGTGTGCGGGGGGGGGGGGGATAGGGAAGAACCTCTCACCCTCATTGTCTTGTGTGTGTGTTTGTGGGGCGGGTGTTTTGCAGACTTGTGTGTCATTGCATTGTCATGCTGGAGAATAAAATCTTTTTTCTGATTAGCAAAGTAGGACACTTCCACCATAATGCTTCATTTATCCAATCAAGTTGCTAACAATAAACACCTGTATTGAGGGTCCTTCCATGCACCTATGGCTCATAATGGATGACACCTTTCATACACCACCAAACATAAAGCAAGGACTTTATTGGAGGAAGTTATCATTTTAAAATTGGCACCGGTTTCTCATTTTGTGATAACCACTGTTTTTTTTTTTTTTGTTGAAATGCAAAACCCATTTTTCATCACCTGCAACAATGCAAGGAAAAAATGAAAGGTTGATATTCCTGATTAAAAGTTGTGTTTAGTTCTCAAGCAAGAGCTCCCAATTAATACAAATTCCCACTTTAAAAGTTTTCACAATTCAATTGAGATATTTGCAGACAGATGAACATGATACATTAAGTCATTACATAAAATATCTGGTGCTTTGGATTCAATTTAATAGTCTTTTTCAAAATGTCTTGAGTGGGTCATCTTGTAAGACTTGTTTGATATGTGATCATCACTTATTTTTAAACCTTTCAAAACATGGCGTACATATACACGGCTTCACTGTATCCCATATTTTGAATATTGCTGCCACATTTGGTCTGGTGACCCCTGCTACATATTTACAGGTTCTTGATAAAATTCTTCAAAGAATCTGGAATCTTATTGATCCTGACATGGCATCTCAACTTCAATGACTTACCCACCACTGTAATGTAGCTTCCCTGTGCCTTTTCTATAAATGGTAATTGTTCTGATGAACATTCCTCTCTCGTACACTCTTGACCTGTCATCTCAGTTTCAGTCACTTTCCCACCGCCATTATGTAGCTTCCCTGTGCCTTTTCTATAAATACTTTCATGGTAATTGTTCTGATGAACATTCCTCTCTCGTACACTCTTGACCTGTCGTCTCAGTTTCAGTCACTTTCCCACCACCATTATGTAGCTTCCCTGTGCCTTTTCTATAAATACTTTCATGGTAATTGTTCTGATAAGCTTTCCTCTTTCATACACTCTTCACCGGACATCTCAGTTTCAGTCACTTGCCCACCGCCATAATGTAGCTTCCCTGTTCCTTTTCTATAAATACTTTCATGGTAATTGTTCTGATGGACTTTGCTTTATGGGACCTAGATGTTATGAATTTAAGCGCAATACTAGTCTGGCAGAAAGTTCATTTTTCGGTTGAAATGGCTAGATGTAACTGTAAATTCTATACTAACGGTTTCTTTTCTTGCACTTCTCACTTGTGGAACTCACTTCTGGATTCTTGATTTCGGGCCAACTTCGATCTTCACAAATTTCAATGCAATGTCAATCATTAAGTTCTGTCTTCTTGATTCCTCTTCTTTTATTTTTCTTGCTTTTAAATGCCTCCATAGCAGTACTGCAATTTCAGAATTTATTCAGTAAGCAATATTGTTTTTTAAAATAATAATCCTCCATGGATTGTGAAAATGCACTATAAATGACTCTTCTTCTATGTGGCATCATCATTGAAGATCATGGCTCTCCACAATTTCCTATCATTTATAACTCTTAATAAATTTTGTCATTTTTGTTATCTCTTCTAAACCTTATTCCGCCATCCATTTACTCAAATTTACTAGGTAGGTTATACTCCCTCCATTCTGAAATAGTTGTATCAAAAAGATTTTATTTTCTGAAGTTCAGTTTTGAAGGAAATGGCAACCTGCTGCAGGGAGAAAATTTGCCTCATCAGTCATGTATCAAAAGATACATGATCACCTAAGCATGTATCACGCATGGCACATAACTGACTAAGGGTTAGTTATAATCACAAGTAGTTGGAGAATTTAAGTCATTAATACTTTTTTTGTATTTTTTTCCTGCCCCCCCCCCTTACAGAAATCTGCTCTAGAATTAAAAAAATGCAACAAAACTGACATTATTTAAGTAGAGACACTTATAACTGTTACGCCCTCTGTTCCGAAATAGTTGTACCAAAAGATTTTCATGTTATTTCAAAATAATTGTTCCAGTAGATAAAAAAATCCACCAAAAAGAACAAAAAATATCATTTATTCCCATACTCAACAGTAAATGAGTAATATTAGTAAATTGTCATATAAGTAAGTGTGAAATATATCGAAACTGATTTACATAAACAGTTAAATTAATAACAAAAATAACTGGGGAAGGTTTACTTTAACAAAAGCAGTTTCAGTTGCAACTCGTCAGAAATAGAAATGGATTCTTCAAGTTTTCCTTCTCTTTCGTGCTTCTCTTTAGACATGTGCCGGAGTTTATAGTTGTTATCGCCGTCAACTAAAATAACTTGTTCCATTGCTAACTGCTAACTTAGAAAAGTATTGTTACACTTCGACTTCTGAAGTTTATTGAAGCTTTCTTTCACTGCTTCAATGAGCTGGTCAACATTATTTGGAGCTTGCTGGTGCTGAATTGATGGAATTGCATTAAAATAACCCAGATCAAGGACATTGAGATCAGGACGATTTGGAGGCTGGCAAACTAATTCAATTTGCAAACCCGGACGTTCTGCAGCTACGTTTAATTCATCTGCAACCTGCTTTATTGCATGACGCTTCAGGACACGATCTGTGGATCTTTCCAGCAGTGCTTGCAACACAGCACTACGTTCATTATTTATCAATTCGTGCTTCTTGCAATTTTGTTTAGCATTTCTGCTAATTGGCTTCTCTTCTCCCATCATAATCTCTTGCCAGCGAGTGGTCGGAACAAAAATACAATTTTAATGTGGTGAAAAAGTGATATAATTTGCGCTTCAAATTATTCTACCTGAATAAGCCAATATAAATACTTGAGGAACAGCAATGCTAACCTGTTAATGTAAACGGCAAACAATTCAACTAAGAATTAGTATATTCCACATGAGATTTCCGGCTATAGAACAACTATTTCAGAACAGAGGGAGTATTATGGACATTATAGGCTTAAATTTTTTTTTTTAAAGAACAATGAATTTTTACCAGAATATTTTTTTTCAATTTATAAAATCTTTAATCTTCTAAAGTTCTGTATTAATTTCTAGCAGCTCGGTGGCATTTCTAACCTGTTAATGTAAACGGCAAACAATTCAACTAAGAATTACTATATTCCACATGAGATTTCCGGCTATGGAATAACTATTTTAGAACAGAGGGAGTACATTGTTTTCCTCTGTCCTTGCTTTCAATTCATCCTGTGAGTATCAAATTTTCCAAGCCCTCCTTCCTCATTATGTGTCACAGAAACCTCTACTGTCTCTTCTTGATGTTAATTATAAGTATCCTTTTAAAATTCTGCCGTTGCTCACATATTCAGTCCATGGTATTCTCAGCATCCTTCTGTAGAACCACATTTCTGTTGCTTCAAGTTTCTTCTTCATCTGTAAGGAGATTGTCCAGCCTTCAATACCATATAAGATGACTGATATTATGTAACAGTTCATTACTCTTTTCTTTTGTGTTCTGTTTTGGCTTTTTTATTTTTAATTGGCATCACCTCAAACAAGAGAGTAAAGCCACTAAGATGCAAAAAGTTACAGTGTGTGTGGAGGAATTAAGAACAGAAACATTAATAATGAATGGGGAGAGGAAAGAGTAATCAGGAGGGTGATTGATATTGCATTTAAATTTTTGCAGATTAAAATTGGAAAGCATGGAGCCACGTGTCTGTGATCAGGGTAAGCCTTCAAGTTGGAGAGCATCAGCAGTGGTTTGACCTTGTGAGGGATGGGCTCTGTTAGGTCTACTTACCCAAGATATGCTATGCATGAATGGATACCTCTTTGGCTTTCACTCCAGGTATGTTGAGGGGACTGGTCAGGTGCTCAGCTTTGCAGCCACACCCTACAACCACACCCAGTCATGGGACTAATGATGATGATTTACATTTGTTATACTAGAGTCAACCAACAAAAAGGACCTAATAAATTACTATTCCCATCATAATAAATTAAAATCCAGTATAATCATCAGATTCTACCTAAGAGCTCTAAGAATAGGTAGCCCGGATTATTGACATGAACAGGAGAAATACATTGAAAACACTTTCAAACTTCTCCCATCCCCTAATTATCTTATATTCAATGTGAAACAAAAGGCCAATAAAATATCCCAAAACCAAAAAAATGTCCCTTCCTGTGAAACCGAATGAGTCAAAAAATATATTATCCTGCCTACTAATTTTATTACATCTACAATCAAAAAGAATCTATCTAAACTCAACATAAAAGTTGATACTACTACATCCAAAACAATAAAAGACTTAGTCAATACTAAAAAAAAAACAATAAGCTAAAACCTGAAGAAGTTTACTCCTTTGCCTGTAATAATTGTCACAAAAATACATTGAAAAAGCCTCAAGGAATCTAAATAAAAGATTATATGAACACAAAAGGGAAATTTTACAAACTAATACATGAAATGTGTTGGTTGTAATGAGACTGACCACACTTCAACATAAAAAATGCTAATCTGATCAAAGGAGAAAAGTCATGGAAAGAAAAAGATTCTAAATGAATTCAGCTAGATATATTAAAAAAAAATAATTCTAAAATTCCCAACAGCCCTCTGTTGTGCGCATGTGCAGTTCTACCAACATAACAAATTTAGTCCAACGAAGTCCTGAAGCACAAAATGCATCACAAGTAAACTTTTCCCACTTTGTCATATAATTTGCCTAATACTTGAGTCAGTATGAAGAGATGGAATATCATCAAAAGATTTTTGAGTGCAATCAAGAAACTTCATTGATTTATCAGGCAACAGCTTGGGTAAGTTTGCAACATTAGTGCTAAATAGGAATTTGCTTACTCTTGTCACATGTGATAATCATTAAAACCATCTTTATTTACATCCATCAATAAAAAGGTGGAAATATATATACATTGATCTTCATTGAATATCAAATTATATACAATAAGATTCTAAATGACTTGCAATAATAATAATTCTTTTATTTACCATACCCTTCCATGATATAAGCAATCATGGCTCTCTACAGCTTCCTGTCCTTTGTAGCTCTAAGCAACATTTGTCTCCATTCCTTGTCACCTTATTCCTCCCAGTCCCCTGCTCTGCCATCCATAACTCATTAGGTACATTACTTAGTTTCACTCTACTCTCTTGATTTCAATATCCTGTGAATATTTAAAAATATGTTCAAAATTACATATTATAAATTACATAAAAGTTCATGCTATTAAATAGGAATGCACATATACATACTAGCAAATATATATTTTATATATATAAATCCATGCATAAAAATAAAATAAAATAAATATATTATAAACTTGAGGATTAGTGGGAAGTACTGAAATCAATCTGGTTCAACAATTTTAAAAAGATATTTATTTTTATGCTGACATATAACCATTAATTCTTTTATTTAGTACATTTGGGTTATCCTTATTTTTAGGACGGTCATTTTCTTTTCTAGAAGGCAAAGATTACACCTTTCTCCCTTACCATTGTAAGATTTATATATTTTAGATATATATATATATATATATATATATGAACAGTGAGTTTGATTTTGTGATGGGGATTTTATGTCACAATGGGTATCAGGCCACTGTTATTAATTCCATCATTTGTAACAAGATCACTTATTTCAGAAAAGTTAAGCCTATTACTGTGGTAATTTATTTACGACTTCTTTGGATTAGAGTTAACTATGAAAACCTGTCCCGAAAAATTTTTTTGAGTGTTTATAAGTGTTCTATATCTGCTGAAGTTCATGTTGTATTCAAGACCAGGCAATTCCTCACATCCAGCGAGGAGGACATTCTCCATCCTCATCAAGTAAATTTTGTCATTTATAAATATAACTGTGGTTGTGGAGTCAGCTACATAGGAAGGACTACTCAATGACTGGATGCAAGAACTAAACAGCACGTACCAAGTAAAATTAGGAACCATACACTTGATCAAATGAATTCATCCATAACACTTACAGTTCCTCAATTTGTGAACACATTATTAAAAACAGAAAGTGTGCTGTTCAATTCAGTGCAATAGAAAAGGAATGTAATTTAACTAGACTCTTAATGAACTACATACCTTGTGCGTTAAAAGTTAGAATTTGACAATTTTACTAACACCTGATGAGATGCGTTAGTACACATCGAAACATAATTTCACTTATGTAGCATTTATTCACATGTTGATGTAATATCCTAAAATAAAGAGTATATATATATATATATATATATATATGGTAACTACAAAATCAATCTTTAAACAATTTCAAAAAGTCATTACAAAAACTTAGAAGATGTGGCAAATAAATTTTTGTCACATATTAATATGTTATAATTAATACATTATTATTAATATGTTATTATTATGTTATTAATACGTTATTATTAATACGTTATTATTAATGTTATTATTAATACGTTATTATTAATACGTTATAATTAATACGTTATTATTAATACGTTATTATTAATACATTATTATTAATGTTATTATTAATACGTTATAATTAATACGTTATTATTAATACGTTATTATTAATATGTTATTATTAATACGTTATTATTAATACGTTATAATTAATACGTTATTATTAATACGTTATTATTAATACATTATTATTAATGTTATTATTAATACGTTATTATTAATACGTTATAATTAATACGTTATTATTAATATGTTATTATTAATACATTATTATTAATGTTATTATTAATACGTTATTATTAATACGTTATAATTAATACGTTATTATTAATACGTTATTATTAATACGTTATAATTAATACGTTATTATTAATACGTTATAATTAATACGTTATTATTAATACGTTATTATTAATGTTATTATTAATACGTTATTATTAATACGTTATAATTAATACGTTATTATTAATACGTTATTATTAATACGTTATAATTAATACGTTATTATTAATACGTTATTATTAATACGTTATTATTAATGCGTTATAATTAATACGTTATTATTAATACGTTATTATTAATACGTTATTATTAATATGTTATTATTAATACATTATTATTAATACATTATTAATACGTTATTATTAATACGTTATAATTAATACGTTATTATTAATACGTTATTATTAATACGTTATTATTAATACGTTATTATTAAACTCCTTTTCATAATATTAATAGTTTTATTAATGTTATGCTTTTTGTTTCAGAACCACATTTAAAGAATAATCATGAGTTGATTTAAAATTGGATGGCAATGGCTACTCGACAAGAAAAGGCACATTCTGTGTCTTGGTTTATCGAAACAAAGTCAGATATTCACACAAAGAAAATTCACAGCTAAATGTGGGGAGACAAGCACCCTATATATTTTGGTTTGGCAAAGTGGGCTTTGAAGAAAATGAACAAACTTTGTCTTACATGAATGTGCTCTTTAGCTTAAAGCTTATAGCCTGAACTACTCCCCAAATATATGTATTGTCCAAGAACTTGGAATAATTTTCTGCATTTATTTCGGTTCCATCATCAATTTTAGTTTGCTGTCTACAATATGAGCCCCAAATCATTATTCCACCTCTCAACTGTTATCTCTATCATGTAGAGAATCTAACCTCCAACCCTGTTTGTGGCTTATCGCACTTGATCTTGCAAAAAGAAAAAAAAACATTGCTAGGGGGTGCTCCATAAGCCTATAAAAAAAGTGTTCATTTCTCTCCCTAGCCTCTTTTATAAGTACTTTTAAAGACAAGACTTAGTGGAGAAATGCTAGAGGGTCTTAGTAATATTTATTAGAAAATTCAGAACACTTTAAAATGAAGGAACAAAATCAAAGATATAAACAAATATATATTTATTAATGTTATATCTTTTATGTTTTGGAATTGCATTTAAAGAATAATCATAATTTGCCCTTAAAATTGGATGGCAATGGCTACTCCACAGGAAAAGGTACAATCTGTGACTTGGTTTATCAAAACAAAGTCAGATATTCACACAAAAATAATTCACAGCTAAATATGGGGAACCAAGCTCTGACACTTCAGTCAATTTTAATGACTTTGTGGGCACCCTATATATATATATATATATATATATATATATATATATATATATATATATATATATATATATATATAAATTGCATACAATGAGTGCTAGTGGTAATAAAATAGTGCTTGGTGTAAAATAGCAGAGCTAAAATTTATATTTAAAAATCTGTGTACATGAAATTCAGAGTTGCATCAAATGGTGAGGAACACTGTTTGATGCAAGTCTTTCTTTTAGTGTGTGTGTGTGTATATATATATATATATATATATATATATATATATATATATATATATAATCATTTATTCGAAAATTATAACATAAAAATGTTATAAAATCACTACAAAAATAACCATTTCGTTTCAACACTTCTGGTGTCTTCTCAAGTGATGGGGTTGAATGCAGAATAAAGGGTTTTAAAAGGTACAAATCAATCAAACATCCCTCGCCCGGGGAAATGCTGTTACATAAGCTGGAATGACCAATCAAAATACAAGTATACGAGAATTCAAAAAACTTGACAATGAACTTAATTTATAATAATTATTTAATGCTTTAATGTTAGGGTTAGACTAAAATAGAATTCATTGTAAAATAGAATTCATTGTAAAATAGAATATACTTGTGTGTATGTATATATATATATATATATATATATATATATATATACACATACACACAGAGAGTGCGATGGATAAATTGTCTAAATTATGCAAAAATAAAAATAACACTGATATCTCATTTACTGTTTCTCTTACTCTGTAACTTTCTATCTTGAGTGGCGTCTGGGCCTTGTACAGAGAGATCCTCACATGTTTAGAGAAAGACATTCTATATATGAAATAAATATCACAAATTTAGAAGATTCTTCTAAGGGCACGATGGATAAATTATTGTCTAAATTATGCAAAAATGAAAATAATAGTGCAATCTCATTTTAACAGATATATTTACCAAAATTACGCAAAAATATCTTGAAATAGTAAAGAGTAAATTTATTTAATAAAATTACTATTGGCTTCAACCACAGCCTCCAGACAACTTCAGAATCTCCTGCATCTCTTCTGGACAGTCTCCATGTTTAAGTTGGTGAACACCCCTATAATTTTTACCTTCAGTTCATCTTTGGTATTATAAGGAGTTTTGTTGGTCTCTCACTCAATTGCACCCCACCCATAATCATCAAGGGTGTGGCCAGATGTAAGGAGTGATGTGGTTGCAGAAATTGTCTGACAGTCATGATTGGGTTCTCTTGCTTGTGTGGTATGGCGCAGAGTGCTGTTGGTGGATATGGGGTCTTCCAGTAGCCGTTCTCTTGACCCAGGGCAGCACTACCTCCTGAAGACACTTGATGTAGGCCTCCATGTTGATTCTGAGGCCCTCACCAACAAATTCCAGGCTTCTTTTCTTATCAGAATGATCAGAGTGAGTTTTCTAACCTGCCATACTTGTGTAATCACCATTAGACTCATCCAACTCTTTTCTGAAGCCTCTTCAATTGACACCCAAACTCTCTAAAATGTTCATATTATAGCTTCTGGCACAAATGCCAAGCAGTACAACATATCATTTCCAAATTTCTGGCAGAGTGAATTGCATCATGGTGCTCATTTTCTCACAGACAGTGACCCTACTATACTGTGCAGTTGAGAAAATCAAAATCTAACAAGATGCATGCGCAAGATTAAAAATATAAAATGGCAACAATTTACCCATTGCACCCTTTATATTGCAAGCAGGTGGCTCCAAACTTTGTCAAGATCAACTCCTTTGGGGGTGTACACATTTGTCATGCCCTTTTCTTAAAACTCAAAAACTTAACTATCCACTTCAACCGCACGTGTTTGCAAACTTTAATTTGGTTATTTTTTGACAACATCACTGTTGATCTTATCTTTCCCAAAAATTTGCTAATACATTTCTATTCTGTTTTTTCATGAACCAACTGGCTTCATTTTGGAGATTTCTTTTTTTGTAAACCTTTGCTTTTTTTTTGTTAACAATAATGTTCCCCCTGTGTAAGGCCCAAGAGCCACAGAGTAAGATATAAGAGAAACAGTTTATCAGGATAATGTTTAACCCTAGACTTGAATAGGTTAAATTTGTTGTGGTTGGGAAAAATCCTCTTGGGAGTCAGTTCCACAAAGTAGTGATTTGTAGGAAGAAACTGTGGGGTCAGATTTTAGGTGGAAAAATAAAATCCCAGTATCATGTCAACAAATACAATACAATATATAAACAACGCCAGGAAATGCTCTTTACAGAAAAGGAAGAAATCTCAGATAAATATGACAATAACATTATATACAGTATACATGTTGAAAATTATATACAGTATACATGTTGAAAATGGAGTTTTTTGTAGTGGCCATAAAGAGACCAATAGTTCAATGTGATTTGTTGCAAGTGAGTCTGCAAAGTTTGGGGTAATATATATGCCAATAAATGTATGTGAAATATACACAAATGAAACGCATGTGACAACTTACATTATTTACATTATTCGGACTGTTATCCTCATTTTCATTGCCATATTCACAATATTTTGGCCATTGTACATGCTGGCCTTCTTCACATGATTGGAATTTCAAACCGAACCCTTTATTTCATTCACTGAGGTAGATTGTTCTAGTTCCACGTGCCATGCCTTTTCCGGATGTCTCAGTTATTTCTCTTTAACTCAACTCTCCAAGATTTGATTCATCACTTCTTTGACTATGGCAATGACGATGAGGATAATAGTGCGAATAATGTAAATAATGTAAGTAATCATAATACTTCATCCCAGAGATATAGACTAATGTTTGTAACTGTTGGCTGATTGTGTGTGCTAGAAGTAATTTTAAAAACAGTGTACAATGCAGGGATACAAGACTTACTTTAGTTGCAGCTTTGTATGTAGGAAAATCATCGCTGACTGAAGCATTGTTATGGTAATGTGTGTTGAAGCTGGACTAGTTTGTGGAATCGTCCATGTTATTTTAACACCCCTGTTGTGGGAACAATCTATTCTTTACATCCACGTAAAATTAAGCATATACAATGAAAACTTCATATTTCCAATCAGAGAATTCTATTGGCTTACAGCTCGAAAATTTGAAAGCTCATGTGAAAATAAGTAAATTGCGCCAAAACCCTCGGAGCCAATTTTGATACCCGAGAACTTATAAAAGGAAGATTTTTGACTGACCAACTCAGTCAGCGGATCGAACACAGAGAGATGCCAGACTAAGCTACGCTACTCGAAACAATAACTTTCTCACGCAAAAGGTACATCACTGACTCAATGACATCTGGCTCGAATAATCCTCTGTGACCAAGAAATAGTTCCAAACTTTAAACTTTGCTTACGTAAAGTGAACAAGAAAGTATTCACTACTAAATAAGTAAAAAAACTACGATCGAACTAAAACTTTAACTACAGTTAAGGGTACGCAACTTCAGTTGACTTAACCAAAAGAACAGTACATAAATAATTGCATACACATTCATGTTGAACCTTAAATGAACAATTACGTTACCGAAAACTCAATCTAACAATACTTGTAATATTACACGAATATATATTGAACACTAGAACAATCCGGATATTTTAATACAAACAACATTAAACACACCAACTTTTCGACAACGTAAAAACATCATTGTAAATATTGTTTAATTGTATATAAATGTGTGTATTATTTGAATTGAATTATTGCCTTGTTGTGTTTCATATTTTTAAACATTTTTATTGTTGAGGATGAATGTCAAGAACACACCAGCCTAACAACCAACATCCTTCTGATAATTTACATCACTATAGATAAAAAAACTTAATACATTCTACTCGTCCCCAACAAGTTCACTGACTGTTCTGTTTCACAGATCTATCTGCTGTCTGTTGTGTTTCAGATCTGTTCTGCTTCCAATCTCTCCATTGACTATTCTGTTTCAGATCTGCTTCATGACTGTTCTGTTTCAGGTATGGCCCTTGACTGTCGCTGACAAGCCGTTTTTATGGCTTATGGTGAGTTGGTGACTGGCTCACAAATTCTCTCTGAGTTGCATGCAGGAATCTATTAAGTAACCAAAGCCCTGAACTATTTCCAGGTTATTTGGAGTTCAGCTGCATGGACATTGCAGAGAGCACATCATGTGACTTGTCATATCCAATCAGGTTCCAGAAACCACTTATTTAATTTTGAAGCTGTGTTTTGTACAGAATTGTCAAGTTTTATATCTATTGATTTTTATAGGATTTATTTGAAGGCATCTCTTACTTGTTTGTACTTCACTTATTGGCCATAAAATATAGGTGTTTATATCCTATAAAGCCATTCGAGTGAAACTTACAACTCACCAAGGGAATTGGGGTGGTTTACTACAATGTGAATAGCATGGTGCGTCTTTGCCGTGAAGGTTAGAACTGGTGGAAATAAAGAATTGTGTTTGTCTGAACAATTTCCATGGAAATAGTGATAAAGTAGTGAGAGGTTTGCCACATTTCATTTGTGCTAAAAGGGCTCTGTTAATCAATTTTTATTTGTTTCTTTTGTAAAACAACTGGCTTCATTTTTCAAAGAAACCCTGTTAGTAACTTTCTAATGTTCTTAGCTTTTCATACAGTTTTAATATTATCTTTTTTATTATATAATTTTTATATACTTCCTCTTACGTCCATACAACCAACTCATTAAATAACCCTACTTTGAGTGGCTCTTGGTCCTTGTATTGGCTGGACATTTAGTTAGAAAAGAAAAAAACTGTTTTAAATGAGGTCATCACTTAAAAACAGGATAAAAAATTTTTATCCTAAAAGTTTTTTTATTCTCCATAAAGAAAAAATTGCGTGCTAAATTTTTTTTACTTGACTATATTTTTTTTAATTCATATTGCGTCATTTTTTACCAGAAGTCGCAACAGATAACTTTTAACAAGAAAATTCACTTTTGAACATAGAAGAAAAATTTTTGATTAATAAGAAAAAAAAAGATTAGTTTATTAATTTAATTAATTTTTTTCTTCTTGTTTTTATTTTTAAAATTTCAACCGGTAGAATTTCGCTTTTCTGTTCATTTTTTACCTGCCAACCAAGTAAAAAAGTTTAAGATAAAAAATATTGTTTCCGATATTTCAGTATTATTAAATGTAAAACTGTCTTGGAGACAGAATTTTTAATTAATTTAAACGACTGTTTTAGGAAAAAGAAAGTGAAAAACGTCACTGACAACCAGGCTAGTAAGTGTAAAAAAGTCATGGGCACATTGAAATGTAATCAATGAATGCGTTGTGGGTAACAATGCAACGGGTGTTTTATCGTTAAATGTGTGTAAGAGAGGGGGAGCCGTGTATCAGCGATAACAAGTATAATCGTTCCTCTGAGTAGAAACTAAACAAGTAATTCTTTTTATTATGAAATGGTGTGTGCCACGAACAGTTCCAAAGTTCACGTGAGGCCCAAACAATCACATGCCAGCAGGAGCAGGCAAAAAAAAGTAGAAGCAAAGATCTTTGATTTGTTGTCGTTCAGTTTCAATATTTAAAAACAAAAGTTTCCTATCGTCTAGTCGCCTGCCCTGCTTTTTTTTTTCTTTCTTAAGTGCGGCATTTATTTGCAATGATGCATGTTGTACAATATCAACAGCGTGGAAGAATTATTCTGTCTATAACTTTTTTCTTTGTGATAATTTCAACACCATGGAAGTCAGTTAATGGCCAAGTGCACCTGGAACTCAATGGAGACTGGACTATACAAGCCGAAGGAGAAAGTAAGTTCAATGGACTTTTCTTTCGGTTTTTAGTTTAGATTTTTTATTTTACACTCCAAAAACAAAACATGTTTAGGTTATTTTTTTTTTAGATTGAGTTTTTAGTTGGTAAGTTTTTTGTTGTTGTTTTTTTCGCTTTTTTTAACTACGCTAATTTTTTTTTTTTTTTTTTTTTTTTCGAAGTTCTAAAAAAAAAGTATCTTATTAAAATTCCATTATTTATTAAAAATAAATAAACTAACATTTAAATTAATTTTCAATGGAGCCGAAAACCTCCTGAAAGTGATTCTTACTTTTACAACATTCATTTAGAACTAACTAAAGTTTGTTGAAAATGAAACCAGCCCAAAAAAATTTTTTAAAATTGTAGTTACCAATTATTACAAGATTGAAAACAACGAAAGAAGTGCTAATGATTTTATCTCGACAATTAAGATGATAAACAGTAAAAACACTAATAAAAATAGTCAATCTCTCATGTATAGTATATAGACTAAAAAAATCAAAAGGGTTTTTACTGCACCGCAATTTTTAAAAAAATTTAACCTGCCGTTTTAATTAAATAAATTAAAAAAACATTCAATTCAATATTTTTTAGTTTTCACAAAATTGAAATATTCGCTATCGAAATAAGATGGTTTACCGTTTAGTTTCAGTTTCTTAATATAAAAATTTAAAATGAAGATTAAAAAACAAGATTCAAGAAGTTAATTTTTTTTTTTAAACTTTAGAAATAATTTTTAAAATAATTTATTTGCGTTCATTTCTTTTCATTTTTTTCCCCATTTTAATCGCTACAAAAAGTAAATTCAAATATTATCTTCAAAACTATCCTTTATTTTTTTTAAATGTAAATTATTTTGCATTTTTGTTTTTAATCTCTTTAAAAATCAAAAGTTTTGCTTCTTTTTTTAAAAAAAAATGAGGTATAACTTTTTTTTTTTTTACTGCCGATTTGTAGATATTTTTTACTTACAAAAATAAAATATCTTACAAAAGAAGGAAACTCGTAAAAAAGCCACGATTACGGGAATCAGTCATTGCATTTAAAAACCACTTAAGATTTGTTGACTGATATTGAAGATCTGATTTTATCACGCTTCAAATAAAGTCTAATTTTAAATTTTACCTTCCTTCTTAAATAAGGAAGATAAAATTATTTTAAAAATAGCTTTCGTGTTTAAGTTTGCTGTTCAATTCAGAAGGTTAAAAATTTCACAGATTTTTTTTTTTTTTGCAAGATGTGCCGTAATAAAAAGAAATTAATTACTGGTCATATTGCGAATAAATGGCATTTTTATTTCTTAAAGAAATTTATAAAATCTTGCGAGTATTTTTATTTTTATTTTTAGCCAGGAAAATATAAACTAATCACTTTCTTTCTGTCAATTTTATTCGCTTTTTTTTTTTTTTTTTTAATTGTAAATATTTTTTATCAAAAGAAAATTTTTCAAATGTTGCCAATGTATTTTGGTAATTTTTTTTTTTTTAAAGAATTTGGGATTATTTTGTAAAAATCTGAACTCTTAAAATAATGCAAGTATTTTGTTTGGCTGAAAAGTGAAAAGTAATATAAAAATGCACATGACAGGGTAGGGACAGTCATATACTAGGAACTCTGCAAAGGACTTTGGTTCAACCATGTATTTGGTGTTGGCACAAACCAGAAGCTATATTATAGAAAAGTAAAGGAATGGTTCAGGCACGGTGGAGTAATGGATAGCAGCTTCGATTGAGGAATTGGAGAGTTTAGTTCGAATTCCATTCAGATCAATTACATTCACTTCTTCTCCCCCAGCTATAGGTAAATAGCAGGACAGACCAGGTTCTATAGCCTTGGATTGCAACTGGTCTACTGCAGAAAGTAATGGCAACCTACTGCAGGAAAAAATCTGCCTCATCAGTTATGTATCGAAAGATACATGATCGCCTAAGCTTGTATCACGCATGGCACATAACCGACTAAAAGGAATTGTATTTGATGTTCAAACTGTATTCATTCCCTATCCAAGCAAGAAAAACAAATTGGGGGGGAATCATAAAAAGCAAACCTTCCAAAGTATAGATATAGCTGGACCACTAGCTAAAGATGATGCCCCCCCCCCTCCTGGGGGGGGGGTGTAAAAAAAATATTAAGACCTTGCATTGAGCACTGAGAAAAATATGGATGATGGAAATTAAGGTCGTGCCTTTAATAGTTATTGCACTTTGACCAGTATGAAAAACACGAGAGGCAACATTGATTTACACCCACATATCGCTACAATGCAGATAAAGAAGTTGAAAAGATTATGAACAACTCAGCAGATTATCGAAGCTGTATCTTCACTTTCCATCTGAAAAACCACTACTGTAGCTGAAGTGTGTATTGTTACTAATTTAAGGAGACACAGTTTTTAGTAGGACTTTTCAATGTGGGCTGTTGGATAGTTCACTGTTTAAGAAAATAAAACAAGGATGCCAACTCAAACAGGTGTAGGCGCTAAAAATAACATTTATACTAGTAATAAGAAATAATGTAGGATAAAAAACTCCATTTAATATATATATATATGGATGACAAATATATATATATATATATTTTTTTTTTTTTGAATTGGACATAGTCCGACAATTTATGTGGCCGAACGGTTAAGGCACATCACACGAAATGATGGTTCCGTATAGGATACAGGTTCGATTAATGTCGGAGAGCGAAAATTTTCTATGAAAATTTCTTGGACATTCAGGCCGGTAAATGTTATCTAATACTGTTTATTATAAAACAGAGCATTTGCTTAAATACTTGTATCTATAAAAAGAACGTTAAACATAATATATATAAATGTCTTTATATATATATATATATATATATTTGTCATCCACAGACAGACTGTTTCGCTGTTTCACAGCTCATCAGTGTGGCTAGACGTCCGGTTGCCTCTAGCTAGGATCGAAACACGACTGAATTGGCGTCAGTCGGAACTTCTACCACTAAGTCGTCGGCGCACGGCAGGGATGAAGGTGAATTTTAGCGTGTTTATTTTTAGATTTAGATAAACACACAGTGACTGACAGTGACTCAATTCTGCCGAAGAG
Source organism: Acanthosepion esculentum (assembly GCA_964036315.1). NCBI lineage: Eukaryota > Metazoa > Mollusca > Cephalopoda > Sepiida > Sepiidae > Acanthosepion > Acanthosepion esculentum. Next base: position 68,632,588 of record OZ038513.1, on the reverse strand, counting down.
TCGTGCTATATTAGCTTTAATAGTCACTGTTTACAAACTCACACCCACAGAGCTCAACCGGAATAAATAATTGTGTATTTGGGCAGCAATCCCTCTTTTATACAAATTTCATTAAAGATGACTGACAAAGTTCTGCGATTCAGTCAGTTATATGCCATGCGTGATACATGCTTAGGCAATCATGTATCTTTCTATACATGACTGACGAGGCAGATTTGTTTTCCTGCAGTAGGTTGCCATTTCTTTCTGCAGTAGACCAGTTGTCATCCAAGGCTATAGAACCCAGTCTGTTATTTATCCATAGCTGGAGGGAGAAGAAGAGAATTCATACCTTTCCCAAGGGTATTAGCACGTAAATGAATGTAATGGATTCGACTGGAATTCAAACTCTGCTCTCCGATTCCTCAATTCGAGCAGCTATCCATTACTCCACCGTAAGCTTTTTATTTAAGTCTTCTTGCGCTTGTATGTTTTCTTTTCTGGACAATCAAGGATTATTTTTATTTTTAACTGAATGTATGAATTTTTTTATGTGTATATCTAGAATTATAGGAATTTTATTTTATTTTTCAAACATGGTCAGCACATTGTGGCCATGTTCATAGATGATGTTATTGAGTGTTGGCTTTTTCTTTGGTGCTTCCATTATTTTTATTTTTAACATGTGGGTGATGCTATTATCCTTGTATATCCTAAAAGTGTATTGCAGATAGTTTTTGTCAGTTTTCCTTGCTTGTTTAAATGAATCCTTCTTGCAATTGATCTTTAGTCCTTTCTTCTTGCTTTCCTTTACTACCTTCTGTAGGTGTTCTTGTAGTTTCCTTTCTATGTCTACAATCAGTGCGACCTGGGTAAGACTATAAACTACATCCAACAGCAAGGTCTCTGATCAGGAGCTTTTGAGGAGCGTGTGTTCCCAGGTCCACCCTGACCTGGGGTGGTAGCACCTGTTAGGGTCCTCGCCATGGGCAAATAGTTAACCCACAAACTGGGGTTGAAACACTATGAAAGTGTAAAAATAGATTTTAATAGTGGCAATGAATTTTTGAAGGAAAAACAATTTTAAACCGGTAATATATTTTTAAAAAAATATTACTAGCAATAAAAATCTTGTCTGCATTAAATCACCATTGAGGTTGATATGCCATAAATCAAAACGAACCAAACCAATCTACGATCAACAGTTTCATCTGCTTATCTTTTAAGATTGGAACTGCCAATAATGAATCCTGGTAGGACTTCTAGTTCTCTCAGTATCACCTCACTGTAAAGGAGATCAAGGAGAAAAAGTTTTACCATGAAAAAGAAATTGTGTCCTTTATGCTTTGAAAAAGAAAATCAAGATTGAGTTGACTTTAGTAGGCCTCGGAATATGGCAACTGTGCTTGCCAACCACTCTTTCAACCTTTCTTACCGCAATAAAAGAACGTTACTTTGGACGACAGGACAGCTATGTGAAGAAGGTATTTGTGAATTACCAGTTGCGATACACTATTTACATTATTCGGACTATCGTCCTCATCTTTGCTGCCATATTTATCATGACGTTTCGGCTGTTGTATGCTCCAGCCTTCTTCAGGTGGTTGGAATGTCGAACTAAGCACTTTATTTCACTTGCTGGGGGTAGACTGTTCTAGTTCCACGTGCCATGCCTCATCCGGATGTCTCAATTATCCCTCTTAACTCAACTTTCCAAGTTTTTGTTCACCATTGTTCGAACAATGCAAATGGCATAAATAATTATAATACTTCACTCTCAGAAATATAGACAGACATTGAATTGTTGATTATTTGAAATATTATTTTTCAGTTGGAAATTTTTACATCTTCTATGTAAGGGTAAAAACTGTTCTATTATTATTTTTTTTTTTTTTTTTTTTTTTTTTTTTTGCTCTAAAGCAAGAAAACTGTTTTTGGATTTCAGAAACAGTTATTGTTAAGCTATAATTTAAAATTTCTCAACTGGTTTTCAACAGAATCAGTGATGCTAATAGGTTTTTCTAATGTAGTGAGTTCCCTGGCACCACAGGAGATGATTTATGGTAGGTCCATGGGAAATTCATTGAGTCCCAACTTCTTTTGTGTGCCGTGTCTCCTTAGGATGTAGACGATCATAGCCTTCCACCTCTTCCTATCCCTTGTAGCTTTCAATAAGTTTTGTCTTTTTGTTATTTCCCCAGACCCTGTTCTGCCATCCACTTGCTCAAGCCCATTAAGTATGTCGCACATTGCTTTCCCTTGTCTCTCTTTCCCTCTATCTATCCTGTGAGTATCACATTTTCCAAGCCCTCCTTCCTCATTACATGTCTCAGAAATTTCAGCTATCTCTTCCTGATTTTAAGTATAGATATTTACTTGACACTCCCCTCCTCCCGAATCAGGTTGTGACACAAGATCAGTTTTTAACGTGGGGACCCGTGTGTTTTCACTAGGGCCTCTGGTCTAAGCTGGTCAGAGCTAGTCATAGCTGTGATACCACCAGCACAGGGACGGGCCCTGTGCCAGGTAAGTATAAGTTTCCTCTTTGTTTGCATTCTCTCCAAAACCTCGTCATTGCTCACATGCTTTGTCCATGGTATCCTTAGCATCCTTCTGTAGAACCACATTTCTGTTGACTCGAGTCTCTTCTTCATCTTTGAGAAGATTCTCCAACATTCACTGCTGTAAAAGAGGTTAGAGATCATGTAGCAGTTCAGTACTCTTTTCTTTGTTTCTAAAGTTTCTTAATATGTTAAATTGCAGAGCTACAGACATTTTTAGCATCCAAAAAAATCATGCTAAATCACTTAAATTAATAGGACATTTTAAATTTTTATTAAAATTAGCAAATTCAAAATAAAAACTCTTAATCACAATTCAATATTAACCTATATTTTTGAGAATTAACTTTTTTCTTTTCTTTTCAATTTATTCAATAAATTTCAAACAAAAACTGTATTTACAATTAATCACAGTTAAAAACTATATTTTTTTGAGAATTATGACAGAACAAAGTTTGTTTTTTGTTTTTTTAAATTGACAAAACAAAAGTTTTTTTGTTTTTTTTAAAATTTAAATAAAAAAATAAATTTAAAAAACTGATCAAGAAAGTTTCTGTTAAGGCAACATTGATGTCTATTTCATTGCCCCACTCTATAAAAGAAGGAAAAAGTGAAAGGAAGGAAGACTTAGTAAAAATTATTTGAAAGAATAACATCAAATGATTAATGCAGTGTTTATTGTTTGGACCAACTCGTACATGAAAATTTATTTTGTCTGAAGATATTTTTTGAGCCCTGTTAAATGTTATTTGGACAGTGAACTGAATGTTAAATACAAATAGCTTTGCTTATTAGTTAAAATGTTTTGCACTTGTGGGTTACCCCACTTGGTTTTCCCAAAAATGCCTTTTAGAGGATGCTCCTTAGGTCTATAAAAAGTCAAACATTTCCTCCCTTTTTTTTTTTTAATTCTTAACTCTTGCTTCTGGATGTAGTCAAATGTAGATAAAGAACACTGTTAATGGGGTGCATTCGCTTCCTTGGTCCTCTGTTGACTTTTGAACTGGCCTGTTTGAATTTAGGTATATATAGTTTTTAGTTGGCTTGAAATTAAGATTTTGGTTTTTGAGTGGGTGTGTCTCTGACTGGTCATAATCTATTAATTTTGTTTTGATTAAAGCAGATGTATGTATGGAACTAATCTGCAGAAAACGTTTGTTCAGTCTTCTTTGGGTTTGGTTTGTTTAACAGGCACAATATATTTTTAATTATTCTTTTTTATTTGTTGGATGGTACATTACAAAATGAGCATTTTTTTTTTTTTTTTTTTTTTGGATACACCTTAAATTCCTGAGATATTTTAAGCCGCCAAACTGATTCTCTGGCTCTTTCTTGGCATTAGTTTAGTCCCAATTGACCACTGTGAAGTGTCCTTTATATCTCTGGTCTAAGTTTTTCATATATGACAATTCTGTCCTGAAACTATAGTAAATAGGGTTCTTGATAAGATACAGAGACGGATATGCAACGTAATAGGTCCTGAGCTGTCATCTCGTCTGCAGTCGCTCTTTCACAGACGCGCTGTTGCCTCGCTTTGTCTTTTTTACAAATACTTTCACGGTAATTGCTCCGAGGAGCTGCTTTCGCTAGTTCCCAGGCCTCATGAATTTAAGCGTCCTACGAGGCTGGCATCCTGTTTCCACCCCTTCACTGTTGAAACTGTTAGATGTAGACGTCTCTTCTACTCCAATAGCTTCATGTCTCACACCTCTCGCCTGTGGAACTCCCTTCCTTATTCCTGTTTCCCTGACAAATATAATCTCCAACTATTTAAGTGTAACGTCAATCGACATCTCCAGTTGCCTTGATCTATCCACTTCCCTTCTCCACATTCTTTCACCTTTGATTCCTATCTGCTCTCGCTCCAAATCTTCTGTAACCCCCTTGCCTTGATTGATCCACTATCTTTCTCCACATCCTTTCCCCTACCACTCCTATCTGCTCTTCCTCCAAACCTTCTGTAACCCCTTGTGTGCTAGTGGCTTCCAGCCTTGCTTGGGGTGAAAAGCTTAAAAAAATAAATAAATAAATAAAAAAAATTAAAAAAATATTGTTATGGACTGACCATTTTGACTTACAAAATATGGCCTTATGCCTTTTATTCTTTCTATGTTCCACTGGGCTTAGGTTAGAAAGATAAGTTATATGAGAGTGGCCTCTGAAAAACTGAAGCAACACAAAGATGACATAAAACATGCTAAACTCAACAACTATTTCATTCAAACCTGCACTTGATCCATTTGCTCCCAGCATTCTCTAATAGGACTGGAGGTGCTTACAAATCATCATGATAATCAACATTATTGATGTTGTTATTGAACAACATCCTTTTAATATGTTTATGCATCAGGGAGGCAGGACGTGCACCCGTCAGCATCTCTGAAGAATTATTCCAGATAATGTAAAAGAAATTCCAGAAATGTAAAAGACTTTGTAGCTGTTTAGCTGTTATTACTATAAGAGAGTGATTTTGTTGAACAATGCTCTTCACCATCTGTCTTTGTAAACTAGTACATAATAACTTTTGCAGTGAGGGTTACCCTTCTTCAGGCTATTAAATTACTTTAGCTGGGGTTGCTGAACGTGAAAGAATCTGATAAAAAAAACATTAAGAGAACAATAAAAGAACAAGTATAAGAAGACAGAAGATAATGATTGACATTGCATTTAAATATCTGAAGATCAAACTTGACTGTAAAGCCAGAAGCTAGAAGAGTTCAACAAGTGACAAGTGCGAGAGAAGAAACTGTTAGCATAGAACTTACAGTTACATCTAGCCATTTCAACTGTAAAATGATGAGACCTGGCTGATCAATCTAGTACTGAGTTTATGAAATGGTGGTACCAAATTACACATTTATTTAGCCCTACTCATCAGAACAATTACTATGAAAATATTTATAGAAAAAGCACAGGGAAGCTTTCTTATGGTGCTAGGAAAGTGACTGAAGACAAGATGTCAGGACTGATAATATTGCAGATTCTTCTTTGGATTTACTTAAGAATCTTTAAGTATGTAATCGACCAGATATAACAGCAATATTCAATACCTGCATGAATAGTAGACATATAAATGTGCAAGATTCTGGCAAGAAAAAATGTCTAGCAAAACAGTGAACCAACTTTCCTCTAGCAGCAGACTGAGCAACTGACTATTCCTAATTATTATAAATCCTAATGTAAATACAAAGGTTGATCAATAAGTCTTCATCCTAACAGCTAAATTTTGAACTGAAACTTTCTCTATATGAATGAAGTCTTGGATTAAGTGCATTGACAAAAGATTTTGTTGAAAAATATGTTGTGTAATACACACACACACACACACATTTTGCATTCAGAAAAATCTTTCCTAACTAATATGAAACCTGGATGAAACTTACATCCAGGCCAAAAAGAAAAGTTCTACATATTTAAGGCATAAACCACAAGCAACATAATAACATTTAAACTTGGCCTGACAATCCTTCATTTTTGATGGTGAAACTTGAGTTGCCTCAGTTTTATTTTTTATTCTTCATTTGTTGGTGGTGGGTTTTGTTTAAGTGGCATATCAACATCTATGGGTTACTTTTAATGCTGAAATTTAAATATTTTATATGTAATTTTATTTTTTGAGATAATAATGGTTTTAGTGATACAAGTCTTACTAATTAACCTATAGCTGAGTGGGGAAAGGAGGTGGATTTATTTTTCCCAAGGGTGTTTGCATATAAGTCAACATGATGAACTCAATGAGAGTTGGAACTTGGCTCCTATACCATTATACTAATCCTATACCATTAGCCATTACACTACCCATACGTCCAAGCTTACAGCACCTAGTAAGTGACAATTTTTATATTTGTATTATTAATAATAATAATTATATATATATATATATAAAAGTGACAATTTTTATGTTTGTATTATTAATAATAATAATTATATATATATATATATATATAATAATTATTATTATTAATAATACAAATATAAAAATTGTCACTTACTAGGTGCTGTAAGCTTGGACGTATGGGTAGTGTAATGGCTAATGGTATAGGATTAGTATAATTCTTCAAATTTGAATATATATATATATATATATATTCAAATTTATAACATGCATGTTATAAGATCAACTTTTGTAGTGATCTTATAACATGCATAACTTGAATATTTATACTACAAGTTCTAATTAGTATTGAGCACTCTTTTAAGAATAGTGTTTTTGGTTATTGGAATTTTATTCTATGTGTACCAACCCTGTACTGGCTTATAGTGATTTTCCAAGCGTAGCTCAGATGTGGCACAAGGCCGAAAGTATGGGGGCACCCAGTGAGGATCGAACTCGGTACTCAGTTGTCATTATTGTAGCGAGACGAGCTTGCTAACTATTGCACCACGTCACGGTGCCGAATGATTTTCTAAGTATAGTTTAGATGTGGCACAAGGCCAAAAGTATGGGGCACCCAGTGAGGATCGAACTCCGTTGTAATTGTTCTAGCCAAACAAGCTTGCTAACCATTGCACTGCCTTGAGGTACCCCTGTACTTGGTTATATATTTATATATAAGCTTGTATTTATAAATATAATTCTAATATGACCAGTTAGCAAAACTTAGTATATACAAACTACACCCATCTGCAGAAGGGTAAATCTTCCCCCAAAAATAAGGTCGTCTTCCAAGTAAATATATGCAGACTTAAAAACAAATTACTGATATTTGCCTATCCCAAATCAAGTAAATGCTCAAATAATGTCGAGTCGGAGTGAAGACTGATTTCAGAGAGAGAGAGGACATGAATGAATGGAACTGTCCATTTATGTAAATAAGTGGAGTTATGTCCATTGCTAAGTGTACCTTTGTGTAGTAAACCTTCTATTTCATTACTTACCTACAAGTTTGTCTTCCTTATTTATTTCTCTTTGTTATCTCAAAAACATGAGACACAACAGAGGGAGGGAGAGAGAAAGAGAAAAAAAAACAATAAAATGGCTGTTTTGTTTAAATGCTGAATTAAATGCAGTTTTTTAAAAAAAATGCAAGCAGATAGGCTTCATTAATCCAGCACTAATAAGAAAAATCACAATTTTAAATTGGAAGTGAACATTCCCAAAATTAATTTTTAATAGGTTTCAATCAGTCTCCACCTCCATTTATTTTACATTTCTATCTACTAACATTTGTAGATAGTCAACTTTTCTCCAGGTCATCTGCCGATGTACTGACAATAATTGCGGAAAGAGTCTGTCATGCTCTAGATAAAAATGCTGAAGCCAAGGCTGTAGCTTTGGACATCTTGAAAGCCTTTGACAGGGCCTGCATTCAGAAATGAAAGTTGTCCTGAACAGCCACTTATCTACGTTCTTTTGTACTAATGCGAGTTTCCCCAGGGCTCCATCCTTGGCCCTACACTGTTTTAATCTACATTAACAACCTTCATGATGACATTAGCTCTCAATTTGGCATCTATGTTGATGATGCTACCATTTACTTATAGCTGATTTTAAAGTTTAATTAATCTGGTTTGAAATAAATATTACTTTAAGTTTAAAATATTGCAAAAATGCATTTTCTAACACAGCGGTAGCTGTTAATTCAAGGTGTTGACAGATCTAAGAATTACTTGAGGAATATAACATGAGCATCTTTTTTTTTTTATATAATTTTTAACTATCTAGTAATCTTAAAAATTTAAAATATTGTCTGTAGTCTGTTTTATTAAATTTTGGGTACTTTGACTTTAAATTTACTATAGTTATCACTCTTATTTTCTGATAATGTGTATAGATGTCCATATTTACAAAAATCAGCACATTTATACAAATAGAAAAATAATTCACAATTCTTTTTAAAATATTGGAGGTTGCTAAATTGTAGTAACCTTTTCCATTTATGAGTAGTAAATATAGTTTTCACTTATCAGCAATAACGCCTAAAGGGGACACATTAAGATAGAATTTTAAAAGATTTAAAACTAAATAAATTTTTCTAATTGAAATTTAAAAAAAAAAAAATTCTTTCAATCAACTTAAAAAAATTTTTTTTATTTTATTAAGGACGAAAAATGTTATACTTTTCTTAATAAGATGATTATGGGGACTTTCCAAGAAAAAATTTGCCGAGAGCTCTATACTGATATATTTTCAAAGAAGAGGTAGATGAAAGGAATTTCAACAAATGTTACAAGTTTATTTCAATCTTGCAACATTTTTGTCTCCCGGAAAGTAAATGAACATAATATGTCTACACAAACATTACATAATAATACATTTCATTTTAAAACGGCAATGCTTCAATAGACTGGTTCTCTCAAAAAGGAAAGAAAACTACATGTATGTCGAAAAGTCGGGGATCAGTTTGACATTGTATTTATATTGTAAACAGGACCCTCCCTAATCTAAAATAATAGAAAATTAATGTTTTTCAATTCTGACAAATTGCCTGAGTAGAGAAGTTCTTCTGAATGCCAGGTAACAAAAATTAATCATGAAAATATTTCTATCTATAAAAAATTACTAACTAATATCCATATCTGAAAGGAAAAGATCGTTTTGGCATTTAATCTATTTTTTGTTTCAATAGTTATTTTAATTTTTATACATTAATACAACAATCTTCTTGTTTTTTTTTTGTTTTTTTTTTTGTTTTTTTTTTTACAATATATTCTAAGCTAATAACGTAATGTTTGATTTCTTTTTTGAAAATATTCCACTGCAATTAAACTTTGATTATGATGACTAGAATTATTAACAATGTTATTTGTCAATAAAAATATTTGATTTTGAAGTTTTTGTTTATTTTTACCAATTTTTTTTTTTAAGATTTTACTTTAATATTACTTTTTACAAATAAAAAAAAAAATTTTGCATATCCTAAAAAAATTGTTGCAGTACCCTCATTTTTAAGGGGTTCCTCAAGGCAATTTATACCGGCCCTTATATTAAGCTAAACTCATCTCTCTCTCTCTCTCTCTCTCTCTCTCTATATATATATATATATATATATATATATATATATATATATATAAACATCAATGTTACAGGATATGATGCTTGCACTTACCATTATTGTTAGTTCTTAGTATCATCATCCTCGTATAAGTACATATTTATCTATAAAAAGTACAGGAGTAAATACAGCAGACTAAGTTGGTCTAACCACTTTTGCCCCAGCCCCTCAACCTCCGATGTCTTACTCTCTGGGTTGAGGTGTCTACTCAGTCTTAACCGAACTTAAGGGAGTGACTGTAGCTCCTCTGAGCATCCGTAGATCATTCGACCGGTCCACTGGTTTAATCCTGCTTCCTGCCCACGTTGTGATTGGTTTGATCCAGAAAGCAGAAGTGATGTTCATCCATTCACGGTCGACTGAAGATGTAGACACGGCTGGAGAGTCTGTGCTAAGAAATTTAGAATGCACCAAAAAAATATATATATCTGCAGTAAGCCAAACAAACAACTATTCACTGGTTGAATTGTTAATGTCTTTTATATAGCAGAATAGTATAGAAAAGAAATGGGTTACAGAAATGAAAATAATTGACGTAAAAACTCATACACTGGATTCTAGACAGAGAGAGAGTAGGTTGTGATTAGCTTGTTGTGAAATCGTCTCGGAATGATATGCGACTCTTGACTATTGTAGCTTGTTCGACGTTTCCGTTTCCATTGGTAGTAATAATAGTAGCAGTAGTAGTCTTAGACATTGGAGGAGTAATTTGCTTTTTCATACGTAGATCAACAAAATATGTAAGCGGGCGCCTGGCTCCAACCTCTGACGTCACTCCCAATCTTCGACCTCTCTCTCTCCAGCTCAACTGCACTCGACGACAGACCAGCCAACCACTCTGTCAACAGATTTCTGTGCGTGTTTATATAGATAAGCCTGGCTGATCACAAATCGACCCTTGGTCGGCACATGATTATCATGAGTGTCGGTGTCAACCCAAAACCATGGGAATTTCAAAAGTCCTTTCTTGCTTACTCAGCCCTATTTATAATTTTAACCGACAAAAGTTATTTTGATCATTTTCATTGACTTTTCTAATGACCCAATTCCATATGGGCGAGATCAGGTTTCCCTCAGTAAACAAAATTGTTCTGATCTAATTTCACTGTTCAAATCTACTCCAATTTCAATAAAAAATTAAAATATATATATATATATATATATATATATATATATATATATATATATATATATATATATATATATATATGTGTGTTTCCCAAACTCTCTCTGTCACATTGGAGTTTGAACTCTTCTTGCCAATTTCACTTCCTACATATCCTATATTATCTGCTAGTATCCTCCATATATATGACACACACACACACATATATATATATATATATATATATATATATACACATACATACATATACATATATATATATATATATATATATATACACACACACACACACAAAAATAAATTTCGGTTGAGCACTTTAGAAAGTGCAAATTTGTAAACAGTGACTGCTACAGCTGACAATGCAAAGCTCTTCTGTGAATCGAGCACTCTAAGTCACTGGTATGTTTATTCAAAATAAATATGTAAAAATTCACCTTCCTCTCTGCTGAGAGCCGATAGCTTAGGGGGAGAATCTCCAACTGATGCCAAATCAGTTGGGTTTCGATCCTAGCTTGTGAAAATCTGATATCTAGCCATGCTGATGATCTGTGATACAGCGAAACAGTCTGTGTATGACTATATATATATATATATATATATATATATATATATATATATATATAATTTGAACCTGCATCTCTCTGGGTTAGATCCAACATGCTCTATACTGACTGAGCTACAACAAGGCTGTTAGTGCCTTTAAGCAAAATTCCTCTCATCATAGACTTCTTTAAATTTTTGTGTCCAAATGTAAACGAACCAGTTTTCTAAAGTAATGGATTTTATTTATGAATCTGGAGTGTCTACTCAAATCTGAATCTCCACTAAAAATAACATTTAAAGATAAAATCTGTTAGTTTAATCAATAAAAATTCATTACTTTTATGACATCATGACTGGCGTCAAAGGTTAACTGACGATCTAGTTTTTATTTCAAAGGAAGAAAAATATTTTTTATGTCAAAACAATGCAATACCATGAATTGTCAGGTTTGTGTCACTTTTGGAGTATAGTGTGAGAGGTGAAATTATGAGCTTGGGTGGGGTTGGTCGTTAGGTACAGTTTTAGGTCTGTTGAACTTGTGTTGTTTTCATTTGATAAAGGAAGTATTAATTGAAATGAGTGACACAAAGTAAATCTTTACAGGTCAGGTTTGTTTTGATCCGGGATAGACACACTGTCAGAGGGAGGTGCCGATGAGAGAAGAGCTGGGATAGAGCTTCTCACCTCCCCTTCCCCCTCCAATACGTACAAACACAAGGCCATTATTTTGATTGGATCACCAATCGTATTGCTTTCTTGGGGGCTTTGTTTTCTTCCCTTCAATGAGTATGACACAAGATCATTGGTCAAGCATTGTTGTTGGCTAGCCGATCAGAGCAGTGCAATTGGGGTTTTCTGCAAACAGTTGTGTTGGGTTATAAAAGCAGTCATCGAAAAGCAGAAGTAAGATCGAACTGGTCTCGCCACTAGTAGATCAACACTCTCACTGCTGGATGAGCGTGGTGCCTCAATCAGCTAAAGACTTGTTCTCTACACCACTTTCCCCCTCCCACCAAATCAGCTGCCTTTAAATAGTTGAATGATTCCGGGCCTGCTGGGCTCTTTCACCATAACTGCAGCCACCTGCCAACCTCTTCCTACTAACTCAAGATTTCCTTATATGGAGAAACTTCTTCAAATCCCTTTTGTTTATGTATTTATGATCTTAATCAGTTATAGTACGATAAATAAAAGTTATTATTTTTACATTTGTTAATGAGTGTTGTTAAAGTTAAGTTTACCTGCTACACCAGTGACTTTGGTATTTTACAAGCATAGCCAGGGCAGTGAGGAGTCAAGCCTGATCTTCAATAGTTCTTCACTGATATTCCTGCGTATATACTGAAACACAACATGGGGGGGGGGCAGAATTTGTGCAGAGTGAGCTTGATGCAGATGGGGCCAAATTAAGAGTGGCATTCAGTGAAGCATGCAGCAACAGAGCCACATGTCTTTAGAGTTTTGGTAGGAATTTAGATTCACAAGCAGTCCCCAGCCACATGTATACATGTTTTTAAAAGTGTGTGATCCAATTTGAATTCAGCATTTTTTTCTCATAGACTGGTTACCACCCAAGGCTATAGAACACAGTCTGTCCTGCTATTTTACACATAGCTGGGGAGGAGAAGAGGATTCATACTTTTCTCAAAGGGTATTAGTATGTGTTGTAACATACCTACAGACGATAATGGGTATGTCCCCATTCACATAAATACAGTAGTAAATACTGTATGTTGGTCTGCAGTTGGAGATTCATCTCCAGCTGTGCTCGTCAAACTCTCTGCCTCCAGGCAATGTCAAAGAGCAGAGTTTCCTCTCAGGAAACAGCTACCTGACTCTGTTTTATACGGGATTTACAGGGAATTTTTGGCTGAGCCTACAGGCTCAGATACCCCACATTAAATTCGGCCTTGTGCCACGTCTGACCATGTGGGGTGGTTGGTAGATATCCAGCAGTTGGAGATTCATTGTGGAATTCACTTGACTCACTTCTAGCAGTTGATTACTTCTTCTACACACCGCTGGCGAATCTTATATGTGTTATTCTTGTCCTAAGTATTATCGTTCATTACCAACCTTCATGTGGTTATTCCATTCAGTAACCTTCCCTAGGTTACAAAAGTATGTCAGTGAATGTTGGTATGTTGGTATGTTGGTATGTTGGTGAATGTTGGAACTCAACTGGAATTCAATCCACTGTGCCTCCACCATATTTCTGGTTGAATATCCAGAACTTTTGTGTTTGACTTATTTATCATGAAGAACAAATTTCCAGTCTTGTAAATGATTGCATATTACCCACTCTTACCTGTAATCAACATGTGCGCCCAGGTAAAAATCAAGATTTTAAATATGGTGATTTTTTTTCTTCTTTTTTTTTTTCTTCTTTTTTTTTTCTTCTTTTTTTTTTCTTCTTTTTTTCTTCTTTTTTTTTCTTCTTTTTTTTCTTCTTTTTTTTTCTTCTTTTTTTTTCTTCTTTTTTTTTTCTTCTTTTTTTTTTCTTCTTTTTTTTTTCTTCTTTTTTTTTTCTTCTTTTTTTTTCTTCTTTTTTTTTCTTCTTTTTTTTTCTTTTTTTTTCTTCTTTTTTTTTCTTCTTTTTTTTTCTTCTTTTTTTTTCTTCTTTTTTTTTCTTCTTTTTTTTTCTTCTTTTTTTTTCTTCTTTTTTTTTCTTCTTTTTTTTTCTTCTTTTTTTTTCTTCTTTTTTTTTCTTCTTTTTTTTTCTTCTTTTTTTTTCTTCTTTTTTTTTCTTCTTTTTTTTTCTTCTTTTTTTTTCTTCTTTTTTTTTCTTCTTTTTTTTTCTTCTTTTTTTTTCTTCTTTTTTTTCTTCTTTTTTTTCTTCTTTTTTTTTCTTTTTTTTTTTTTCTTTTAAAAAAAAGAAGAAAAAAAAAAAAGAAGAAAAAAAAAAGAAGAAAAAAAAAATAAAAAAAAAATCACCATATTTAAAATCTTGATTTTTTTTTTTCTTCTTTTTACAGGCACTCTACTGGGGAAAATTGTTGTGTAACAAAATTTTCATCCTCTCTACTGTTTTTTTTTTTTTGTTTTTTTAAAATTAATTTTTATGCCTAGTATGTAGGTACATGAATAAATCTGAAGCCAACTTATGACAAATAACATTTATTTTACTTACACTATTTACATGGGGACAAAGATGCAAACAAAAGTTCCCACATGTAAATAGTTTAAATAATGATAATTCTTCATCCCAGAAATTCAAAGAAAGCATTTATTTCTCACAAATATTTTTCAGCATAGTTGTCAACCTTGTCACCTTGTCAATGCGCTTAATTCACCTAGATTATACAATGAAAATTTCAGCACAAACTTTAATGACAGCTGTTGTCTACAAATAAACCTTCATATGTAGGTACATAACTGTAACCTAATGATGAAAAAAGTATTTATTTTTTACCAAACAAATGTTTATTTTTTAAGAATCTCTTGCTTTGTCAGTGCACATAATTCAATGGTGAATTTTAATCATATGGATTGAATATTATATAGTGAGAATTTCAGATTGATATTCTGCAAACAGTTGTGTTGGGTTATGAACTTCGCCCATGTAAATCTCAAGAACATGTATCACACTTTATTTTATCTTTGACCAAAAATGGAGCAATGGTCATTAATGGGTTAACTGTTAAAAAGATAAAATTTAAGAACTACATTGAATCAATAGCTTCATCTACTGCAAGGAAGGTTGGGTCTCTGTGTCGTGCCAGAAGGTTTTTCTCATCCGAGTCCAGCCTTCAAATCTACCATTCCTCCGTGCATTGAATACTGTTGCTATATATGGTCTGGTGCTCCCGCTGTTCATCTCAAGTTTCTCGACAAAATCCAAAGACTGATATGAAATGTGATAGGTCCTGACCTGGCATCTCGACTCCAGTCACTTTCTCACAAACGTGATGTGGCTTCCCTTTGCCTTTTCTACGAATATTTTCACATCATCTGCCCTGACAAACTTTTTTTTCACTGTTGCCACAACTGTGTTAAGTGTACTACTAGGTCGGTCCCACCCTTTTACTGTCAAAACAGTTAAATGTAACCGCCTCTTCTACACCAACAGCTCCTTTTCTCACACTTCCTGACAGTGGAACTCCCTTCCTCTTACTTGCTTCCCTGATAGCTATAATCATCAAATATTCAAATGTAATGTCAATTGACATCTTCTGATGCTTTGATCTTGATCCCCGCCCTTTTCTATATCCTCTCCTCAAACACCAAACTTTACTTTTACTCTCTTCAATCCCTTGCGTGCTCATGGCACTCTTGACTTTGCTTGGGGTGAAATGCTTAAAAAAAAAAAACTATTTGTTTATTTCCTTTTCTATTTTTATTGGTACTTAATTAAAATAGGTGAAACACCATTTAGTACCTCCATTTTAGTACCCAAGCACTATGGCTTATGGCTATAACACATTGAATTATTGGTTCTCACTCGATCACCAAAGTTAAGCAACAGTGTGCCTGGTCGTTACTTAGGTGAGTGGCTGCTTGAGAGTACCAGGTGTTGTAAGCTTGGGTATTTGTATGGTATAATGGACAGTAGCTTGGAATGACAAATCAGAATGGAGTTCATTACATGCAGGTAAATACCTTTTGAGAAAAGTATGTCTGCATTTCTTCTCACTCCAGATATGGATTAAATAGTAGAAGAGGAAGGAACTCTGTGCAAAGAATGCTTCAGACTGTTAAGAGATTAAATTTAAGAACTTTATATTTGTTTCATTAGTCAGATACCCAGATACTTAGTTAAAATAAGTGAAACCCCATTTAGTACCTCCAATGAAAGCGAAAATAAATACAAAATGTACACTTTAAAAAAATGAATTTCTTTGTTTTCTTTTCTTTTCACCCCCAAGCAAGGCAATAAAGTCACTAAGACACAAGGAGTTACTGAGTGTCAGAGAATGAGAAAAATATACTATTAAGAGAGGACAATAAAAGAACAGGAATTAAGAAGACAGAAGATAACAATTGACTTTGCATTTCAGTTTTTGAAGATCAGAGTTAACAGAAAAGCAAGAAACCAGAAGAGTTTCACATGTGAGAAGTGTGATAGAAAAAAAACTGTTAGTATAGAACTTAGTTACATCTAGTCATTTTGAATGCCAATCTAGTACTGCACTTAAATTCATAAAATCTAGGTACTATATAGGAAATTTAATCAGAACAATTACCATGAAAGTATTTATAGTAAAAAAGGGAAGCTATGTAATGGTGGTGGGAAAGGGACTAAAGCTGAGATGCCAGGTCAGAACCAATAACATTGCAGATTCTTCTTTATATTTTATCAAGTATCTCTAAATATATAGCAGAAGCATCAGACCAGATGTGTCGGAAATATTCAATGCATCGATGAATGGATTGTCTAGCATGGCACAGTGAACCAACTTCTTGGCAGCAGACCTAGCAATTGATTCAATATAATCTTTCCACTTCATATTATTGGAAAATGTTAGTCTGAGAAGGTGCAATGAGTGAGTCTCCTGGAGGTTAGCATCAGCCAAGCTAATGGAAGGTAAAAAGAGCTGAGATATTTTTATGATTTTTATATACAATGACAATAAGCATAAAATGCTCCCCCCCCCCCCCCCCCCCGAAAAATAAAATTCTTTTATTTCATTTTTTTTGTGTTTTTCTTTGGGTCTATTTTATTTTTTTTATTTTTTTTCTTTGGGTCTATTTTATTTTTTTTGTTTTTTTTCTTTGGGTCTTTTTTTTTTTTTTTTTTCGTTTATTTTTCTTTCATTTTTCTTTGGGTCTATTTTTTTTTTTTTTTTTTTTTTCGTTTATTTTTCGTTTATTTTTCGTTTATTTTTTTATTTTATTTTTTTGTTTTAATGCCCACTTTACTGAATGTTCCAGAGTTCATATTTTAAATTTCATAATCAATACCAAACTTTATTATGGGCATTAATGGCTTAAATATCATCTTACATGATATTTTTTTAAACACCAAGCTGACCTTTCAATAAAGGTTCTTTCAATGTCAAATGCCGAAGAAAAGTAATTGCTATTTTCTGAAAAAACAATGGCCTGTTGAAGGCAGCTTCTGAGATCGACATTAGCTTTTGTTAGATAATTTCTTCTGATCCACAACATTTAATTAAACATAGACAGAAAAGAATAGACATGACACAAAAGAGCTGATCATTTAAGTCTGTTCAATGATATTTTCAATTCTTTATCTGTGACTGCTGGAGTTGTTTAATGTTATTTTCTCTCAGTGAATTACTGTATTTGATGGCATATAAGGCTTTTTTCTCAAAAAACATCCCTCATATTTGATTTCAACTATATACAAAGTCGGCTAAGTTTTACCCAGATACAAATACTTATATCTCACCTAACTTCATAATACTGTAATATTAAATGTAAATTGGGATGTGTTATATTTGAGGTATTTGATAGGCCAGGGGTCAGTAACCTTTTGGAGAGGGCAGTCCAGAAAGCTGTACATTGTTTTGGAGGAGAGCCATGATATCAAATGTATATCAAATTGTCTCGATCTCAGACTGCTTTGTCCAGAAGGCTACCTTGGTCTGGAAGTTTAAAGAAAAAAAACAACAAAGTTAATGGTATATTATTTAAGCAAGGTTCCTTATTTTATTACAGGATAACAATGCAATCAACAAAAAATGCAAATTTCTTACTACAAAAGAAATACAGTAAGAAATGGCAAATTATTTAATGGGGATCTTGTTTTTGCTTATTGTTTGATAACTTCTTCACATCAGGTGAAATATTTGTCGATGACAGGAGCAAAACATTCATGTGGTCATCACCCAATCTTGTTCTTAAATGACTTTCTTGCTTACTTTTAAATCTCAATTATTACATATTTTATCATCTTCTGACAAGAATGAATACACATTTATCTGATCTTATTCAAAATGTAAAATGAGCAAAAATTCCAAATTTGATTTACTCGGAAGAAAAAAAAAATGTTTGGTATGTGATGCAATATTGCAGATGAATGACATTTCAAAGACTTTTCATCTCATTGAAACTGAATAAATTGCACTTCACATTGTAATTGACAACATAAACTGACATTTTTACCAAAAACTGTCTGGCAAAAGGAACTTTTAACCTTTTTAAATTGGTTTAAACTCAGTTACCCCAATGTACTTATCTGATGTTAACATTTTAAATAGGATGGAGAAAAAAAGTTTTTATTAGTATTTTACTATACTAGAATTTTTTTTTTTCACTGTGCCGATGTGTATTGAAATTTACATGATATTTAGTATTGTTGAAATTTCTATCGAGATTTACAAACTCTGTTTTATTCAATTTCGCAAACCAATCAATGAAATATAAAAACTTAGATATGCAAAAAACAATATTGCATTTTTATTAAATACATATTTAGTTTAGTCATTAAATTGTTTTTAAAATAGAGTATTTTGTATGTTAAATAAAACTTTTCAATTTAGAAAAAAAAAAAATTAATGAAAATTTATTGTACTAAGATACACACCCAAATAAACTGTACTTTGTACTCCCTTACTTGTTTGCACTTCTCCTCAAAATTTTAACATAAAATAGCCATACAGTTTATGTATGGCTATTCTAGAGGGTATGACAGACTAACAGAAGTCACAGGATTTTTATATATAGATAGAGGAGCAGCCAGGAAAAACTTTCCTTTTAATTACAAATTTTAATATTATATGGTATTAAAAAAAAAAAATTGTCTCACAAATCTTCCAAGGTGGGTGGGGGTTAGAAGGCACTTGCCTAGAAAATAAGCATTTGAAATCCTATCTTTTATCTATATCCTTTGATAGTGATATTAGCAACCCAGAGAAGCCTATTTCCATCATGATGAAGACCAGGGAAGACTAATTACCACAAGAATCTGGAGAGTGATGAAGTTTAACAATATTTCATCAGTACATCATTTCCTATCACATCACCTTGGCAACTTGTCTAATCTCTAACCAAATAAAACTCCCAGTCATCATCTCCAGAGCCGTTTCAACTGAAAATCAGTTGTGATTTCTCATCCTCAGTATAGCTGCTCATTTCCAATCATGCTTCCCTACGCAGGTTCACTTGTGTTTCTTAAACACCCACAGAGACTTCTTGTGGCTTGTACTGCAACTATTTCTGACCAGACCTCAGTTATAGTCCAAGTATATGCCCTACCAGTACAACATATGGTTTGGAATTCAGTTATCATTCTTCTAAACTGGTTACCAATCACAGCTAGAGAGTTGAGTCTGCTCTACTATTTAACCCATAGATGAAAGGGATGAGATCAATTTATTTGGCTGAAATTTATAAAAATCTTTCTCTTAAAACAATTTTCCAAGGAAATAGGTTTCTCAAGCCCATTAACTGTTGTTGCTCTTTCCGGTATTGATGGATGTTTCCTTCCTAACCTTTTGTTTGGAGTAGTGATTATATTGATTATGTCATTATTTTCTCTTCAAGTTACATGTGATATCCATTTTAGTTGTTGCTGCTGTTGAATGTCCTCAAGTGATGTGGTTTCTGTTATTTGTTACCGTTCTTTCTTTGTGATTCTGTAGCACCAGTTCCCAAGGTTCAAAGAAGGATGATCTTTGCCAAGACACTCAGGCTTCATTATTTTCCCTTTGATTTACATGTGATATCCATTTTAGTTGTTGCTATTGTTGAATGTCCTCAAGTGATGTGGTTTCTCTTATTTGGTGCAGCTCTTTTTGATTCTGTAATGCCAGTCTACAATGTTCAAAGAAGGATGATCTTTGTCAAGACCCTCAGGCTCCCCATTCTGAAATCCATTTTTTAACCATTGATCTTAGAAAGTGGTTGTATTCAGATGACAGTTTAGATATTTCTGGATAGGTTTAGTGCCATCTATGTTGATGGTAAAAGAGACAGAGAAAGGTAGTGGACATGATGGACTCATGTGAGTGTATAGTGGAACAGGAGGTGGGAAGAGTGGGGGAAAGACAAACATTACTATGAGCTACGAGGGATAGGAAGTTGTGGAGAGCCATGGTCACCTGCATCCTGAGCTGATATGATGCGCAGAAGTTGTGGTACAACGATGGAAACAAAACCAAGACAGTCAATCATCAAGTGACAAAAAAAATAGTTTCAGAGTCAGAGGATCCGTGCATCCTTCCAGTTAATAAATGAATCCTTTGAAAATAAATATTTAACATTTTTCAACCAATGGATCATGTTCCCACCGACAATTAAAAAAAAAATCATGCTTCATGATCTGTTTGAAGATTATAGTCTCTAAAAAGACAAAAGGAAAAAGAGCGGCAACATACTACAACAGATAACATGACACCATGGCTTAACAGAGATTCCCTTATTCATTCACCAGTCTTCCTCACTGAGCTACGTGACACTTGTACTCTTACTCACCAGGCTACATGATATTTTCCACTTTTCCTAACCAAGCTATATAACACTTACACTTTCCTCCACACTTTCTCCTTTGCCTCTTTTTTTCTCACACATACATGCAAAGAAATCACATTTCTTTTCATCTTAACAAACAACTACAAATGAGGAACTTTAACAGAATACATGATGAAAAAATTTGTGTAAAAAAACAAAACAAAAATATTTTATATTTTTATATTTAAAAACCTTTCTTGCCTTTTTTTTTTTTTTCTGAGTTGATTCATATCTGCAACAAAGTTAGCAAATTTTAAAAAGACTTGAAAGCAATTCTGTTGATAGTAATTGTGTGTTTTGGGGGCCTTTTTTATTGCATTATAAGGGCAAAAAGTCAGGCATGATTTAGGATTTTTTAAATTTTCTTTTTTTTTTTTTCCTTTAAATTTAAGAATTTGCATCCTATGATCTTTTGTCTTAAAATTCAGCAAATCTGCTATAGACACTGCTCATAAGATACATAATTATTTTCTTCTGGTCAAAATGAATGAGATTCTATTTCCCACATGTTGAATAAGAAATCTACTGTATCTTTTGAAGTACAAAGTAATGACTTTCTCTATTGCAGAAGCATTTACTTAAAAAGTCTTAAAAGTCTGAGGTTGAAATACCAATTCTCAGAATATATCTGTCCTAAGGAAAACATATTAATACTGTATTTTGAATAAATAATCTAGTCTACCTCCAGACAAAATTTTATATCACTATCAGGCAAATTATGAAAGAAAAAAAAAACTTAATATATCTTTGTAGATACATATAATCTGAATTCTATGTGATGAGTGAAATTATTTTTTTTTTTTTTTTTTTTTAAATGCTTCCTGGGTATGATGATAAACTACATCTGGCAGCAAGGCCTCTGATCGGGAAATTTTGAGAATCATGTAACCACGTAGAGTTGCTGCTGTTCCCAGGTCCACTCTGACCCAAGGTGGAAGCACCTGTTAGGGTCCAAACTATGGACAAATAGGTAACCTCCAAACTGGTGTCAAAACACTATGAAAGTATAGAAATACATTTTTATAGTAAAAATACTAGCAATACATTTTTGTAAACGAAATTGCTAATTGTCCCAAGAGAACTAAATTTCGACATTAAATTTTTTTTATTTTGATTGAACTCTTATTGATTGCAATCCCCATTATTATGTGATGACATTTTATGGGCTTCAATGACCATACTACCATATAACACGATTATTCTTTCAATATCAACTCTTCAGGTCATTTTTTTATGTGTCAACCATTGTGTTCTCAAACTGTATTGCTATGGAATGTTCATTAGAGCTTTTTCTTTCTACATAGAAGGGTTTTTCAATTGTTAATTATATATTGATTGACTTTTATCTTATTTTTTTTTTTTTATCACTAAAGTTCACCCCCTCCCCCTTAAAAAAATTAAAAAATTCAGATATAAATAAAAAATAAAAAATACCTGTAAAAATATAAATAAAAATTTTTTTCTTTGTTCATGTATTTCGTCCTCTGATGGACTTTGAGGTAAATGTAAGGATTTTATTTTGAAACATGTACTTCTAAACAGAAGTAAAAAATATCAGTAGGTTTATATATATTTATTTATTCCTCTTTTTAATGTAATTATTTTTTGTTTCATTTTAATCTGATAAAGTTATGTATTTATTTTAATAAGTTTTAATTTTACTATTCTCTTTTACACTATTTACATTATTCGGACTATTGTCCTCACCTTTGTCGCCAAGTGGATAAAGGTGTTAGTTAGATCCAGTGACAGGACCCAAAGAGTGTGAGTTCAATACCTGGTTAAGGCAGTGGAGAACTTGGAGAGGGAATTAAGCAGAAGATAACTGATAACTGACATCCATTAGACATGACACGTGGAACTAGAACAGTCTACCCCAGTAAATGAAATAAAGGGTTCAGTTTGACATTCCAACCACCTGAAGAAGGCCGGAGCATACAACGGCCAAAATGTTGTAATAAATAGGGCAACAAAGAT
Organism: Acanthosepion esculentum; assembly: GCA_964036315.1. NCBI lineage: Eukaryota > Metazoa > Mollusca > Cephalopoda > Sepiida > Sepiidae > Acanthosepion > Acanthosepion esculentum. The sequence continues at coordinate 68,609,993 of OZ038513.1, read as the reverse complement.
GAGGATAATAGTCTGAATAATGTAAATAGTGTACATAATACCTCATCTCAGAAATATAGACATATTCTCTTTTAATTTAAAAAAAAAAAATTCATGGTCATTTATCTTGGCTTTGGAAAAGAGTATATTTTTTTTTAGGAAAGGAGATATTTGGAAAATATCTAGGGCACAGATTTACATTTTGATAAGATTTAGTCGTGGCACTTTCAGTAACTTTCCATCTAAGTTATTTTTTCTTAATAAGTGTAGCATTCTTTAGGTCAAATTTGTGGTCGTATGACTAATGCATTTGATAAATTGTTATAAGATGAATACAAACATATTTTGTGGGTTATTTAAAGCAAGAAAATATTTTTAAATTCTAGAAATCTTTTAGAGAGCAATGATTTGCTGATACAAATCTTACTAATTAATCCACAGCTGAGGGGATAAGAGGTTGATTTGTACCTTTCCCGAGGGTGATTGTGCATAAGTGAATATAATAAACCTGACTGGAATTGGAACTCGGCTCTCTGATTTCCAATTCCAAGCCATTATCCATTATACCACTTGCACATCCATCTAGGTACTGACCAGCCTCGATGTTGCTTAACTTCAGTGATCATACCAGAACTGGTGTGGGATAAATAATTTCAGAAACTGAATATTTGAGGAGTTAATGGCCATTTCTCTGGTTCTGTTTCTAAATGCTATTTCAGTGACCTTTTGACCTTTTTCACCAGCCAAAACAAAATAATTTGCAACAGGATATCAATTTGACCTTGCATAGATGTTAGACTTTTGGTGCATTTTTTTCCCCCCTCGGATCTTGTTACTTGTTGCTACTTCTTTTACACCTCCTGAAAAACCAACCTTTAATATTCTGGATGTATTAATACTTCTACCTACATTGTCTGAACAACAAAGGACACTTATGCTTTGCATCAAAAAGTGACAGTTGAAATGTCTAGGGTCCATTATGAGGAAAGAGGGCTTAGAAAATTTGACACATTTAAGGAAAGAGGAACAGAGTATAAAAGACAGGAAATTGTAGAAAGCCATAATTGCTCATGTTTATAATAAATTGATATTAAGCAATTGATGTGAATAATATTTTCAGGATTTTTATATGATAAATATACCAGATGACTTTCAAGATGTATCTGATTTTAGGTTTGCTTATCATCTAGTTTACACTCATCTCTGGTGTTTGGGACAGGAGTAAAGGTTTATCCCTTGTTTCCTGTCTAGAATTGGGTTTCTGGGTCCTTCTAAAGTCTTCTTGTTCTCTTTCACTCTCAGTAACCCTTGCATCTCAGTGGCTTTATTGCCTTACTTGGGGTAAATTGATAAAAAATAATTTTAGTAACTTGAGGGTTGTTCATTATATTGTAAACAAATATATATATATATATATAAAGTGTATAGTTATAATTACTAGCATTTATTTTTCGATTTCAGATATATAAAGGTTGCCATGCGTTATAAGAAAGTTATGATTTCAAAAGATACTATAAAAATAGTTGACGGGAACACAATGTTGGAAATTTGAAATAAATTGCGCTAATGATCAATCAATAAAAGAAATTGAAAACATTGCCAAGGTAATAACAAAAAAGAAAATAGCTTTAAGTATGTCATGAAAAGATGTGAGAAAAATTAAAATGATAACAAGAAAAGTGGATTGACCTGTAGCAGACAAAGTGAACTGGAACCAGAGTCAAATGGCAGAAATGATGAACAAGACTTATCTCATTTTTGACGAAAGAGCTTGTCTTTGGCATGTAGTTCTTTGATTTGAGAGAAAGTAAGTTCATTGTTTCATCAAAAGAGATCCTTCCTTGGGTCATTAGCAACTTTACATAATATTATCGTAGTTGGATAGAATCGACGAGGGACATCTGGGTGTGTTAGTGCTCCATTCTGAGGTGCCTGTGTGTCTAGTATGTTTATCATCTGGGCAAGTGATTAGTGACTCGCGATTATAATTAGACATCATGTACATGAGAGGTGTCTTCTGTGGGGGTACATCGTACAATACATGCAGTTGTGATAGAACGAACAAATGATGAGGCGGATACGGGAAAGAGAACAACGATAAATACCAAGAAACCAGTGTAGAGGGAAGAAACGGACAATCTGAAATTACGTCCCAAAACAGAGCCGCTAATTTCTTTTGATCACATGACCATTGACCAGCAAGAAGATATTTGAAGAAGCTGGTGTTGAGGAAATGGAAGGAAAAGATGTAAAATTTCAAGAAACTTAGACAAAGATAGGAAAGCAGCCAAATAACCAGGATAAGTTGTGCTAGGCATACTTTTGTCCAACGCTCTAAGATGCTACAAGACCAAAATATTAACCTCAAAACAGGAGTTGTGTTCTTAAACAATCTTGTCAGTAGAAGACTTTCATGTGGATGTCATGCATGACATCAACTTATTCAGAAATATGAGATATCTATATACAACCATTTTTCTCAGATCAAGGATTAAAAATGGCTTTAAGCAAATAATTTTTTTAGGTCTTAAAGAAGACAATCACATATTAGACTGTTGCTACAAAATTGCAAACAGCTTTATCAAATAAGAAAAAAAAAGTTGAAGCAGCCACAATAAAAATGGGTAGTGCACATTGCTAGAAGGGAAAATAATGATATAATTAAACTGTTGACTTTCCACATTATTTTGAGCAAAAGATTTGGAAGGAAATTCCCGTTATTACTTGAAAGGTCAATAACAATGGATTGAGAAGTCTAATTTTCTGAAAAACTGTTTTACGATATTTTATAAATTTCAATTAACAGTAATGCTAAATGCTCATCAATGAATGTCAAATGTTACCTGTATGGAAATTGTTAATTTAACCATTATCATTAAGGCATCAAAAGAGAAAGGTGAAAGTTGGCTGAAGGAATACATGAAACCTGATTTCTCAACATTAATTTTTAATGATAAATGGAGAGCTACATTGGATGGACTTGATGGTTTTGCTAGTGTGGGTCCTCCATACAAATAATTAAAGAATCTGACTCAGAATAGTGGAGAGATGGAGAAATGTTTTGGACTATAATTGTAGGAAGTAAAATTATAGTTCCTTTCAAAGTTAGTGATTATTCTAGATAAATATTCTCACTGAAGATTTGGGTGCGAGACATATCTGCTCTGCCAAGTTTGTGCCAAAACTTCTTTCAGTTGATCAAAAAGAAAACTGGGTTTCAGCTGTGCAGGGTCTCCTTGATTGTGTCAAGGAAGACAAAACCTTTTTGAAAACGGCCATAACGGGTGACAAATCGGGGGTCCAAGGTTCAGTCTTCGCAGTGAAAGACCTCAGCCTCCCTGAGGCTGAAGACAGTATGAATGAAAGCAATGTGAAGACACTGTTGACAGTTTTCTTCAACTACAAGTTCATTATGAGTATGCTCTAACTGGCTGAAGGAATACATGAAACCTGATTTCTCAACATTAATTTTTAATAATGAATGGAGAGCTACATTGGATGGACTTGGTTTCGCTAGTATGGGTCCTTCATACAAATAGCAAATCTAACTCAGAAGAGAATAGTGGAGAGATTGAGAAATGTTTTGAACTATTATTGTAGGTAGTAAAATTATAGTTCCTTTCAAAGTTAGTGATTATTCTAGATAAATACTGACAATTGTAAGTTTTTTCTAGAAGACAGTTTTGATTGGTACAGATCATAAGCAAGAAGTTTTAAGCAAAAGAGTATATTCGCTTCAAGATAATGCTCCTTCCTTAGAAAAAATGATGGTCCATTATTAAGACAAATGACAGTAGAAAACACTATTTAAGAAAGGAATACTTTTTGGTAGCATTAACATGATAGCTGTTCAGAAAGACCATCTAATCTTTGTGCATCAGTTGTCAGATGATGTGAACATTAGTTACAATTCAGTTCAGTCCATTCTCACTGAAGATTTGGGTATGAGGCATGTCTGCTCTGCAAAGTTTGTGCCAAAACTTCTTTCGGTTGACCAAAAAGAAAATCTTGTTCTAGCTGTGCAGGATCTTGATTGTGTCAAGGAAGACAAAAACATTTTGAAAACGGTCATAACAGGTGATAAATCATGGGTCCAAGGTTCAGTCTTCGTAGTGGAAGACCTCACCCTCCCTGAGGTCAAAGACAGTTTGAATGAGTCAAAGCAATATGAAGACACTGTTGACAGTTTTCTTCAACTACAAGTTCGTCATGAGTATGCTCTACCTGGTCAAAGAGTAATCAAGGAGTACAACCATGACATGGTGCATTTGTGAGATGCTGTTTGTTAGAAAAGGAGAGAATTGCTTGCGTTCAGTGTGCAGCAACTCCACCATAACAACATACCTGTCCATTCAGCGCAGCTTGGGCAGCAGTTTTTAGATGAAGCACATTTCCCAAGTTCAACAGCGACCACATTTCCCAAGTTCAACAACCACCATATTTCCCAGATCTCGTCCTTGTAACTTTTTTGTCTTTCCAAAAATCAAATCCCATTTGAAGGAAACGAGATTTCAAGACATCAAAGAAATCCAAGAAAATGTGATGAGGCAGCTGCTTGTCCTCCCAAAAAAGGATTTTCAGGAATGTTTCTATCAATGGAGATGATGTTGTATAAAGTGTGTGGCTCTAGAAGGGACTACTTTGAAGGAGATTAAATCCTGAGTTGATATATGTTGTAGTTTTCTTTTTATAGCACTAGTCCCAATACTTTTGATCATATCTCATATATATATTTCAGGGATACACTTTAACTGCTTCAAGTAATGTTAAAAGTAAAACGGCAGGTTAATAAAATGAAAGGCTTGAAAGACTGATGCAAGTTGTAGAATATCACAAATCTAATATTTAGATGTAAAATAATAAAACAATTTGTTCATGTCTTGAATATTGTATTAATCAAATATGTTTTTATGGTCTATAAATATAAGTTAATCTTGAAAATTTAACCAAAATAGTTTGCTTAATGCAAATTTCATGATTAAAATATTGTCTATATTCACTAATTATCTATAATCTTTCTTGGGGTGGGAGAGAAACAATTAGTACCACTTTTATCAGACAATTCATGAAGAGATTTTTTTTTTTTTTTAGTAGACTCAATTTGCTAGGTTAGGATACAAGCAGTGAATTGTGTTATGCCTGAAAGGTTTTTTGATAGTAAATTTTGAATTTTTCTTATTAGCTCAGGTTAGTCACATGGTTTGGAGAATATTGAAATTCAGACTTTAGTATCACTAGATCTTGAAATATTTTCTAATTTGGTATGATTATCTTCTGCTTAAGTCTTTGGCTAGACTTGATAGTTTTGTTCTTTTCCTGAATCATTATTAAACTTTTAATGAGAATATTGTCATTTATTGTACTTTTTTAAACTTTTGTTCCTATTATTTTTATTGGAGAAGTGGGAAATAGTCTAAAATCTTCTGAATTTCTTTAAACATTATTATTAATTTTTGACTAATATTTCTTTCATTTGATTTTTGTGGCGTTTTTTGTGATAAATATTTCATTTGTTGTGTCTCTTCAACAATGTTTTTTTCCTTATTATCCCCCCCCCCCCACTCCTTGTTCTACCATCCATTTACGCAAGCTCATTGGCTAGGCTATTCACTGTTTCCCTCTGTCCCTTCATGACGAGGAGATCATGGCCCTCCATAACTTCCTATTCTTCAGAGCGCTAAGCATTTTTGTCTTTTTACTATTTCTCACACTCCTTGTTATGTCATCCATTTACACAATCACATAGGGTAGGCTATTCCCTGTTTCCCTATGTCTCTTTATGACGAGGGGATCATGGCTCTCCACAGCTTCCTATCCTTTGGAGAACTAAGCAATGTTTGTTTTTTACTATAACTCTCTGCTTTACCATCCATTTACAAAAGCTTGTTAGGTAGTTTATTTGCTGTTTCCTGTCTGTCTCTTCAAGATGAGGGGGATCATAGTTCTCCACTACCTCCTATCCTTAGTAGCTCTTTGAAAATTTTATCTTCTCACTACCTTTCTCCAAACTTCCTGTTCTACCATCCATTTATACAAACTTGTTAGGTTACTCACTGTTTCCTTCTGTCTTTTCAGGATGAGGGATCATGACTCTCCACCATTTCCTATCCCTTGTAGCTCATCATAATGTTTGTCTTTTTACTATCCTTCCCACTCCTTGTTCTGTCATTCATTTACACAAGCTTGTTAGGTAGATTACTCTGTTTCTCCCTGTCCCTTCAAAACGTGGATGATCATGGTCCTCCACAACTTCCCATCCTTTGTAACTCTAAGAAATGTTTTTTCCCCCTCTTACTATCCCTTCCAGTCCCTATTGTGTCATCAATTTTCACAAGCTCATTAGGAAACTGGCTGTTTTCAACTCTTCCTTATGCCCTGTGATTAAGCAACAAAAATAAGATGGCATAAAACTAGTAAAATGTTGACAATAATGAAAATGCTTAGAAATTCAGACAACTTTAAGATGATTACATCTACTTTTTTCTTCTGTGTGTTGTATCTCTTCAGGACGTAGACAATCATTGCTCTCCACAATTTCCTGTCCTTTGTAGCTCTTAATAAATTTTGTCTTTTTGCTATCACCCCTGAACCTTGTTTCATGATTAATTTACTCAAGCTCTCTAGGGAGGTTATGTACTGCTTTCCTCTGCCTCTCTTGCCTTGAATCTCTCCTGTGTGTATTAAATTTTCTAAGCCCTCTTCCTAATTCCTATTCTGCAAAGCATTTACACAAGCTCATTAGATAGGCTGTGTGCTGCTTTTCTCTGTTCATCTTTCCTTCAATGTATCAAATTTTCTAAGCCCACTTTCCTCATTATGTTCCTTACAAATTTCAACTGTCTCTTTCTGATAAGTATAAGTTTCCTTTTGTTTCCATTTTCTCTAAATCTTTGTTGTTAATCCCATCATGTTCGGTCTGTGGTATTCTCAGCATTCTTCTCTGTAGAACCACGTTTCTGCCTCTTCATCTATGACGCAATTTTCCAGCATTCACTGCCATTTAGGAGGACCAATATTACATAACCGTTCAGTACTCTTTTCTTTGTTTTTAATGAGGTTTTCCTGTTTCTTAATACTTTGCGCCTTCAGACTTTGGTGTTGAATTTCCCATCCTCTGTTAAAACACAAAATATTTAAATTTTTGTATTTCCTTGACTTTGGCAACTCCCATTTGTAATTTGCATGTTGGGCTCTGCTGACAACCATACATTCTTTCTTTTACTTAATGTAACTAGACATTCTTTATATATATATATATATATATTTATTTATTATCAGAAACCCTGACCTTCTTGCAATCACATTTTCTGCAGAGATGGCTTAGTCAGGCAACAAGTCATTGCTTCGTCTCAAAACCTACCCATAATTATACTTGTACTGGTTGTGCGAGGCTGAGGAGGAAAAAGGGAGAGATGGAGGCAGAGTGTGGAGGTGGATGACTTGTTGCCTGACAAAGCCATCTCGACAAAAACCATGATTGCAAGGAGGTCAGTATTTCTGATATTTTACAAATTAATTTGCCCTATATTTTTGTTCTCTAAAAATAGTATTGAGCACACTTGTAATTAGGTCATTCTTTTGGCGAATATCATTTTTGATAAAAATTAAATTCATATATATATATATATGTGTGTGTGTGTATGTATACAGTAATCCTTCATTTATGCATGTTTCATTAAAAATGACAGACAAGGTACTACAATTAAGCTTTTTTAGTTTTTTCTTGTGTTTGAACAAGTGTAAAAACTGACCAAATGTTCTATGACAGTTTCTACACACTCTGTGTTCAAAATAGAAAGCACTTGTTCGAACACAAGCAAAAATTAAATAAAAAGCTTAATCGTAGTACCTTGTCTGTCATTCATTCTTGAGATATATGTCTCCTTGGACTTCACGTTATTGCACTCTAGTGTTCGTTAATCTTAAATTTCCCCCTCTTCTTCCTCCCCTACCTTGCTTTTTTTTTTTCTTTCGCTGCGGGAATTTGCAATTTTTTTTTTTTCTCTTCCCTCATACAAATTATTCATTTCATTTTTTAATGTTTTAATTGTATGTAGGGTGTTTGTGTGAGTAAAAGTAATTTAAAATAAATTATGTTCCCCGTCGACCTTGATAAGCTAGGGAATGAAACCGGTTGGTCTGTCTTGTTCGTGTTTTCATAATGCCTATAAGGAATAAATTTTGCGTTTTCCTTGCTATATATATATATATATATATATATATATATATATATATATATATATATAAGAAAAACAGACTACTTTAAGGCTCCCTTGTAATAGTTTATTTCACCAAGGGCTTTTAACTGTCCAAAAGGTGAAACGAAAAAATGAAATTCAAATTTTGACGGGCAGTATTAAGTTTATAAAGTTAACATAGAAGGTAGCGAGGACTGGTGTGAGAGACCTGGTCGAGTTTAGAGAGGGAAGGGAGAATTTTAAAATTTATTTTTATATTTCTTTATAATACTGAATATTGAGGAAGGAAGGGGTGTAAGGATCAGACTTTGACCTATTTAATTGGTCAACTCAACGGAAATGATATGTGGAAGGGGAGGAGAAAAAGAAAAAAAGGGGAAGTAAAGAGAAAAGAGTTTTACGGAGGAAGAGGGGTGGTATAGCTTTAGCAAATTAGATAAAAACAGATTTTAACGTTTGATAGGAATTTAAATGTTTAAGAGCTCCATGAAGAAATTAATTTAATGCTTGTTAGCAATTTAAATATTCAACTTCTCTACAAATAAGTTAGGGATCTTGTGGAACTGTACGTCCACACACACACACACACACACACACGTCAAATACCTTTACACACATATGTTCACATACATTAAATTCATTGTACATGTAATAAACAAATGTGCTGTTAAATGTTCACTGATTGGTCTGATTCGGCCAATCAGAAATAAGGTAAGTAACTATCTTTTTTACTACCAAATTGCAAGAATGTTTGAATTGCTATATAAACATTGCCCGCGAAAGATTGGACAGTTGCGGCACAAACACTCGGTTGGGACAGATCATTCCTGCAAGACCAGACATGAAACAACACCAGTCAAACACTTCGCCCAACTCGCTCATCTATACTAAAACTCTTGTCAAGTACATTTGGTACAAAGAACATTGTCTAAACTATTAACATGAACAGTGTAACGAACATTACTAAAAATATTTGAGATATAACTTTCTCACAGCTAACGAGAGGCAACTAATGCATGAACAACCTTTTCGCATGCCATTCAACCAAAATGTAAATGTATTTTGTTGAATATATTATTATCTTTGTTTCATGTTACAAACTAAGTGCATTGTTCAGCTTATTTCTTTTTCTCCTTTCTTGTCTGACGTTAAGGATTTTTGATATTCACAAATTAAATAATGGGGACAGTAGGTTTTATTTGGGAAGTCAATCTGGAAGTGGCCTTGTGCCAGCTTCTCCTCCAGAGAGAGAATTAGAAACCAAATAATTTTCATTAATCTGTAGCCATATAGATTAATCAACGCATCGAGCCCCACAATCTAATATCAGTTGAATACTATATTAATAAACGACAATAATAAAAAATATAAGAGTTTACTAAAAGTAATATTTTAATATTGTGAAAGACTGTTAAGGTAACATCTTTATCAGTTTGAGTCTAATTCATGAATGTAATTTGTAGCTATTTTTAGATGGGTAATATTTCTTACTCAAAGTTCAGGTTTCAAACCAACATGGAGTAAGATTTGAAGGTAATAGTAAAAAAAAATTTTGTTTCTTCATATATATACCACATACATATTTATGCAAGAATCACATATACATACGTTCATGTACATGTGCAATTACACACATAAACACACACACATGTATCAATATACACCGGCATATATGCATATTCATATACAAATACCTACACATACATTTACAAATTTCCACACACATTCATATTTATACCTATTTAAATTTTTTCCTTAAATTTTACATTTAACATTAGGTGGTGAATTAAGTGTTTAAATTTCAAAAAATATATTTAATTTTAATATTTTTAACATCAAAACTAATAGTTAAGGAGAAACATATTTTAATTTAAATCTAGATGATCAATTTAAAATGAGATTATCTCCAGATAAGTAACATTTCCAATCTTACAATTCTAATTAGAAATTATTTAAGGAGAAAGTAAGAATAAACGTTAATAAGAGAATTTAATGTCCTTCCACTAGAATTCTCTCGCTCTCATATATATATATATATATATATATATATATAAAGAAAAACCTACACCCATTTATACCTATATATGCATATATTGGCATGCCACTATATCCCACACATATATATTCACACATATTACATATATGAACTCATAAATACTTACATATATACATATACAAACACATATGCAACCCCATATAGATGAATCGAAACATTTACATATACCTACCTAAAATTACGAATATACATATATATTTTTATATACGCACCTACAATATATATACATATACAAATGTACACATACACTTATACATATGTATATACTTATACACATAAATCTCCATATCCAAGTCCATATACATTCGTATATATACAATTATGTATCCGCACACATATATGCATACAATCATCTTCAAATCTAAAAATAAGACAATATTTACCATTGTATATAGTTTGTTTGTTTTTTTGTTTTTTTTTGTTTTGTTTTTTAATGTATTGAGTTGATTTCTATGTCTACATTTAAAAATCATCTCGTTATATGTATATATCTGTAAAAGGACAATATGAATAAAGACACAAGGAAAACTTATTTAAGCAAGTACATTTTGTCCTCTGGGGGACTTTATCAAGGGAAATGCAAAGATTTTATTTTGTAACAAGTATTTATATACAAGAGCAAAAATGTTATTGGTTTTTTTCCAAAATTTTTAATGCTCATAAACATTCATCAGGTTAGCCAAAATGTCTAGGTAAGCTATGGAGGACGCCAAGTGACAATTCAATGTCTAATAAACAAAAGTGAGTAAATGATGTTCTTGAAATAATATTTTATATATATATATATATATATATATATATACACATATACATATATATATATATATACACATATACATATATATATATATATATACATATACATATATATATATATATATATATATATATACATATATATATATATATATATATATACATATATATATATATATATATATACATATACATATATATATATATATATATATATATGTACACTTTTTTTTATACTTTAAAAAGAAAAAAAATATTTTGAAGTGGGTAATGTTCTTAGGTTTTCTTCTATTTTTTTTTTCTCTTCTTTCCAGAATTCTTGGAATGTTTGTTTTATTTGAGGGATTCTTCATAGGTTTTTGATATTTTAACTCATATTGAAAGCAAACCAGAGACATACATTGATTAATATTGTGTTCCATTAATGCAACACATGTTAATCGTCATGTGATCATAGGAATTCTATGAAACGTGAAAGGAAGATGGCTCGGTGAAATATTCTCTCAGAGCATTTGGAGAGATTTGAAAAATGTGCTTATTATATAAATGGTAACATGGAAGTAATATAAATTGGAATTACTTAGATGAAAAAATGTCAATCGTTTTTGACTAGAATTCTGTTATTTGCTGCTTTTTATTGCAGCTCTTTGGTAGGTGTGGAAACAAAATTGCATTTACCATGTTCAATTTCCGTTTGATTCTGTTTCACTTACTCCATGTTAATTCCCTTGGAAAAAGCATGACTCCATCTTCCTCCAACTGTGGGTTAAATAGCAGAACAAACTTGACTCTTTTGCCTTGAAATTATAATCAGTCTAAGAAAAGGAAAACTCTAAATTCAAAGCCAGCCTGAAAAGGTTGGGTTTCATCAGACTATCTTGCCCTAGACTCACCACTGTTGCTATGGCTGCAGTAAATGTGATTCCTTTACAACCCTAAGGGGTTACTGCACACACACTGCAAGTGACAGAGCCTCATTCTACACTCTTTATAAGTAGCACAGACCAATTGAAAAAAATAAGATGCAATTGTCTTTTCTTCATTTAAGAGAAAACAGGAAATGGAAACATAACTTGCTAAATAAAAATGTGAAATTTATGGTAGGATTTATGTGCAGAAGAAATCCAGTCACCTTCAAAACGGCTGGGGGCAGGTGCCCCGCCAATGCTATCAGCTCATCCATGGTATAAAGAAAAACCAGGATATAACAGAAAATGGTTGATGGAATGGCCCAGGTGTACTGGGTACAGATTGATGTACTTACCTTCAAATGCATATAAAGTCAGTGGTAGTGAGCTGGAGGAACAGAGAAATCTACTTATAAAGAGTGTAGATTTGTGTGAGAGTGGATTATTGCAGCTGTTTGGATGTACGACTCTTTGAATTTGTGACTGTTTGTGAATTAACTTTTTACAAATTTATTCCCAAATCTTTGAGTATTGCTGCTACATCTGATCTGGTACTCCTGCTATATATTTAGAGATTCTAAATAAAATCCAAAGAATTGTAATGTTATTGGTCCTGACCTGGCATCCCGCCTCTACTTTCCCATTACCATAGTGTAACTTCCCTGTGCCTTTTCTATAAAGAAAAGGCACAGGGAAGTACTTTCATGATAATTATTCAGAAGAACTTTCTTCTTTGGTACCTAGACTTTATGAATTTAAGCATAGTACTAGATTGGCAGCTAGGTCTCATCATTTTACAGTTGAAATGGCAAGATGTAACCATAAGTTCTATGTTAAGTCTTCTTAGTCTTACCACATCAGTAAAATATTCCTGTTTCAATTGTTAAGACCATTGTAGCCTGAAGTGTATGATTTGTATGAAGTGACTGCTGTCCAGGTTCAATAGATCTTTGGTTACTCTGTATTACAGGAGAAATATCCTGCAGAGTGAGTGGCCATGATTAAATCTATATAAAAGGCAGAGCTGCCCAACAAACAGAATTGACAAAGTTTTCAATAAACAAGAAAAAAAAGAAAAGAACAGGTCAAAAAATAATATAATGCAAGCAAACAATATCAACAGTAATATGACAAAAGAATTGGGGTTGACGTGAGCGAATTCAGATGAATGTATGCAGCATTCTGACTTCAAGACGAGACAGACTGGGACTGAGTCAGATGACACCAACAAGTGGCCTATCTTATTATCTAGGAAGAAATCCCAGCATGCATTTGTGTGCTTCTACCTATAAATTGGGGAGGGAGAAGTATTTTGCAGTCATTCTCTATTGCAATTGGAACTAATGATAAATGAGGGATTTTGTTTAATACCCAAGTAACTTAAAAATACGCTTGGGTTAGGCATAATGTAGGCTGGTTGCTCATTTAATAATTTGTTTTTATCACCCAAAGTAAAGAATAAAACTTTTCATTTGTCATTATCAAAAGTAGGCCATCATGCAACATGCTGCAAATAATTTGTATAATTAAAAACAATAAAAGAACAAATAAATCGGCATAAAAGTAAAAAGTTAATTGTTAACAAACTTTCTAAAAATACAAACAAAAATAACATTGTTGCTAAGAATAATGAACCAGGCAAAGAAAAATTCACTTTCTGTCAGAATTTTTTCATTCTATTTTTTTCACCAGAATCTATCTTACGTATTTATAAGTTGACCATTCACCGATGCATTTAATATTGCTGCCACATCTGGTCTTGTATTCTTGCTATATTTTGGTCCTGACCTGGCATCTTGTCTTCAGTCACTTTCCCACTGCTGTAATGTGGCTTCTCTTTTGATAACCTTTCCTCTGTGGTACCTAGACTTTATGAATTTAATTGCAGTACTAGTTGCAATGCCGAGATGGAAATGTAAGTTCTGTGGTAAGTTTCTTTTCTCACACTTCCCTCTTGTGGAACTCTCTGGTTTCTTGTTTTCCAGCCAACTTTGCAATTAATTTTTTAAAGATCAATGTCAATTATCGACTGTCTTCTTGATTCCTTTTTTATTGTTCTCACGCCTTAATAGTGTTGTTCATTTTCTTATTCTTTCACACTCAGTCACCCCTTGTGAATTAGTGGTATTATTGCCTTGCTTGGGGTGAAATGATTAATAAAAATATTGTTTAGAATTTTATTTGTGTTAATATTTGGTCTGGCAAACCAGTATATTTTTCTTGAAAAATATATTTGATATATTTCGTCTTGATTCCTGTTCTTTTTATTGTTCTCTTTCCTTAACATATGGCAAAATAGATATTTTTTTTTTTTCATTTGCCTAGATATTTTTGAAATTATTTGTTGTTAATGGAAATGGTCTTTGTTTTTTTTTTGTTTATGCTCTCTCTCATATATATATATATATATATATATATATATATATATATATATATATATATATATATATATGTGGGTTTGCATGTCTGCCTTTCTGTTCCCGTTCCCTAAATGAACAATGCTACATAAAACTGTATATAAAATAAAACTATCATACATACTTGGGAATTGGTGCTGTAGATGTATAGTTTACACTGTAATTTACTTTGTACTCATAACGGAGGCTTAATAAAATCTGGATAAAAAGACACTTTAAAAGTTTACTCATTTATTATTGGCTAAAATTCGAAAAGCCAACAAGATATGAAAAGAAAAATCAGCTTGCATCCTTATTAAAACAAAGTTTACATAAAAACATAATCTAAAAAGTATGCAAATTTTATATTGTTGATAATCATAGAATGAAAAATATGTCCTTTCAAATGAGTATCTGTCTGAGAAGTTTAACCTGTAAGCATGCAGCCATGTACTAAAATTGTTCTTCCAAAAATGACTTTTTTTTCACCCAAGTATCACTAAGAGCAGCTGTATGCATTAAACAAGTAACCATGGCAACATCAACACATTAAGCAATTTGAAACATTAAGACTGGTGTCTCTCTAACATAGACACTGATTTCAAGTTGGATTTGTTATCTATAATGAAAGTTATTTTTAAAAATAACTAAAATCAGCAACATTATTCTTTTTCAGCTAATTTCAGAGCTAATAAGGTTAACATATACTGAGTAACTTGGACTCAATGAATGAGTGTTTATTTTTGTTCAAAAAAATAAAAATTCTTCCTCCTTCCTCATTTAATTACCTCTGTCTCTCTCCCTCTTCCTTGTCTCTCTCCCTCTTCCTTGTCTCTCTCCCTCTTCCTTGTCTCTCTCCCTCTTCCTTGTCTCTCTCCCTCTTCCTTGTCTCTCTCCCTCTTCCTTGTCTCTCTCCCTCTTCCTTGTCTCTCTCCCTCTTCCTTGTCTCTCTCCCTCTTCCTTGTCTCTCTCCCTCTTCCTTGTCTCTCTCCCTCTTCCTTGTCTCTCTCCCTCTTCCTTGTCTCTCTCCCTCTTCCTTGTCTCTCTCCCTCTTCCTTGTCTCTCTCCCTCTTCCTTGTCTCTCTCCCTCTTCCTTGTCTCTCTCCCTCTTCCTTGTCTCTCTCCCTCTTCCTTGTCTCTCTCCCTCTTCCTTGTCTCTCTCCCTCTTCCTTGTCTCTCTCCCTCTTCCTTGTCTCTCTCCCTCTTCCTTGTCTCTCTCCCTCTTCCTTGTCTCTCTCCCTCTTCCTTGTCTCTCTCCCTCTTCCTTGTCTCTCTCCCTCTTCCTTGTCTCTCTCCCTCTTCCTTGTCTCTCTCCCTCTTCCTTGTCTCTCTCCCTCTTCCTTGTCTCTCTCCCTCTTCCTTGTCTCTCTCCCTCTTCCTTGTCTCTCTCCCTCTTCCTTGTCTCTCTCCCTCTTCCTTGTCTCTCTCCCTCTTCCTTGTCTCTCTCCCTCTTCCTTGTCTCTCTCACTCTTCCTTGTCTCTCTCCCTCTTCCTTGTCTCTCTCACTCTTCCTTGTCTCTCCCTTCTTCTCTCTTGAGATTCTACTTTTTGCTTATTTTAGAAAGGTGATCAGGAGGGCAGTGTATATTAGTGTATACTCTCTTGATCATGTTTATTGTTTTAGAATTTTAATAGCAAAAATGTTAAACACTATTTAGTTGTTGGATTGTTTATTGTTTATTTACAAGTTTATAAAAAAAAAAATATGTGAACCAACTACAATGCAATATTTATGAAAATACACCCATGGGCTATGGTACTATTCAGAGGGGGTCAGAGGTCATATCGTCTAGTGGTTTGTATTTTGATTCCTGGAGAAAAGAAAGAAAGATTATTATATGTTCTCTTTGTCCAGATACTGGGTGAATAATGCCCACATAGGAATAAGTGATTCAATGAGCCAGATTATCTTCAATAATAAAGATTTATTTTTAAAAAATAAACAAAAAAAAATAACAATGAAAATTGTTTGGAACTAAGTTATTTCAACATGGGTGGTAGGTACTAGAAGGTATAGAAAAAGGGTGTTGATACTTGCTTTTCTTCATTTCAGTTGTCCATTGCTAGGAAATTGGTGGGAGCAAAATTACTTTTCAGGTGTGCTTCACTCTACAAGTTAATTGACACAGCTAGCAACAGAAACTGGGCTCAAACTTAACTGACTCATCTTTATGAAGGATACTGCTCACACACCCTGCATGATCAGCGGTCACGACAGAAATCCAAGGATAGATAAATTCTTTTGTCTGTCCCCAAAATTACATATGAATATGAGCAGATTGGGGGATAGTATGAAGTAAGTCATTGAAAATTTCCTCTGTTGGAATATAAGTCTAGCACCACGTGATATGACTCATGCCCATGTGAATTTGGGTATCGCCCACTCTAACCACTTCGGATTCTCAGTTCTAATTAGAAATTTTTCAAATTTATTATTTTCCAAGTCAATTTTCAATCTTTGCTTCTTTCCAAAATTATATATTATATTCCATGTAACACCCCCCCTCTCCTTTTCCTTCTCCCCTTTGACCTTTATACATGCTTTTATCCCTATTGCTTCCTGTTTTAATAAAATTGCTTTCTTAAAACGATTGTCACATGTTTATTGTTTACTATTTTATAAAAATTGATTTTTTTTTAATTCATAAATATATAAATATTTACAAAATTATAAAAAAAATAATTGAACCAATTATAATGAACTAGTTTTTATTTTCCATTTCATAAATATTTATTTCCAATTTTACATTCCAAATGAATCTACTAATAGAAGACAATGATCCTGATTTCCCTCCTAAGGCCAATGTAATGATGATGCTGATGACATAGATATTCATAGTTGGGATAAGAATGATCTTTAAGAAAAATCAACCTTCTCTACTGAACGTTCCAAGAAATAAGACTCCAGATAAATCTTTCCAAAAAGGAAACTATGATCTGGAATTGGAATGAACACAATGGCACATACCATGAATCCATCATGAGAATTCAGGATGTGGAATTAGTAAATACTAAACATTTCATCAACATCAGCACCTGCTTGCATCTGATCATTGGGATCATCATCCTGTCTCCCTATACCCTTTCTCTCCCCTGGTAATGGTGGTAGAGATGGCATTGAATCAAAGGGTTTGATGAAGCCTTTGATGTGAATTTGATTTTGGAGGACAACTATGCATGACGGAGAAGCACACTTGGCTAGAAGCCCCTCCCTCACGGCTCAAAGGGGCTTGAGACAGGCAAGATGTGGCAAACCTGGTTGCATCAACTGCAACAAATTTTCATCCAACACCACAAATTGCTGCAAAACCAAAACCTCAACCTGAAAACTCAAGTTATGTTCATAAATACCCTCATCAGATCGAGATTTTTATATGGATATCATGCATGGTGCCAAATCCATGCAAAAATTTAAAAGGTCGACTGTATACAACTGCTTTCTTTGATCACTGGTTCAAAATGAGAGACTGAAAGCTCTGGTTTATGCCAAAGACCATCCTTCTTCAAACCTTGTGGACTGGTTCCATAGAACCACAAAAGAGCTGTACCAAATAGCAGAGTCCTCATCTCTTGAGGACTTTCAACTCTAGCAACAATGAAAATGAATAGCACCTGTAACTTGAAGATAAAAAGACATCATCAAGATGTTTATAATCAATACTACTTCAAACAAAAGCTTAGAAAGGAAGTTCCTATTAATTCTAGAAATTAATTATTGCTCTAATAATAGATACTAGACTTTACAAAACCCATTTTCCTGAAAAATTATTTTAAGAGAAAGATTTCATAAATATTAAACAGCAGTAGTGCCGACGGCTTTCGTCAATGAATACCACATGTTTCCTTTTAAGGAAATGGTTAATATTGCTATTTTATGAAGAAAAGATTTTTCTTACCTGCATTCGTAAATTTATAAAAATGTCTGAACAAGCAAATTTAAATAAATACCTGAGTTACTGTAATTAACAATTTTGAAAAAAAAATATATTTTCCAGGAATTTCTTTCATTTATTCTCACCACATAAGTTCACTAAAATAAGTTGAGAACATTTCTACCTGTAAACGAAATATTCTTTTAATTTTAGATTTTAGGCACAACACCACCCACTGAATATTTTGAGTACATACCTCCCTATTCATTGGGTGGACAAAGTTTTCCTTCTATATAATTACAGAATGTCAGTAATTTTTTCTGTACATTTCTATTGATTAAGCATCCTTGATCATGATCATAAAAAAAAAATTGGAAAATTTAAACAAGTAATCCAAGACACTAAATAACCTGAGAAGAAAATGTATAATGTCCAGGAAAATTACTTACATTATTCGGACTATTGTCCTCATCTTTGTCACCATATTTATTACAAAGTTTCGGCCATTGTACGCTTCGGCCTTCTTCAGGTGGTTGGAATGTTGAACTGAACCCTTTATTTTGCTCACTGGGGTAGACTGTTCTAGTTCCACGTGCCATGTTTAATGGATGGCTGTTATCAGTTATCTCCTGTTAATTTCCCTCTGAGAGTTCTCCACTGCCTTACCAGGGTATTGAACTCGCACTCTTTGGGTCCTGTCACTGGATCTAACCAACGCCTTTATCCACTGGTGACAAAGACAAGGAAAATAGTCCAAATAATGTAAATAATGTACATAATACCTCATCTCAGAAATATAGACAGATCCAGAAAAATTGTTTATTTAAATTTTCTTGTTCTATAGTTCAGATATTTTTTTTAATAAAAAGATTTTTCATATTTCTTTATAAAATGGTAAATAATAAATACTTCATTGTAGTTGGTCCACATATATTTATGATCTTGTAACTATAAAATTAATCTTTTTAAATAAACAAAATAGTGTATAACATTTTTGTTATTAAAATTCTAAACATAGATTTTTTTTAAGCAAACAGAATTGTCCTTTTGATCTTATTTTTTACTGGTCCAAAGGTTAAACTTTGCCAAAAATTCATACATTAAAAATCTTCTTTATAAACCTTAATTTTTACATCTTTCTATTTTTTTAAATTTTTATATATATATATATATATATATACACGCACACAAATTTAAATGTCCCTTGGAAGAATGTATCTCCAACAAAAAAAACAAGTTGGTTGTACGACAAATACACTAACAAGAAGGTTTATTATACTACACCTGTCTGACCATTCGTCCATTGCGGGACATCTACAACAACATTCCCGACCACATTCACAATATAAAAAATTACTAATCGACAACACAACTATCCTACACTATAAAAACAACAAATTTAGATTACAAATGCTAGAAGTAATTTAAATTAAAAAATTAAAGCCAGCACTGAACAGAATCAACTATGAATACTGCAGTAATGTTCTGAAATGCCTGGAAAGGAACAGTTTTTTCACGCTTTAATGCACGCATGGCGATGACATTATAACATGAAAAATATTCCATAATGGATAATTTTTTTCCCCATTCTAATGAACGATCAGCACATTGTAAACCATTTTGCATTTAGAAGCATAATGAAAAAATTATGGTAATGGATAACAACGCACAGCTTTGTATAAATACTTATACTAATGAACAATTTGTACCACTTGTACTCCTGAAGATGATCTTGGAAGAAGATCGAAAGTACTTGGGGAAATGAAAATAAAAGAAATTTGAACAGCCATAGCACATTTCTCGCATCCTTTAATATCAATACACGGAAGGTTATTCGTGAGTATGAATGGATTTTGTTAAAAATTAGCAGACATAATGTTTGTAATTTATTCAATCAGACTTGCCTAAAAAAGAATTTGACGCCTAAATACATACATACATACATACATTTTTATATAATATATAATATATATATATATATATATATATATATATATATATATATATATATATATATATATATATATATTCGACTCTCCCGTCGAATTCGATGTATGTGGGTCAAGCAGATCAGTTCCTAGGAAACTGACAGCCTAACATCAGCACATAAGATTTGATTATAGTGGTGAAGGTTTCATGCAGAACCATCCAGACTTTTTGAAGAATATAGAGACCTGGTGCAGTACATGCCACAGGGTCCCCGAAAGACACTTCGCATTTTTGAATTTAGAGTTGTCCTTCTCCTAGACCAGTTGCCATCCAAGGCTATAAATCCCAGTCTATCCTGCTATTTACCCATAGCTGCAAGGAAAAGAAGAGGATTCACACCTTTCCCAAGGGTATTAGCACGTAAGTGAATGTAATGCATTCGACTGGAATTCGAATTCGACTCTCTGATTCCTCAGTCCGAACCGCTATCCATTACTCCTCCAAGAAAATCTAGAAGAGGATTCATACCTTTCCCAAGGGTATTAGCACGTAAGTGAATGTAATGGATTCAACTGGAATTTGAACTCTGCTCTCCGATTCCTCAATCCGAACTGCTATCCACTACTCTACCATGCCTCCTAAATATATATAATAAATGTAAATTACAGATGTTTCAGGTATTAATATAGGTCTATGGTTGAAGAGTTGAATCAATATTTCTAAGCTTGTAATGATATTTCAAATACATTGAATTCTTTTCACTGCACTTAGTAGTTAGATATTAAATGTTAGTGTTTTGTAATCCATCACACGTACGTAATACAAGTAATAAGAGGAAGACTTCATTGTAAAATAATAAATTATTTAATTGCTGAAAATGAATTAAATACATTAACGACAAAGAAGTAAAGTCAACGAAAAGATAATTGATTACTTATCAGTTAATACACAATTGCGTATTAACTGCTAAGAAAAATACTAATTTGTCTTGAAACATGTGATACTTGACTTTTACATCTGGGTTGATACAATAGTCAACATGTAATTGTAACCAGTATTTACCACCCACTTGACAAGGCCGATTTTTAAATGGGGTGAATTCGAGTCCGTAGGCTTGGACAAAAATTTCCCGTAGACCCTGCATACATGAGATCTGGTTGGTCTACCTCTCCAGACAAGACTCTGCCCGAAGGCAGAGAGTTCAACTCCTGATTAAACCCCACCCAGTGGCATGAAATATCGATTTATAGTAAATGAAAGTCAACATTTTCATTGTCTACAGCAGCCATTCTCAACCTTTCCTCCATCATTGACCCCCTCGGCTTTATGTATTTCTCCATTTACCCCCTACTCCTATACAAAAAATTCATAGCCATCATAAAGCATTGATGTACAATTTCATGACTAAATGAATGAATGATTTTTTTTCATTCAAAATACTAAGGTTTTTTTTAGTCAAAATACTGTGACTAAAAAAAAATACTAAGCGACACTCAAAATACTGATTTCTTATTTAGTACTAATCTACCAATTTTTTAGTATAAGTTAGTACTCTGTATAAAATATGATAATAAATGCATACAAACATAGTATTACTCTCAGAACATATAATACTAATATACTTACATAGCAGCAGTAATATACAGCAATGAGAGAATAGAATCTGCTCCAGGTCACTGCCAGAGGTCAACTGAAATTCGGAACAGTGGTGTTACTGGTGGGTAAACAGTGAGCATGCCCAAACAGGACTGAACAAGATTGACAGACAATCTCTCTCTCTCTCTCTCTCTCTCTCTCTCTTTGCATTCTCTCTCTCTCTCTTTGCATTCTCTCTCTCTCTCTGCATTCTCTCTCTCTCTCTTTGCATTCTCTCTCTCTCTCTTTGCATTCTCTCTCTCTCTCTTTGCATTCTCTCTCTCTCTCTTTGCATTCTCTCTCTCTCTCTTTGCATTCTCTCTCTCTCTTTGCATTCTCTCTCTCTCTCTTTGCATTCTCTCTCTCTCTCTCTACATTCTCTCTCTCTTTGCATTCTCTCTCTCTCTCTCTACATTCTCTCTCTCTCTACATTCTCTCTCTCTTTGCATTCTCTCTCTCTCTCTTTGCATTCTCTCTCTCTCTCTTTGCATTCTCTCTCTCTCTCTTTGCATTCTCTCTCTCTTTGCATTCTCTCTCTCTTTGCATTCTCTCTCTCTTTGCATTCTCTCTCTCTTTGCATTCTCTCTCTCTTTGCATTCTCTCTCTCTCTCTCTCTTTGCATTCTCTCTCTCTCTCTCTCTTTGCATTCTCTCTCTCTCTCTCTCTTTGCATTCTCTCTCTCTCTCTCTCTTTGCATTCTCTCTCTCTCTTTGCATTCTCTCTCTCTCTCTCTCTCTCTTTGCATTCTCTCTCTCTCTCATATTTTACAAAATTAAATTTAATTGAATTATTTTTTAAATTATCAGGTACTTCAATTATTTACCCCCGACTATATAATTTTTTTACCCCTGGTTGAGAACCTCTGGTCTAGTGTCAGCAGTGACACTTCATTCATATGACATAGTGTTAAAAGAGGAGACAGCAAACTGGACAGAGGAGTTTTGATTGACACTATAAATTGAGGGATCAAAAGAAAAAATGTTTGACATATTTTTTTTTTTTAATTTTGAGGAAATTTTAAAGAATGATTAAACTAGAATGAAATAAAGACTTTTTCCCCATTCATTTCAAGTATCAGAGACTGTAAACCTTGACAGTATTGAATCTATAATAATCTAATATCTCTATATGAGCATGTTAATTACATTAACACACAAAATGGCACATTATAGTAATATTATATTAGTGCAATACTATTACAAATGGTTGAATTATGAAACAATGTCCAGTCCAATTTGTGAGTCCCTTCTTTTTTTTTCTTTTTCTTTTTATAATTGACTTTAGCCCAAGTCAGTAAAGCCACTAAGACACAAGGGGTTACTGGGTGTGACAGAATTAGAAACAGAAACATTACTAAGGAATAAGAACAAAAGAAGAGTAATCAGGAAGACAGTAGATAGCAGTTGACATTGCATTTAAATTTTTGAAAATAAAAGTTGTCCGGAAAACGTGGAGCTGGAAGAGAGTTCTACAAGTGAGAAATGTGAGAGAAGAAACTTTTAGTATAGAAGTTACGCTTACATTTAGTCAACTCGATTGTAAATTGGTGAGATCTCAAAGCCAATCTAGTATTGCGCTTAAATTCAAAAAGTCTAGATACCATAGCAAATAGCTCATCCGAACAATTACTATGAAAGTATTTATAGAAAAGGCACAGGAAGGTAACCTTACAGCGGTGAGAAAGTGAACAAAGTTGAACTGCCACATCAGGACCAATAATATTGCTGATTCTTCCATGGATTTCATCAAGAAGCTTTAGATAAATAGTAGGACCGCCTGACCATATGTGGCAGCAATATTTTAAGCATGGCTGGATGGATGGATGGTAGACTTATAGATATGCAAGATAGATTCTGGAGATAAAAATTGTCTTGTTCGACACATTGAACCAACTTTCTTAGCAGCTGACCTAGCAATGGATTCAATATAGTCTTTTCATTTTGTCAGCTGAGAACAATAGCCTGAGCAAAAACAATGAGTCTCTTTCCTGAAGGTTAGCATCAGCCATGCTGATAGAAAGCCACTGATTAATGGAGAGCAGTTTTGGAGGTATTAAAATTAACAAGCCATCCTTTGTCCCAGCTAACAGAGTAAGAGAGACAGTTATGCGGATATCTGGGGAAGGTAATGGTTCACCCTAGACTGGAACAGGTTAAGATTGTAGTGAATGGGAATCTATTCTACAAAACAGCGGTTTCCCAGAAGAAGCTGCTCAAGTGGAACTTACTTTTCATCAGTAGAATACAGAGGGAATGAGAATAGTTTGCTACAGTGTGTATAACTGAAGGTTAGAACTGGTGGAACTAATAAATGTACTTCATCTGAGCACTTTCCATGGAAGTAATGATAGAGCAGTGAGAGATAGGTTGCAGAGTGAAAAATAATTTGTCACCCACAAGGATGTGAAGATACTTTTGAACTCTATCAAGACTGGAAAGTTAGGACTGGGCAGCAGCCTGTCCAAATGTGTCAGCAGTAATTCATTTTCAGCCTGATCTGGCTCTTGTCAAGGTAGAGGATAGCACAAAGAGTCGGGTACTTACTGGAGCGGTACAGGGTACCGACTAGTTTTTCAGCATCTTTAGTGATGGATTGTATATACAAATTTTACTTGAGGTCTGGGTTGAGTTTGAGGTCCAATAGTCACTCAAGGCACAGGGCCTCCCTGAGGGGACGTCCATTTATTGTGACTGATGGTAGTTCAGGGTCCGATCAGCAATGTTTTTTATTGTGAAGGATAGGTGAGCGGTTTCTTGTTAATTTCTCCAGTTTTAAATTCAGAGATGCCCTTCTAGACTGGCTAGCTGCACATCTGTGTTTTGTTACAAATGCTAAAAAGAAAATCATCAAAAACTACACAGTGGAGAATACATTGCATGTTGGAGAATTTCCTATCCCAGATCACTGGGTACCATTTTTAGTTCCCACCAGTTGAGATGCAAATAAGGCATTGAAACAAGAATGCATCTTTGTAGTGGGTAATTGTTTTTGTCCACATGTAAAAATCTATAATAAATAATTATTGCTCTACTCTTGGTATTGATCCCTCTTTTGAATTAATGCTGTGAACATTAGAATTTACATTATTTTCATTCTCATTACATTTGGAGATATATATATATATATATATATACAGGGGTTGGACAAAATAATTGGAACAGGTGCAAATTCCACTCCTATATTTCAAAGACCTATTAAGAACTTTAACTAAAACTTCGTAATTGCAGGTTATATCTATTGTAAATACGTTTATTTATCTAATTTACTGTCTTTGTCTTATTTATTTTTAGAATTTAGTAAAATTTAAGCTAAATGCATGACCTCTTCGTGTTCAAAAAAGGGCAAATTGTTGGAGCTTGCCTGGCTGGAGCCTTGATCACTAAAGTTGCTGAACTGTTTGGTTTTTCAAGAGCTACCATATCAAGAACTCTGACGCAATTCGAGAAACAGGGCAAAACCTCTAGCAACCGTAGAAATTTGGACCAGACTTGCAAACTTACTGACAGAGACCGACGTGCATTTAAACGCAATGTGGCAAAAAATCATCGGACTGCCAAAGTGACTGCTGAGTTGAATAATCATCTGAATAGTCCAGTTTCTACTAAAACTGTTCATCATGAGTTCCATAAGGCTGGATATCATGAAAGAGCTGCCGTAAGGAAACCTCTTCTTTTCACTCGCAACATTCAGAAGAGGTTGAAGTGGTGCAGAGATCACAATGCCTGGTCTGCAGACCAATGGAAGCTAGTCATATTCTCAAACAAGTCCAGTTTTTCTCTTTTGCTAACTTCAGGGTGAGTTTATGTGTAGAGGCAGCCCAAAGACGCTTGCAACCCTGACTGTCTTCTTCCAACAGTGAAGCATGGAGGTGGATCAGTGATAGTTTAGGCCACCATATCATGGAAATGTCTTGGTCCAATAGTTGCCCTGCATGGTAGAACGAACAGCAAAGATTATCTGAACATTTTGGAAGATCATGTTCACCCAATGGCCCAGACTTTATTCCTCAATGGTGACTGCATCTTCCAAGACAATAATGCTCCAATACATACCGCTTGAGTGGTTAAGAATTGGTATGAAGAGCATGAAAGTGAGCTAGAACACATGGAATGGCCTTCCCAATCTCCAAATATCAATATTATTGAGTGACAAGTTAGGAGCCGCTATCCTCCACCGTTGTGTCTTAAAGAGCTGGAGCAGGTGTTAATGGAAGAATGGCTGAAAATTCCTCTGGATGAAGTCAGGAAGCTGTATGATTCCATTCCTAGATGTATTAAAGCTGTATGTGAGGCTAAAGGAGGACCAACTCCATTTTAAATAAATTTTCTTTGAATTTAACAAGTGTTTCAATTATTTTGTCCAACCCCTGTGTGTCTGTGTGTATGTATGTATGTATGTATGTATATATATATATATATATATATATATATAATTCAAATATCTGTCCCCTTTACAAGAGAAATTGTTGTTAGATCCAACATACTTATGCCCACATCACATTAAAACACCAGTTTCTGCACTATCATTAATGTTGAGCAACATCGAGTCTATTCAGTACCAAGATGGGTGACCACTTGGGAATATCAGGTGCTGTGAGCTTGAATGTGTTGGTAGTGTAATGGATAACGCCTTGGAATTGGGAATAAGAGAGTCGAATTCCAATTCCTGTTGGGTTCGTTATATTTGCTTACATACAGATATCCTTGGGAAAGGCATGAATCCACCTCTCTCTCCCACCCCCAGATATGTGTTAATTAGTAAGATTTGTGTCACTAAATTATTATCTCCGAAAAAAAAATCTAAACAATCTAAAAAATATTTTTTATCTTTAAATAACCTGCAATGGATTGAGCTATATAAAATGAATGAATCAATAAATCTGATGTGGTTTAACCAACTCTGCCACAAAGAGTGTTACGATCAAGCAAGACTGTATACTGCTTTTAAGCACATCTTTCTCGTTTAGATTCCTGAAAGTTCATATCCATGTATACAGCCTTGTTTAATTGTGACACTCTTTGTGGCCAAATCAGTTAAACCACATTGGATCTAACAATTTCTCTTGCAAAGGGGATGCAGATTCCAATGTTACCAGAGGGTGCATTTTTCTTTAAGATTTATTTGGACTGGTAGACAAAATGAAAATACTGTTAAAAAAAATGTAGTGTCTACAATACCAGTATCCAGTAAAAATAACTTTTAAGTGAGAATATCTATATGTACATGTTGTCCTGTTCATCTGTTTATATTTTTCTGCTGTGTCTAAATTAAATTTTAAAAATTACATATTTTAAAATTTAAACACTTAATGTTACACACACTCCTATATGCTTCTATCAAAGAGTTAATGTTAGACATTGAAGAATTTTGGTGTTTAATGCTAAAAGCCCCAACTGTACAAGTTAAATGCGTAAAGGAATTGTCGTATGTAATAATAAAAAAAATGTTTTGTAAATTTCATCTTTTTAGTTTTTCTTTTTGTAATAATTTTATATTTTAAAGAGTTTACTTTATTTTCTAGATGAACAATATCCAGCCACCGTCCCTGGTGGGGTTTACATGGCTTTGTATCATAACAATGTCATTTCTGATCCCTATGCCAACTTTAATGATGTCAACTACAGATGGATTTCAAAAAAGAACTGGATATTTAAGAAACAGTTGAACAGTAAGTACATTAAGTACATTCTTTTCTTTTCTTTTCTATTTTTTCCTTTATGCAGCTTCATCTGCTGTTTGTATATAACTCTTCCGTTTCATAAAACTGAGGCAAAAATTTTACATACGGTTAAAGGTCATCGACTTTGCTTTATTGAACAGGACAGCTCTTTATTTAAGCTCTGTCTTTTGTCCCATCCTTTCGGTCCTTATCTCTTTTGCCGCCCTTTCTGTAACCACCATCACATCCTTCCCGACCCTCCCACCATCTCTCTAGTAGAGCTCCTCTCCTTTTTCCAATAGAGCTCCTCTCTATCTCTCCGGTAGAGCAGACACCCAACCCCGGCACCTCTCCGGTAGACCTTCCCCTCCACCATGGCACCTCTCCGGTAGAGCTTCCCACCCCACCCCTGCACTTCTCTGGTAGAGCTTCCCACCCCTGCACTTCTCCAGTAGAGCTTCCCACCCCACCCCTGCACTTCTCCGGTAGAGCTTCCCACCCCACCCCTGCATGTCTCCGGTAGAGCTTCCCACCCCACCCCTGCATTTCTCTGGTAGAGCTCCCAGCTGCACTTCTCTGGTTGAGCTTCGCACACCTACACTTCTCCAGTAGAGCTCCCAGCTGCACTTCTCCGGTAGAGCTCCCAGCTGCACTTCTCCGGTAGAGCTCCCAGCTGCACTTCTCCGGTAGAGCTTCCCACCCCACCCCTGCACTTCTCTGGTAGAGCTTTCCACCCCACCCCTGCACTTCTTTCTGTTGCTTCCCTTTTGTTCTATTCTTGTCCTTTGTTGATTTGTAAAGATAGAAAATGCCATTTTCAATTATATT
Source organism: Acanthosepion esculentum (assembly GCA_964036315.1). Taxonomy (NCBI): domain Eukaryota; kingdom Metazoa; phylum Mollusca; class Cephalopoda; order Sepiida; family Sepiidae; genus Acanthosepion; species Acanthosepion esculentum. The sequence continues at coordinate 68,581,777 of OZ038513.1, read as the reverse complement.
TTGTATTTACATGAATTTAAAAATTACTATTCATATTCTCTTTGTCATTTATTATAACTTGGCAACCCTTACGTATAAGCATAATAATTTCTGTTTACATTTTGAAGTACATCTGTGAAATATACAAACTAAATTAATTGAGAAACTCATATACTCAACCCTGTCTTGACCTTTAAAGCTCATGTTGATGCATGTCAATGTAAAACATAGTGCATTGCAAACAGGTCATGTGAGTTTAAGAGTAAACATCTTGTTTTTGATGATTGAATGCATATAAAAGAGGTCATTTGGCCACATTGGTCATGAGGATTTGTCAGAAATCTTAAGTTCATGAGATCAAAGGTGGTCAGATAATTTTACTGAAAGAAAACTTTGTCCATCATTTAACATTTTATTCTTTCTCAAATGAAAATTTCAAATAACACATGAATGCAAAAAAAAAAAAAAATGATGTTTCAGTTGTATTTTGCTGGTCATACTGTAACAATGTGACCAGACAATATTGCAGCTTTTAGAAGTTGACTGGTTTTAAAGGGTTAAAATGAAAATGTCAATTTCCATGGCTAGAAAGCGCATTCACTCACAGCTGTGAGATTTAGATAATTTGGAGGTGATGATCAAGATTTCAAACGACAGTTATTTGATTAAGTGGTTGACAAAAGTTGAAAGTTGAAAAATCGTCTGTGCTGGAAATTGTGTGTAAATTAAGAATCACATGGTAGGAATTGACTAGTTGGGATGAATTATGGCCAGGTGGGGGTGGGTGCAGAAACCCCTATTTATTCAGGTGCACAGAAGTTGTCAGCCAGTTGGAGAGTTGGAGCAAGTCTGGGGCCACTCACACACAGTTGTTGCCAGGAAAGGTTAACAGGAAGAGTCGTCAAAGAACAGTTGTCAAAAGTAGGCAGAAATCGGACTCCACCAAAACAGTGCCCCCCCCCCCGCATTAAAAAGTAATAATTGATTGTTGCAAAGTCACATGACTATGGCACTTGGAGTAAAACAAATGAACCCAGTCTCAAAGTTTTTTTCCTGTGTTATTCTGGCTACATGAGGCCTTGTGTTGTCAACGAGAACATTTTATCTTTAATCGACTGTGTACACTGCTATTTTCATGCAAAAACAATTGTATGTTCAGGCACTCTAAATTTATTAACTGCCACAAGTGATTAGTATTTTGGATGTTACTTTTTTCAGTACAATTGGTTCTCAAAAACAGAAATTACTTATGACTCATTCTAATATATGTTATTTACTTGTAATTTATACTTTATTCATTTAAGTTAGTTTTTACTTGTTTTTAGTTTTTTTTCCTTTAATGCATTTAGTTTGTAAAGACATGGATTGAGGAATTGGAGAGCTGAGTTTGAATTCCAGTTGAGTTTGTTACATTCACTTATGCACAAATACCCTTGGGGAAAGTATTAATCCCTCACTTCATCTCCCCTTGAATAGTAGGGCAGAATAGGCTCTTTAAACTTTATATTTATGTGCAAATACCTTTGGAAAAGGTATGAATCCCTCTTTTCTGCCCCCAGCTATGGATAAATAGCAAGACAGACTTTGTCCTTGTGTGGCAGCCAGTCTAGGAGAACAACAACTCTGAATTCAAAATCTCCAACTATCGGTAAATAGTAGGGCAGACTTGTTGCCACCCAAGGCTGAAGAGTCCAATCTAGGAGAAGGATAATTCTGAATTCAAAAAAACCATATGCAGCCCTGGCAAAGCACATACTATACAGCCAAAGTATAATGAAAGGATTGTGAAGTTTACAATGACTCCTTGATACTGACTGCAGTCAGAGATGTTTACTTTGTTTATATGTTATGATGTTTGGAATAAAGTTTGGTTACCAACCAAGGCTAAATTATATTCCCATAACCTGTCTATAAACAGTGGAATTCACATCTCCCTCCAAATCGGGGTAAAAATAGTAAGGTGCTATTACTTTCGCACCCCCACTCTGCCATGTTTTTACTGTGACAATGGATAAAGTTCTGTGGCAGTTTGATGCCAAAAGTTGAAAAAAAGCAAGTCACCAAACCTTTCAGCCCACATAAATTCTGCCAGGTATCCAGAAATCGTCCCCCTGTTGGTGGAGCCATTCCTGGCCTTAAATTTACCCTGGGCATGCTGCCACAATGTGTCGACTTGATTCGTGGTGACTCCAGTGTTGGGATCCATAAAGTTCTGAGTGTGGTTGACAGTATCATGGCCAAACCCATTGTTTATCAAACCATTGTCTGAGGCCCACATATCAGCCGATGAACAGTAAAGTATGTGAAGCGATGAATGTAAGCCATGCAAAAAGGATGGCCACGTGTAGTAAACAGAGCGAAATATTACAACAAAGCAGGGATTGCGAAAGTGTAATAGTGCCAATAGTAAAAAGCAGGGTGTAGGGTCTATAATCCATCTGAATAAAAAAAAAAAAAAAATTTGCTAAAGTATGACTGGTGTATCCACTGAAAGAACAGTTGGGTCCAGGATATTTTTATCTTGGCAAATATATATGGTATTTATTTATTTTTTGGTAAATATATATGGTACTCACTTTTTTGGTAAATATATATGGTAATTTTTTTGTGTGGGGGTAAATATATATGGCATTTTTTTTGGTAAATATATATGGTATTGGGGGGGGGTAAATATATGGTATTTTGGGGGGTACATTTTTTGGTATATATATATATATATATATATATATAATATTGCCTCCTGAAAAATTAATTTCGGTTGAGCTCTGTGGGTGTGAGGGGTGCATTTGTAAACAGTGACTATTAAAGCTAATATAGCACGACTCTTCGGCATAATTGAGTCCCTGTGTGTTTATCTAAATCTAAAAATAAACATGCTAAAATTCACCTTCATCCCTGCCATGTGCCGACGGCTTAGTGGTAGAAGGTCCGACTGACACCAATGCAGTTGGGTTTTGATCCTAGCTAGAGGCAACCGGACGTCTAGCCACACTGATGAGCTGTGAAACAGCGAAACAGTCTGTCCGTGGATGACAAAAATATATATGTGGTATACCAAATATATATGGTATTTGGTATACCCCAATACCATATATATATTTACATATATATATGGTATTGGGTGAGTAAATATATATGGTATTTATTTTTTTTAAAGTAACAAATGCTACTGAAATCCCTATATACATTTCTTTGGGTTTGTTTTTGTGATTTAAGGAATTTGTTCACTGATGTCATCTTTGTATAAGATGTGCTTTAATATTAAATTTATATTTTGTCATGTTTCTGAATTTTCTTTTAAATTTGGATTATTCTTTTTCTCTTTTCAGTCACAGAAGAAATGATGGATAAACAGCATCTTTTATTAGTTTGCAATGGTCTTGATACAATTGCTAATGTATCAATTAATGGTCACGTTATTGGCAATGCATCTAACATGTTTGTCCGTTATATATTTGATATTAAAAATTATGTCAAGGTAAGATACCTGTTTTCTATTTTCTGATCATTTCAACTTGCAACTAGATTATTTTTTTTCTAACATGATGGAATTTTAAAACTGATGTTTTTTTTGGGGGGGGGGGGGATTCTGCTTGAACAATATACTGGTTGTACAATACAATGGGTTTCCCACTCACTTGGCTCAGATATACATATAGTAAAGTGGACTGAAAATGATTTTATCTGAGCCTGAAGTGACTGGTGTTTTATGACTTGCATCTTCATAAAATCAATATGTGAGAACTACAAAGCAACTGTCCAAGTAGAGAAAAAATAAAGCAATAAAAAATTTTGGTATCAAATACCAATTAACTAAAAGTTAGGGAAATCTGGTTATGGGCTTATAACATCCTGGGTAAGACAATAATCTACATCCAAGGCTTCTGATCAGGAGGTTTTGAGGAGCGTGGAACCACTTAATTGCTGGTGTTCCCCAGTCCAACCTGATCCAGGGTGGTAGGATTGGTTAGGATCCTAGCTATGGGCAAATAGTTAACCCCCAAACTGGGGTAAAAACAATATGAAAGTGTAAAAATAGGTTTTAATACCAGCAGTACATTTTTGTGAAAAAAATTATTACCAGCAATGAATTTTTGAGGAAAAAAGTTTTACCAGCAATATATTTTTGAAAAAAAAACAAAAAACAATTACCAGCAATAAAAATCTTGTCGGCATTAAATAATCCATTGAGGTTGATATACCATAAAACAAACCAAACCATCATGGGCTTATGTAGTCAGGCTGCATTTTCAATCATGAGCCATCTATACCCCTTTGCTCATCTTTTAATTGTGATAGTCACAGGTAAAGATGAACAAAGGGGCAGTTGAAGTTGTTACTAGCCAAAGGTGAAGAAGGTCTGGTCCCTACCACCAGGTGTATCTATGAATAAAGAACCCAGTATATCAAAAACATAATTCATGTCTTCTTTTTACATAATGTGCTGATCCTTTTCTAGAATTTTTTTCAGCCTGATACAGGAATTTGAACCCCAATTTAATATGAAGCTGTTCAGTCAGTGAAAAACTGATTGATGACTGCAGGTGTATGTTTACTGTTGCATGAACATGATGTAACTTATCAACCAATCAGATGGTATATTACTGCACATTTGTGAACATACTCACCTGTGGAGTTGAATGTGCAGGTGGCATAATGAATGGTGGCTCAAAATGAGAAATCACATCTGAGTTCAATTAATAATAATAATAATAATAAACAATTCCATTCAAGTTTGTTACATTCATTTATGCACAAATACCCTTGAGAAAGATGAATCCATTTTTCTCCATTCAGCTATGGATTAAATAAAACTTGTATCTGGAAAAATCCTTGCTATTCTCAGAAAAATTGTTAATTTAATATTCTCTCACCAAAAAAAAAAGTATTTTATCATCCAGAATGTTTCGGCTTTTCCCACAAAGGGTTGATAAGTCATAAAAAAGAAATCGTTCAAACCTGTTATTTCATGTAGGATTTTTTAGCAAAACATTACCTTATCCATTTATATCTGGTCTTCTACAATCCAGATTTGGCACCCAGCAACTTCTGTCAGTCACCAGTGGTGAGATCTCGGATCATACACAGTATTAAGGGGAATGCTACACGACGGTTGATACCCATCCGAAAAATGACTACTGATTCTGAAAAGTAAAAGTGACACAGGGATAAGGTGTAGGAAGTTTCAATGAAAGTATTTCAAAGCTAACTGAGGTTCCATTGTCCTAGGCAAGTTTCTCCCCCCCTCCTACCCATTTAATGACTATATACTTTTGGGACAGGCCTTGTACACTGAAATATTTAGTTTTGATTACTATTATCAATCAATATTTTCATACAATTTTTAATATTGTAAGTATTGATAAATCCAAATCTCATAGAAAAAGAATAAAATTTGTTTTCAGCAAAAATTTCATTAACCTTTTAGCACTGCATTATTCATAAAATATCATCTTGGCTTCCACTTCTTTGTTTGTTTTTGTTTTTGTTTGTTTTTTTGTTATTTGTTTTTTTTTGTTTTTTGTTTTTTGTTTTTTGTTATTTGTTTTTTTTTGTTTTTTGTTATTTGTTTTTTTTGTTTTTTGTTTTTTTATTTGTTTTTTTTGTTTTTTGTTTTTTTATTTGTTTTTTTATTTGTTTTTTTGTTTTTTGTTTTTTTGTTTTTTGTTTTTTTTTGTTTTTTTTTTTTGTTTTTTTGATATTTTTATTATAATTATTTTTTTATTTTTTTTTTATTTTATTTATTTTTTTTTAAAATCCCTCAACTGCAGTAGCTTTGTTCTTATTTCAATCAGATTCATCTTTGTTGTTGCCATAGCAGGACTTGACTGCACAATCCTGAAATTCAATCATACACTCAATGATCTGAATTAACATTTTGCTCAGCAATTAACATAATCTGCAGACTGCTAAAGGTTAATTTTTCTCATACATTTTATAAGCTGCTACCTAAAATTTGAAATAATTTGAATGTATATGCAAACTGAAATGTGGATTTTTGCTGCTACTGCTGGCTCACAAATGTAATAATTCTGAAAAATGCTGAAAAGTAGATATTTGCTCACTTTTATTTCAACCAGCACACACTGTTCTCTCTCTCTCTCATATATATATATATATATATATATATATATATATATATATATATATATCTCCACACACATACACATTGTTCAATTTCCCAAATTTTTGGGTAATACTTCATGTGTGGCAATAATTATTTCTTCAGACTGGATTCCATAACTTTTAATTTCTTTATTCTTTAAAGATTTATGAGTTAAAAAAAAATCAATGTATAATTGTAAAAACATCTCATTTAAGAAGTTCAAACAAAATCTATAAACAATTTCCAAAACTTTCATATTCTGTAGGTCTTAGAGAGGACCATCCTTCTTCAAACCTAATGAACTGGTATTATAAGATCTTAAAAACCACATCACTTTCAACAGCAACAACTAAAATGAATAGCATATGTAACTCAAAGAGAAAATAATGACATAATAAAGATGTTGATATTCCACACTATTTCAAATAAAAAGTTAGGAAGGAAACCCCATCAATACTGGAAAGAGCAAAAACACTTAGTGGACTTGAGAAACCTATTCTCCTGAAAAATTCTTTTAAAACCTGTTGACTCCCAAGCCTCATTTCCCTTGTCCCAGGATCCCAACACTATATCTTAACCCTAGAACACTAACCATGGGTGTATAGTACCCAGCGCAAATTTTCCTTTTTTAATTACAATTTTCAGTACCTGATTTTCTTACCTAAATAATGTTTTTGAGTTCCTATTAATGTTAACTCAAAGTACAAAGTTTGACGTGCCTGCATGTAAAATATTTCAAATAAAGATTAATATTTAATATTTTTTTAATATTTTCAAAATCGGGTATGATATACCGATGGTTAGTAGGGGTGTAACTTTAATTGACGGTTAGTGTTCTAGGCTTAAATCCTGTTATAAGGGAAAAAAATGAGTGCAAAGGAAGCTGATAAAAAAACAAAAAAAACAAAACAAAAGTAAATCCATTTTGTGCTGAATGTGAATGTAATCCTTCCCTTAGCCTTGAGTGTTTCAATAAGACACATAAAAGAAGAATCAATTCAACTTTTCCTAGCCATATAGCAATATGTGCTTTTATATTTTTTCAAGAAATCATTCATTAGGAATATGATGTGTTTTTTTTATTTATTAGGAACATGATTTCTGTTAGAATTCTTACTTTTATTATACTAGTTGAAGGCATTATTTTATTATACTTTTATTATACTGGTTGAAGGCATTATTTTATTATACTTTTATTATACTGGTTGGAGGCATTATTTTGGTTTCCTATGTAAATAAAATATACATTTCATAATGCTTTGCTAATTAAATCTTCTGTTTACTCAATCTTTTAATTTACCGAAATGTGCAATACAGAAAAAATAAAAAAAATGCCCCCCCCCCCCAAACAACAGTACAAATTCCAAAAGGAAAATGAAATAAGACAAAAAAAATCCAAAATATAATTTTTTTGGGGGGGAAAAAATGTGGTTCTTATGTACCATGATCTCTTAAGCAATCAATGATAGCATCTGACTCCCAAGAATCCTTGTAGAAAAGAAATTGGAAAATGACCCACCATGTTAAAAGAAAGATTTTATATTGGCCATTATTAAGGTTGACTGTTTCAGTTAATTTGTGACAAATAATTCCTTGTAAGGAATCAGCTAATATTATCATTAGAGAACCTGCTTCAGTATACACATAAAATAGGCCTCAGTGTTTTGTATGCGGATATGTTTGTCAACACCAGTTACATCCGGGTTTTCCCATTAACAATGGGACAGTTTGGCATGTCTACATATGGGCCACTCTGCAACTAGTCGGGATATGAGCCTTTGTAAGATGCCTTGTGCCAATAAAATCTGGGGGAAAACAGTATTGGCAAGACATGGTGTCTTGTGAAATTGGTCTCATGGGTGTTCTTATTCAAGTTGCTGTGGTTGCTGAGGCAGTGTTATTTTTTTTTATTGTCTCCAGTCTCTTTTCCCCTCTCTCCCTATTACCCCTGTAGTTGCTGGGAAAGCAATCAGATAGGTGCCCCACCTCCCAATCTCAACAGACTTTTTGCTTACATTACAACACACTTAGTCACACCCTGACAATCAGGCTGGGATCAAACTAGAGTAGCATTGGCTGCTCAGTCAGTAAATGCCAAATGTTTCCTTATAAGGAAATAGCTAATATTACCATTACAACTAATATTCTTCTTCTTTTATATGCCATGTCTCTTCAGGATGTAGGCAATCATGGCTCTCCACTTCTCCTTATCCCTTGTAGGTCTCAATAGGTTTAGTCCTTCTCCCAAACCATGTTCCGTCATCCACTTGCTTAAGCCTATTGGATATGTCACACGTTGCTTTCCCTTATCCCTCTTTCCCTCTATTCGCCCTGTGAGTATCAGATTCTCCAATCCCTCCTTTCTCATTACATGTCCAAGAAATGTCAGCTGCCTCTTCCTCCTTGTTTGCATCCTTTCCGAAACCTCATCCTTGCTTACATGTTCAGGTCATGGTATCTCGTTAGTATCCTCCTATAAAATCATACCTCCGTTGCCTCAGGTCTTCATCTTTGAGGAGACCATCTAACATTTGCTGTTGCAAAAGAGGGCAGATATCACATAGCAGTTCAGTACCCAACAAAATCCTATCTCGTAATACTCTGCCTAGCTTTTGGAATGTGTCTTTGACCATCCCAATACGTCTTCAGATCTCAGCATCACACTTACCGTCCTCTGTCAGAACACTTCCCAGATATTTAAATTTCCACACCTGCTTGATTATAGTGTCCCCTACCTGTAAATTGCATTTCAGGCTCATCTTTTTACTGATGATCATGAATTCTTTCTTGTAGTTTATGCTTAGTCCCTTCTCACTTTCCTTTGCTACCTTCTGTAGGTTTCGTAATTTCCTTTCCATGTCTGCTATCAGTACTGTTATCTGCGTATCTTATGTTGTTAAGATTGTGGCTGCCAATGATGAATCCTGGTAGGATTTCCAGTTCTCTCAGAATTGCTTCACTGTATAGGTTGAATAGGTCTGGTGAGAAGACACATCCTTGCCTTATGCCCCTTTCTATTTTTGTATGTCATGGCAAATAACACAATTAATATTACAATTACCATAAATCTTGGTAGGACTCATGAGGACAGGATTTATTTTTTTTTTTTTTTATTGAATTGTCCTTAGAATATTTGGGACACAAAAGTTTGTCAATTTGCTTTCATTTGACAATGTATTCATCATGTTTTTTAAAAATTGAACAATGGTTGTATGTTAATGTCTTTTTATTATTTCCTGACGTAATCACAATATGAAAATGAGATAATTAATCAAAAGATGTTGATTAATTTTTTTTTCTTCTGTCGTTGCTCAGGTTGGTGACAATGAATTAAAAGTGTCATTTACATCTGCTGTAACGGCTGCTAAAGCTTTGTTTGACAAATTACCTTATGAGGTTCCTCCTAGTTGTCCTCCCAGCAAACAAAATGGAGAATGTCATGTTAATATGTTACGGAAGATGCAGGCTTCTTTTAGCTGGGACTGGGGACCTGCATTTCCTGATCAAGGAATTTGGTAAGAATTGATTAATTTCTTGTTTTGCTTTTTTTGTTGTTGTTTATTAATTTTTGCTTTTTTTTTTTTTTGCTTTTTTTTTTTACTTTTTTTTTTTTGATTTTATTTTTTTGCTTTTTTTTTTTTGCTTTTTTTAAAATTTTATGCTTATTTATTTATTTTTAATCATTTCATCGCAAGCAAGGCAATAATGCCACTAAGATGCAAGGATTACTGAGGGTGGATGAGAAGACTTTGGCAAGGAGCGAGAACAATAAAAGAATAGGGTTTAAGAAGACAGAAGATTGCGATTGACATTGCATTTACATTTTTGAAGATCGTAGTTTACAGGGATACATAAAATTGGAAAGATTTCCACAGGTGAAAAGTGTGAGAAAACTATTAGAAATTATTTGCATTGAGCTATTTCAACAATAAAATGCTTAAGTGTGCTTAAATTCATGCATTCAAGGTACAAAGGAGGTGAATTCATTAGAACGGCTGCCATGAAAATATTTATAGAAAAAACAGGAAAGCCATGTCACGGCAAGGGAAAAGACTGAAGACATTTTTAAATTTCCATATTCACCATCAACTTTTTTTTGTTAACAACTTGACAATCTTTCCAGGTTGCTAAGCTCATTAAAGCTTTCTTTGCCAGATCTCCATCACTATTTACATTATTCGGACTATTGTCCTCATCTTTGTTGCCATATTTATCACAACATTTCAGCCGTTGTATGCTCCGGACTTCTTCAGGTGGTTGGAATGTCAAACTGAACCCTTTATTTTGCTCACTGGGGTAGACTGTTCTAGTTCCACGTGTCATCTTCATGACAATTCGTTAAAACTACAGACTTTAAAAATTTCTGATTTAATTCTTGAAACGAACTACTGGCATTACTTCAAGCATGTAAATTTGTAAATAAATTTAACTTGTTTTTAAAATTACCTGTGTGTTTCCCCATTTTATCATCCTTCATTAATCTTCTTGACAAGGGTAAATGAACTATTTCTTTTAACCCCAAAGCTCCACACTGCTATAAAGTCTTCAAATTAGAATTTTTAATACCTTACTTTTTTGTTGATTACAGTCTTAATAGTTAAACTAAGGGGAGGTAACTACCAAAGGGAGGTAACAGCATTTCTAAATGTATCAACACCACCACCAAGATAGGTGGTGTTGGTATTGGCCAACATAAAAAAAAAATGAAAATACTAACCAGAGCAAATCAAAGAATAATGGTAATGTTTTACATTTTACTTTAGAATTTCGATTGGTAGATAGGTTTCATCTATAAATAAACTTGAAAATGTAACCAGAAATAACCATAATTGTTTTCTCTTTCTTTCTTTTTTTTTTTTTAAATATTCATGAATTAAGAAAATGAACAGACAATGCACTAATTTTGTAGAAACCTATTTCATTTTCCAATTTAACATTTTAGTATTATCTCCAAGACAAACTATTCACTTCAGAGATTTCATCAATAGTCCAATGACAATCTTCCTTTCAAAATCTTTGTCATTTGTTGCAGGTTGATCGTATCAGGGTTGGTCTTCAAGTGACATTTCAACCTGTTTGAAATGTGAAGGCTATTTATACACATCTAAGACGTCCAACTGTTTCTGTTCACTTTGCACTAATACCCTTAGAGAAGGCAAAAATACCATAATGCTTATTGACCTGAAAGTGCTCAATGAGCCACTTTAAAACTTCAGTCTCATATGTTGTGTTTATTTCATGTCGGTGCCCTCTCTCTCTTTTTCCTCTTCCTCCTCCTACCCAGTTATAGGTTAACATAACAGGATTGACTGGACTCTCTAGTATAAGCTGATAATGTTTGCATGCTTGTCTGGATCACCTTTTATTCAGGTTTTTGATCATGCATGCAAATTAACGATTGTTTTAAAAGCACTAGAGCCACACCTTACCTAAATTGCAAATGGTGGATCCAACTGGGCAGGTGAGACATTGTGACGTCTTACCTGTAGGTAGGTTGGAATTCCTTGGTCTTATTTCACCTCACTCCTCACTGATCCTGTGATTACATAAAGTGTAGCCAGGTGCAGGTCACTTCTGATGCATACTCCTCCTCAGGTGGATAGCTCCTGCTTTGTTGACTAGGAGTTTATGAAGCGCTCTCATATCAAATTTGATGGCTGGTAACAGGGAGACTACTTGGTAAAGCTGGTTCATCTGCAGGTAATTCATCCGCAGATGGATCATCGGATTAACCTTGCACTTTCCTCAGATCTACTCTTATTTTTGGATTAGTATGACACACAAAAAAAAATGAAAGACACACATCTTTTATGCAATGTGGAACTATCAACTTCTACTGATTGTTGACTCCTGTCATGAGGCCCACTTTGAATCTTGTAGTGCATCTATCTTTCTGGGACCTTGATCCAGGCAAGATACCCACTCCTTGTATGCTTCATCCTTCAGTTCCTTGGGGAGCAAGTTGATGCTGATGACTTCTGAGGCATTTCCATGATGCTCTAATGTGACATACCTGATCTTATCACACCGGAAATATCACATCCTTTTGCATGACTGGCATGGTCAATCTGTAGTTTCTTCTGCACGTCCCTGCAAACAGTTCCTGGCCAAGTGATTGGGATCGGAGTATCTATAGTAGCAAATGTCACACTTTTGTGTTTTAGTTGGCTTGCAGACTTACCAAACTGCAGCAGCAGTCTCCTGAAGGATATTAAGTATATTAATATATATATATGAGGTATATTAAAATGAAAGAAACCTTTTTAGATTACCCCAGAATAAAACATCTATTATATATCAGAAAATAGAATTATATTTGAATGTAACTATACAATTTATTTTCAATTTATATTTTTTATTTATTTTCTTATTAAATTTTTAAAAATTCCTTTTTCTTTTCCTTTTTTAATAATTTTCTCTTTTTATTAAATTTATTCTCTTTTTTAAAATTTTTTCTTTTTTTAATATTTTTTTAAATATTTTTTCTTTTTTTTTTTAAATTGCTTCTATTTTTTTTTAAATTGCTTCTATTTTTTTTAAGTTTCTTCTTTTTTTTTTAAATTTCTTCTCTTTTTTTATTTTTAAATTTTTTCTCTTTTTTTAAATTTTTTTCACTTTTTTGAAAAAATTTTTTCTTTTTTTAAATTTTTCTCTTTTTTTTTCTTTTTCTCTTTTTTTTCTTTTTCTCTTTTTTTTTCTTTTTCTCGTTTTTTCTTTTTTCTTTTTTCTTTTCTCTTATTTTTTCTCTTTTTTTAAAATTTTTTCTCTTTTTTTCTCTTTTCTTTCTTTATTCTCTTTTTTAATTTTTTCTCTTTTTTTAAAATTTTTTCTTTTTTTTTAAATTTTTTCTCTTTATTTTTAAATTTTCTTTTTTTTTTAAAATTTTTTTGGCTTTTTTAATTTTTTTTAATTTTTTTTCTTTTTTTCTCTTTTTTTTCTCTTTTTTCTTTTGAATTTTTTTTAATTTTTTTCTCTTTTTTTTAATTTTTTTCTTTTTTTAATGAATTTGTTTTTTGTTTTTTTTAAATTTTTTTTCATTTTTTTTTATTTTTTCTCTTAATTTTTTTCTCTTTTTTTTTGAATTTTCTTTTTTTTTTGAATTTTCTTTTTTTTTTGAATTTTCTTTTTTTTTTAATTTTTTTCTTTTTTTTTTAATTTTTTTCTTTTTTTTTGAATTTTTTTCTTTTTTTTTTAATTTTTTCTTTTTTTTTTAATTTTTTTTTTTTTTTAATTTTTTTCTTTTTTTTTTTTATAATTTTTTTCTCTTTTTTTCTCTTTAATTTTTTAAAATTTTTTTTGAATTTTTTTTTTAAATTTTTTTCTCTTTTTTTTTTTTGAATTTTTTTTGAATTTTTTTTTTTTTTCTCTTTTTTTTTTTTTTTTTTTTTTCTCTTTTTTTTAAAAAATTATTTTTTCAATATATATATATATATATATATATATATATATACATATTTATTTAATTTTCAAACTACTAACAACGTTTTTTTTTCTCTTTATTTACAGGAGAGATATTAGTATTGAATCTTTCAACAGTTCTCTCATTGAAAATGTCAAAGTAAATACTTATAAAGGTAAACACTTTTTTTTTTTTTTTTTTTAATCTCAATAACTATCAAAATTATCTTGCTCTGAGCACGCTTTAGACATAAATTCAAAAATCTCCAAGACAAGATTTCAAATCAAGATGAAAGAACGATGAATTGTAAAAAGACAGCATGTCTTAATATCAGCAAGAGAAAAAGCTTAAGATGCAAACTATAAATTTGAAATGTCAAAATTAAACAAATACAGATGTTTAAATATCTAGAAGATGTTTTGACAGGAAACAAAATGTGACATCAAAATCAGAAAGTACATTGGAAGAGCAAAATATGCCTTCCAAAAATTAAGCAAAGTATTAAGAAACAGGAAAATCTATTTAGAAACAATGAAATGTGTGCTCAACTGCTAAGTAATATCCATGCTGGAAAATTTCCTCACGGATGAATAAGCGAATTGAGACCATAGAGATGTGGTTCTACAGAAGAATACTGACAATACCATGGACAATGTAAGTAATGAGGAAGTTTTAAGGAAAATGGAACCAAAAAAGGGACAAATATGCATAAAACCAGAGACGGTTGAAATTTCTAGTACACATAATGAGAAAGGAAGGTTTGGAAAATTTGACAGTCACAGGACATATTGAAGAGGAACAGAAGAAAGCAGCAAGTAACTGAACTGATAAGTTTGTGTAAATGGACGACAGAACAGTAGGGGGGATTGTAAAAAGACAAATATTGCTAAGAGATACAAAGGAAAGGAAGTTGTGGAGAACCATGTTCACCCATGTCCTGTAGAGACACAGCACATAAGTTTTTTTATTTTGTTTCCTAAATCCATCATTACTGCAATAGTAGTTTCCAGCAAAGTATTTTTTCAAGTTGGGGAACAGATGATCAGATGGGGCCAAATAAGAAAAATAGGGAGGGTGATGAACCAGTTTAAAGCTACAGTCATGCACAACAGACATTTGAAACCAAGGACTTGTGTGCTGAAGCATTGTCCTGATGAAACAAGATCCCTTTCATCAGTTTTCCTGGGCATTTCATTTTGATACGCTTTCATAACTACTGTTCTCCTCCCCTCTCTCTTTTAATTTTGTTTTTTTTTTCATCTCTAATAATAATCATGTAAACCAGTTTCAATTTTATTCATTGCAAGGCAAATCTCACTAAAAGAATTAAATGTCCCATTTTGTCCCCACAGGTACACAAGGTTGGAATTTAGAAGTGGAAGTGTTTTTTTATCCTTATTCAAAGGCACTTATCACAGGTAAATTAGCTATCCACCTTTCAGCCCTGAAGATCATGTCAACTGTCAGTCTCCACTTGTCTAAAGGTGACTACAGCAAGTTAATTACAATCAAAGTACCAAAAGTAAGTCTATTTTACTAATCTTTTCTTTCTTTTTGTTAATATAATAAAATCTTCTGTATTTCAAACTGCTTTCAGTTGGAAGAACAATGATTCGACACTTGAGGCTTTTATTCAATTTTATCCAAAAATTTTAAAATAATCTCTGAGATTGTTTCATATGTAGATGTTGGCAATTTGGGTTCCAGTCCAGATAAAAATAGGATTGTGATTGCTGATTTTTTTTTTTTTTTTTTTTTTTTTTCTTAGGGGAAAAAAGTGGCCATCCTCATTTCGAAGATTGGCATAACACCAGTTAAACTATATCCGTGTCTGGGTATGATGATAAACTACATCCAACAGCAAGGCCTCTGATCAGGAGCTTTTGAGGAGCATGGAACCACCTCTTAATTGCTGGTATTCCCAGGTCCACCCTGATCCGGGGTGGTAGCACCTGTTAGGGTCCCAGCTATGGGCAAATAGTTAACCCCAAATATACATTTTTGAGGGAAAAAATATTACCAGCAATACTTTTTTGAAAAAAAAAAAAAAATATTACCGGAAATAGGAAGGAAAAATATTACTAGAAATTGATTTTTGACAAAACAAAATATTACCAGGAAAAAAAAAATTGTTGGCATTAAATAATCCATTGAGGTTGATATGCTGTAAAACAAACCAAACCAATTAACACCAATCTTCTTCCCTCATATCTCACTTTGTCTGGGCTTGTGCCATTCTAAACAGATTTTCCAAGATCTTTTTCATGTCTCTTTCTCTCCTCACTTTGACTCTCCTTTGCTGCCTCTCTCTCTCTCTCTCTGTCACACGCAGATGCATCTCCTCTGTGATACGCCTTCCTTCCTTCCTTCCTTAGGCGCAATGTTTGATTCATGCTTGAATGATCATGTCTCTTTAGGATTCATTGTTAACTAAGCAGTAGGTTGTCAATACTTTCTAGGCTAGACTAATTGCTAACTAAGGCTATAGTCCTGCTATTTAATCTATAGCTGGGGGGGAGAAGAGATGAATTCATACCTTTCCCCAAGGGTATTTGCACATATGTGAATGTAACAAACCCAACTGGAAAAAAAAATAGTTTTCTATGTTTAATGCTTTTCAAATCAGAATTCTTTACAGTCAAAAAGAGCTGATTTTTTAAAAAAATCAAAAAATCACATAGAATATATTATCAAAGTAATTGTAAAGTTGCCTAAATATCTTTTTTCTTTTTTTTTAACAGTATAGGTAAACAACTAATAAGAAATAATAATAATAATAATAATAGCAATAATAAGGTTCACATTCCTCCCTGGTCTTTTGAACAGGAGTAGAGGTTTATCCCTTGTTTCCTGTTTAGGATTGAGTTTCTAGTTGCTTCTAAAGTTTAATTCAACTCTATACTTTTAACATCTGTGTCTGTTTTTTTTAAAGTTTTTTTTCTCAATCGGAGTAGATAAGTTTGCCTATCGTCCGGTTCACACACCTCCCCTGTTTTTTAACAGGAATAAAGGTTTATCCCTTGTTTCCTGTTTAGGCTTGGGCTTCCTTCTAAAGTTTTCTCATTCTCTTTCACTCCCAGTAACCCCTTGTGTCTTAGTGGCATTATTTATTATTTTGTAAATTGATTAACAATAGTAATAAGTACTAACAACATTAAGTAACAGTAATAACAACAATGAGTAATAGTAATAACAATGAATAATAGTAATAAGAATAATAAGTCATAGTAATATAACAATAATAAGTAATGACAATAATAATAAGTAACAGTAGTAGCAATAATAAGTAATAGTAATAATAAAAATAATAGTAATAAGCAGTATTAGTATTAAGTAATAATTAATAGTAACAATAAGTAGTAGTAATAAAAATTGAAAAGTATTCTCTAGGCTTGTGCTTTGTTTCTTTTAGGATATAGTTGTAAAACAATGGTGGCCAAATGGCTATGGAACTCCTTACCTGTACCCGCTGGATTTGATCTTTACCTCAGCTGATGGCCAGGAACTTTCAGCAAAGCAGATCCGTATTGGATTCCGTACTGTGAAATTGGTCCAAAACCAAGTCACTGCCAAACCTGCCGATGGTAAGCAACGAAAACTCTTTTTTTTTTTTTAATTAATTAATTTTCCAATATAAAGATGAGTAAAAAGAAAAAAAACAAAGAAAGAAAAATGCTCATTTTTAAAAAAATTTTTTTAATTTTTTAATTTTTTTTATTTATCATCATAATTCTGATGACTGGGTGTGATTGAAAGGTCACAACTGAGCACCTGCCCAGTTCCCTCTATGTATCATGGTTGAAAGTCAGAGAAGTATTCATTTCTGTGTAGTGTGCCTTGGTCAAGTAGACTTAGAAAAGCCCATCCTATCTCAACGTGAAAGCTCAGCTTGGTGTGGTGCCATTGATTCCATCAGGGAATTACTCTGGCCTGCTCATTGACTTCAGCCGAGGAAACCCTCTGCTTCATGATGATGTGTCATTACCCCACTAGCTGCATATTGAGCTATGGAGTCTAATCTAATTGTAGTAGATGGCCATTGACTTCATTCTAGGAAGCCCTCCATCCAATGATGTTGTCAGTTTCATTAGCCTACATATTTATACTTCCAAAATTCTTTTGTAATTTTATTAAAAAATTTTATCCAATTATACTGCAAAATGTTTTAGCAAAATATACTGTTTTATTATACTGCAAAATGTTTCAGCAAAATATACTAATTTATTATACTGCAAAAATGTTTCAGCAAAACACTGTTTTATTATACTGCAAAATGTTTCAGCAAATTATGCTGTTTTATTAAATTATACTGCAAAATTTTTCAGCAAAATATACTGTTTTATTATACTGCAAAATGTTTCAGTAAAACACAGTTTTATTATACTGCAAAATATACTGTTTTATTATACTGCAAAATATACTGTTTTATTATACTGCAAAATGTTTCAGCAAAATATACTGTTTTATTAAATTATACTGCAAAATGTAAAATGAGCTTTCCTTATTTTAAGCAAATTTATTTATATTGGTGCAAAAAACGAAATTGATGAGCTTATTTTATTTTAATATATTTTATTTTTAATCATTCACCCCAAGCAAGGTGGTAATGCCACTAGTACACAGGAGGTTACAGGTAGAGAAAGAGAAAACTGAGAATAGGGGGGATTGAGGAAAGGAAAAAAGATGAACAGGGGTTCAAGAAGACAGAAAATGGTGATTGACATTGGATTTAAATTTTTGAAAATTGTACTTACAGGAAAACAAGAAATCAGTGGGACCTAGTTGTTATAGTGAAAGACACCTTGTCTAGATAATAGACTCTCCCATCTATTATAAGTAGGAGTCAGTAGTAGTCGAGGGGGAAAAGTAGTCAGCGACCACAACTCGATTACTCTGCATAACACTTTATTACAAGTTCCTAACGTTTCTGTACGTTTAACCTATTTAGGACGCATTTAGTCCGAATACAGTTTCCACTGAGGAAATAACTCCACAACACTAGTTGACAATCTAGTAGCCTGCTTAAATTCATGTTGTCGGGACACCAGGGAGGGGAAAATCTTGTCAGTGCAGATGCCATGAAAATATTTGTAGAAGAGACAGAGGGAAGCCATGTCATATTGGTGAGAAAGTGACTGGAGTCAAGATGCGTGGTCAGGATCGATTAGATTACAAATCCTTCTTTGGATTTTGTCAGGAATTTCAAAATGTACAGCAGGAGCACCAGACCAGATATGACAACAGTATGGATGGACAAATACTAGATTTGTAAACGTGCAAAATGGACTCTGACCAAAATTTCTGGCATGACACGGTGAACCAACTTTTCCTGCAGTAGATGTAGCAATTGATTCGATATAGTCATTTCATTTCATATCAGAAAACATGAGGTCAAGAAGGCATAGTGTGTTGCTCTTCCAGCATTTAGTATCATCCATGCTGCTGATAGGCAGAAAAGGTTCTCTGTGATGGTTAAATGAAAGCAGTTTTGTTTTGGAGCTGTTAAAATTTACAAGCCATTTCTTGCTCCAGTTAATCACTGATTGGAGGTCCTTTTCAAGAGCAGTTGTCAGGTTCACTTTGATGGAGCTGTCAGATTTCCTACTGGGACAGGAGTAAATGGTAGTGTCTTCTGCATACATACCTAGTTGGGAACTGATGACATCAGAGAGATCACTGATGAAGACCAGAAACAGCTTAGGACCCAGGATAGAGCCCTGGATGACCCTTGCATTTGTATAGGCAAATAGTTAATCCCCAAACTGAGCTGAAAATGCTATGAAAGTATAAAAATACATTCTTATAATAAAAATACCAGCAATATATTTTCATAGTAAAAACTTCCCAGCAACATATTGTTGAAAAAGGAATTACTAATACTCTCAAGAAAATTTAATTTCATCACTAAATGATGCAGAAGGAGTTGATATGATTACAAAACAGACAGTAACTTTGCCTTGGCCATATCAGGTGAGAGAATCCAGAAGACTGAAGATGCATATGTTGACACTCAAGCAAGAGTTAAGCTGCCTTATCAGTTGGAACATTGGCTGCAACTGATGAGGCAGTTTAAGTCTTGTCTCTTCTATAAAAACTGTCACATGACGTCTTTCTTAATCTTTGACATGTGCATAAATTACAGCTGTGTCAGGGGAAGACAACCAAGTTGTTTTAATGTCATGTGACTTTGGACTTTCTCTAAATTTTCATTTTGGTATTTGCTTCACTAATTGTTGAAGTGATATAAAGGGATATCATTTAATTAATTTTTTTTTCTTTTTCAGGATTATCCTTTTATTTTAAAGTCAATGGTATCCCGATCTTCTTCAAAGGATCCAATTGGATTCCTGCAGATAGTTTCCAAGAACGTGTTACAGAAACCCGTATACGGAATCTTCTTCAATCTACCGTTGATGCTAAACAGAATTCAATCCGTATCTGGGGTGGTGGAGTGAGTTGTGTTTTTTTTTTGTTTTTGTTTTTTTATGCTTACATTCTCACCTCTTCTTCTGTCAGTAACTTTTTGTTTTCCATTATCAATCAAATATTTTTCCTTTTTTTCAAAGGCAACACAATTTAAAAGTTTTTAATACTCTGACAGTACCAAAAGATTTTTTTGTGCTCATTTTAAATGAGTATATGTGTAACAGGATCGCCATTGAATGGTTCATTGATCTTGAGATCATTAGTCTGAGATTGCCACCAAATTGGTCTCGAGGTCGCCACCGAACGGTTCGCGGAACTCTAGGTCGCCACCGAACGGTTCGCAGAACTCTAGGTCGCCACCGAACGGTTCGCGGAACTTCAGGTCACATTTGATTGCTTGTCATGTTACATCAAGGACGTTCAACCAGTGTCTTTAAGTTCTGAATGTTTTTGCAGTTTAAAATTCCCAGAATAGAAGGAACAAATGTTATTTGTACTGATGTTGTTGTATAAAATAACAATTACACACATGCAATCTTTTTTTCCAACTCTTGGTACCAGACATTTTTGAGAATTTAGAATTTTTTGTTATGGTATTACAGATGTTGTATATGACTTTAGCTCAGATGGTCATTCCTTGTCAAGGTGAAGAGGCTTGTATGGTCCAATGACTCTGAGAACAATGCCATCGGGAGTTCTAAACTCCTTGTAGGGCCACCCTCTTTGGCAGCAAGGTTGAAGATGAGGACACAGACTAAATGCAAACCAACCCTAAAGAACCCCAACAGTGGAACAAGCAGATGACAATTACAACAGATCTCAATGGTTGAACCAGCAGATGAAGACAGATATGCATGACTGACATGCTACAGAAGGCGCCACTTGAAATTATAATAGTCAACAACAGAGTTTGCTGCAGCTTCATAACTGAATTCTGTGTCTCATTCCATATGTACCGCAGGGGAAGGTCATGAAATCAAGTGTGTGGGTCACTTCTTGGCAAGTTGAAGTCCACCTTAGACAAATTCATGCCATCAGCCCTTTCTTTCACCTCCAACCAACTCTTAGAAAGCCAAATGGTGATAGGGAATGGATGACAATAGCAGGTTTTGGTGTAACTGGAAGCTTCTAGTCCTGAACCTGCACATTGACAGCAAATTTAGTATGACGATAAACTACATCCGCGTCCAGGATAAGACGGTAAACTACGTCCAACAGCAAGGCCTCTGATCAGGAGGCTTTGAGGAGCGTGGAACCTCCTCTTAATTGCTGGTGCTTCCAGGTTCACCCTGACCCGGGGTGGTAGCACCTGTTAGGGTCCCCACTATGGGCAAATAGTTAACCCCAAAACTGAGGTAAAAAGCATTATAAAAGTGTAAAAATAGGTTTTAATACCAGAAATGCTTGTAAAAAAATTTTTACCAGAAATAAATTTTTGAAGAAAAAAAAAACTATTACCAGCAATACGTTTTTGAAAAAAATAACATTATCAGCAATACGTTTTTGAAAAAAATAACATTACCAGCTATACATTTTTGATGAAAAAAATATTAACAGAAATAGATTTTTGACAAAACAAAAATATTACCAGGGAAAAAAAAGTTGCCGGTGTTAAATGACCCATTGAAGTTGATGTGCCATAAAATAAACCAAACCATAAATGAAGTGATCAGTAAAAGAGAAATTAAATTCTTTGATACTAGATAAAGCTGATGATGATATGATGTTGAGAATTAAGCCAATTGTTACTCGTAGAACATTTACAGCTTTTAACACTTTGTTTTCAAAGTCAAATATATTACCAAACGTTAAATGAAATATATATTAAGTATATCTAATAGAATCATTTAAACACGACGATGTGGCTTGGGTTCAGCTAAAGCTGTTTCAAAATAATTTCTGTTATCCTTTACAAGGCATGGTAGAGTGCTACAGAAATAAGTTTCCAGGTATAGATCATGTTCAGGATGTAGTATGTGATTCATGCCAGGAAATAACAGATAATCTGAATCTTATTTAATGTCCATCAGTAATATTGATTTAAGAAGAGTTGATCTGAGGTGACCTGAATATGTACTGAGTTCACCCTAAGAGACACTAAAATAAGTTTTCTACTCACTGTCAGCTTACAACAGTGGTTCCCAAATGGTGTGGTGTTCCTCATAGGTGTGTCGGAAGAGGATAACAGGTAGGGCAGAATGATTGAAAGACAATCAAATATTTAGAAACATTTTTAAAAATTCATATGCCAAGAATAAATGATTTCAAAATTTAAAATATTATGGATTACTTTGAATCCCAGTATAAATAGTTATAAATAATTATTGACTGATAATTGTGATATTTTTGTATTATATCAAGTATTAAGAATATAGTAATTAGTGTCCACTAATTGGAGGAGAGAGTTATCAATGATAATGTTCTGACTTTGAATCCGTGGTTATCTCCCTTTACCCCTGTCTCAGTTTTTTTTTAATTTTTAACTGTACTTTTTGTCACATACAATTTTGTGAGGTGCAAGCAAATTTTCATTCCAAAAATGCTGCCCAAAGGAAAAAGTTTTGGAACCACTGCCTTAGAATGTCAAAAGTCTGACTTGCCTCAAGGACTGACCTCAAAGTCACAAATCACAGGAGTAGGCCTCAAAAGATATTGGTGGGTACATAAACAAGAAGTAAACCTAATTGAATTCAGGATATAGACAAGGCAACCAGATGATAGGAAGATATATGACATACAAGGGAGAGAAGGTAGAATTGCTCATTTTTGCTAAATCAAATATTTGAAGAAAGACCCAAAACCACATACCCTCAATTTAGCTGATGTTAATTTGATAGAGGCTAGAAGTGGATAAACAATTTTAAATTCCTAGGTTTATATTGCAAGTAGTTTTCAATGCTTTGTCCTATTTTTAATTTGTACAATAAAAATCTTGTTTTGTCATTTCTTTCCATTTCCCAAATTCTTTAATGTCCAGTTTAAAATGATGCCTTAAAATTTACAGAATTTTAGTATTTGTCTCTGATATTATATCACCTGACACAAAAGGTACATTTGAATTTTACTGATATCGAAATATGTATGTATTGATCTCAAATCGGCCAATAGCCACTGGTGACCCTTTCAGAAAAATCTTGTAAAATTCACTTGTGTTCCTTCATCAAAGTTATTACTAAATCCCAAATAATAGGTCTGTACTGGGAAGTATTTTAACAGATAAAGTGTGAGACTGAAATCTGAAGGCACATTGGGATAGCAAAAGATGCCTTCCAAAAGCTAAGCAAACTATTACAAAGATTTCATTAGAAACAAAGAAAAAGATTACTGAGGTGTTATGTAATATCAGTTTTCCTATAAGGCAGTAAATACTGGACAATCTCTTCACAGATGAAAAAGATTTGAAGAAATATGCTTCTCCAGAAGAATGCTAAAAACACCATGGACCAAATATAATATAAACAAAAAAGACACTGAACATCAGGAAGAGATAGTTGAAATTTCTAGAACACGTAATGAGGAAAGAGGACTTAGAAAATTTGATACTCACACGACAGATTGAAGGCAAGAGAGACAAAGAAAAACAACTTAGTGAGCTTGAGTAAATGGATAGTGGAGTAAGGTTGAGGTGAGATAACAAAAAGACAAAATTTATTAAGAGCTCCAAAGGACAGGAACTTGTGGAGAGCCATGATTGCCAACGTCATGAAAGGACATTTGCATATAGATCTTTTTAATAATTTTAAAATCAGAGCATCTTGAAATTTCAATCCACTTTTTTTTGTAAGGCTTTCAATAAATTTCTAACATTCATTGCTCCAAGGATGTTGTATGTACAGATTTGAAACATGGTGACAATAGTTAATATTTACTGTAGATTAGATAAAAATATAAACCGCTTAGGTGTGTCTTATGTACTTTTATTTTTTATAAGGACTTGAAAATGGTCGAAAGGCAAAAAAGATGGCTGCTGTATTTGACATATGTTGTCTAGGAGAAGATCTCAAAATGGGCAGAGTGTCTTTGCATTTTGGCATCTCACAGATGCTGTTTGGTTTCACTGAGAAAAAGAAAGATAGAGGAGGTGATAATACTCTCATGTGTTTAGCATCTGCTTCAATGAAATGGAAAACCTTATCACTTTTGAGTCTTTTCATTTGTACCCTCTTACTTCTTTAAATAATGCCCTACATCCATATTTATGAATATTACAATATTTTAAAGTTTTAAGCTCAAATATTTAACAGTGCAACAAATGAATTTTCACAGGTATTTTACAACCTTCAAACTTACAAGGAGATTATTTTGTCATTAAATTAAAAGTCTGAAAATTCAAATAGTAGCACTGTAAAATTTTAATGGGTTCAACTAGTATATTATAATAATATTAAAAAAAAGGTATCACAGAAGAAGTAAACAGGCTTTGGAGTAAAGGTAAATTTGGTAAATGTTTAAATATTTTTCTTTTTAAAAATATTTTTTTTCATTCTTCACTTGTCTTTTCCAGGTTTATGAAAGTGATAAATTTTATGAGGTTGCTGACGAACTGGGTATCATGATTTGGCATGACTTCATGTTTGCTGTCGCTCTTTACCCAACAACAAAAGATTTCTTGAATTCAGTTGAGGAAGAAATAACATACCAAGTTAGTTTAATGACAATTTATCTCAATTAAATTTGGTTTAAATGTTTGCTTCTTCTTTTGCTAAATCTGTCTTTTTATGAATTCTTGGTTTTCACTTGCATGTTTATTCTTCATTCACTCTCATGTTTATGCAAGATATTAAGGGATTATTGCTGGAGATTAAGTGATAGAAAATCCCTGTGAAAGGAGGGGGGAACAATTAAAAGAGCAGGTTTCAAGGAAACAACATGAAAGTTGATATTGCATTTATTTAACCGTTATCATTCTGTGACTTCATTTGTTGCGCAAAAAACTTTATCTTAGCACTGAAGACGAACAGTAGTGTTTGAATTTCATAGTTGTGTGTCATATCACGCTTTGGCAACAGAAAACAATTTTGAGTGAAATTTACAATAAGGTTACCACAATTGAGAGGCCTTGAAAATCAGTGCAGTGGAAAGGGAAGTAATATTAATAATGCCGAGGACTAAAGATTAAATCTTTGTATATTGTAGCTGACAGGAAAGCAAGAAGCCAGAAGAAACAATTGTTACACCTACATGATGACACCTGGCTACCAATCTAGAACTACAATTAAATTCATGAAATAAAGGTAGCAAAGAGAAAAGCTCATTAGAACAATTATGATGAAAATATTTATAGAAAAGACACAAGGAAGCTACGCTACTGCAATTGGAAAGTGATTGAAGCTGATATGCCAGGTTAGGACTGTTAACTTCACAGATTTTCTCAAGATTCTCCAGATATATGGCAAGGGGACTAGACCATATGTGGCAGCAATATTCTATGCATAGACAGATGGTAGACTTTATAAGTCTACCATTCAACCATGCATTGAATATTGTTGCAAGATAGATGTCATAAAAATTGTCTAGCACAACACTGTGATCCAACTTTCTTAGCAACTGACTTGATATAATCATTTCAGTTCAAATCAGTGGAAAATGTTTAAATGATTTTTAATATTTATAGTATATAAATTTGTCCCATGCAATAATATTACAGTAGAATCCCTGACAACTGGACTAAGAAGGCCTTCCAGATATGAAGAATTGGTTACAAAGTCCGGATATGAGGTCTTCCGGATAAGAGGAATTGGTTACAAAGTCCGGATATGAGGTCTTCCGGATATGAGGAATTGGTTACAAAGTCCGGATATGAGGTCTTCCGGATATGAGGAATTGGTTACAAAGTCCGGATATGAGGTCTTCCGGATATGAGGAATTGGTTACAAAGTCCGGATATGAGGTCTTCCGGATATGAGGAATTGGTTACAAAGTCCGGATATGAGGTCTTCCGGATATGAGGAATTGGTTACAAAGTCCGGATATGAGGTCTTCCGGATATGAGGAATTGGTTACAAAGTCCGGATATGAGGGATTCCGGATATGAGGAATTGGTTACAAAGTCTGGATATTAGAGGTTATATTTAGATTAAAATAAAAGAACTGAAATTAGGTTTAACATTTATTTTCAATGTTTCATAGTAAACAAAATAAGCTAATGGTGAGTGAAATATAACGGAATTGATTTTAAGGAAAAATAAATAAACTATGTAATGTTAATAAAAATTCATTAAGTATGCCACATATGTAAAACAGTGTAACGATGATGTTTTAATCGATGATAATTTTTTCTCTTCTAGTGTCATTCTCAACATTTTCTGCATTTCGATTGGTTTGTTCTTCAAATTTTTTAAACAAAACTTTTTACCTCTGTGTGCATTATTGCAATTGTCATAGCTGAATGTTGGCTTTCTTTCCATAATATTGACTTCTTTTTCAATAGCTTTTTCAATTTCAGTCCAGGTTTCATCACAATCATGTTTTTTTTTTTTTTATTTCCTTGTTCATTATGACAGTGTGAATGCTGGAGAATAGTTTCTTTGGAAGATTTTATATCATACAATGTTGACTTTCCTATGTTGAACTCAGCCATTAGTTTCAATAAACTTTCACCAGCATCTGGTCTGTTTAAAATTTCCACTTTTTGTGATAACTCCAAAGTTGTTCTTTTCATCTTATTCCCATCATCTTTTGTATCAATACAAGCCATTAGGGTGAAATAAGCATAAGCAAATATCCAAAATAAATTTCCTGAAAAACAAATTTCAAATCAGTTACATATCACCAAAATAGTTCAAATATACACATCTAAATCATGTCCGCATATACGTGATTCCAAATATGATGCACTCCGGATATGAGGGATTCTGCTGTATTTTATCTCAATTTATGTAGTGCTGCGCAAAAGTGAATTGCTAAGATAATATTAAAATAATTGTCTTTTTTGCAAATAATCAACAAATCTTAACTATATGATGCATTCAGTGGAGAAGCGGTGTATTCAAGATTTGATAATTTTGTGGCAATATGCACATAAAGGTTTTACGCAGTTTTGATCAACATTACTTTTCATGGTTAGCTGTAATGAATTGTAAATGTAGGACTCCCTTAAACTTAAGTAAAATAATAATAATATTTATTAAGAATTTATTACAGGAAATATCAAGTTTTACGGAAACATTGTTGGCAATTACGTATTTGGTTACATAACAAATAAATAAAAATAATATAAATTTTGATGCTATATTCAATTTGTTGTTAGGTATTTTTCATTTTCTCCTTCGTTATTGGCAGCATTTTAGAATACTTTGGTTGCAAAGTTGAACACACAGGAGCTATTTTGTTTATGCTTTGTTACCTCTCTTTTCCATTGTTGTTTTTAGATCGCTTTTTTTTTTTTTTTCAGTCATTTTGATGGGCAATAATGAAATTCTGAAATTTAGAATGATCTTATTCCATTTCAAAAATTTGTGTATAGGTTTCAGATTGAAAGGGTTTATCTTTTTTAAAACTGAATTAAAATTTAAAAAAAAAATAGGGATGGACATCAAAAACAAATTTATAAAGCTATGCTGAAAAGATTTCTACTTGACCCACTTCCCAAAATCAGAATTTGAGTCAGTAGGGCTTCTTGGTCAGATAAAAAAAACAACTTTTCGGCAACACTTTTTACATCAGAATTTTCTGTTAAAAACTTACTTTTTTTTTTTCTTTCTTTTTTTCAGGTTCGCAGATTGATGTACCATCCCTCAATTGTTATCTGGGCAGGTAACAATGAAAATGAATTGGCTCTGAGAAGCAATTGGTAATTTTAAAGCCATTATCAATCCAATAGTTGTTATCACAGTAGACAAATGTATAAGTCAGGATGAATTTTATTGCCCGATTAAGACAGAATTGAAGAGCAGCACTTTATCACAGTGTAACCCGGATATAAGAAAGTTGTCAGGACTGGAGACAAAGTCTCTTATATCCGGGTTTGGTCTATTATATATACATTAACACAGGCTCTGATTTGGGACCAGAGACCATCTCTCTTATATCCGGGTTTGGTCTATTATATATACATTAACACAGGCTCTGATTTGGGACCAGAGACCATCTCTCTTATATCCGGGTTTCTCTTATATCCGGGTCACACTGTATAAGAATAAATGGAATCCCCTGGGTTATTTGGGTGGCTAAGATTTGCCTGCTGTGCCTTGCCTTGTTGAGAATGAACTGAGCCAGTTGGCATTTGCTTAGTCACCACTTCTGTTCTGTTTAATGTTTTTTCATGGAAAAGAGATCACCCCAGTCACCCCCTCCCTCTTTCCTTATGGATTGTTCAGAAGGCTGTAGAATAAATTTCCCTAAACATTGTAATAACAAAAGCTATAACTCAATAGGCTGGATAACTCTTGGATTTCTTTAAGTGACATTCCTTCTGGATTTTTCGTCCTGGGTACGACGTTAAACTGCATTCAACAGCAAGGCCTCTGATCAGGAGGTTTTGAGGAAGCGTGGAACCACCTCTTAATTGCTGGTGTTCCCAGGTCCACCCTGAGACGGGGTGGTAGCACCTGTTGGGGTCCCAGCTATGGGAAAATAGTGAACTTCCAGGTTTTTTCCAGCACATTGAAACAATGATGTTGCCAACTACATTTTTTTTTTTTTTTTGAAACAATGATGTTGCCAGCTATACGTTTTTGAAACAATGATGTTGCCAGCTATACGTTTTTGATATATCTAGTAAATACTGGATCTGGCATTAAATAACCCATAGTGGTTGATATGCCATAAAACCCCAAACAACCAACCTTCTGGATTTCTTAAGTGACATTTCCAAGAGACTTATTCTGCAATAATTTGGATTACATCAGAACTTTCCAAACTGGTGTGTTGTAGTTCTTTTGTGTAATTACTTATAATTTTTTTTAATTATGGACTAAATTGAATGTTATATACCTTTTGAATGATATATTTGTCTTGGCTAAAAAAAAAAAATGATAATCTTTCTCAGCTGAAAATGAATTTTTGCCAACTCTGAGGTGGGGAAAAACACAAAGCAAAGATTGGAAGAGACCAAAGATTTTTAGTTGAAACATAAGTCGATAAACATGTCAGTGATGTTGCTTATTTGAATAAACAAAGAACATAAAACATAATATGACAAAAGTAATTTAAATAAAAAAAAAATGGTTACTAAAGAAAGCTTATTTTTAAAATGGTTTCCTTTTTCAGGTTTCTCACTTCACTGAATTTTGCTCGATACAAGGCTGATTATGTGAAACTCTATGTTGACACAATAATGCCAATTGTGAAGAAAGAGGACCCATGCCGACCATACGTAACATCAAGTCCTTCAAATGGCATCCAAACGAAAAAAGAAGATTGGGTGGCTTTGAACCCTGGTGACCTCAGATTTGGAGATAGTAATCATTTCTTTATATCTTATATAGTTTTGTTTTAAATGAAAACATCTTTTAACAAATTGAAATTTCTTCAAGTACAGGGTGCCCCACAAAAAAATTGGAAATTTGGTACAGTTTATTTAATTGTTGGAATTTTTGTTAGTTATTTGAAAGCAAAGGATAGAAATTTAGTAGCTTAAAACAGAACAAAAACACAAATGTGGTGTTGAAACTAAAGTTAATTTTTTTTTTTTTTATGTTAATTTTTTTTTTCATTATATAGTAACTCTAAAATTTCTTTTTTTGTGGGGCACCCTGTATAACAAAACTTCTCTTATTTTTCAAACTGAAAATGCATACAAGATTAAGATTTTGTTTTTGAGTGGGTGTTGAAGATTTGTGATGTTAGTGTTGGGATATTCTTGGCATTTATTTTACCAGAACTTTGGAAATAAAATGAAACTGGATGAAGGTATAATCAAATATATTTATTTATTTATTTACTAAGAAAGGTAAAAATATCATTAGCAGATGACCTCTTAACTACTTCACACATGGCTGATGTCTCTTTTGTTCCATGGTTTCTTTTGCTATCATTCTCCTCATCTTACCCAGATCAGTCAGCTTATATCCTTTTGACCAGGCTCCCAGACTCTGGCACAAACATTGGTTTCTGCTAACATCAAAAGTCTCTTTGTGTTAATTTTTTGATTGGTCAAAATGATTTTATTTTCTGGTGTTTCTTTCTTTTTCAGATAACGGAAGTTGTGTGTGGAGCCTATATTATTTTGGTAGATTTGTAGTCATAAATAAGTAGGCTCTGGTCCTGCAAGCTCTTGGTTTTTCTTGGCCAGGTTCAGTCTTTTCTTCTTCCTCTTTTTATTTGAGGGTTGCCTTGTTGAGAGAGAAATTTAAAGAGAAAGAGATAAGGGTTTTAACGGAAAGTACAAATGCCTTATTTTAATTTTAATTCTTTTTATTCTTCTTCTTCCTCTTTTTATTTGAGGGTTGCCTTGTTGAGAGAGAAATTTAAAGAGAAAGAGATAAGGGTTTTAATGGAAAGTACAAATGCCTTATTTTAATTTTAATTCTTTTTATTCTTCTTCTTCGTCTTTTTATTTGAGGGTTGCCCTGTTGAGAGAGAAATTTAAAGAGAAAGAGATAAGGGTTTTAACGGAAAGTACAAATGCCTTATTTTAATTTTAATTCTTATATTTGTTTACAGACTCAGTTTATAATTTTGAGAAGTTCTTATCATTCCAAGTGTTGTCCAGACTTTACAATTCCTTGTTTTTGTTGTTAAAAATATTATGGCAAACATTGTGCATATTCTGTTTATCACAATTCTCTGCTTTACAACATCAAGAGATTTCTATTTCCTTTTTTCTTTCAGCAGGATACGGTTTCTTCAAAAGGGTCCACCTTCCAAGTGGTTAATTGTGGATTCAGTTATAAACACAAGTTTATGCCTACCTTTTTGACTCTGGTGTAAACTGTAACTTTGTCTACCTTTCTGTTAATTCACTGGGATTCTTATCTTATAAACTTTATATTTGACTTAAAATATCCCAGAAAGGTTTTGACATACCATTAAATTAACCAACCAAACGTAACTTGTAAACTTAATTGAAAGAAGACTGTAGAATAGATTTGCTTTTTCCTTTGTAATTGGTATCACCCCAATCAAGGCAGTAAAGCCACTAAGACACAAGTAGGTTACAGGGTGTAGAAGAATTAGGAACAGAAGCATTAATAATGAGTGGCAGGAGGAAAGAGTAACCAGGAGGACAGTAGATAGTGATAGTCATTGCATTTAAATTTTTGCAGATTAAAATTGGCTGGAACGCATGGAGCCAAAAGGGACTTCCACAAGTGAGAAGTGCGAGAAAAGAAACTGTTAGCATAAAATTTATGGTTACATCTAGCCAGCTCAATTGTATATCAATGAGATCTCAATGCCAGTCTAGTGCTGCACTTAAATTCAAAAAGTCTAGGGAGCATAACGAAGAGCTCGTCTGAACAATTACCATGAAAGTATTTAAAGAAAAGGCACAGGGAGGCAACCTTATGGCAGTGGGAAAGTTACTGAAGCTGATCCACCAGATCAGGACAAATAATATTGCCGATTCTTCTTTGGATTTTATCACGGTTCTCTAGATAAATAGCAGGGACACCAGATCATATGTGGCAGCAATATTTTAAACATGAACAAATGGTACACTTATACATATGGCTAAAACATTATGGTAAAAGAATGAATGCAGCGGTCTAAATAATTCTTAGAATTAAATTATTTTGTTATGTACACAAGTGAATATTGCTGCAGCTGCTTGGTCTCACACTGTCCGCTGATCTGAGATGGAACAAATACATCGAGTCAATTGCATCATCCACCACAAGGAAAGTTGGCTCCCTGTGCTGAGCCATGAAATTTTTCTCCCCGGAATTGATCCTCCAAATCTATAAATCGACCATTCGCACTTGCATGGAGTATTGCTGCCATATATGGTCTGGAGCCCCTGCTGTTCGCCTCACGGTTCTTGATAAGATCCAGAGACAGATATGCAATGTAATTGGCCCTGATCTGTCATCTCGTCTGCAGTCGCTCTCTCACAGACGCGACGTTGCCTCGCTCTGTCTTTTTTACAAATACTTTCACGGTAATTGCTCTGATGAGCTGCTTTCGCTGGTTCCTAGGCCTCATGAATTTAAACGTCCTATGAGGCTGGCATCCCGTTCCCACCCCTTCATCGTTGAAACTGTTAGATGTAGACGTCTCTTCTACTCCAATAGCTTCATGTCTCGCATATCTTGCCTGTGGAACTCCCTTCTCTATTCCTGTTTCCCTGACAAATATAATCTCCAACTATTTAAGTGTGACGTCAATCGACATCTCTAGTTGCCTTGATCTATCCACTCTCCTTCTCCACATCCTTTCACCTTTCATTCCTATCTGCTCTCGCTCCAAATCTTCTGTAACCCCCTTGCCTTGATCGATCCACTATCTTTCTCCACATCCTCTCCTTTACCACTCCTATCTGCTCTTCCTCCAAACCTTCTGTAACCCTTTGCGTGCTAGTGGCTTCCAGCCTTGCTTGGGGTGATAAGCTTAAAAAAAAAAAAGTACAGAACTTTGAGAAAATTGGTATGGCTTTTTTTTTTTTTTTTGTACTTTTAACCTGGTGGTATGGTGGAGTAATAGATACCAGTTCAGATTGGGAATTAGAGAGCTGAGTTTGAATTCCAGTCGAGTTACACTTACACTCCGATACCCTTGGGAAATGTGTGAATCCCTCCCTCCTCCCTCCTCTGGGTAAATAATAGGACAAACTGTGTCCAAAAGTCTTTGATGTCAACCTGTCATGGAGAATGACAACTCTGAATTGAAAACTTCACCAATCTGCAATTAGCCAAGTGTGGTAACTATGGCTACACCCCTGAAGACATGGTCAGTTAAGGAGAGGTCCTGATAACAGGTGTAAGAAGGATCTAGATTGGGAACCTGGATTAGCTCAAAAGATGAACAGTTCATAGCAGATGGCAATTAAATCTTGTGCTAAGATATTTTACTTCTGTCCCATGGCTGTTGTCCCTGTTCAATTGGTCAGGTCTTCTATCTTTATTCCTCTTTCCTTCCTCGACTCACCGCACATGTACATTACAATCCTCCTCCTATGGGCAGTGTCATTTCAGGACATGGATGAACGTGGAATTCCACAATGTCATATTTTGCAAGCTCTAAGCAATGTTCTTCCACCTTACAGTCACTCCCGTTTACACAAGCTCATTAATTAGGTTATTCACTGTACCACTTGCCTTTAAGATGTCCTGTGAATGTCAGATCCTCTTTCCTCATTAAGTTTCGGAAACTTTAACTCTTTTTTTGATTTTTAAGTAAAAGCAACCGTTTGGTTCC
Source organism: Acanthosepion esculentum (assembly GCA_964036315.1). Lineage (NCBI taxonomy): Eukaryota > Metazoa > Mollusca > Cephalopoda > Sepiida > Sepiidae > Acanthosepion > Acanthosepion esculentum. The sequence goes on along the minus strand of OZ038513.1, from coordinate 68,548,571 downwards.
CATTTTCCTTAAAACTTCCTCATGACTCACATTCTCTGTCCATGATATTCTCAGCATCCTCTTGTAGAATTCTGTTGCCTAAAGTCTCTTCTTCATCCAAGATGAAACTGCCCCCATTCACTGCCATATACAAGGATAGATATGACATAGCAGTTCAACACTGTCTTCTTTGTTTCTAACAAACTTTTCCTGTTTCTTAATACTTTGCTTAGTTTCTGGGAGGCAATTTTAATTACTCTGATGCACTTGGGATTTCATTGGCATTTTCCATAAACTCACTACTATATAATGAATTAACCACTGCTCTATAACAAGGCACTCCAGTTTGGCAATTTCAGAATGAAATTTGAATATTACCTTTGAGTTATCTGTATAATACTAAAAATCTGTGTGTGTGTGTGTGTGTGTGTATATATATATATATATATATATATATATATATATATATATATATATATATATATATAAAAAAGGAAGAGGTTATAGTAGTTCCAACAAGAGAAAAGTGTGTATATTCAAAAGAAGAGAGAAACTCTGGTCACGTGACCATCATCAGGCAAAGGGTGGAGATTTCCACATATTATTAAAAATAATTAATTTTACCTTTATGTTTTTCGATGATAAATATTCCCGATATGAGACATTCTCTTTTTCTGTGTTAGTGACCAAAATGTCTTTCTTGAACTGGCAGTGAAGAGTTCTGCATGAAGGGTTATAAAACAATTAAGATTGGTCAGGAGAAATGGAGTAGTCATCAGCATGCTTATCTTTTAATGACTCCTGTGTGTTCTTAGATCTATTTCCATTTTTGTGTGTTTCTGTCAGCCTGCGTGCATATGTGTGTATCCCCTCTCCTGAAAATTTCTACTCACAATCCACATGCAATCCATACAAAAACAACAAATCTAGAAACATCTGAAACACCCCTTATAACAAAAAACAGTGAACTCATCTGTACACACACACACACAAACACATACTGTCCCATTACAAGGAATCAGTACATACACACACACACACGTACATACACATACTTCCCAAGTTACATGAAATCAGCACACACACACACACTTCCTAAGTTGTGTGGGGGTTTGTGTGCATGCCTGTGAGTAATTCTTCTACTTTTGTTAGTAGGTGTGTGTGTACATATATATATACATACACACACACATTCGTGCCCCCACAGACACCTGCATGTGAGCATGCGTGCACGTATGTGAGTGATTCGACTACTGTATTTGGCCATTATGTGTGCATGTTGTGTGCTTTTGTGTGTGGGGTTATGATCTATTTAGTTCTGGTTTAAATTTGTTTATGAAGTTTTTTTCTTGTATTTGTAGTTTAGAATAATTGTTAGTTTGATATATTGGCATCATTTTAAATTTTCCCTGGTTACATTTGAAGATGTGTTGTGATACAAAAAGTTTTGTTGTCTGGTAATTTTATGTTGCTTTTGTGTAGGGAGACCCTGTTGTTGTTGACTGATACCTATATATGACTTCTTGCATTTTGTGCATTTGAGTACATAAATCACGTTTTTGAAGTTGTAGTTCAAGTTTTTATTTATTATGAATGTCGTTTTTGGGTTTTCAAAAGTGTAGGAGTTTCCTTCTATAATCATGTCACAAACCCCACATCTTTTTTTGTTGCATTTTTTGACTCTCTGTATTGTGTGTTGGTGAAATTTGGATGAGGTTAATGTGTTTTAGGTTTTTAGATTGGCATTTGCTTTTAATTATTTTGGTTGTTTTCAGTGTATTTTTCAGTTTAAGAATTGCTAAGAAGGTCTAGATTTTTTGTAATTTCTGTGAATAATTCTGGATTGTTTTTGTTGCATGTTGAGACATACGCTAGAGTTTGTTCGATGTTATGTTTCTTTTTATTTCTAAGTTGGTCTAGAGGAATTTTTTTTGTGAGTTCAAAACCTTTGTTTATTAGTGTTGTGGGGGTAGCCTCATTGTTTTAGAGTTTTATGTAGTTCTTCTAGGTGAGTTTTTCGGAAGTGTTTATCAGTCACTATAGTACAAACCCTACATGCTAGAGAATAGGGGATGGATTTTAGGCAGCTTTTTGGGTGATGGCTTTTGAAATGAAGATATTTTTGGGTGTCTATGGGTTTGTGATAGATATCTATGATTATGTGGTTGTTTTTATTTCTAATGAGTATATCTAAAAATGGTAATTCTGTAAAATTCTTGCGTGAATTTTGTTTTTGGGTGCAAGTTTTGAAGTAGTGTGGAATTGGTTAATATCACCCCATGATGATTTCCAGAAAATGAAGCAATCATCTAAGTATCGTTTCCAAGATTTAGTGAATTTTCCCCATATATTTGTTCTATCCTTTCACAGAGGTTTTCTTCTAGGTAAGCTAATGTTAGGGTAGCATATGTTGGTGCCATTTTTATTCCCATTGCAGTACCCAGGGGTTGGATATAGTTTTTGTTGTCAAATTCAAAGGTGTTATTGTTTAGAATTAGGTCTGTACTATCGATAATGAACACTTTAGTGAATCTCAGATGTAGTATTTCTGGATGTTTTTCAATCCAGAATGAGATTGCCTTTTTACCTAGTTCATGGGGCATGTTGCTGTATCGGCGACTGATGTCAACAGTTGCCATAAGTGTTTCCGGATCTACCTTTTGTGGTATGCAGCTAAGGAAATGAATATCGTCTCTGATGTGACTTTTAATTCGCTTAGCAAATGGTTGCAATATTATGTCTATTAGGTTACTGAGTTTGCTAGTTGTACAGGCTGGTCCTGCTACTATGAATGTAATGTCACTAGGGTTTGGGATGCTAATGTATTCAGATTTTTGTGTCTGGAGCTGCTTTTATTTCACTCGATTTGTGAATTTTAGGTAGTCCGTAGAAATTGCTTGTTTTTGGTACACGGTTTATTAGGAAATCCTTCTCTTTTTTTGTTAATATTTTATTATGTGTTGTGCAGAGTTTTGTAATTTTTGATATAATGTTTTTGTCTATGTTAGTGTCAATTAATTTGTAGTTATTTCTATCCTCTATTGTTTCTAGAATTTTTGTTTTATAGTATGTTCTGTCCATGATCACTATGGCGCTGCCTTTATCTGCTTCTTTTATAATTGTTATTATTTTTTCGGACGCACTCTAAGGCTAGTCTTTTTCTCAAAAAATATATTTAGCTCATTGGTGTTATTATTTTTGTTTGGGAATAAATTGGATTTGTTTTTTACCAGTGACTCATCTGTAATATTTTCATTATTATTAAATATTTCTTTTAGTCTCAATTTGCGTTCAAATTCCTTAAGGTCTTTTTTAGGTCTGGTATATTGCTTTTTGGAGCAGGTCAGCATTTTAGGCCCAATTGCAATGGGTTGAGTTCATCATTTGCAAGTGTACATGTAGATAGGTTTATTATTTTGGGTTTTGTGCCCTCTAAACTGTTTTTTTTTTGTTCGGACTGGGGCTTCTAAAGAATAATTGTTTCTTTTAACATATTTTGGGTTTTCTAAGAGATACCCTCTCTCTGTACATTTTGGGTTTTCTTGCCAGTGAGAGTTTTTTTTGGTTAAATTGAGGTTGTTGTTTCTCGATGGCTCTATATAGGTGTGTTTGTTTTTTGTTATAAGGGGTGTTTCAGATGTTTCTAGATTTGTTGTTTTTGTATGGATTGCATGTGGATTGTGAGTAGAAATTTTCAGGAGAGGGGATACACACATATATGCACACATGCTGACAGAAACACACAAAAATGGAAAACGATCTAAGAACACACAGGAGTCATTAAAAGATAAGAATGCCGATGACTACTCCATTTCTCCTGACCAATCTTAATTGTTTTATAACCCTTCATGCAGAACTCTTCACTGCCAGTTCAAGAAAGACATTTTGGTCACTAACACAGAAAAAGAGAATGTCTCATATCGGGAATATTTATCATCGAAAAATATAAAGGAAAAATTAATTATTTTTAATAATATGTGGAAATCTCCACCCTTTGCCTGATGATGGTCACGAGACCAAAAACACATGTAGCAAAATTATGTAAAATAAAGCATAATATTTTTTTAAAAATCCACATTACAACCAAAAACGTTTGCAGTTTCTCTCTTCTTTTTAATATATATATATATATATATATATATGTGTGTGTTCTTGAGATACCGTTTAAATGTTACATAATACCCTAACCAATTTAAAAGCATATTGTACCTTGAACCTTTGCTGAATGCTGTGCCAAATTTCATTAAAATTAGACAAGAGGTTTTTGATCTAGAGCCATTTTTCTGTTTTTATGGCATTTTTAATAGGATATCCACTATTTATTTTCAGTACACATTTTTATATCAATCAACAAACATTTGCATATTATATTATTATATCTGTGAAAAATAATATTCATAATACATTATTTAAATATGAATAACACAACATATATTTATACAATTCACTACACTACATTAGGACATTTGTTATAACAAATATCTCTGGTGTTTAGCAAGTATTTAGTAGATGAAGACACTATGTGGGTGTGTCATTGTAAAACGTAATATGTATGGCTAGAAAATTGTAACATGACTTGATGTTAAATAGGTGCACGCTGGTTTACCATCATTACATATTTTGAAGTAAGTGTGAAGAAGAAAAAAGTTATGTATAATAAAAAATATATAATTGTTATCTTGAAGAAATTACCTAGAAAAAAAATTCAACTAAGTGCCCAAAAAGGAGGCATCCATACTTTATTTCAATAAATATGATTCTCTTTAAGCAGATAATTGCAGTTGGAATGAGCTTCACCTTTGAAAATTATAATAATGTAAATAATACAATTGATATAAATTCTGAAAACCTTTCCATTTTTTTTAAATATTATTGCATTTGATTTAAGTAATATTGTATAATGTGAGTAATAATAATTATTACAATAACTTGTACTGAAAATACAAATTAAAATATGTGTAATTAATAATAGAATTGATAAAATTGTTACCTTATCATTTTGTATCATGAACTGCTTTTAAAAGGAACCCAATGGGTTTATAGGTTGTCTTGTTTTGTTAATGAATTTTTTTTTTAAATCAAGAAATTTGAAGTGCTTCATTTATTAATATTTTTTTTTTGCTGTTTTTCTTTTCAGTTCATCACTATGACTACATCCGGGACCTGTGGAAAGATTCCGATATTCCCATTCCTCGTTTTTCTTCTGAGTATGGCATTCAATCCTGGCCTTCATTTGCTTCCTTAAAAAGTGTTTACAACAAATCTGAAATGAGTTACTGGAGTAAATTCACAATTCACAGACAGCACCATATTGGAGGTAAATTTTAATTTTTTAATTTTATTTATTTTAATTTTTTCTTTCTTTTGTAAATATAAATTTGAATAGTTACATATAACAAAGATTCTGTTTAGTAAAAAAGAAATTGTCTTAGAGAACCTTTTTCGCTTTCCATCAGCATTGGCTAAATGCTAATCTCCAGGAGAATGATTCCTTGCAATTTCTTTGGCTAACGTTTTACTGACACTAAGGGAAAAGATTATATTGAATCAATTGCTAGGTCTGTTGCTAGGAAAGTTGGTTCACGGCGTAGACAATTTTTCTCTCCAGAATCTGTCTTAAACTTTTCTAAGTCTACCATTCATCCATGCTTTGAATATTGCTACCATATCTGGCCTGGTGCTTCTGCTATGGATTTAAAGATTCTTGATAAAATCTAAAGAACATCACTGGAAAATACGAAAACAAGGAATCTGTGTATATGCTAGTTCAAAAAAATCTCCTGAGCCAACCAAGCATAGAAATGAATACAATATGGGAATCGGTAATAAGGAGTGACAGAGAAAAGCAATAATAACAATGAATTGCAATGAGCTCTGGTAAAAAATATGCAATAATAATAACGGAAAAATTGCAATATGAGAACTGGTAAAAAAAAAATGATGCTGAGACATTAGGTTTATAAGTCTCGGAAATTCATACACAGATGTCCTCAAGGACATTGGCTCAGTGGATAAAGACGTTGGTTAGATCCAGTGACTAGACCCAAAGAATTGTGAATTCAATACTGGGCCACAGCAGTGGTGAACCAAGAAACTTAGGGAGTTGAATTAAAGGGAAATAACTGAGACATCTGGAAGAGGCATGGCATGCAGAACTTGAACAATCTACCCTAGTGGACAAAATAAATCAAAAAGTTGGAGTGAATATGTAGATGAGGACAACAATCTGAATAATGTAAATAATCATAATATCTCGTCTCAGAGATATAGACAGAAAATCTAAAGAATGTGCAATGTTACTGACCTCTTATCTTCGCTTCAGTCACTTTCCCACTGCTGTAATATAGCTTCTCTGTGGTAATTGGTCTGATGAGCTTTCTTAATTTAAATGTAGTACTAGATTGATGAGGGTTCTGAAGACTTATGGATTACGACAAGAATGTATATAAACTATTAAGAAAGGTCAAGAGAAAAGTTTTGAACATTCCCATGCAGTCAGAAGCGGATCAGATAAAATAAATTCCGTCTTGAATTGAGGAAGACTCGTCATCTCTAATTCAAACTTTCCTTATCTCTACTGTCCAAAAAAAGTTGTATTTTGACATCCCTACTCTGATGGCAAAAGATCAGTAACCATTACATGAACCTTCAATACCCCCAAGTCTTTTTTGAAGAGAAGTAGTCTTAGAAAGAATCAGAATTGGTCATACCAACATCACACATTAATTCCTTCTAAAAAATGAAGATCCACCTAAATGTGTAGTATGCCAGATGACATACACAGTAAAACATTTTGTAATGGACTGTGCCAGATTTGCCTCTATCCATAAATTCATTTATAAGGTGAATAGCCTTAAAGTTTTCAAAACTTTTGTTTTTGTTTGATGTACATAAATTTTTTTCTCATAAGCATTTAAGGACTTTGTTGCTATACTCATAGTTGACTTTATTTATTTGGGGCTTTAACCCACTTATAGAAAGGGCTTCAAGGATTTTTAGTCTTTGCTTGTTATTGTTTGTATGTAATATAGATGTATTTTCAAGTAATATCCATCTAATCTGTGAGTGTGGGGATGAGTGCTCATTTAAGTGCTGATATATTTAACTATGTTCAGCCAAATGAAATGTAAGTCTTTTTGTTAGCATTGTCATAGTAAAGCCAACGTATGTATTGATATCTTTATCAGAGATACAATCTCCTAAAGGACATTTAAATTGATATACAATGTTGGCCTTTTGCAAGATGCTACTTGGCAGAGAAGAGTTGTTTTGGACAACTAGGTTGGTTGTATTAAATTTAGTATAGTATATGATTAATTTTATTTTTTTTACTTGGATCGTTAGGAGATATATTAGTGGTTATAAGGTTTTTATATAATTTTTTCTTCCTGTTTATAGTTGGAATGCATTTGATTACAATATAGTAATTTGATATGTTTATAGTTATTTGATAATGTATTCTATTCATTTTCATTTATGTTAATATTCCTAATAGCTTGTCTAATTTTTTCATCAACAATGTAATTAGGGAAGTCATTATTAATGAGGGTTTGTTTAATATTTTTTAATTTAATGAAGAAAATATTTTTTTGTTGAAAAATTTGATTTTGCACAGTTTAAGTTTTGTATAATATTTATTTTGTAATAGTTCGGACATTCATTTTTATAGTTGAGTGTACGTGTTTATACTAGTTGTTTTTTTTATAAGGAAAGATAGTAAATGTATTATTATTCCTACTGTCTATCAATACATTGAGGAATGGGATATATATATATATATATATATATATATATATATAGTTTTAAGGTATGCTATATTTGAGTTAAAGTGCTTAATATCAGTGATAGTGTATGCAAAAAGAAAAGAAAAAATTGAAGGTAACACCCCGTTTCATGCTTAAATGCAATCATCAGTGCCTATTGGACATTGGCTACTGTCTGTTTCATGCTAAACACAATCATCAGGCCTGACACAGACTGTTGCCTCTGGATGTTGACTTCAATGCCCACCTTTATATTTACATATCCTCTATCCCTGATATTGAGCACTTTAACCCATAAATATAGCATATCTTAAAACTATATTTTATTATATAATCTGGAGAGAGAAGGAGGGACTCCACCAAATTTTACTTTGTCCAAGAATGGCTACACATGAATGAATACTTAGCAAAATATCAAAGTACCTGTTTAGATAGAAGCAAAGAGTGAGGGAAGAGCAAATGTGTGAGATAATTCATAATCTTAATTGTCAACACCCATGGACTTTCTCTGGGTTGATCTAATGGGATAAGGGAGAGAATGAGAAGATACACAGTGAGAGATTATCTGTGACTTGAGATAATGGATAATTTTGTCAATATCCATAGAATTTTCCCTGATCTAATTAGTTAATAATGAAAATACTTTATCCCAAAAATTCAATTTAAAAACTGTAATTAATTTGATTTTTATCAATGTTTTGTTTTTATTTTTTTTATCTTGAAGGTCAAATAGAAATGGAGGCTGAAATCTTGCAACATTTTGATATACCTCCTCTCGTTAAAAATAATGAACTTGGAGAATTTCAGAAACTCATCTACTTAACACAGGTCAGTTCCTCGTAATACGAGGCAAGTGTATTCGATTCATTGGCATCAACCTTGACTGTCAAGTGTTGTAACTTCTCTTGGCAATAAATTTTGGTTAATTCTTATGTAATCTTTTATGTATTAGTTTGAGTCCTAAGTAATTTCAATTTCTGTGGGCCAACAATTATAACGGTGAATTTACATCTCATTTTAACAAATATATTTACCAAAATTACACTAAATTATCTTGAAATACTAAAGAGTAAATTTATTCAATAAAATCGCCATTGCCTTCAACCACCACCTGCAGATGATTTCAGAATCTCTTACAGCTCTTCTGGATGGTCTCTTTGTTTAAGTTTGTAAATGCTACCTTGCCTTCACTTCATCTTTGAAGTTACAAGTTTTGTTGGTCTCTCACTCAACTGCGCATGGTGCAGAGTCCTGTTGCCAGATATAGGGTCCTCCAGCAGCCACCCAGTTGACGCAGGGCAGCACTACCTCCTCAAGGCACTTGATGTAGGCTTCCATGTTGAGTCTGAGGCCCTGTTGAAAGGTAGACGAAGACATAACATTGCCATCGCTAGTGATCACTTCAAATACCCTAATGTTGACTGGAGATATCATCCAACTTTTTCCGAATCCTGTGCACTGCCTTCAGATTGACGCCAAAACACTCTGAAATGTTTTTTATTGGAGCTTCCAGTCTGAATGCCAGCATGCCATTTCCAAATTCCTGGCCGAGTGAATTGTGTCATAGTATTCTTTTTCTCACAGACGGTGCCCAACTGACCCTACTATACTGTGCAGTCAACAAAATCAAAAACAAATAGCAAAATTAAAAATATAAATTAGTGACACTTTACCCAGTGCACCCTATATAATCCTAACTATAAATCATATGAGGTAGTTAAGAATGAATTTGGAGTACATAACTTTTTGTATAGCACTGGCAGCGTATACAGTGGATTAAATGAAAAATGCTGTTTTCCTCTATAACAATGTAATACTACATACAGAAAGAATACCACTGGAAAAACTTTTGGAACTCGGTTGGTCGGCTCTCCCCAGTCTTCCCTATTTACCTGACCTTGCACGGACCAATTATCTATTCAATTGCTGCAAAACATGTCATTGTCCTGGATATGACGATAAACTACATCCAGCAGCAAGGCCTCTGATTAGGAAGTTTTGAGGAGCATGGAACCACCTGTTAATTGCTGTACTTCCCAAATTTACCCTGACCTGGGGTGGTAGCACCTGTTAGGGTCACAACTATAGGCAAATAGTTTATCCCCTCCAAACTGAGTTCAAATCACTGTGAAAGTATAAAAATACATTTTTATAGTAAAAATTCCAGCAATATATTTTCATAATAAAAAAAATACCAGCAATACATTAAAAACCAAAAAAAAATAACAATTACCAGCAATTTTACTAATTCTCCGAAGAAAAGAAAATTTCAACATTAAATGACCCATAAGGGGTTGATGTGCTGTTAAACAAAGAAGCAAGCGAAACACTTTGATGGGGAAAAACTGTCTCTCATAAAAACCAAATTCAAGAGTTTGTCAAAAACTTTTTTGCGTCAAAACCTGCAGGGGTTTTACTCAAAATGTATCAAAAGTTGGCAAGTCATTGCAAACGATGATATTTGAGTAAAATTTACTTTTTTTTTCATTTTTAAGAATAAAATTGATAAAGAAAAACGGAAATTATTTATGACTCAATCTAATACTTGCTTTAATTTATAAGTTTATCCTAAAGAAGAATCATAAATTTCTGCTTGTTTTCTTTGTAGCGATGCTTGCTTTTTCATTCTAGTTTCAATTCAGTTTTTGTTCCCTTATGTGATTGGCTCATAATGGATTCTATCAACCAAATCTCTCGGCAGAAATTCCCAGATCTTTTCTTTTCTCTTGCTTTGAACAACTTATGCTGATGTGCCAAAATTAATGAGATGGCAGCATGTAAATTTAGTGAAAGAGATAATCAGCTACCTCAAAAAAGAGTTTGTGTTTTGTGTGCGATCTGCCGAAGAAAAATTACCAAAAAGTAGTTAGCAAAAATCTACTTTAATGACCAGAATCTATGCTAATGTTCTTCCCTCCCCTGAATGGCGTGACCAATCAGAAAGATCTCTCAATGAACCAAAGCTGTTGTTTTTCGCTTTTATGGGAGATTGGATTTCCTGAGCTTGGTGGATGAATGACTATAGTTTGAACTGTGATTTGGCTACAAGTGTTGCGGTCGAGAGACAGAAGAAATCTATTGCAGATGTTTGTTGCTATTATAAGTTGACAGTTTTTTTGTTCTTCTTTTTCTTTTGTTTACAACTACAGTAAATGTAATGGAAGGTGGCACCACCATAACTTGAAGTCATAGAAATGTCCAGATCTATATCAGTTGTACTCTGACATCTGGCAAATCATTATGAGCATCAGCTAGTAGGCTGCTTGTAGCCAGGCAACATGGATTATTGGAATTTGAACATGTCATAATAGTGGGGGGAGGGGCATGACAGATGACATTTCTGTAATTTGGGACACATTTGACATCTTGATATCACATGTACCGGAAATATCTGGAGAAGGTATATGACTAATCGCATGTCCTAAAAGATCATGACTAAAGGCATCTAATTAGAATTATCTCCAGTAACAGACAAGTGTCACTGGTTCAAATTACATTCAATGCAAGTTACAATGATTTTGTTTTGGTTTTCAACTGTATGATGCTGTCAAGATTTTTTTACTTTCCTCCACATTTCAACCAAATATCTATGGCAGGGGTTCTTAACCAGAGGTATCCATACCACTTGGGAGTATGGAAATCAAATGCTGGGGGTATAGTAAAAGTCTGTTTTATGTAGTTGAGATACTAAAAAAACTTGCACATTTGTTCTCTTGCTTTTTCTTGTGTAATAAAACTGAATTATAACTTTATTTTGCTTTCATTAAAAAAAAATATAATAAAGTTATCAATGCTTATGGGTTATTTTTTCATGTTCTATTCCTCGTGATCCATATCTAAAGTAAATTCAAGTGATTGAAATATTTGGAAGACATACTGGCAAATAATAGGATTGGTGATAATTATTTCGACAGTCAAGTGAAGGGGGTATGGGACCATATTGGACAATCTATTGGGGGTCTGGAATCATCAAAAGGTTAAGGACCCCTGGTCTATGGTGTTTGGCTTCATTAATTTGATTTCTCATGTTTTGGAGATATTGGTTTCGTAGAGCATTAACTAGTTTTTTTTTTTTTTTTTAATTTTCTTTGTTAACTGCTTTATATTGTTCATTCCATTTTTTTTTCCTCTTTTGTTTGTTCCTTTCTAGTATCAACATTGTCATCCCTCAGAAGGATCTCTTTCCATGTAGATATTCTTGGAAGTGTCTCATGTGTTTCGGCTAAGATAACACAGATGAATCGAATAATGTCATGGTCAAGATTTAGGGATATCAATTTTGACTCTAGTTTCTTCTTCTATGTGCTATGTCCCTTCAGGACATAAGTGATCACGGCTCTCCACTTCCACCATCCCTTGTAGTTCTCAATATGTTTTGTCCTTTTGCAACTTCTCCCAAACCCTGTTCTGTCATCCACTTGCTTAAGCCCGCTAGGTATGTCACGCATTGCTTTTCCTTGTCTCTCTTTCTTTCTATCCACCCTGTGAGTATCAGATTCTCCAAGCTCACCTATCTCATTATGTGTTCCAGAAATTTCAGCTGCCTCTTCCTGATGTTAAGTCTAAGCTTCCTCATTGTTTGCATCCCCTCCAAAACTTTATTGTTGCTCACACATTTGGTCCATTGTATCCTTAGCATCCTTCTGTAGAACCACACCTCTATTGCCTCAAGTCTTTTCTTCATCTTTGAGGAAACTGTCCAACATTCACTGCCGTAAAGGAGGACAGATATTACGTAGCAGTTCAGTATTCTTTGTTACCAACAAAATCCACCTCTTTAGTAATACTCTCCCTAGCTTTTGGAATGTGCTTTTGGCCATCCCAATTATGTCTTCAGATCTCATCGTTGCACTTACCGTTCTCTAGAATTCTAATCTTACATTTTCATTTTTTAACACTTGGATATCATACCTAGATGCCGTTTGTGAGCAGAAGCTGGCTATTTTGTTGGCTGATGTTGTAAGTTTTGTCACGATAATTCTGTGATCAGATTCAAAATAAGTTATAAATTTTTACATCTGTGACAAATTGTCTGAGCCAAGAATGCAAGATGCTGAAGTCAAAAGTTTATTTGGTTATTCTGGGCTATGCCATGTGATTTGATGTTTCATTGGCATTGTCAGACCATGTATTTAGGATGGAGTATCTTTTTGAATAACAAAAAGATAACATGAGCTTTCCATTGCTGTTTGAAGCTTCTGTTTCAAAGGGTGATGCTTTCTTCCTGTCAAAGGAGCAATAGTATTCAGAAACAGCAGAAGTGATTTTAAAGTCTTCATTAATGCACAATTTTCTTGATATTTTTTTAAGCTTCTTATTCTGTTGGCCATTTCTGTTCAGAATGTATGCAAATTTAGCTCTTCAAAATTTCCTCTCTTTTGTAACTCTTAATAAATTTAGTCTTTTTTATTTCTTTTAAACCTTGTTCCAACATTTACTCAAGCTCTCTAGTTTTCCTCTGTCCTACTTGCCTTCAATCTGTCTTGTGAGTATCAGATTTTCTAAGTACTGTTTTCTCATTATGTGCCCTACAAATTTCAACTGTCTCTTTCTGATGTTTAACCCATAAAGATTGTAAAGAGTAAAACATTGCTTAGAACCACAAGGGACAGTAAGTTGTGGAGAGCCACGATCACCCATGTCTTGACGGGAGACAGCATGTAAATAACAATGATGAGATAGGCTGTCCCACCACACCAATGTGTTCCATCTACCCAATGGTCAATCATGTAAGTACTGACTGGGCTTGGTGTTGCTTAACTTTAATGATCAGATGAGAACCAGTATATATGCAATGTGACATGAATGTAAGCCAGTAATAGTTAAACAGTGCTGAAAATCTCTGTAATTTTGCTGCTTATATGCAGTGAACAAAATCTGGGTTTTCTTATTTTTTATGAAGATGATTAAAATTTGATCTTCTTTCTTGATTACTTTCATAACTTTTCTTTTCTTTCAGCAGAAACAGGTTAAAGTGACTTATGCCAGGAACAAAACTCTGAACCTGTTTCATGTTAAACAATCTCAAATTAGGGTACCTAATTGCACGCAATCCCACAGCTGTTTTTAAGCACTCTCTCTCTCTCTCCGAATGCTTACAGCTATATCATGTTGAAACAACGGTTCCCATACAATCACCAAAGTTAAGCAACATTGAGCCTGGTCAGTATCTAGATGGGTGACCACTTGGGATTACCAGGTGCCGTATGTGTGGTTGATATAATGGATAACAAATTAGGATTGTTAATCAGAGAGTCGAGTTGTAATTCCAGTCGGGTTCATTACATTCAGTGACACACAAGTCTAAAAATATTTTCTGGCTTTAAATAACCTGCAAAGGTTTGATAAGCCATCGACAACAAATCAGTTCATCAATGAAATACTGATTAGCTACAAAGACATGTCTTTTAGATTTATTTACATTCTCCAGAATATAAATATGTAGAAACTACTGTGACCACAAAATGAGGGATCAGTTTATGTACTGATTGTAATATAGAATTGATCCCCCATTTTATATCCACGTCATCAAATTCTGGTTAGGTATTATTTCTCTTCTCCCATTTATGGGTTAATTAGGCAGACTTGTATCACTAAACCATTATTATCTCAAAAAAAAATCTTACAATCTAAAAATATTTTCTGATTTTAAATAAACTGCTGGATAAACGGTAGAAAACAGACCAATCTCTCTGATTTGGAAATTTCAGTAATTTTGCTAATTTCTGCTTAATCCTATTGCTAGGACTGGAAAGCTTAGTTTATAAATTTTTTTTTTTTATATGCCATGTCCCTTTAGGATATGCACAATTATGGCTCTCCACAACTTCCTATCTTTTGTGGCTCTTAAGTAACCCTTGCTCCTTTACAATCCTTCATCTTTGTAGTTGGTTCCAATCGAAGTGGGAAGGATTGCAAAAACAATCCCCCCTCCCCAAATTTATAGAAAAAAACTTACAGATGCATGCTGGGATTTCTTCCTAGCCAATAAGATAGGCCACTACTCAGACTAATCCGCCATATTTCTGTTCTTGTCTTGAAATCAGAATGCTGTGATCTTTTGTCTGTGTCGCCTTTTTTGTTTAACACCAAGTCTTATGTTTTGCCTTATTACTGTTGCTTTGTTCTTGCATATATTATTTGCTTGCTTAATATAATTTTTGCACTGTTCTTTTCTTTCTTTTGTTATTGTTGATTGCAAATTTTGTCAATTCCGTTTTGTTGAGCATTTCTGCCAATTACGTTTAACCATGGCCAAATTACTCTACATTTGTTCAGCCGTGCATTCACTGAAACATGTTTGTTTGCTCTTTACTCTGCTTCTCTTACCTTCAGTATATTCTGTGACAGTTAAATTCAAATTTTCTTGCCTTCATTATGAGTCACCAATATTTCAGCTTTCTCTGTTTCTTAACAGCAGTTTCTTTTTACTTCCTTTTCTCGTTTAAAACTTCCTAATTATTTACATATCCTGGCTATGTTATTCTCAGCATTAGTTGGAAGGACCATATCTCTTATACTTTAAATCACTTTCCAATGCCTGTTCCTAGCAAACCTGCTTTCCAATGCATTTTTTTAATCATTTGACCCTAAGCATAGCAATAAAGCCACTAAGATGCAAGAGGTTACTGAGTGTTAGAGAATATGAGAAAAAAAACACTATTAAAGAGAGAGAACAATAAAAGAACAGGAATTAAGACAGTAAATAATGATTGACATTGCATTTAAATTTATGAAAATCAAAGTTGAATGGGAAGCAAAAGTTTCAAGAGTTCCACAAATGATAAGTGTGATCTGAAAGGCATCTTTCACTATTATTATGTACCTTGAAATTTCTATGTTATGGTTTCTGTTGTCTGTTAAATTCCTGTACCTGTTTAATCCCCAAATTATAGCTCATACTTTGAGGCAGCCATTTTACTAACAACCAAGTCTTCTATCTTCTAGTTGGCTATTAAAATTCATGAAGGATTTCAAATGGTAATTCGGAGCATGACTTCAAGTTCGGTCTTGTATTATATTTGAAAAATGCAAATTTGTATAAGCCAACCCTTTCGTTGCTTTTATTTACTAATAATTAGATCACTGTGCCATGCTAGAGAATTTTTCTCTCCAGAATCTATCTTACATATTTTATATATTTATAAGTATAGCATTCAATCCATGTTTTGACTATTGCTGCCACATATGGTCTGTATTTAGAGCTGTAAATTTCTTGCTAATTGTTCTGATGAACTTTCCTCTTTGGTACCTAGACTTTATGAATCTAAGCATAGTACTAGATTGGCAGCTAGGTCTCATCATTTTACAGTTGAAATGGCAAGATGTAACCATAAGTTCTATGCTAACAGTTTCTTAATCTGATAAGTATGTTCATGGCATTTGTTCTGATGAACTTTCCTCTTTGGTACCTAGACTTTATGAATTTAAGCATAGTACTAGATTGGCAGCTAGGTCTCATCATTTTACAGTTGAAATGGCAAGATGTAACCATAAGTTATATGCCAACAGTTTCTTAATCTGATAAGTATGTTCATGGCATTTGTTCTGATGACCTTTCCTCTTTGGTACCTAGACTTTATGAATTTAAGCATAGTACTAGACTGGCAGCTAGGTCTCATCATTTTACAGTTGAAATGGCAAGATGTAACCATAAGTTCTATGCTAACAGTTTCTTAATCTGATAAGTATGTTCATGGCATTTGTTCTGATGAACTTTCCTCTTTGGTACCTAGACTTTATGAATTTAAGCATAGTACTAGACTGGCAGCTAGGTCTCATCATTTTACAGTTGAAATGGCAAGATGTAACCATAAGTTCTATGCTAACAGTTTCTTAATCTGATAAGTATGTTCATGGCATTTGTTCTGATGAACTTTCCTCTTTGGTACCTAGACTTTATGAATTTAAGCATAGTACTAGACTGGCAGCTAGGTCTCATCATTTTACAGTTGAAATGGCAAGATGTAACCATAAGTTCTATGCTAACAGTTTCTTAATCTGATAAGTATGTTCATGGCATTTGTTCTGATGAACTTTCCTCTTTGGTACCTAGACTTTATGAATTTAAGCATAGTACTAGACTGGCAGCTAGGTCTCATCATTTTACAGTTGAAATGGCAAGATGTAACCATAAGTTCTATGCTAACAGTTTCTTAATCTGATAAGTATGTTCATGGCATTTGTTCTGATGAACTTTCCTCTTTGGTACCTAGACTTTATGAATTTAAGCATAGTACTAGACTGGCAGCTAGGTCTCATCATTTTACAGTTGAAATGGCAAGATGTAACCATAAGTTCTATGCTAACAGTTTCTTAATCTGATAAGTATGTTCATGGCATTTGTTCTGATGAACTTTCCTCTTTGGTACCTAGACTTTATGAATTTAAGCATAGTACTAGACTGGCAGCTAGGTCTCATCATTTTACAGTTGAAATGGCAAGATGTAACCATAAGTTCTATGCTAACAGTTTCTTAATCTGATAAGTATGTTCATGGCATTTGTTCTGATGACCTTTCCTCTTTTGTACCTAGACTTTATGAATTTAAGCATAGTACTAGACTGGCAGCTAGGTCTCATCATTTTACAGTTGAAATGGCAAGATGTAACCATAAGTTCTATGCTAACAGTTTCTTAATCTGATAAGTATGTTCATGGCATTTGTTCTGATGAACTTTCCTCTTTGGTACCTAGACTTTATGAATTTAAGCATAGTACTAGACTGGCAGCTAGGTCTCATCATTTTACAGTTGAAATGGCAAGATGTAACCATAAGTTCTATGCTAACAGTTTCTTAATCTGATAAGTATGTTCATGGCATTTGTTCTGATGAACTTTCCTCTTTGGTACCTAGACTTTATGAATTTAAGCATAGTACTAGATTGGCAGCTAGGTCTCATCATTTTACAGTTGAAATGGCAAGATGTAACCATAAGTTCTATGCTAACAGTTTCTTAATCTGATAAGTATGTTCATGGCATTTGTTCTGATGAACTTTCCTCTTTGGTACCTAGACTTTATGAATTTAAGCATAGTACTAGACTGGCAGCTAGGTCTCATCATTTTACAGTTGAAATGGCAAGATGTAACCATAAGTTCTATGCTAACAGTTTCTTAATCTGATAAGTATGTTCATGGCATTTGTTCTGATGACCTTTCCTCTTTTGTACCTAGACTTTATGAATTTAAGCATAGTACTAGACTGGCAGCTAGGTCTCATCATTTTACAGTTGAAATGGCAAGATGTAACCATAAGTTCTATGCTAACAGTTTCTTAATCTGATAAGTATGTTCATGGCATTTGTTCTGATGAACTTTCCTCTTTGGTACCTAGACTTTATGAATTTAAGCATAGTACTAGACTGGCAGCTAGGTCTCATCATTTTACAGTTGAAATGGCAAGATGTAACCATAAGTTCTATGCTAACAGTTTCTTAATCTGATAAGTATGTTCATGGCATTTGTTCTGATGAACTTTCCTCTTTGGTACCTAGACTTTATGAATTTAAGCATAGTACTAGACTGGCAGCTAGGTCTCATCATTTTACAGTTGAAATGGCAAGATGTAACCATAAGTTCTATGCTAACAGTTTCTTAATCTGATAAGTATGTTCATGGCATTTGTTCTGATGAACTTTCCTCTTTGGTACCTAGACTTTATGAATTTAAGCATAGTACTAGACTGGCAGCTAGGTCTCATCATTTTACAGTTGAAATGGCAAGATGTAACCATAAGTTCTATGCTAACAGTTTCTTAATCTGATAAGTATGTTCATGGCATTTGTTCTGATGAACTTTCCTCTTTGGTACCTAGACTTTATGAATTTAAGCATAGTACTAGACTGGCAGCTAGGTCTCATCATTTTACAGTTGAAATGGCAAGATGTAACCATAAGTTCTATGCTAACAGTTTCTTAATCTGATAAGTATGTTCATGGCATTTGTTCTGATGAACTTTCCTCTTTGGTACCTAGACTTTATGAATTTAAGCATAGTACTAGACTGGCAGCTAGGTCTCATCATTTTACAGTTGAAATGGCAAGATGTAACCATAAGTTCTATGCTAACAGTTTCTTAATCTGATAAGTATGTTCATGGCATTTGTTCTGATGAACTTTCCTCTTTGGTACCTAGACTTTATGAATTTAAGCATAGTACTAGACTGGCAGCTAGGTCTCATCATTTTACAGTTGAAATGGCAAGATGTAACCATAAGTTCTATGCTAACAGTTTCTTAATCTGATAAGTATGTTCATGGCATTTGTTCTGATGAACTTTCCTCTTTGGTACCTAGACTTTATGAATTTAAGCATAGTACTAGACTGGCAGCTAGGTCTCATCATTTTACAGTTGAAATGGCAAGATGTAACCATAAGTTCTATGCTAACAGTTTCTTAATCTGATAAGTATGTTCATGGCATTTGTTCTGATGAACTTTCCTCTTTGGTACCTAGACTTTATGAATTTAAGCATAGTACTAGATTGGCAGCTAGGTCTCATCATTTTACAGTTGAAATGGCAAGATGTAACCATAAGTTCTATGCTAACAGTTTCTTAATCTGATAAGTATGTTCATGGCATTTGTTCTGATGAACTTTCCTCTTTGGTACCTAGACTTTATGAATTTAAGCATAGTACTAGACTGGCAGCTAGGTCTCATCATTTTACAGTTGAAATGGCAAGATGTAACCATAAGTTCTATGCTAACAGTTTCTTAATCTGATAAGTATGTTCATGGCATTTGTTCTGATGACCTTTCCTCTTTTGTACCTAGACTTTATGAATTTAAGCATAGTACTAGACTGGCAGCTAGGTCTCATCATTTTACAGTTGAAATGGCAAGATGTAACCATAAGTTCTATGCTAACAGTTTCTTAATCTGATAAGTATGTTCATGGCATTTGTTCTGATGAACTTTCCTCTTTGGTACCTAGACTTTATGAATTTAAGCATAGTACTAGACTGGCAGCTAGGTCTCATCATTTTACAGTTGAAATGGCAAGATGTAACCATAAGTTCTATGCTAACAGTTTCTTAATCTGATAAGTATGTTCATGGCATTTGTTCTGATGACCTTTCCTCTTTGGTACCTAGACTTTATGAATTTAAGCATAGTACTAGATTGGCAGCTAGGTCTCATCATTTTACAGTTGAAATGGCAAGATGTAACCATAAGTTCTATGCTAACAGTTTCTTAATCTGATCAGTATGTTCATGGCATTTGTTCTGATGAACTTTCCTCTTTGGTACCTAGACTTTATGAATTTAAGCATAGTACTAAACTGGCAGCAAGGTCTCATCATTTTACAGTTGAAATGGCAAGATGTAACCATAAGTTCTATGCTAACAGTTTCTTAATCTGATAAGTATGTTCATGGCATTTGTTCTGATGACCTTTCCTCTTTGGTACCTAGACTTTATGAATTTAAGCATAGTACTAGATTGGCAGCAAGGTCTCATCATTTTACAGTTGAAATGGCAAGATGTAACCATAAGTTCTATGCTAACAGTTTCTTAATCTGATAAGTATGTTCATGGCATTTGTTCTGATGACCTTTCCTCTTTGGTACCTAGACTTTATGAATTTAAGCATAGTACTAGATTGGCAGCAAGGTCTCATCATTTTACAGTTGAAATGGCAAGATGTAACCATAAGTTCTATGCTAACAGTTTCTTAATCTGATAAGTATGTTCATGGCATTTGTTCTGATGACCTTTCCTCTTTGGTACCTAGTCTTTATGAATTTAAGCATAGTACTAGATTGGCAGCAAGGTCTCATCATTTTACAGTTGAAATGGCAAGATGTAACCATAAGTTCTATGCTAACAGTTTCTTAATCTGATAAGTATGTTCATGGCATTTGTTCTGATGAACTTTCCTCTTTGGTACCTAGACTTTATGAATTTAAGCATAGTACTAGACTGGCAGCTAGGTCTCATCATTTTACAGTTGAAATGGCAAGATGTAACCATAAGTTCTATGCTAACAGTTTCTTAATCTGATAAGTATGTTCATGGCATTTGTTCTGATGAACTTTCCTCTTTGGTACCTAGACTTTATGAATTTAAGCATAGTACTAGACTGGCAGCTAGGTCTCATCATTTTACAGTTGAAATGGCAAGATGTAACCATAAGTTCTATGCTAACAGTTTCTTAATCTGATAAGTATGTTCATGGCATTTGTTCTGATGAACTTTCCTCTTTGGTACCTAGACTTTATGAATTTAAGCATAGTACTAGACTGGCAGCTAGGTCTCATCATTTTACAGTTGAAATGGCAAGATGTAACCATAAGTTCTATGCTAACAGTTTCTTAATCTGATAAGTATGTTCATGGCATTTGTTCTGATGAACTTTCCTCTTTGGTACCTAGACTTTATGAATTTAAGCATAGTACTAGATTGGCAGCTAGGTCTCATCATTTTACAGTTGAAATGGCAAGATGTAACCATAAGTTCTATGCTAACAGTTTCTTAATCTGATAAGTATGTTCATGGCATTTGTTCTGATGAACTTTCCTCTTTGGTACCTAGACTTTATGAATTTAAGCATAGTACTAGACTGGCAGCTAGGTCTCATCATTTTACAGTTGAAATGGCAAGATGTAACCATAAGTTCTATGCTAACAGTTTCTTAATCTGATAAGTATGTTCATGGCATTTGTTCTGATGACCTTTCCTCTTTTGTACCTAGACTTTATGAATTTAAGCATAGTACTAGACTGGCAGCTAGGTCTCATCATTTTACAGTTGAAATGGCAAGATGTAACCATAAGTTCTATGCTAACAGTTTCTTAATCTGATAAGTATGTTCATGGCATTTGTTCTGATGAACTTTCCTCTTTGGTACCTAGACTTTATGAATTTAAGCATAGTACTAGACTGGCAGCTAGGTCTCATCATTTTACAGTTGAAATGGCAAGATGTAACCATAAGTTCTATGCTAACAGTTTCTTAATCTGATAAGTATGTTCATGGCATTTGTTCTGATGACCTTTCCTCTTTGGTACCTAGACTTTATGAATTTAAGCATAGTACTAGATTGGCAGCTAGGTCTCATCATTTTACAGTTGAAATGGCAAGATGTAACCATAAGTTCTATGCTAACAGTTTCTTAATCTGATCAGTATGTTCATGGCATTTGTTCTGATGAACTTTCCTCTTTGGTACCTAGACTTTATGAATTTAAGCATAGTACTAAACTGGCAGCAAGGTCTCATCATTTTACAGTTGAAATGGCAAGATGTAACCATAAGTTCTATGCTAACAGTTTCTTAATCTGATAAGTATGTTCATGGCATTTGTTCTGATGACCTTTCCTCTTTGGTACCTAGACTTTATGAATTTAAGCATAGTACTAGACTGGCAGCAAGGTCTCATCATTTTACAGTTGAAATGGCAAGATGTAACCATAAGTTCTATGCTAACAGTTTCTTAATCTGATAAGTATGTTCATGGCATTTGTTCTGATGACCTTTCCTCTTTGGTACCTAGACTTTATGAATTTAAGCATAGTACTAGATTGGCAGCTAGGTCTCATCATTTTACAGTTGAAATGGCAAGATGTAACCATAAGTTCTATGCTAACAGTTTCTTAATCTGATCAGTATGTTCATGGCATTTGTTCTGATGAACTTTCCTCTTTGGTACCTAGACTTTATGAATTTAAGCATAGTACTAGACTGGCAGCAAGGTCTCATCATTTTACAGTTGAAATGGCAAGATGTAACCATAAGTTCTATGCTAACAGTTTCTTAATCTGATAAGTATGTTCATGGCATTTGTTCTGATGACCTTTCCTCTTTGGTACCTAGACTTTATGAATTTAAGCATAGTACTAGACTGGCAGCAAGGTCTCATCATTTTACAGTTGAAATGGCAAGATGTAACCATAAGTTCTATGCTAACAGTTTCTTAATCTGATAAGTATGTTCATGGCATTTGTTCTGATGACCTTTCCTCTTTGGTACCTAGACTTTATGAATTTAAGCATAGTACTAGATTGGCAGCTAGGTCTCATCATTTTACTGTTGAAATGGCAAGATGTAACCATAAGTTCTATGCTAACAGTTTCTTAATCTGATAAGTATGTTCATGGCATTTGTTCTGATGACCTTTCCTCTTTGGTACCTAGACTTTATGAATTTAAGCATAGTACTAGATTGGCAGCTAGGTCTCATCATTTTACAGTTGAAATGGCAAGATGTAACCATAAGTTCTATGCTAACAGTTTCTTAATCTGATAAGTATGTTCATGGCATTTGTTCTGATGACCTTTCCTCTTTGGTACCTAGACTTTATGAATTTAAGCATAGTACTAGATTGGCAGCAAGGTCTCATCATTTTACAGTTGAAATGGCAAGATGTAACCATAAGTTCTATGCTAACAGTTTCTTAATCTGATAAGTATGTTCATGGCATTTGTTCTGATGACCTTTCCTCTTTGGTACCTAGTCTTTATGAATTTAAGCATAGTACTAGATTGGCAGCAAGGTCTCATCATTTTACAGTTGAAATGGCAAGATGTAACCATAAGTTCTATGCTAACAGTTTCTTAATCTGATAAGTATGTTCATGGCATTTGTTCTGATGAACTTTCCTCTTTGGTACCTAGACTTTATGAATTTAAGCATAGTACTAGACTGGCAGCTAGGTCTCATCATTTTACAGTTGAAATGGCAAGATGTAACCATACGTTCTATGCTAACAAGTTTCTTTTCTCAAACTTGTCACTTGTGGAACTCTCTTCTGGCTTCTTGCTTTCCAATCAACTTTGATCTTCAAAAATTTAAATGCTATGTCAATCATTATTTTCTGCCTTCTTAATTACTCTTTTATTTTTCTCTCTCTCTCATATTCTCTCACAGTCAGAAACCCCTTGCATCTTAGTGGCTTTGTAACGGGGTTGGATGTTGCATATGTGTAATGTAAGTTATCCCGTTGTTATATGTATTTGCAGTTGACAGAGGAATCCTTTTCTCTATTTTTATACTAAAAATGAAATTAATAAAAAGTACAACAATAACAAACAATGAGACACGTGTTGAAATTAATGACAAGAATGTGTATTTTTCTTTTCATGATGTCAATTTCAATATTGGTATTGTGCGTGTTAAAATGTTCTCAGTATTATTGTCACTTTTGCTTACTTGTTTTTGCTTGTTCCGAGAATTTCGTTGTTAAGGGTAGCATTTGAGACCATTAACTGTGGATTTTTACAGAGCAAAGAGACATCTGTGTTCTTGTTACTACTGCTATTATACTGACCCTACTGTCTTTGCTTGTGATGGAAAGGTCATTTTTATAATGATGAGGTTTCAAATTTTTAGGATGATGAAATGTCATCAGCATATATCATCTCATCACTGGTGGCCAGGTTGTTTTACATGAGGAAAATTTTGATCTTTATTTCCAGGATGATGAAATATCCTTATCATCAATCATCACTGGTGGAAAGATTGTTTTTAAAGTGATGAAATATCATCATCATCATTCTGAACAGAAGAAATGGATCCATATATTACATATTTTATATATTATATGTATTTGTAGTTGATAGAAGAATCCTTTTTTTTTCTCTCTCTTTCCCTCTTGTTTTTTAATAGTAAAAATGAAATGAATAAAAATATACAACAATAGCAACAATAAGACCTTGAGACACATTTTGAAATTAATGACAAGAATGTGTATTTTTCTTTTTGCGATGTTAATTACAATATTGTATTTGCATGTGTTCAAAATTTTCTCAGTGTTATTGTCACTTTTGTTTCTTTAAAAGTTTGTGTTTACTTGTTTTTGCTTGTTTCGAGAATTTTATTGTTAAGGGTAGCATTTGAGACTGTTAACTGTGGATTTTTACAGAGCGAAGAAGATACATTAGTTCTTTTTATTACTGCCACTCTATAGTACTGACCCTGCTTGTGGTGCAAGAGTCATTTTTATAATCACGGTTTCAAGTTTTTAGGATGATGAAATATCCTTATCACCACTGGTGGAAAGGTTGTTTTTAGGATGATGAAATATCCTTATCACCACTGGTGGAAAGGTTGTTTTTAGGATGATGAAATATCCTTATCACCACTGGTGGAAAGGTTGTTTGTAGGATGATGAAATATCCTTATCACCACTGGTGGAAAGGTTGTTTGTAGGATGATGAAATATCCTTATCACCACTGGTGGAAAGGTTGTTTGTAGGATGATGAAATATCCTTATCACCACTGGTGGAAAGGTTGTTTGTAGGATGATGAAATATCCTTATCACCACTGGTGGAAAGGTTGTTTGTAGGATGATGAAATATCCTTATCACCACTGGTGGAAAGGTTGTTTGTAGAATGATGAAATATCCTTATCACCACTGGTGGAAAGGTTGTTTGTAGAATGATGAAATATCCTTATCACCACTGGTGGAAAGGTTGTTTGTAGAATGATGAAATATCCTTATCACCACTGGTGGAAAGGTTGTTTGTAGAATGATGAAATATCCTTATCACCACTGGTGGAAAGGTTGTTTGTAGAATGATGAAATATCCTTATCACCACTGGTGGAAAGGTTGTTTTTAGAATGATGAAATATCCTCATTCTGGATTATTACAGCTTAATTGCTTTGTTTTCGGTGAAATAATTAAAAAATATGTTATTTTTCTCTTTCCTTAAGTGTTTTTTTTTCTCTCTCATATTCTCCTACACTCAGTAACCCCTGCATCTTAGTGGCTTTATTACTTTGCTTGGGAGGAAATGATCCAAAAAACAAAAGATATGTATTTTTTTTATTGTGGATAATGTCATACAATAATATTTGTTTTACATGTTTTCTCTTTTAAAATGTTTGTTTCTGCAGATAAACCAAGCTATGGCCATTCGTTTTGAAACGGAAAGTTATCGCCGACACCAAAGCCAAGTCGTTGAAGGCTTAGGACTTACAATGGGTGCCCTTTATTGGCAGCTTAATGATATTTGGCAGGGACCAACTTGGTCTTCTCTTGGTGAGTCCCTTTACATTAATGTTGTTTCTGCAAAAATGAATATAATGAACTCAACCAGAATTCTAATTTCTCTTTCTGAGTTGTTAATCATTATATACCCTTTTCTCAACCTGATCCTTCTAAATAGAAACTAACCTGAAGTGGAATGGGCTCCTCTGCCAGTCTATCTACTGGTGAGTCCCTTTACAGGTTACACTTTAACACCGTTACATCATGAGTCTCCTAATCCATGTACTTCAGCTATAGCTTTTCCTACTTCAGGCTAATTTCTATTCAGTTTACCTTCTCCTAGACTGGTTGCCATCTCAAGATAAGAGAGTCCAGTCAACTCTGCTATTTAAGGAAAAAGGTGGATTCATAAGTTTCCTAAGGGGGTTTCTTCTGCAAAAGTGAACATAATGAACTTGACAAGAATTTGAACTTTGGTCACTGATTTCTCTTTCTGAGTTGTTAGCTATTAACTTGCTCAGAAAGATTGAAATTGCCAGCTGTATACAACTGCTTTATCCAGATCAAAGGTTAAAAATGAGTGAGTGAAACCTGTACGTCTCGGCAAGAACCATCCTATTTCAAGCTTCATGGACCGATGTGACAAAATCATAAACAAATAACTACCAGATAACAGACACCATATCACTTGAGGACTTTCAATAGCAGTAACTACTAAAATGGATAGCATATGGAACTTGAAGAGAGAATAATGACATAATAAAGATGTTGATGTTCCACAAGCAAAAGGTTAGGAAGAAAAAACCCCATCAATACTGGAAATAGCAATAACAGCTACTGGACTTGAGAAACCTATTTTTCTGAAAGATTGTTTGAAGAGGAAAATTTAATAAATTTCATCCAAAAGAAGCACTGGCTGCTCAGTGAGTGAATACCAAATGTTTGCTTATAAGGAAATGGCAAGTATTATCATTGCTATTAACCCCTAAATTTTATCTACAATTATCCAGATTTTTTGTTTGAAAAAAAAAAAAAAATCTTTTGCAGCTAATTTTAACTATTTTTATTTCATTTTACAGAATACGATGGAACCTGGAAAATGCTACATTATTTCTCTCGAAAGTTCTTTGCTCCAAAGTTAATATCACCATACTTTGATGACAAAGATGTGCTTAATGTGGATATGGTGATTGATGGAATTCCTGTAAAAGAGAAGAGGATAGTGACAAACTACACTCTCTCATTTGTTCCATATCGTCAAAGAAAAGCTGCTTGGTCTCGTATTCTTTCTGGTAAATTACACATGCGGGTATACAAATGGAAAACCAGGAACCCATTAAAAACATGGATAAAAGAATACCATGTAAGTATAAAACTCTGTGTGTTCCAGAATATGTATGACATAAATTTCAATTGTGTATGAAACAAAATCCCATATTGAGATGATGCATATTGAAAAATTCTGCAAAGTTTTGTTGAAACCCAAGACAATGACTTGTTATTTATGAGTTGTGTTTTGGTTTGGTTGGGTTTTGGGTTGGGTTTTGTAGATTTCAACCTTGATTCCCTGAATCCTACAGGTTTAGGGCATCAAGTTTTTAATAATTAAACTTGATTTAGCTTAATATTGATAAATGCTTACAGACACATAATGTTGAAACACCAGTTTCCATATGATCACTGAAGTTAAGCAATTAAGAACATTGCTAGTATAAAAACGATGCTGGTTGAAATTTGTGCACCCATAGTTAATTAAATATTAAATCCTGTATAAAAATAATGATAATAGTGACTGTATAAATCCTAGTATGAAAATGATGCTGGTTGAAATCTGTGCACCCATAGTTAGTAATATTGAAACAGCCTTTAAGATGTAAAAATAAAATATTTTAAGGAGGATAGAAAAAATGTCAATTAATTATGTGGGTAATGCGTACTTGATTTCATTGCTAAGGACTGCAATTTATATAAATGCGAATAAATGTCAGGAATCAATGTTAAAATGGTAGTAACTTTTTTAATTTGTTTTAAAAAAAGAAAAAATGAACGAAAGACAAATTTTTAATTACATAACAGCAAAATAGATGAATAAAAGTTTTAAGTAAGGGCGATAACTCGTTAGATAAGAGTTACCTACCTTAGACTGAAAATATTTCAAATCATGTTCAATATTTGCTTAACGTTTTTTGACTGATCGTTTACCAAAGTGATTTTATTTTGTTTTGCAAGTTTCATATTAATTTTAAAAAAAACATTAAGCATAAAATGAAACAACCAAATGCTGTTTGATTTAATGCTTCGAGAATTTGTACTGCTTTTTTTGTTGTTTTTGTGTTTTTTTGTGTTTTTGTATTTGTCTTTCAGTTTATGGGATATAGTTTTGTGTTATTAATGTGTTGGTTGGTGATATGCAATTTAATTGAACACTTGTCAGATAAAAAAAAAAAAAATGACAATGACACATGAAGATGTGATATTTGAAAAATAATGATGTTAAATAAGCTCGAGACTATTATTTTTTAGTGGCAGTGTATTTTTCCTCAGACCTCCTGAGGCTGACTATTAAGGTCAGATGCTGATTTTGTTTGGCTGAGCCAAATGTGGGAATGTTAGAGAGATAGTGATATCAGGGAGTTAATTTTTTATATGTAATACACTGTAGATGTAGTTATTTCATGTTTCAGGGAACTTGCTCTTCAGTGGAGGTGATAGAGAAGCCCCACAGGCTAGTTAAAAATATACACGTTGACATGTTTAATAAAGTAGTAAGTCAAGATTCCTTTTGTTCTTATTTTACCTTCAAACTAAAAACCAACTAGCAATCACCTGGCTGGGAAAAGACTAGTGAGAAAGGAGAAAGCAACAATATTATTATTATTATGGAATCGACCACGTCAAAGAAAAGACCTCCCCAGAATGAGGGGAGTATGCAACAATAAAACCAACATAGCACAAAAAACAAAAAAGCTTTGATAGTGGTTTATGAAAGCCAAAAGTACATTGGACAATTTACATGGAGGGAGAATGGTTTGAAATTTATTTAAAAAGAAAAATTTAAAATATACTTAACCAAGAAAACTTTAGTTGGTTTTTAACCAAACTTGAATAAATGAAACCTTTCTGCCCAAATGCAAATAATCATAGATTCTTAATTTTTCTGTTTTTTTTTTTCTTTCAGTTAAACAAAACAGCTGATACTGTGTTCCAAATTCCCTTGAAAACGATCATGGAGGAAAGCAAATGCCCTCAAAAGTCACAATGTTTCCTGTACTTTTATACAAAATCTCTGATGTCTGGACCAAATTCCTGGCTACCACTTGATCGCTTCAAGCCTGCATCAGGAATTCCATTTGCTAAAATCAAGGTATTGATTTTTTTTTTATATAATCTCCATATGAAATGAGAATGAATTGAATATAAATTCCAACATTCATAACAATAACTTAAAAGAAGGCTTAATACAAAAGTAGAGCTATATTCTTTAT
>OZ038513.1:68470069-68515069 GCA_964036315.1 Acanthosepion esculentum | reverse complement strand
ATATATATATATATATATTTATTTATATATATATATATATATATTTATTTATATATATATATATATATTTATTTATTATATATATATATTTATTTAATATATATATATATTTATTTATATATATATATATATATATTTATTTATATATATATATATATATATATATATTTATTTATATATATATATATATATATATATATTTATTTATATATATATATATATATATATATATTTATTTATATATATATATTTATTTATATATATATATATATATATTTATTTATATATATATATATATTTATTTATATATATATATATATATATATATATTTATTTATATATATATATATATATATATATATTTATTTATATATATATATATATATATATATATTTATTTATATATATATATATATATATATTTATTTATATATATATATATATATATATATATTTATTTATATATATATATATATAATATATATTTATTATATATATATATATATATATATATATTTATTTATATATATATATTTATTTATATATATATATATATATATATTTATTTATATATATATATATATTTATTTATATATATATATATATATATATATATTTATATATATATATATATATATATATATATTTATTTATATATATATATATATATATATATATTTATTTATATATATATATATATATATATATATTTATTTATATATATATATATATATATATATATTTATTTATATATATATATATATATATATATATTTATTTATATATATATATATATATATATATATTTATTTATATATATATATATATATATATATATTTATTTATATATATATATATATATATATATATTTATTTATATATATATATATATATATATATATTTATTTATATATATATATTATATATATATATTTATTTATATATATATATATATATATATATTTATTTATATATATATATATATATATATATATTTATTTATATATATATATATATATATATATTTATTTATATATATATATATATATATATATATTTATTTATATATATATATATATATATATATATTTATTTATATATATATATATATATATATATATTTATTTATATATATATATATATATATATATTTATTTATATATATATATATATATATATATATTTATTTATATATATATATATATATATATATATTTATTTATATATATATATATATATATATATATTTATTTATATATATATATATATATATATATATTTATTTATATATATATATATATATATATATTTAAGTTACTTTGGTTAACAGGTAGACCACTTCTTTAGTGCCATACAAGATCAAGAGTATTCAATATCACACATTAATTTCTTACTTCCTGTAAAGTTCTATCGATCCTAGATTCAGGAATTTTATTGTTAGCAAACCTGAGGTTTTTCCTTTGGTAAACACAACTCTCAGAATTGACTCATGCTTGAAAATGTTGCTACAAACACCATCAAATACTGAAAGAATAAATGATCAGACATCACATTGTTTACAAAAAAAATGTCTACACTAACATGGAAATTCAAAGGTGACTATTGTGTTTCAACCTACCTAATGCACCAACGCTTCTTTTCTAAAGTGAGACTGCAGAGTTGGAATTAGTCCTAAGCACGTGTATAGCAACTCTGGTTTTGTTTTTCCATCGGAAATATAGCATATATCACATGACAAGTACTTGACCCCCTTGCACCATCTACATTTATAAAATTTGGTTGAACTTAACCTTTGCATTTCAGAAAAGTTGGGAAGTGTGTGTGTGTGTATATATATATATATATAACATTATAATAAAAACAGTCTAAATCACTACACAAAACCTTTCATGTTTCAATACTATGATTGTACTCCCTCAGGTGATGGTTGGTAACTGTTGATAAAATTATATTTTAGGGAATTTAAAAAAATCATTACCTCTTTCCCAAAAGTTAAACAGGTAAGACATGAAGACAGAATTAAAAAATATATTTGTGGGTATGTCTTGATTAACCAATTAAATGTCAGATCTATGTAAACCAGCATTTACAATTGCGGAGAATATGGCAGCAACAGACATTTTTATATATATATATGTCAAATCACAAAATTATATTTCAAATTTTTTTTTAAATGCTTTTAACGTTTTCCATTTTGAATTTTTGCACAGGTGATAAATGTAACAGCCGTTCCACAACATAAACAGAAGCAAGTCTTTGCCATTTTTTTAAGCAGTAATGAAATTGCACCTTTTGTCTGGCTTGAGGCACCTGGAATAAGTGGCCGTTTTTCTGACAACGGGTTTCTGATGATTTGTAAGAAGAAAGTACTTAAATTCTTTGCCTGGGAAGACATAAAAGCAGACCAGCTGAAGAATGCATTGACTGTAAAATCACTCATGGATGTTTATCACTAATTTCTGCTGAGCACTTTGGAACTTCTCATCATGATTTTGGATTTGGTTATTTCAGTTTGAAATATACTTTTTTTAATGACTTTTAACGACTTTTAACAAGACTTAACTGACAAATTAACTCTATAAAAATCTTGATTATCATGCAATTTTAAAATGAAGGAAGAAAATAACAACATGGCTTTTAGGTAAAATAAAAACAAATAAACAAGTGTTCTTGTTGATGATTATCATTATTAATAATAATAAATCAATCAATTACTAGCCATAAAAAATGATCAGTTTATTTACTGATTGACTGTTCTGACTAGGCTCAGTGTCACACAATAGAATAGGCAAAGAAACAAACCCAAACAACGGGGATCATGAAGCACACCTTACATACATACTCCAGTACTAATATATAGATTTAATACCTACATGTATGTTTTTTTTTTCTACTTTGCTTTCATCATTTTAATTCTACAAGTTCTTACTACCAATAAAAATTATTTTAAATAAAGTAATATTTCACTTTGATCCCTTCAACAGTTCTTTCTTTGTTGTTGTTTGTTTATTTGGGTTTTTTTTAGGGACTTTGTAGTATAAATAATAGGAATTTGATAGTTTACCTTTATTTCTGCTAAAAAAAAAAAATTAACATTAACCATCCATGGGTGAAACTTTCAGCAGGACAGCTCTGCTTCTAATGTTGTTGTTGAGCCTCAACAACATTACAGATGAGTATTGTTTTTTTTTCTTTAACTTAACTTTTCTATTCTGGTTATTCTATTCTACTTGATGACTAACATTATTCTTGAATGGTTAATACATGTATTTGAGAGATGAGCAAAGCATTTCAAACAAATGTGTGAATCATTCTAATTTTTCATAAACAAAAAATTACAAATGCTTAAATTCTTATGAATTCAACAAAATATATTTAAAGAAAAAAAATGCAATTTTTTTTTTTTTTTTTTTTTTCATGGAAAATGTATTTTTCCTTTTGATGCAATAAAATTTTCAAAATTGTTATGACATTGAATATTAACTATGTTTTGTCTTTTTCTCCAGACACTTGAGCAATTTATTTCTTAAAATAATTTTAGATGAGATTTTTCTTTACGATTTTTAAATTGATGCAAAACTTCACAGCACTAATATATTAGAAACATCTTTGCATAATTATTCAAAAACATTAGGAGATACTTGCCTTTCTATATTTCTAAGATAACGTATTGTAATTATTTATGTAGTTCTGTTAACCTCGAGGCTTCAACAACAGCTGCAGTAAAAAGAAAAGTCTCAGTGAGTGGTCAAATGTGCCAAGCAGCACCACTCAGGTTAGGGTTGAGATTAAGACTCCAAATACTTCATACAGAATTCTCCCACAGGATAATAGTCCCATGGTTTAAAGCATTGGTTTCTGAATTTGGTGACATATAGTAATTGTGAGTTCAATCCCTGAGCTGGTCATTGTATACTTGATCTCTGTGACAAGCAATAAGAACTAGACACATTATTCTGATGACAATGCCTACAGATAATCTCCTGCAGTAGATTGATTAAAGGATTACCTGATGAAGGCCAGAGGGTAGAATGGCCAAAACATTAAAATAAAATGCAATATTTTGCATGTAAATAATACAAAAAATTATTTTTGCAAAGTTGGATTAACCAGATGAAAGTATTACACTTCATTTTTTTTTTTTTAATTAATTAACTCCAAGAAATGTAATAATGCCACTAAGACGCAATGGATTACTGGGAGTGAAAGATTATGAGAAGGTACTTTAGACATAAAGAAAATCTTAAATAAAAAATATTATATTAAATAAAGAGATAAACCCATTTCTATGAAAGAGAAATCATTCAGAGTTAAAGATATATAAAAAAACAAATTCACGATATATAAAAAAGAAAAATATAAAAATTAATAGATAAATATAATCATTGCAATATAAGGAAGTATTTCATTTAACAAGTACATTTAAATTAATATATTATGAATTAAACCTATATTAAATAATTCCCATCTACAAGGAAAAAACAGTTAACATCTGATATATAATATAATGAACCAATAAGAGGAAGATTAAATAAAAGTAAAAATCTACACTTAAAATAGAAAACAAAGTAAAAGAAGTACCTTTAGAATAAATTTTATAAGATAATAATATAAATATATTAATTTAATTAATAGTAAACAAATTTTTAAATAATATATTACATAAAAAAACAATAATAAATATTAATAAAAATAATAATAAATACATAAGAAGTTTATATATTTTTTAAATATTATACTACAATAAATTTTCAAATACCACTTCATCAAGCCAAATAATATAATATATATATATATATATATATATATATATATATGCAAAATATGCTTCAATACTACATATCAATATTACATATTAGTATATACACCATATCTTAATATAATAAAAAGACCTATAATATTAATAAATTTCTAAATACTTCATAAATAATCATACCAATTAATTCTAGTAGTAGGGTTTTTGGTAAATTTGCTTTTTAATGCCCGCATGCTAAATCTCTCTTAAAATTTTCCCAAATTGTCATAATTCCGTGTCAATGTTCATGCTGAACTCAAATTAACAATTATGAAGAAACCTACTGTTTTTGGAGTTATCAACAAGAACAAAAATCAGACTTCTTGTTGGTTGTTCGTCCCCCATTACTGCAATAATGTTCACTAATTCACTGCGGAGTACTTCTGGTGGTGGAAAATTAAATTATGGCCTATTTGCTTCGTTTACATAAGTTTGTTTCCAAAATCAATATGTACTACCATAAAGCAGTGTAATTGGGGAGGGGGGAGTGTAGTTTAACTTAAAATTAAAGCAAACAAAAATTATGATGAAAAAAAGGCTAGAAAGCATTTTTTTTTTTTTAATAAAACAAAGTTAACTTTCAAATATATGAAAATATTCACAAATAAAAAATAACAAAAAGAATAAATTAAGTAGTACAGTAAAGCATTTTTTATTTTTTTTAAAACTGAAAATAAAACACTAATTAATGTGCACACATTGTAAAGAGAGCTAGGTAAAACTTTCAAATATATGAAAATAATGACAAATTAAAAAATGCGCAAACTTTGAAGAGACAGTTAATTTCAAAAATTAAATTACAATTTAAAAAATAGGCTTTACAGCCATTTTTTAATTTGTAAATTTTTTTTTTGTTTGTTTTAATTTTAAGTTAAACTACACTTATCCAACAAAAATTTAGATTGCTTTATGATAGTACGTATTGATTTCAGAAACAAACTTATATAAAGGAAGTAAATAAGCCAAAATTTATGATTGCGCCACTGGATGTACTCAGCACTGAATTAGTGAACATTATTGCAGTAATGGAGGATGAACAACCAACAAGAAGTCTGATTTTTTTTGTTCTTGTCGATAACTCCAAAAACAGTAGATTCCTTCATAACTGTTAATTCGAGTTCAGCATGAACATTTACACGGAATTATGATGATTTGCGGAAAATTTTAAGAAATATTTAGCACGCGGGCATTAAAAAGCAAATTGACTGGGTTTTCCTCTAAATCCATAACCCAACCCGACCCAACATCGGAAAAATAAGCAAAAGAATCCTAGAAAGAAAGGCAAATTAAAGACTACCTTAGATTAACACTCTGGATTAATACCAAAGAAGTCATCAATTGGTTTACCAGTATCAACAACAATCCTGATTGCACCCTAATACAGCTCAATATTGTGGATTATTACCAGTCAATATCAAGGGATCTATTCACAACTGCCCTAGAGTTTGCTACTGTATATTCAGACCTAACAGAAGAAAAAATGATCATAATTCTTAATGCAAAAAAATCTGTCCTCATTCATAATGGGGACCAATAAATTAAAAACACTGAAGACCATTTTGACATTACCATGGGATCTTTAGACTCTGCAGAGACTTCTGACCTTGTCAGTCTATTTATACTATACAACCTAACCACACACTGTGAATTAGACATTAAGCTATACAGGGATGACAGACTTATGGTAGTGAGGAGTTCCACAAATTCTAAAATACATAAAATTAGAAAGATAATAGTGAATTCAGAAAACTAAATTTAAAAACTACAATTAACACAAAATTGAAAAGGATAAACTTCAACATAACTTTAGACTTACTGAACAACATATACCTACCTTACAGAAAACCTAACACTAACCCCTTGTATGTACACCCTAGGTCAAACCATCCACAATTAGGCATATACCCTCATTAATAGAGAAAAGAATCAGCATGAACTCCACAAATGAAAAAATATTCCAAAAACACAGTAATTTTTACAACACACCTCTAAAAAATAGTGGATACAAAAACGCTAACATCAATTATAAAAACAATAGTACTAACCAGAAGAAAAACAGAAAAATAAAAATCATTTGGTATACCCACCCCCTCAACCAAATGGTTAATATTAAGCTAGGACAAAAATTCCTAGCTTTAATTGAAAAACACTTTCCTACTGATAGCAAACTTAGCAAGCTCTTTAATAAAAAAAACACCTTAAAATTAAGTTACAGCTGCACTGAAAATCTAGAAAGAATCATAAAAAAAACATAATAAAATCCTGGAAAAACATGCATGCCAAAATCAAATTAATAAAAACCCTAAATTAAAATTAGACAAAAATAATGAAAAATTATGTGATTGTAGAAGCCCTGAGGACTGCCCGTTGGATAATAAATGCTGCATAGAATCTATGGTATACCAATGCACAATCTCATCCATTGGGAATCCAAACATTGAAATGATATATATATATAGGATCCATGAAGAATGAATTTAAAATTACATGGAGACAACACAAAAGCTCCTTCAATAATATTAGAAATAGAAATCAGACATCCCTATCTAAATATTTTTGGCATTTAAAAGAAATGAATAAAACACCAAAAGTAAAATGGAAAATAAATAAAACAAGAACTTGTAAAACCTGGGATGACCCATGCCCTTTATGCCTACATGAAAAATTAATTATTAAGTTTCTAAAAAAATGAACATTTATTAAATCAAAGACAAGATAACGTTTTTTTTTGCTGACACCAACAAATATTCACCTTAAATAATTAGCTTAAAAATTTTTAACATTTCAAAGTCTATAAACAAGTTCAATTAAAGCAATAGGTTTAAAAACTGAACCTAATCTTGAAAAAACAAAAACCCTTTGTGAAGTTATCATAAAAACAAATTGTATTTCAATACAACATATTCATATACAAACAACCCTTTTAGAAAAAAATCTTTATTAACGGCATAACAAAAAGTGCTGAAAACTCTGTCATTGAATTAGACCAGATGATATGCGTTGAACAGATGACATCATTCATTTGAAAATAGGCACTTGACCCTACCTTGACTTCATCTCTTTTCAAAAGTAACTAATATGTTGATACAATAGTTGTCAGTGAAAATGTAAACCCTACTGCCCCTTATTATACTGATTGTTTTTCTCTGTTTCCATAGAAATTAATATTACAAACGTATATGCTTATAAAGCTCCATAAATTTCAAAATTTGTTATACAAAAATTCACTTGAGGATGATACACAACTAGATGCTTTCATTTAATTTCTATAATTAAATTAAACTTTTTTAGCTTCTATTTTCGAAACATGAGAACTCTTATGTAGCAATGGAATCATATTTACAAAAAATAAACAATTATATATAAGTGTACAAGGTGAACCAAAAGTAGGTGAACAGTAAATTGAAAAGCCTAACTCACATGAACATTATTTCCCACAAGATGGGGCCCATCCACATTATTCAAGAGTAGTCCATGAGTATCATAATGAAACATTTCCTGAGAAATGGATTGGCCGAAGAGGTGCAATTGATTGGCCTGCATGTTCACCTGACTTCAACTCCAATGGATTTTTTCCTTTGAGAAGAACTCAAGGACAAAGTTTATAGTCAAAAAAACCACAAAGTGTTGGTGATTTAAAACATTACATCAGAGATGCATTTAAAGAAATTAATACACAAACATGCTTGTGCAAAAATGTTTGTCAAAGCCTGGAAGTTAGACTTCAAAGCTGTGTAAATTATGATAGACAACAGTTTTGAGCACCTGCATTGATAACATTTTCAGGGCTTTTGTATTGCATTATTATATAACAAAATTTAATTGTATTAGGGTGTAATCTCAAAATAAATGCTATTTACTGTCTACCTACATTTGGTTCACCATATATATATATATATATATATATATATATATAAAAGTGGACATGGAAGTCAGCACTTAGAGGCGACAGTCTGTTTCATGCTAGTGCAATCGCCTGACGATTGCACTAGCATGAAACAGACTGTCGCCTCTAAGTGCTGACTTCCATGTCCACTTTTATATTTACACACGCTCTATCTCTGATATTGAGCACTTTACCCCATAAATATAGCACACTTTAAGACTATATTTCTGCATATATATATATATATATATATATATATATAACCCTTGTGCAAATTAATTGAAACAACTGCTTTAGTTTCCTTTCTTTCACCATACAGTCAGTTTTAGATCCACTGGAGTGACAGGGTGTAATCGATTTCTGTTTTTCCACGGATTAGATCATTGGCAGTGGTGGGCAGTAATATGAATCTATTTTCAGGATGTATGATGAAATTTGTTTGGCCTTGAAAAATATTGTGCCATCCATAACTGCATCAGATTTTCATCACATCCAGACATTATTGTCTCAACTGTCAATTAGTTGTCCTACAGCCATTGTCTGTGATGGATGGTACAATTTTACTATGCTTTCTTGGAGTAACGGTGCACAAACACACTGGCAAACCTTACCAGTGAGTAAATCAAAGTACTATAGATTGGCCCAGAAACTCTCCTGATTTAAATTCAATCGAGAATCTGTGGTCAATCTGTAAGGAACAACTTTGTGGAATGGACATACAAAGTACTAACATGTGCACTGTGTCATCTTTCATTTGAAAAATACAAAAGAAAAACTAAATAATAACAGAACTATTCATTTTGTTTCAATTAATTTGCACAAGAGTATATATATATATATATATATATATGCACAACCACCCAATAGAGGATGAGAGCCCCTTACATCCATGTGAGAATGTACAGTCTGTATTTCGGGAAGGTCCCAAAATCACACTCCTACTGGTCAATGGTGATTGCAGAATGAAATAAATACTAATGTTATGCCTGACAGATTTAGTCATGTGCCTTCATTAGTAATGCATGATGATAATGTTATACAATAAACTATTTTCTGCTTGATTAAATTTTGAGATATTAAATTAAATGGAAGAGATAATATATAGACATGTTGTCTCAGCCATTTATCTCTCCTAATAAGTTGGTGATAATCATTAATACTATTTTGAACAAGAGATAAAAAATATTTTCTCAGCAATCAATCAATTACTTGTTACATGTACATATTATTAAAAAAGGATTTAAAATTTATCTCACTCTGAATCAAAATTGCTTTTCATTAGAAGCAGGATTCATACATTCTTCCTTGAAGTCGATAAAATACACTCCAAACAGGATAAATAGATAAAAAAAAATCCTTTGCAAAAGAGCAAAGGTGATGTTTATTTTAAGCACCATTTAGCTTTTGTAGGATAGCAAGCAAGCAAGCACACGTACACACAAAATGGTTAGCCAGATGTTGATAGACTCTACTTTAAAAATCAACTTTTAGTGAACTATGTCTGGCAAACTGCCCAGTAACTATCAGAGGGAAACACAAAACACTTAATTCTCCAGAACAAACGGAGCTCATAAGCTACAGTTTAGAATGCTTGCTCGAGAACAATATTTCAGAAGCTAGTCTTGGAAAGCATTGCAGAGGAATATCAACCAAATTATGCACTCTCCTATTTTGGCCTTATACCAAACTATCAGGGCAGAACAGACTAACTAAACATCTACAACAGTTATATATTTATTACCAATGCAAAAAGTATGTGTACCAACTTCGGTAAAAACCTAAGATTCCAAAACCAGATTTTTCACATGGGCACTCCCCTCTCCTTGAGCAGTAGGAATTAACTTATAATATATAGTGAGGTATAAGCCAACTTCTTGTATAGTGTGACCTCTGAATTTTCTTTAACCCATCCAGAAAAAAATTTACCCATGTATAGATCACCAAAATGGCATGATTTTTAATCTCTTCAAAAAAAAAAATACCTGTGTTTTGTCTAAGGCCCTATATTCTTGTCTAAAAAAACAAATGATTATAAAAATTCAAGTATATACGGTAATATAAAAACTCATATATATATATATATATATATATATTTATCAAGATTTTTTAAACAAAAAACATTTGTATAACAATTTCATTCATCTGTGAATAAGTCCTGATTTTTGCAAGAATTTCCAAATAAATGTTTTTTTCACTGCAAAACAGACACTAAAATTTCCTATACTAATCTTTGCCCCCCCCCCCACATCACTAATGAAAAAATAACAAGATTTTAACTTTAGAGTAACACAATAAACCAGAAATAACTAATCTTGCTATCCATAATGCACCAATGACTAGTACATATAAATAGTCAAGCTATTATAGGCACATGGTTGACCCAAACCTTGTGAGGGAAATTGGGTAGACAGAACACTTGAGGGCTGTCAATAGCTGTGATAGCACAAAGCTACAAGTCATTGTGGCCGAGAACTTGAGCCTGTCGGCCCTGTTCAAATTGTTGATCACACGCTATTTCCCAGAAACTGTAACTAAGGTCTGCTCAGCATAGTTGCAGTATAAAGCACAGGTGGGCTCAGTGGGTGTTGAATAAATACATTGCATTTCAATGTGTGTGTGTATATATAGGGTGTATCAAAAGAACTTTTACAAACTTGGGGGGGGGGGCCTCACACCAAAACAAGGACAAAAATCCATATAAACATGTCTGCAAATCCATCTTTTTGAGTTATTAAGCTTAAAGAAAATTTGTAGTAGATGGTGCTGTGTTGGAATGTAGACTAGGTTACATTTATCATTCGTGTACATTTGTACCTTGTGTGTCTTCAACGTTTAACATGTATAGTGGTGAGTTAACTGAGAAGATGTTATTTACATATGGCTGCACAAATGGTAATGGACGTGAAGCTGCATGGCTGCATCAGATTGCATTTCCAGACCAAAGGCAGCCAAGTTATCCAACCTTTGCTGCTGTTTATCATCACATTGCTGAGACAGGATCCATTGTACCACAAACTATGGATCAGCAGGAAGACCAAGATCCACTTGTATGCCTGAACACAAAGAACACATTCTGCAGGCTGTCAGAGACAGTCCATGTATCAGCATATGTCATGTGGCACTAGCATGATGTACATTTCATAGTACTGCATGGAGGATACTTCAGGAGTAGCTCCTGCATCCGTATCATTTGCATCATGTGCAGGGCTTTTCATCCTCTCACCATGGGAGAACATTTGCTGATGGCTTATTGCACAAACTGCCGATCTGTTGTTTGTCTCTTCAGTCTTTTTTATGGATGAGGCAAGATTTTGAAAAAATGAAATAACAAATTTATACAACTAAAATTTGTGGGCGGATCAGAATCTCCATGATACAATCTAGGCTAAACTTCAGCATCAGTTTACAATTAATATGTGAGCTGGAATTGTAGGCGACTACCTGGTAGGTTCTTATGTTCTCCCAGCACATCTTGCATGATGGGTCTCCAGAACATTTTACTTATATTATTTGTGATGCACTGGCTGACAACTACCATGAAAGATGACTAAGTAGAGGAGGACCGGTTCCATGGCATGCACGTTGCCCTAACCTCAATCCTTCAGATTTATATCTGTTGGGTCACCTAAAACTATTGTTTTTTTGCAGCAGACATGAATAATGCACAGCTGCTTCATGAGTGTGACATCAGGGTGCAACTAAAGCATTCAACACCATGTGAGTATTTGAAAGGGTCTGCCAGTCAATGATTCGACGACTGCATGCGTGTGTATAAGCAAGCAGAAGACATTTTGAACATTTGTTGTGTTGAGGTACAATGATGGCCTTTTGGATATAGGTTTATATGGCCATTTTACCTTGCTTTGGTGTGAGAAACCCATCCCCAAAGTTTGTAAAAGTATTTTAGATGCATCCTGTATACATACATTTATATATATACTAGCAGCGTTGCCCGTGCTTGATTAAAAAATTGTACAACTCATACAGCAATCGCTATCACTTGACTTAAAATATTTTTGCCCTTCCTTGCCTTTAAAGGAGTGCCTTTTGCCATGCTAATGTTGCTACATGCCTTACTTCTTGCCTATCTCACACTGCAAATTTTTCTAAGCTCTATACTAAACATTAAATTTGCAACGAAAAAAGAACTAAACAAAATGAACACAAAATGATCAGCTTTAAAAAAGAACTCGTAACTGGAAAAACTGAATGAAAAAAGAATGTTAACAACAAATACTTTTTCACACCCAACCCAGTTCTGCAGAATCAGAATCAACGTTGAGTTTAAGCAAGCGAATGAGCCAATTGGAGTAAAGTGCCATGCAGATTTAAATTTTTCCTACTTGTGACGAATGCAGCTATCAATTTTTTTTGCATGCTAGCATGCTAATTAACATTCGTGTCATTCAGTTGTTGGCTCTCACGCTGGCCAATAGAATCTTCCTGCCTATTCTTGGAAGCCAGCTATAGGCTCTCATTCTGGCCAGTAGAAAATGGCCACAAATTACATGAAAACTGCCATAGAAGCATGAAAAAATAGATTATTTCCGCCATTGATGGGAGTTGGGAAATGCAAAGTCGGTCTTGGCCTACCCACTAACTTGGAGCATGTGCATTTAAATTTTGGTGCAAATCCGTCAAAAATTGCAGCCGTGTATTCATTACACACACATCTTGCCCTTTAAAAATATATATATATATATATATATATATAAAAGTGAACATAGAAGTCAACACTTAGAGACGACAGTCTGTTTCATGCTAGATGCAATTGCCAGGCCATCTAGCATGAAACAGACTGTCACCTCTAAGTGTTGACTTCTATGTTCACTTTTATATTTACACACACTATCTCTGTTATTGAGCACTTTATCCCATAAATATAGCACATCTTCAGACAATTTCTTCATATATATATATATATATATATATATATATATATATATATATATATGCGTGTGTGTGTGTATGTTGCAGGTCAGAAGGAAAGTATGTATGGCCGAAATTACAATACCAAAGTGCATAAATGTGGAGAAAATGAAACAGCCTGGTGTCCGTCAGCAACTGTCTGATGCCCTTAACAACACCAACTTCAATCGATCTTGGGATAATTTCAAGGAGTGGGTCCACACAACCGGCACTGACATACTGACATACAACCAGAAGAAACACAAAGACTGGTTTGACAAGAACAATGGCAAAATCAGTCAGCATTCATTGGTCAAGTCCCTTCTTGATCCTAATCTGAATAACAGACCACAGGTTGAAAATCACTTAAGACGCACAAAGCAAACTTGCAACATGCCCTGAAAGTAATAAAAACCAAGTGGTAGTCTAACCGATCAGCTGAAGTACAAGAAGTAGCTAAGCAACACAGCATGAAGCGACTCTACTCTCTTTTGCAATCTGTATTTGGTCCACCTTCAGCTTTTGTGGCTCCACTCAAATCCAAAGATGGATCAATGTTAATATAGGATTCTGAGGGTATCATGAAGCGGTGGCATAAGTACTCTACAGATCTGTTTTTCAACCCTTTGGTGGTAAACAAAACTGCTATAGAAAGTATACCACAGTGTGACATCATCCCGGATTTAGATGTTTCACCATCTAAGGAAGAAACTGACCTGGCCATTAGTCAGATTAATACTGGTAAAGGCCTGGGAAGGATGGCATACCAGTGGAACTACTGCAGTATGGAGGGGAAAATGTGAATTCAGCTGCGTATAGCTTTATTTGTGAGTGTTGGGAAGGAACACCAATTCCCACTGACTGGATTAATGGTATCCTTGTTTACCTTTATAAGGGAAAAGGATCCAAGTCAGATTGTGACAATTACTGAGGCTGTCTGTCTATAAAGGGTTCGGTTCGAAATTCCAACCACCTGAAGAAGGCCGGAGCGTACAACGGCCGAAACGTTGTGACAAATATGGCGACAAAGATGAGGACAATAGTCCGAATAATGTAAATACTGTAATTACTGAGGCATAACACTTCTTGAATCTGTTGGAAAGGTCTTGGCCAGACTTCTTAACAGGCTGCTATCACATATATTGTATATTACCTGAACCACAATGTGGCTTTCAACTTGGAAGAGTAACAATTGGCATGATATTCTCCGTCTGACAATTGCAAGAAAAATGTCTGGTGCAGAACATGACTCTGTACCAAGTCTTCATAGACTTAACTAAGGCTTTTGATATGATCAACTGTGATGCTCTCTGGAAAATTCTTGCTAAACCTGGATGCCCACACAATTTCATTAACATGTTTATGGGGCTGCACACAAATATGAAAGCTTGTGTCATGGTTAACATGGAATTGTCAGATGAAATAGCCATTGACAATGGTGTTAAGCAAGGAGACCTTCCTATGCTTACCTTGTTCTCTATTTACTTCGCTGTGGCTCTCTCATACGTGTTTCATGATTGCAACATTGAAATTGGTCTTTGATTTCAAACGACCGGTACGGTATTCAATCTCCAAAGGTTTAACACCAAGTCCAAGACCAAGACCTTCAATACCCTTATGCAAGAGCTACTGTATGCAGATGATGCTGACTTTGTCACACATTCTGAGAGGGATATACAGATAATGATGGGCCATTTTTCAGCTGCTGCTACTGCGTTTGGACTGACCATAAACCTGAAGAAAACTAAAGCAATGTTCACTCCTCCTCTATGCCTTACATTGAACCAAGCATACATGTCATTGACACTCGTTTAGGTGTTGTGGATTCATTTCTGTACCTCCGCAGTACATTGTTTCGAGACGGATCCATTGATGCTGAAGCATAGACTCGAATCTAAAAGGCCTTGGTTGCATTTTGGAAAGTTAGAGAAACGTTTGTGGTCAGATAGAGGCATCACCAACAGTACTAAAGTGACAGTTTACCAAACTTGTGTACTAACCGCCCTGTTGTACTCTTCAGAAGTCTGGACGATTTACTGCCATCACCTGAAATGGTTTGAGTGCTTTCATCAAAATTGTCTAAGGAGAATCCTT
The DNA here is from genome assembly GCA_964036315.1 of Acanthosepion esculentum. Lineage (NCBI taxonomy): Eukaryota > Metazoa > Mollusca > Cephalopoda > Sepiida > Sepiidae > Acanthosepion > Acanthosepion esculentum. The sequence goes on along the minus strand of OZ038513.1, from coordinate 68,499,386 downwards.
AACATGGCAGTCGATGATACCAGACACCACTGTTCTTCTCAGGGGCTGCTATCCAAGCATAGAAAGCTTAGTGATTAAAAACCAGATGAGATGGGCTGGACATTTAGTACGCATGAATGACAGTAGATTGCCGAAGCAACTATTTTATGGCGAGCTTGCAAATGGTAAGCGACCTTAGCATAAGCCAAGAAAGAGATTTAAGGTCTGTGTTAGGAATAACTTGAAGGAGCTTAGGGTAGGGGTGGATGATTGGAAAAACCTTGCTAGTGATTGCAATGAGTGGCCCAGGGCTGTTATAGAAGGATGTAAGTCAGCAGAGGAAAAGCATTTAGCACATGCAGTTCTGAAAAAGGATTTGAAGAAAGCTATTACCAGGAGTTTGGATGGTCGTATCCTACTGTCAAAACTGGGTATGTTAATCATCTGAAATCACAAGAGACGACCTCACTCTGTGTTACCTCACAACCCGGTGATACTACATGTGTGATCTGCAGGGAAGTATGTGAATCGACATCTAGATTAAAGTGGCATATGGTGGTACACTAGGATGACCTACCACAGCTTAACCTGTGAAGACTCTGGAGCAGATCTGTCATCTATGCTGTCGGCCTTGCAAATCAGCTGCTGGTTTGAAGAGCCACCTTCGAAGTCATTCGAGAGGAAATAATGATTTAGATTGAATGTAGGTGTTGATGGACAAGACAGAAGTCATCTGTGAAGATGGGGCAATCAACATGTGTGTGTGAAAGAGGCCATTTGATCAACACAAGGACTGACCAAAATTAACAATAAAAAACAAATGTAAACTACAGATAAAGTTCACTTTTTTCAGAAACAGTCATTCACTCCTGTAGATCACCACATACATACTGACATACATTATTGAAAAAAAAATTACCAGCAATACATTTTTTAAAATAATATTACCCGCTATACATTTTTGAGGAAAAAAATATTACCAGAAATAGATTTTTGACAAAACAAAAATATTACCAGGAAAAAAAAATTGTTGGCATTAAATGACCCATTGAGGTTGATATGCCATAAAACAAAACAAACCACACTGGCTGAAACTAGTCAAGAAACCTAATTGAAATCCTAAAACAAAAAAATATTAATTTTAATTTTTTTAATATTTTTTATTGTTCAAAACACACACATATATATATATATATATATATATATATATATATATATATATTAAACATTACACAGGGAAGTTCAAAAGTTACAAAAAGCTTTACTCTTGCATGTAAAATAGATGGCCAGCTATTTAAATTTGAATTTTTCCACCCTATCCATTGTTATTCTAGACCCCCACCCTGTTTATTTTATTTCCCACTGTTTTCCAACCTGTTTCTTTATCCCAATCTCCTCTTCCTCCTATTTTTGTTCTAAAAACAAATTAATTTTGAATGAACTTTCCAACCCACCCCTTCTATTCTAGACTTGTAAGTGGTTCCAATTTGTCAAACTTGCTTTTCTTTTTAGGGGATACTTGGTTCACTATTTAAAACCTTGCCTATTTAGAAAGAGTGATACCAACAACAAAAAGGTATCAAATTTTGACCAACCACAGTGAAAATTTTATGTAAATCTGTGCATTGGTTTTTGAGTTACAGAGAATTGAATGCTTAATACATTTTGCTTGTAAGCAGTTTCAATGATTTGATCTTTTTATCTTCACGAAAATGCTCATTTCCTTTTTGTTTTTGTCTGGTATGTAGTAATTTGAATTTGATTAGAATTTGATCTTGTTTGGAGAAATTGGTATTCTGAACAATTTTCAATCAAATCAAATCTTTTTACTTACATCCTGTCTTCATTTCTGGTCTTTGCAAAAAAGCACCAAATGAATTTTCTGGCCAATCAGAATTCAGTACTGCAAAGGTTACAAAACAATAGAGGACATTACAGAATGAGTAGATTGGCTGGAGTTAACAAAAAGTAAACAATTAGGACATGCTAAATAGATAGAACCACTATTAAAAATTTACATTTTTAAACTCCTTGATTTTTGTTCTACCATTTAGATTTTAATGCCATCCAACAACTTTAACTCAACACTTCACAGTTCGGCAATCTTCCATCGCCCAACACTTTTCTGAATCAGCCACTGTATATTTGTTGAGCAGCTAGAATGGCAGCACCATACATTCTTTACAACTTTTTGTAACAGTCAACAGCAGCAGAGTGTTTTGCCGATATGGTCTTGTTCATTTCTTACATATAGCTGCACTAGCAGTATAATGCATCTTTGACTGGGTCTTTCATTACTGGGAACTTTTGCCGTTCAATTGGAGCTGTTTAAAGTCAGCCCACCCAAAAATCAATTTTAGTAACAACATTTGGGTACAACTGAGGCACATCCCCAAATGTGGGGTTAATAATTTGAATTGGGTGTGGCCCTGAAAAGGGAACTGTATAATAATATTATTGTAATAATTTAAACTATTTATTTTTATTAAAGTTTTTATAAAAGATATATATCCAAGAACAGATAGTAAAACCTTGCTGAGACTTATAATAGACAGGAAGTAGTGAAGAGCCATTGTCACTAACAATTTGGACTCAAAACTGGCACTGAAGAATCATCTATCAAACAAAAAAAATTTAATCGAAATTGGATGAAAACTGTGGAAATGCATAAACAACATCCAATCACACAGACAGACACACACACACACACACATTGAGAATTATAGATATTACCTATTCAAGATAGGAAGTATATATTATTTTTTGGTTTTAGGCTTTTTTTTAGCCTTTGTATCGCATGAAACAATAAAAACATTTTGGAAGCATTAATGATTGTTTTATTTCCTGTTTTAAGCTTTGTTTGACCTTTGATAACACAGCAATATATACATGGAATGAACTGACAAGATTAGGTTTACTTACAAGTTTTTCGGGGGGTGGGGTGATTTCTGTCATCCAGCATTTTCTGCAGTCCAGCAGTGGCCTGGTCGCAAGGGTTCCAGATTAAACTAGTCAGACTGTATAACTATTCCTCAAGCGGAATTTGTATATACAATCTGTCACCAAAGACACTGGAAAAATAGTTGATTCCTAGTACCACTCCAAAAAGTATCTGACTCCTCCTACCATGCTCTGTCTCTCCAAGAATCAGATCAGACAAAAGAAATATAGGTTGTAGTTGTCAGTCATCACTTCTCAGCCCAGACAGAACTCAAAAGCATTTTCATAGCTTTGTGGGTGATGAATTATTTTCCACCCTACAACCCCTTTCCCACAATCAAAATGTTTCCAGCTTCTCATTACTCTATCGCTATTTCCATGGCAAATGTTCAGATGAGCTACATTCCTTTGTACCACCAGTCCAGATCTTCGCACCTAGCACCTGCCATAGAACATAGACAAAGTCAACTCATCCTTCGTATTCCATTGGTTAGGAGGAAGTTCAAATTAGACAGCTTCTTCCCCAGACATTTTAATTTGTAAAACAGACACCCGAGAGGATTTTTCCCTGATCACAAGCAGATGGACATGTTTGGAAACAAATGGACAGATGTTACTTATCTATGATATGATTTATCACTAAAGATACTGAAAAAAAAAATGATCAGTTCCTTGTACCCCTCCAGAAAGTATCTGACTCCTCCTGGCATGCTTTGTCTTTCCAAGAGCCAGATAAGACAAAAAAATGGAGTATTGTTACCCAATCCTTATTTTCTAGCCTTGTGGGTGATGAATTATTTTCCACCTTACAACCCCCTTCCCCTCAGATGAAATGTTGCTAGCCTCTTGCTATTTCATCATATTACATTGAATCTTTGGTTCTCGCAAGATCACCGAAATTAAGCAATGTCGAGCCTGGTCAGTACTTATATGGGTAACTGATCAGAAATACCAGGTGCTGTATGCTTGGATGCATGTGAGGTGCAATAGATAATCGCTCAGAATTGTAGAGTTCCAATTCCAGTCAGGTTCTTTATATTCACTTACATGCAAATACCCTTGGGAAAGGTATGAATCCACATCTTCTCCTCCCTGCTATGGATTAATTAGTAAAACTTGTATCACTAAATCATTATTATCTCCCACCCTGCACTGCAAAAATGCTTACAATCTAAAAATATTTTCTGGCTTTAAATAACCCGCAAAGTGTTGATAATCCATAGAAAACGAATCAGTCAATCATCTTATTTTATAAATTCAAATAAATTATGATAGAACTAAACAAACAAAAATAAGACCCCAAAACAAAGATACTTAAACAATGTTTAAGTTTTTACTTTAAATTTCCATCTTTCTCTCCCCCAGCTAAGGGTTAATTATTAGTACTTGTATCATTAAAACGTTATTATCTCCCAAAAATTATTACAATCTAAAAAAATATTTTCTGGATTTAAATTACCTGCAAAAGGTTGATAAGCTGTAAAACGCAAATCAATCAATTGCTACTCTATCACTATTTTTATGGGAGATGTTCAGACAAGTTACATTCCTTAGTTCCATCAATTCAGACTTCACAGATAGGACCTGCCATGCCACATAAGCTGAGTTTACTTATCTTCATTCTCTCTGTATACCATTGGTAAAAATGAAGTTCTGCACAAACAGCTTCTTCCTTAGAGCCATTTTACTTTGTGGAACAGACTCCCAAAAGTTGCTTCCTGCTTTCCAGCTTGTTAGAAGTCCCCCTCTATAGATCCTGCTTTAAAGATCTCTGGAGAATTGTCCTCATCTTTGTTGCCATATTTATTACATTTCAGCCGTTGTATACTCTGGCCTTCTTCAGGTGGTTGGAATGTCGAACTGAACCCTTTATTTTGCTCACTGGGGTAGACTGTTCTAGTTCCACGTACCATGTTTATTGGATATCAGTTATCTCCTGTTAATTCCCCTCTCCAAGTTCTCCACTGCCTTAACCGGATATTGAACTCACACTCTTTGGGTCCTGTCACTGGATCTTACTAATGCCTTTATCCACTGTGCCATGTGTCATCAAGGACACATGGCACAGTGGATAACTGATAACTGACATCCATTAAACATGGCACATGGAACTAGAACAGTCTACCACAGTGAGCGAAATAAAGAGTAGAGTTCAACATTCCAACCACCAGAAGAAGGCCGGAGTGTACAACGGCCGAAACATTGTAATAAATATGGCGACAAAGATGAGGACAATAGTCCGAATAATGTAAATAATGTACATAATACCTCATCTCAGAAATATAGACAGATATCTCTGGAGAACCTTTTGAACAAGTGCTCTATTAGTATCCTACCACTTTTCAGCAAAGTATTTGTGGCTTTAATCCAGTGGTTCACAAACTTTTTGAAGTCAAGGCATACTTGAAATCCTATCAATTATTGTAGGTGCACGATATACAAATTTTGAAAAAATGTTATAATGAAGTCAAATATCACAGAAAAGAAATAATGCAATAAAAAATATCAAATGAAACATGCCTTAAATTTATTCATTCTTCTGTTTAGAATAGAATAAGTAATCCCAATTGACATGTTTATGATAAAGTAAATAATTTATCACATTTACTTATAAACAAATAAGTGATAGATTATAAAGGATAAATTACTATGAAAATATAAATAAGACAACATTTAAATAAACAATCCTAATCCTTGTTATCATTTTATCTTAAATAATACATCTTTTAGTAACCAACTTTCTCAAAATAGGCATAGAGAACCAACCAGCAACTCCTACCAGTTCAATACAGCAAAACAAAAGCTTCCTGTCATTGAAGCTTTCCTCAAGGTCTATCCACACTGAGACGAGTACTGCAATATAATAAAGTCAATATATTTATTTCTTATATCTGGACACATATTTCTCTGGAATGCCAGGGCACAGCTAGACATCTTCCAGGGCTGACCAGTGTGTCTGCGCACACCATTTGAGAACGACTGCTTTAATCAATGCTGAAGTGGTTAAGCATCTTAACTCTCGTGATTTCCTCTCTAACAAACAAGATGGATTCCATTGTCTGGTGTACTGCTGAGATTCTTATGGCCATCACTGAATATATATATCAAGCTCTTGATAATAACGGCGAAGCTCGAGCTGTGGCTCTAGATATCTCAAAGGCATTTGACAGGATTTGGCATGCTGGTCTTCTACGCAAGCTTCAGATGTACAGTAATACAATCATATATTTCAAATAACAAAATGAAAGGTGCTGTGAATCGGCTCACTTCCAGATCCTTTTACATGAACACAGGTACCCACCAAAGATCTATCCTGGGTCTTATGCTGTTCCTGATCTTCATCAATGACATTCCTCATGTTATCAGTTCTCAAATATGCATTTATACTGATGACACTACCTGTCTCAATAGCAAATCTGTCACAGGTGAAAAAGTTAACCTGGTTGCTCCTCTTGAAAAGGAACTCCAATCAGTGGTTAACTGGGGGAGGAAATACCTGGTGAATTTTAATGCATCTAAAACTAAACTGCTTTAATTTAACCACCACAGAAAAACTTCCCTGCTTGCCATCAGCATGGCTGATGCTAAGCTTCAGGAGAGCGTCACACTGCACCTTCTTGACCTCACATTTTCAATTGACTTGAAGTGGAACAACTACATTGAATCAATAGCTGCATCTACTGATAGGAAAGTTGGTTCACTGTGTCATGCCAAAAGGTTTTTCTTGTCACAGTCCATCATAAACATTTACAAATCTACCATTTGCCCGTGCATTGAATACTGTTGTCACATCTGGTCTTGTGCTCCTGCTGTTCATCTAGAGGTTCTTGACAAAATCCAAAGAAGGATCTATATGTAATTAATCCTGACGAGGCATCTTGACTTCAGTCACTTTCTCACAGATATGACCTGGCTTCTCTCTGTTTTTTCTATAAATATTTTCATGGTAACTGCTCCAATGAGCTTTTCTCTCTGGTGCCCCGAATACATGAATTTAATTGTGCTACTAGATTGGCATCTAGGTCTCACTCTTTTACTGTTGAAATAGTTAAATGTAACCGGAATTTCTACTCCAACAGTTTCTTTTCTCGCACATCCCACCTGTGGAACTTCCTTGCACTTGTTTTCCTGAAAACTAAACTTTTCAAAAATTTAAATGCAACATCTTGAACCCAACTCATCTTTTATCCTTTCACCAATACCCAGACTTTTCCCTCATTTTCAATTTCTGTAACCCGCTGTGTACTAGTGGCACTCCCACCTTGCTTGGGGTGAAATGATTTAAAAAAAAAAAAAAGAAAATGAAAAAAGATCCCTATGATTTTAACCCGTTCAAGTCTAGGGCCTACATATCTTCATGATATACACCTTTTACTACCGCCTTGTATGCTCTTACAACAATCTCATTCAGTAACCTTCTACCTTGAGTGGCTCCTGGGACTTACATTGGGGGAAAATTGTATTAAAAAATCTGTTGGCAAATAGAAAATAGAATAAGAGACAATAAGAGTTAGTGAAAAAAAAATTTATTTTAAAAAAAATGTCATCACATTTGCTTAAATAGTTTAAAGAATTTTTTTTGAGGTTATTTGTAGTTTTACCAATGACAGAGTCTGCTTTGATAGGAAAAAGAGGAATTCAATAATAGAACAAGAGAAAAAAATTCCATGACTGCTTAGACATTGGTATGAGAGTGAACCATTCTTTTCTAATTGGCCACCTGGAAACAATTCTGAAACAAGAAGGTTACTTTTCTACAGGTTCTATATTTTCAGAATAAGAAAAAACAAAACAATAAGGAACAGAATAAAAAGGGGTGAGGGTAAAACTATTTTTGTGGAACATAGGCACTGGTAGTATCCAAAATTTGTGGAAACTACAAGCCAGAAAAAAAATCAGATACCATTCCTTTTTTTCTTTTTTAAATAATTATCATAGAAATTTATATTATGTGGCACAAAGGCAGGTATTAAATATGCTTTGCCCAGTCTATTACAGGGGCTATATACAGCAGAGAAACTTGCATTATATCAATCTTTCATGTGAGGAGAGCCCTGCCCATCAATATTTGAAATCTTTGAATGTCAAACAATACAACTGTCTATATTTCTGAGATGAGGTATTGTAACTATTTACATTGTTTGGATTGTTGTCCTCATCTTTGTTGTCATATTCAAAATGTTTCGGCTGTTGGAGAGTTGAGTTACTGAAGAAGGCCAGAGTGTACAACAGCTGAAATGTCATGAATATGGCAACAAAGATGAGGACAGCAGTCCAAACAATGTAAATAGTGTAAATAATTACAATATCTCATTGCAGAAATATAGACAGATCCTGAAGAAGGCCAGAGTGTACAACAGCCAAAATGTTGTCAATATGGCAACAAAGATGAGGACAACAGTTTGAACAATGTAAATAGTGTAAATAAAAGCAATACAAGTGTTAAATAATATGCACTGGTTTCAACCATTAAGGAAACTCATGTGACAGTAAAATATAATTATTTAATAACAAGTGAGCCTTTTAAAAAGTTCAGTCTAAGCAAATTAAATAAATAGAAAACTAAAATTGTAATTGTTAACAATTACACAAAGTGACTTAAATTATTCATCTTTAATGGTTGATCTGTGGGGAAAATGCTAAAAAAAGTTAATATCTAAAAAATTTTCACTATTTTATGACTAATTTTATCTGTAATAAAAATTTCAGTTTCACTAGTTTGTGATAAAAACCAATAATAAGATGGAATAAAACTAGTAATAAAATAATAGTAATAATGAAGAGTGTATAGAGCCAGAGTGTTGAGATAAAAAGCAAGAATAATAAGATGGATTAAAACTAGTAATAAAATAATAATATGTCTAGTTAGCACCTTTCCCTGAAAATAAGTTTTGAAATGGAAATTAGGAGAAGAAACACAATGGTTAAACACCGGGCTGATTTCTAGTTCTTAATATTGTGAAAACTAAATAATTTATGTGCGGCATTTTGAGCTTTTAATGGATAATATGGTATGGCTTTTAAAAAAAAAAAAATCACATAATGATGGCTGTACTACAGGATCATATTGTACTCAAGAACGTAACTTATTCCGAGTTTTTAGCTTCAGAAACAAGAGGTCATATTATACTCAAGTATTATCATTGTGAGATTTACCTATATGCTTAGCAGGCTGAAGTCTAGGGCCTCAAAATCTAGGAGTCCTCCAGCCAAGATGTATAATATTTTTGACACTGTCATAGGGTTTTCTTACACATACTGTCATAACACATTGTAGACTCTAAACAAAAGTTCAGTGATTTTAAACACCCGTCATCATCCTCAGATTTATTCAAATTGTTTAATTTAACACTCTTGTGAGAATAGGGGATTTGGAGGGGCCTCAAAAGTGGAATAGCCTAGGGTCACTCTTTATTTAAATCTGGCCTTGATTACTGTACTATTTATTGAAATTTAGTTAAGTATACTTGTTTTGGTCCTAATTTAGATATTTAACAAAATAAAAGAGTTAAAATTTTAAGGAAACTTTATTCAGTAATGGCTTATTATTATTATTATTATTATTATTATTATTGAATATATAATAAAAGAAATTTTGGAAGATATTTTCTCTGGCCTAAAATGAGCTTGTAAATTAGTTTTGAAAATGGCACACAACCTTAGATTTTGGATGAGCCTTCAAAATCTTAAGGGTGGTTTTAAAATTATGGCCTATAGTGTGCATATATATATATATATATATATATATATATATATATATATATATATATATGTATATGTATGTATTTACACACGCTCTATCTCTGATATTGAGCACTTTATCCTATAAAAATAGCACACTTTAAGACTATATTTCTTCATATATATATATATATATATACACACATTCCAACCACCTGAAGAAGGCCGGAGCGTACAGCAACCAAACATTGTAATAAATATGGCGACAAAGATGAGGACAATAGTCCAAATAATGTAAATAGTGTACATAATACCTCATCTCAGAAATATAGACAGATACCAAAAATGGTTTTAAAAAAATACACATATAACTCCCTGGTTATGTACACAAAGTTGATACATTTCATAGGCTAATATTTGCATACATACTGTAAACTATCAGTACATATACCTAGACTAACACAATAATAAAATAATATTAAATATAAATAAGGTAGGTCTTTCTATGCAAAACTGATTTATCTGGAAGGCTAATGCTTTCTTAGACTAGCAGTATTTTTAACCTAATTCTATAATATTCAAACATTAAGTGTGAATGGGTGAATGGTGCTTTGTATGCCATCATATATGGGAAGTTGATTGATATCAATATATGTATATCTCTTCTAATGAATCCATAAATTTTACAAACAGTTACTTCATATTTGTCTTCTACACTGGCTTTATTGATGGCAAGATGATCAAATTTAAAGTCTAAATTGTTTGTCCATTAAAATACTACATTCATTAGAAAATATATTCAATGAATTCATTCAATGAATGCTGAATATTTCCTTATGACAGATTAAATTCAACTCTACTCATCCAATTATCTCTGAGCATTTCATTATTCCACCTTAAACTTGGAGGCACTCAAGTCAACATGACTCCGATCAGAATATGGCCAAAACTGATCTTTTTTATTGAACTGAATTTAAAAATAAATATTGAAAAATAGAATTCAAAAGATTAATGAATTCCTGGCAATATTTCCACAACTGAACATCCTATATACATTTTATTCTGCTCTTTTTTTCTTGTTTCTCTAAAATACTGACTCTTACATTTAGTCCTAAAACTTTAAAAGCATTTCATGGATTGATTGGCTGTTGGGTTATTTAACAACAAATTTTGTATGGAGTACCCAGTGAGAACTGAATTCACTACTCAGTAGTAATGGTCAACCATAAAAGCTTCACTAATAATTACTAAATAATGTAGATGGAAAGGGATTTTATTATGAAAATGCATCGGAAAGGGATTTTACTATGAAAATGCATTGGAAAGGGATATTACTATGAAAATGCATTGGAAAGGAATTCTACTATGAAAATGCATTGGAAAGGGATTTTACTATGAAAATGCATTGGAAAGGAATTCTACTATAAAAATGCATTGGAAAGGGATTTTACTATGAAAATGCATTGGAAAGGAATTCTACTATGAAAATGCATTGCAAAGGGATTTTACTATGAAAATGCATTGGAAAGGAATTCTACTATGAAAATGCATTGGAAAGGGATTTTACTATGAAAATGCATTGGAAAGGGATTTTATTATGAAAATGCATTGGAAAGGGATTTTACTATGAAAATGCATTGGAAAGGGATTTTACTATGAAAATGCATTGGAAAGGGATTTTACTATGAAAATGCATTGGAAAAGGATTTTATTATGAAAATGCAGTGGAAAGGGATTTTATTATGAAAATGCATTTGAAAGGGATTTTACTATGAAAATGCATTGGAAAGGGATTTTACTATGAAAATGCATTGGAAAGGGATTTTACTATGAAAATGCATTGGAAAGGGATTTTACTATGAAAATGCATTGGAAAGGAATTCTACTATGAAAATGCATTGGAAAGGAATTCTACTATGAAAATGCATTGATTTTATGACATGTCTACTCTTATTGGGTTATTTAATGCTAAATTAAGTATCTCTCCTAAACCCTGTTCAACCAACTATTTACTCACGTTCGCTAGGCAGGGGTTGTACATTGTTTTCTTCTGTCTCTTTTGTCTTCAACATGTCCAGTGAATTTTAAATTTTCCAAGCTCAAGTTCTCTTTCCTTATTATATAGCCTAGAAGTTTTCAAGTCTCTTCTTCGTCTGTGAGGAGATTGTCCAGCATTCACTACCATACAGGAGGACTGATATATAACTGCTTCTTAATACTTTGCTTAGCTTTTCAAAGACATCTTTCACTCTCCCAATGCACCTTCAGATTTCAGTTTTCAAATTTTCTATCCTCTGTATCAGTCTCATCAAAAAACAAACATGGTATTCCAGTGTCTCTATTTCTTATCAAACGACATTCCAGCAGATATTTTCATATCTAATTTGAAGATTATATTTCTGTTTCTGCAACAGACTCAGTGTTACTATCATCAAAAATGCCTCTTCACACATTCATTCATCTTCGTCCTGGGTAAGACGTTAAACTACATCTGCGTCCTGGGTAAGACGTTAAACTACATCTGCGTCCTGGGTAAGACGTTAAACTACATCTGCGTCCTGGGTAAGACGTTAAACTACATCCAGTAGTAAAGCCTCTGATCAGAAGGTTTTCAGGAGTGTGGAACCATCTCTTAATTGCTGGTGTTCCACTGTCCACTCTGACCCAGGGTGGTAGCACCTGTCAGGGTTCCAGCTATGGGCAAATAGTCAAATATTACCAGCAATACTTTTTTGAAAACATTATTACCAGCAATAAAATTTTGAAGGAAAAATATTACCAGAAACAGATTTTTGACAAAACAAAATATTACCAGCAATAAAAAATGTCAGCATTAAATAAACCATTGAGGTTGATATGCCATAAAACAAAATAAACCAAACCAATCTAAATCAAAGAATACATATTCTATTCATATGAATCTATCCTAAAAATGTTGTTGGCATTAAATAAACCATTGAGGTTGATATGCCATAAAACAAAATAAACCAAACCAATCTAAATCAAAGAATACATATTCTATTCATATGAATCTATCCTAAAAATGTTGTTGGCATTAAATAACCTATTGAGGTTGATATGCCGTAAAACAAAATAAACCAAACTAATCGAAACCAAAGAATACATATTCTATTCATACGAATCTATCCTAAAAATGTTGGCGGCATTAAATAACCCATTGCGATGGATATGCCATAAAACAAAATAAACCAAACCAAACATTCATTCATCTCTTTTACCTGAACACGTCTTATCAATCCAAGTGAAAATCTAACCAATTATAACAAACTTTATTTAATCATATATTCCTGATCCAATTCTCCTGATCCAATTCAGCTGTGAATGTCCAAGAAGAAAATTATTGGAACATACAGTGCTGTTCGATAAAAGTGACTCACTTGATTTTTTTACTTAAAAATTTTTTTGCCTATCGTTTTTGGGGGTCAAACTAATTTTTAATCTTACTAATATAAAGACCCCTTCCTGACCACCTAGTAAAAAAGTTTACTCCCCCTAAGGTATTCTATTGATAATTATAATTTTGGATGTAAATGAGATTTAGGGAAAAACTGTGCAAAATAGTGACTGCAACTAGTAATCAATAGAAACATAACCGAACAGCTTTAAATAAAGAATAATAGAGGTATAATTTATTTATAATAGGTAATATAGTTTGAAATATTTAATAATCTATGAGTCCTCCTTTATTTTGAATAACCTTTTCAACCCTTTTTGGCATTGACTTGATCAGGTTCTGGCAAATCTCATCTGCAAGCATTGAATTCCATTCGGATATGAAATTCACAATTAAATCCTCTTTGTTGCTCAACTGCTTTCTCGAGATCCTGTACCTTATAATGCTCCATAAGTTTTCTATGGGGTTGAGGTCAGGAGATTGGGGAGACCATGTCATAACACTCACCTGCTTCTCATCAAAGTATTCCTTCATCAATTTTGATTTGTGACAGGGAGCATTATCCTGCATAAAAATGAGCTTGGTGTGGTTGATTTGCACCCTTTCAGCAGAAGGGAGCAGACAAGACTCTAAAATTCTCTTGTACTGCTCGCTCCTGAGGGTCTTTTCAATAGGTTTTAAGAAACCAGTTCCATGAAAAGAAAAGCACCCCCAGAACATTATACTGAATGGATGCTTGACAGTACTTACTGCTAAATTCAAAGAGCTTTCAAAGCTTCTTTGGATTTTAGATCACTTATCCTTTGAATTTAGCTCAACTTTCGTTTCATCGGAGAAGATAACATTTCGTAAAAAAAATCATCCAGCCTTCTTATTTGGCCCAATTCAATACTTGGTTTCACTTCATAGAATTTTTGCAAATGTATCAAATTAAAAAAAGAAAATGGCCTGCCTTATAGCCCACCAAAAATGCAGGCCTTATATGTCACCAAAAAGGCAAACCTTATGTGACACCAAAAGGGCAAGGGTTTATATTACATAAAAAAGCAAGGCTTATATGCCATCAAAAGTGTCCATATATGTCACCAAAAAATGATTGATTCATTCATTTTTCTAAGGCTTATCAAGCCTTTTGAATTTAAAGCCAGAAAATATTTTTAGATTGTAAGAATTATTCTTTTTGGAGATAATAATGGCTCAGTGATACATGTCTTACTAATTAACCCATAACTAGAGGAGAAGGTGAATTCATGCCCTTCCCAACAGTATTCGGATGTAAATGAATACAATGGACCCAATGGGAATTGGAACTTGGCTCTCTGATGTTCAATTCTGAGCCATTATCCATTACACCACCTACATATCCAAGTTTACAGTACCTGGTATTACCATCTAGATATTGACCAGGCTAAGCATTGCTTAACTTTGGCAATCATGTAAAACCCAGTGTTGCAAGCCATTAAAAAAAAGGCAGGACTTATATGCCATCAAAAATATGGCCCTTTGTGACACCAGAAATGCAGGCCTTATATGTCACTGAAAAGGGCATGACTTATGCGACACCAAAAAGTGGGCCTTATATGCCATCAAAAAGTTAGGGCTTAGGTAACACCAAAAAGGCAGGCCTTATATGCCACCAAAAAAGTGGATCTTATGCCACAAAAAGGCAGGGCTCATATGCCATAAAATGTGTCCTATATACCATTAAATACAATACTTTATTGACAAAAGATTTCAACAATTGCATCAATTTATAGTAGATTAGCTATTGGCCTACACAGAATCTAATATCTCATATTCTTTCACACTCAGTAATCTTTTGCATCTTAGTGGCTTTATTGCTTTGCTTAGGGTGAAATGATTAGATAAAAAAAATCTCTTCTTCCTGTTACATACTACCATATAATTAAGTTAAATCTAATACACCTAAGATATTAGAAATGTTTACTTCAAAACAATGACTTAAATACAACAAAAGGCTTAACAACCATAGTGTATAACATAATGATGAAAAATAATTCTTTTACAAATATTTATTTTTCAACATAATTATTTACATTTGAACTATTATCTTTGTAGACATATGAAAGGTGATTATCTTCCTTCCGTTGAGATAAAATTATGATAGTCACATGATGGCTAGTGAGTAATTTCAGAGGCAAGGGACAAAGGGTAGTTGCAATATAAAGCTAGGAGAAGAAGAAGGCTATCCCTAGTCCACAGTGATAGGTCTTACAGGAAAAACCATATGGCCTTACTAGGTTCATAGAGTAACCACTGTAACTCCAGTTTTCCCTTTGGGAAATATTACAAGTAAGGCTCCCCTTTTTTACACAGTGTTTGTTGTTGCATACATGTTATATTTTCTCTGTGTGGGACAAATGAATATATGTATAACTTAGCATCATAAATAGTGTTATTATATCCTCATCTATGTTGTTATCATCACAACATTTTTGGCTGTTGTCTCCTCTAGCCGTCTTCAGGTAACTTTCAGGAAATTTCAAACTGAACTCTTTATTTAGTCTATGTGGAGAGATTGTTCTTGTTCCACTGTCCCTGTTCAAGGATACCTCATCTTGTTTTTATTTAATATTGTGATAATAATAACAAAGATGAAGAAAATAGTCTAAATGTAAATAGTAATAATATTCTTCCTTTTCAATGCACTTTTATGGCATATCAACCTCAATGGGTTATTTAATGCCGACAACATTTTTAGAATAGATTCGTATGAATAGAATATGTATTCTTTGATTTAGATTGGTTTGGTTTATTTTGTTAACGTCATATCAACCTCAATGGGTTATTTAATGCTGACAACATTTTTAGAATAGATTCATATGAATAGAATATGTATTCTTTAGTTTAGATTGGTTTGGTTTATTTTGTTTTACAGCATATCAACCTCAATGGGTTATTTAATGCTGACAACATTTTTAGAATAGATTCATATGAATAGAATATGTATTCTTTAGTTTCGATTGGTTTGGTTTATTTTGTTTTACAGCATATCAACCTCAATGGGTTATTTAATGCTGACAACATTTTTAGAATAGATTCATAGGAATAGAATATGTATTCTTTAGTTTCGATTGGTTTGGTTTATTTTGTTTTACGGCATATCAACCACAAGTGGTGAAAATTAAAAATCATACAAACAGATTTATATTTGATACAAATATGCTGTATATTGAATTTTAAAATTCAATATACAGCAGCCATCTTGTGCACATGGATAGTAACAACTCCTAAGCAATATCTCAACTCTAGGAATGGAAACTAAATAGGCCATTCTTAAATAAAATACCAAATTAAAAAAAACAAATAATTTCTGATAAAAGTCATGATTAAATTCTTTAAGTCTTCACTGAATTATTTTTTTAATTCTTAGTGAAAAACTGGAAAAATTCAAAACCTATAACATTCGACGGTGAAGATTCTTTGAATATTTTTAACACTTTAAAACATTTTTATAAAACAATGGAATCCTTTATAAATAAAATGAAAACTGAAATTATAATTACTTCACTATATTATTTGCATATATTGTTATACATGTAAACCAGAAAATTCTATTTTATCCTTCCCCTTTGTTTTATATATTTTTGTATATATTTATATATACTTTTAAAGTGTTCGTTTTTTTTAAAAGTCCTAAAAAATCTTGTACCCACGACAGATTATTTTTCATCTATTAGGTCATCCCATAAGTTCTGTCCGAATTTTAACTTTTTGTTAAAATGAACAAAATTTAAAGAGTATTTTATAATGTCTAATCGAGCTGAACATTATTTTTATGTTTAGATGCATTTAAACTGATCAAATTTTATTCCAGAGAACAATAAAATTAAATTTTGTTTCATTAAAACCCTGCTAACATGGAAGTAGCCAAGAATCATTTGAGGCACATAATGCTTTATGAGTTCAATAAAGGAAACTCAGCAGCCGAAGCGGCTAGAAACATTCACTCAGTTTATGGAGAGGAATGTGTGAATGAAAGAACTTGCAGAAGATCGAACTAGACGTCCAGTTGAGTTTGATGAAAAGCTTCTTGAAGCAGCCCTTGAATAAAATCCTGCTTTATCAGTTGAGGAATTGGCAGTGGTTCTCAGTTCAAACCATACAACTGTTCATCATCATCTTCAACAACTTGGAAAAGTTCCTAAACTTGGAAAATGGGTGCCTCATGAATTGTTTGAAAACAACCTCAAATCCCGAGTTGACATCTGCTCTTCTCTCCATTCTCACCAACTTGTTTCACCTTTTTTGGATAGACTTGTGACTGGTGATGAAAAATGGATCTTTTATTGAAATGTAAAGTGTCATAGACAGTGGCTTGGTAAAGGGGAAGGACCCCCAGCCACAGCCAAGAAGGCAACTTCATGGACAAAAGGTTCTTCTATCAATCTGGTGGGATTGCCAAGGAATAATCCACTTTGAATTCTCACCACCTAATGCAACAATTAATGCTCAAATATACTGTCAGCAATTAGAGCGTTTGAACCAAGCTTTGAGGAAAAAAAGACCTGCTCTAGTGAATCGAAAACGGGTGATGTTTCATCAGGACAATGCGCGACCACACACAGCAAGAATCACGTCACAAAAGATTAAAGAACTTGTTTGGGAGAAAATTCCTCATCCACCTTATTCTCCTGACCTTGCTCCTTCAGACTACCATTTGTTTCGTAGCTTACAGAATCATTTGGAAGAAACAGCTTTTGTAACACAGGAAGAGGTTAAAACTGACATTTGTGAGTTCTTTGAATCAAAGCCTAAAGAATTTTACAGTAATGGAATTAGTAAGCTTGTTAATAGATGGAAGGAAGTCATAGATAATCAGGGAAAATACATTGTTGATTGAATCTGTAATTAAATGTAATATTTGGTCACTTGTTTTCTTCATTCAAAATTCGGACAGAACTTATGGGATGACCTGATATATTCAAAATCACAAATACGTTCTTTAAATACTATCATTATAAAGTAGGTGATAAAAAATTCACAGCCCAATCCATTTCCCAAAATAAATATTTTAATGACCAAATATCAGAGTACTGATTTTGGGAAGTGGACTACAATGAGACGTTTTCAACAACCCATCATAAAATGAAATTCAATACTTGATCACAAGTTATATTAAAAATGTATTTAATGTTGATTAAATATTTTATATTATTAGATAATAATCTTCAGTATCTGTCTATATTTCTGAGATGAGGTATTATATACACTATTTACATTATTCGAACTATTGTCCTCATTTTTGTCACTAAATTTATTACAACGTTTCGGCCATTGTACGCTCCGGCATTCTTCAGGTGGTTGGAATTTCGAACTGAACCCTTTATTTCACTCACTGGGGTAGACTGTTCTATTTCCATGTGCCATGTCTAATGGATGTCAGTTATCAGTTATCTCCTGTTAATTCCCCTCTCCACGTTCTCCACTGCCTTAACCAGGTATTGAACTCATACTCCTTGGGTCCTGTCACTGGATCTAACTAATGCCTTTATCCACTCTGCTCTACTGAACCCTTTATGTCCTTGAGGACATAAAGGGTTCAGTTCAACATTCCTTGAGGACACATGGCACAGTGGATAAAGGCGTTGGTTAGATCCAGTGACAGACCCAAAGAGTGTGAGTTCAATACCCGGTTAAGACAGTGGAGAACTTGGAGAGGCAAATTAACAAGAGATAACTGATAACGGACATCCATTAAAACATGGCACGTGGAACTAGAACATACTACCCCAGACAGTGAAATAAAGGGTTCAGTTTGACATTCCAACCACCTGAAGAAGACCGGAGTGTACAACAGCTGAAATGTTGTAATAGATATGGTGACAAAGATGAGGACAATAATCTGAATAATGTAAATAATGTAGATAATAATCTTTTTTCAGTTTAACTGGGTTCAAAGTGCATTTAAACTGTTGCCCTCTTGGTGGAGCTTAGAAGAACAACCACTTTCTAGTCATTACCCAAATTCTCAAGAATCGGTTTAGACCGAAGTTAGTCCAGCTTAGAATTGAAAAGTATAACATGAATGTTCATGTGAACTTCCTCAGAGTTTTGTTTATGAGGGCAATCTTTTATAAGATGGTTAAATGATTGACAGCAACAGCATCTCATTAATGTTTTTTCCAGCAAAATAATTTTGATACCTTTAGCACACTCCTTGACTGCATCTACCTGACAATTATCCTCCTCTTGATCCACCATTATCCCTTTGCTTCCACTTTTGCTGAAGCCATGACAATACAACTCCTCGTCCTTGACTTCAGGTACACTATCCTTTTCAGTTAACACTCCAAGGTCACCAAATATTTTCATTACTTTATCTCGCATGTCTTTATAGGTGACATCTGTTGATGGTGGAGTAGTGGATATCAGCTCAGATTGATGAATCGGAGAGACGAGTTTGAATTGCAGTTGAATCCATTACATTCACTTGCATGCTTAATTTTAATTTTTAATGTTTAATTGATTGACAGCAAATGTTTTTCCAGCAGAATAAGTCTGATACCATTCAGGTACTCCTTGCTGATACCATTCAGGTACTCCTTGGCCGCATCTGCCTGACAAATATAGTCTTCTTGATCCACCATTACTCCTCCTGGTGCTTCCTCTTCGCTGAAACCATGACGATACAACTCCTCTTCCTTGACTTCAGGTACACTATGCTTCTCAGTTAACACTGCAGGGTCACCAAATATTTTCATTACTTTATCTCGCATGTCTTTATAAGTGAAATTTGTTGACGGTGGAGTAGTGGATAGCGGCTATGATTGAGGAATCAAAGAGCCAAGTTCAAATTCCATTTGAATCAATTACATTCACATACGTGCTAATGCCCTTGGGAAAGGTATAAATCCTATTCTTCTCCCTGCAGCTATGGGTAAATAGCAGGACGGACTGGCTTCTATAGCCTTGGATGGCAACTGGTATACCGCAGAAAGAAATGGCTACTGCAGGAAAAAAACTGTCTCATCAGTCATGTATCGAAAGATACATGATCGCCTAAATGTGTATCACGTATGGCACATAACTGACTGACTAAGATTGACAGCTTTAATCAAAAAGAAGGCTCTAACACCTTCAGGGAGCTCCATTTCATGCCTTTTGAATTACTCATATCTCTGCTAATGTTCAATTAAAAAGTTTGAAAAATTCTCACCTACACTCTGTTTATATTCAATAAAATCCTTAAATGGACAATAGCCAATGTGTCTTCATCTTGTAAATATACTCTATTGAATTTGTCTATAATCAATAATGACCAGCCCTTCCAATATCTTCTGGTTTTAACTCTCACACAACCCCTCTTGCTTTTCTTTTTAATGAGAAATATACTGCAGCTCCAAGCTTCTTTTTATCAGTGTAACATTTTCCAGATGTTGACATCATTCTTCCAACTTAATGATTATTTTCTTCAGGGTGAAAAATAGGTGGGTTCTTGATACTAGACAATTTTTTTTTTGTTTTGCTTTTTTTTCTTAAATGTTTTCACTTATTACACTGGAATTAATGAATTGGTCAGCTACTAAAAAAAACAATGTCCTTAAACTGTTAAGGTCAACTGAAAGTTAGTATTTAACTAAATTTCAAATAGAGTGGATTTTATTTACTTTTTTTTTTTTTAGCTCTTTAGGAATCCTGATGTATTAGAGTAAGGAAAAATTTTGATTTGATTATTTTAACAACACAAGCATATGGTGAGACTTTCACCTCAGAACAAAATGAATTATTTCTACGTATAAAAAAAAGACTATTAGCCAGATGTGAAGCAACCATAAGTTAAAAAATAGAAAAAGCAAACAGTAGAACTTCCCTGCAAATTGGTATACTCTCTGCTGTCAGTGTTAATCCTCACTTTAGTTCCTTCTGTTATCTGTTTAGTCCTCCATGATGTCCAAAATAAAAACAAGTAAAGCTAGCAACCACTTTACACCCTTATATAGGTATTAGAATCAAAGGGGAGGTAATTAAGTCATTAACATGGACAGGAGCCTGCCTTCTGCCTTGAGTATAGTCCAGACCAGTGTCCACCTTCTGCCTTGAGTATAGTCCAGACCAGTGTCCACCTCCTGCCTTGAGTATAGTCCAGACCAGTGTCCATCTTCTGCCTTGAGTATAGTCCAGACCAGTGTCCACCTTCTGCCTTGAGTATAGTCCAGACCAGTGTCCACCTTCTGCCTTGAGTATAGTCCAGACCAGTGTCCACCTTCTGCCTTGAGTATAGTCCAGACCAGTGTCCACCTTCTGACTTGAGTATAGTCCAGACCAGTGTCCACCTTCTGACTTGAGTATAGTCCAGACCAGTGTCCACCTTAGTGTCCACCTTCTGACTTGAGTATAGTCCAGACCAGTGTCCACCTTCTGACTTGAGTATAGTCCAGACCAGTGTCCACCTTCTGACTTGAGTATAGTCCAGACCAGCGTCCACCTTCTGACTTGAGTATAGTCCAGACCAGCGTCCACCTTCTGACTTGAGTATAGTCCAGACCAGCGTCCACCTTCTGACTTGAGTATAGTCCAGACCAGCGTCCACCTTCTGACTTGAGTATAGTCCAGACCAGTGTCCATCTTCTGCCTTGAGTATAGTCCAGACCAGTGTCCACCTTCTGACTTGAGTATAGTCCAGACCAGCGTCCACCTTCTGACTTGAGTATAGTCCAGACCAGTGTCCACCTTCTGACTTGAGTATAGTCCAGACCAGCGTCCACCTTCTGACTTGAGTATAGTCCAGACCAGTGTCCATCTTCTGCCTTGAGTATAGTCCAGACCAGTGTCCACCTTCTGACTTGAGTATAGTCCAGACCAGTGTCCACCTTCTGACTTGAGTATAGTCCAGACCAGTGTCCACCTTCTGACTTGAGTATAGTCCAGACCAGCGTCCACCTTCTGACTTGAGTATAGTCCAGACCAGTGTCCACCTTCTGACTTGAGTATAGTCCAGACCAGTGTCCACCTTCTGACTTGAGTATAGTCCAGACCAGTGTCCACCTTCTGACTTGAGCATGAACCAAATATATGTACTAATTCATTGTGATTTTTGTCTTTTAAGACTTATATTCAACATTTAATATCCTAACAAGGATTGATATGTTGGCAATCTTCGTTCTTCATAACCTCAAAAATATGGTGTGTCAAAAGGATGATTTTTCCCTTGACTACACTATTATTTGAATTAACTTCACTTGTCAGCAATGTTTATTGTTTTAAAATATTAAACACTATTTATTTATTAGATTGTTTAAGGGAATGGTTGGTGTTATAACAATGATGATGATTGTAAGAACTTCAGGTTTCATGAGCGAATGCTGAGATCAAGACAGATCCACCTGACAGTTTTACAGTTTCAATAAATGAATTGTTAAGTTTACCACATGTTGTATCATCTTTGTGTTGTTTCAACTTTTCAGCGGACAGACTCATATATCTTTCCACCACAAACCCAGGGTAACAGTTAGCAAAATATTGGCTACTTGCCAATCGATTTCAACTTTATAAAATGGTTGCCTTCTACATCTTTACATGCCTGCTGACTATATTTTTATTATTTATTTTATTTATATTGGAGTTGGGGGGGGGTAAACAGACAATTAAATTTCTTGAGTGGTGGCAGCATTTGATATAATATAAAAAAAACCTTAAGGTTTGAAACCCCCCACTACCGAAACTTAACCAACCTTTTGATTATGGACAGAATCCTCAATTGCTCAGCATGCCACAGTCTTGTGGGTTCAAGAGCAAAACTATTTCCCAGAATTTGGATTTCAAAAGGAAGAATATTTTGACAGATCAGGTCAGGCCGCTCCACCACAGGGTAACCAGACTGAGGAACAAATTGGGATTAGACTCTAAAAAGCTATTAAATTTTAAAGTTATTTTCTTTTCATTAATAGCCAAAGATAGATCAACTTATCTTAAAAATTTCAAGTATCAAAATTCAAAATTTAGAAGTACTTGATCTTCAAAAGTGGCCCAAAATGCTCTTCTAGAAGATTTTTTAGCTTCAAAATATCAAATTTTATGAACGGCTGCTAGGTGTAATCATATGAGTGTTTGGCAATATTATCAAAACAACATTAATATCTATTATACATTTTAATCATTATTTAGACATTAAACATTAATGGTTATATTTATATTATTATGTAGTAAAATGTATTATCACTGAAAATTATTGATAATGTTTGATGTAGCTAAAATTTATGGATCCATATATGAAGTACATGCCTTAAAACAAATGTAATTTTGACTGAATTTTCATTAAAAAATGAACGACATTTAGTTCCTATAATTTTATAGAGAAATCAATAAAAAAATACTTCATGGGTAGGTGCATCAATAAGTCTGTAGCTTAGTCATGAAAAAAAAAAATATTTGTTTTACACAACTGATATTTCTCAACATAATCTCCTTCCTTGTTAATGTGCTTACCCCAATACTTGTTCATTAATCACATAGATCAAAGATTATACAGTGAAAATTTCAGATCAAAATTCAACAAATAACTGTATGAAGACTACAGACTCATTGATCAACCCTTATATATATATATGTGTGTGTGTGTGTTTGTGCATGTGTGTGATAAAAAACATACATACACGCACAAAAAATTTTACATACGTATAAATATATTTCTTCCACAGGTGTTATAAATACAGTGCTCAATGTTATGAGACAGAGCTATAAGTATATAGAGGTTGTATTTGCACCTGAAGATTTCAGCAACTGCATGAAACCACTCAGAGTCATGCTATCAATGGATATTATGTATACTCACTAATATATATATATATATATATATATATATATATATATATATATATATATATATGTAAAATGTGTATGTATATAAATATATATATAAATGCAATTTTTTATAAATATTATTTATATATTATATATGTGCGATACTTATTGGAAAGTGCTCAATATCAGTGATTGAGCTGACATACTTAGTTGGATTGATGTAAGTTTTTGACGACCCTGGGTTTCACACTCTCTGCGATCAGAGTTTGTCTGCGATCGATCAGAGTTTGTCTGACACTCGCAAAGAGTGTGAAACCCAGGGTCCCAAACTTACATCAATCCAACTAAATATATACATATATATATATATATATATATATATATATATATATATATATAGTTAATAACAATAGTAAAATCAGTAAATCTTTCACAAATTACAATCACTATCACACTGGGAATCACACAGGGGGTGGGGGGTCAGATGACCTTCAGAAACCACTCTGGTCACATGAAAAATCCACAAGCAATCTGAACAGAATTTACAAAACAAGCCAGGCCCTGTACAGAACAATTTAGTTTGCCACATATGCAATAAGTTTTGCAACTCACTTACTGGCTTCAAGAACCACTGTTGCTGTCATGAGAACTAAAACTTAAACGTGTGTTTAACAAGTTGACAGCCATCATGTATGTAGGTATATCAATAAGTCTGTAGCCTAATGACAAAAAAGCACTTATTTTACACAACAAATATCTATTTCTCAACATAATCTCCTCCCTTGTCAATGCACTTAACCCAATGCTTAACAATTAAACACATAGATCAAACATCAATAACTGTCAGGCTACAGATTTATTGATTCACCTTCATGTTGTTATAATGTAATTATTATATATATATATATATATATATATATATATATATATATATATATATATATATATATATACATATATATATATATCCTAATGCTGAGAAGGAATTTTACACAAATATTTTTCAACATAATTTCTTTCTTCATCAATGCACTTAATTCAGTAGTGAGTATTAATTATAGAGATTGAACATTATACAATGAAAATTTCAGATCAAAATTTAATGAAAAACTGAATGTCAGGTTATGGATCCATCTTTGCATAGATGGATGTATAAAGTGTAAAATGTTAAATAATACCAGGACAGTAAAACTAAATGATATGTAAACAGACTAAATCAGTGTCTCTCAACCTTTTTAAGCAACAATGGCACACCTAAGAGCAAATGAAAATATCATGGCACACTTAGCAAAATTTTTAAAGGCTATCCATTTAAGTGTTATGAAATAAAACCATAGATTTTTAAAAAAAATTGACACATGAATATAAACTTACTTTATTTCAATGTTTCTATTCAACTATTTGTGAAGCTTATTTAGTGTGAAACCCGTGCCTGCTGTTATTTCGTGATTACTTCAATGCTTGGTTGAATGTGCAATAAGCAGACCCTCATCTCTTATTCAGTTCAACGTAGCAGAAAGTTGCAATAAAACTGATAAAACCTTTTTAACGAATCTGGGATAAAAAGATTAATACTTATTACAATGATCCATTTGTTAAATGCCAAGGTAAACCGACTTCTCTTCACTTGAGTAGCAGCCAGTCGAACAAAGAGACTCAATGATATTCAAAGCCCCGTAAGTGATAGGGCAGACGGGTCACTTTAAACTTGAGGTCGGACTAATGATATTACCTAAGACCTAGGGCTTAAGAACATATGTGGGCTGAATGTCTCTGATGGGTTCACCCAGTGTTTCTCAAACATTTAAAGCAACAGCACACCTAAGAGCAAATGAAAATATCACAGCAAAATTTTTAAAGCATATATGCATTTAATTGTTATGTTGTAAAACCATAGATTAAAAAATAACACAAATCTGAACTTACTTTATTTCAATGATTCTACTCAATTATTTGTGAAGCTTATTTAGTGTGAAACCCGTGCCTGGTGTTATTTCATGATTACTTCAATGTTTGGTTGAATGTGCAATAAGCAGACCCCCATTTCTTATTCAGTTCAACGTAGTCTTTCTTGCTTCTTATTTTTGATGTTATTTAGGATTGAGAAGCCTAATTCACATAAATAAGAAGTAGAAAATTGCCACAAAACAGATAAAGCCTTTTAAGCTAATGTGGGATATTCCTTTTGTATTGAAATCCAAAATGTATCAATGGGTACTGTTGAATGTTGAAATTTTTTTAATTAAACAAAGAACGTTGAATACAATTATACGAAAAAGGTTAATATTCATTTATTCAAATAAAGGAAAATTTTAAAAAGTTAAATTAAAAAAATAAAAATACTTTTTATGAAAATGAATATTAAAACAAAGTATTTAAAATAACAGAATCAAAGAATAGTGAAAAGACTTATTTGAAAAAAGCTTAATACTTTTTCAAATACTAATGCTGTGCCATTGCAACTTCCACACACACACATATATATATATGTATGCTGTGACAAAATTTCATGGCACACTTAAGAGGATTGTGTGACACACTAGTGTGCCACGGTATGTTGGTTGAGAATCAATGGACTAAATGTTTAACTGTTTTTTTTTTTTCTCTCAAGATGTTTTCTATTTGTAAGCAATTATTCAACGCATCATTCATTCCTTTTCCGTATTTATAGGTGAACATTTCTTTCTGAAATCCTTCAATTCTTACTTTGGTTTTTCGTAAGGCACAAATCAAACTGATTCAAAGAAAACAAAACAAAATTTCTTGTTTCTGCAATTGTTCATCTTAAAAACCCTTTTTTGTCTACTTTTAAAAGAAATCTGATTTTGTTAGCAAAAACTTCTTACCTTTATGTCTGCTAAGAAAAATACTTCAAAGACTTAAAATCTTTATTTACATTTGGACTAATATCCTCATCTTTATTATTATCACAACATTTCAACCACTGACACAAAATTCTTCAAGTATCTGTCAATCCAGGTAATCTTAAGGGAATTTTCAAATGGACCCTTTATTTAATCTATGCAGATAGATTGTTCTCATTCCACTGTCCATGTCTTCAGATATCATGTCTAGTTCTTATTTAGTACTGTTGAGTTATTGCTTAACCCCATTTCAACTGAGTCTGAGTGTACCACCTAACCCAGGAATTGAACACAATCATTATACCACCAATCTTCACAATCCAATGTTTTAATCTAATAAGCCATGGGATAATAATCTAAAGGATTAAAGCCTTGGTTCAGAAAACTGTTGGCATAGTAATTGTGAGTTCAATTCCTGGGCCAGGCAGTAAAGACTCAGACAAAACAGAGCAAGCAATAACTGAGTAGCTTACTGCTAGATTGGCAGTTAGGTCTCATAATTTCTCTATTGGAATTACTAGTAATAACCATAAATTCTATGCTAATTGTTTCCTCTCTAGCACTTCTCAGGTGTTTGCCAACTCAAATAACCGTCAGCGTATTTCTAACCTAAATTTATTTAATCTACAGGGATAGATTATCTAGGCTTATCTCGTCTAGTTCTTATTTAGTACTGCTCAGTTATAGCTAGCCTTCTTTTTACTGAGTCTACTACCTGGCCGAGTGAACTCACAATTATTACGCCACCAAGCTTCAATGCTTAAATCCACTAAGCCATGGGATAATAATCAAAAGGATTAATGCATTGGTTCATAAATCTGATGGCATAGTGATTGTGAGTTCAATCCCTGGTAAATTCCTTGTCTAACTTTCAAATCATGATTATGGTTCTGAACAAAGCATGTTTCCATATTTTCAGACTGTATATAAACAAATACTTTCATAATGAATTAATTTTATATTAAACATCAATTAACATTTCTTTTAAGTGTGCAACAATTATCTCTGGTTGTAATTTATTTGTTCAGTGATAATAACAATTTGGACTTTTCATTGTGTGAGTTATATCCCTTGCAGAGAAAGATGTTGGAGAACACTCAAAATAAAGATTTTCTGAACTTTATTATAAGAGTTATAATAATTTCTGTAGGTCCCCAAAGTGATCAATATTGTTATAATATGAAAGTGTGTTTCACATTACTAAGCGTATGGTGGCAGAATGAGGTGGAAACAATGAAAATTTAAAGAAATAAACAATTGTATTAACATAAAATACAATAAATATAAAATCAGGATAGATGTCACTTGTATGAAAACAAGAGATAAGTGGAGTTGTAAAAGGCATCTGGTGAGGCGTATGGAAAGAGAAGGGGGATAAGTTATGACTTACTGGGGTGATGGCATTGGATCTTTGTAGATGGTCAAGTCTAATGTCTTTGGTGGATAGTAGGTTCTTTTCAACAAGGTATGTGAACTCAGGTCAGGAGGCCTGCGACCATCGAATGTCCCTTTGATGGGCTTTTATGTCCTTTTTTAGGTTCAAATTGGCGCCAGTTTTTATTTTGTTTCTTTAGGTAGGAGTTAAGTTCAGTATTGTATTGCTTATTTTCTTTTCTTTGAGTATGTGAGTAAATGGAGCATATATGTGAGCCATATGCAGCTGATGGATTTTTATTTCAGTTTTGGGTGTTTTACAAGCGTTCTTATCTGGTCAGTGGTGGAAATTAGTCTAGTGTGAATCAGAAGAAGATCCGATTTTAACAAGAATGCAACAATATCAACCCCTGGAGTTTCATGGGAGTTTCATGCAGGAGGTCAATAAATACATGGGGCCAAAAGGAATCAATAGATATCAGGGAATTGATTAAACCTTTTGGACCAAAAACTGATATTTGTACAAATCTAGAAACAGTAATAATTGATAAAATTCCTGAACCTGATTAGATTGTTATGCTGTTTAATTTGGAAATAGAGGTTGCAGACTGAATATTACTTACAACAAGGACAGTTTTGTAGTCATTGAATAGTGTTGTCCTGAAAAGGACACATTATTGCATATCATTGCTACCATCATCATCTCCAGCTCACCATTGGCCACCTCTCCAACTATTTCCACTAGGCCTCCAGCTCCCAATACTCAAGCCATCGTTGCCAGCAGCAATGATATGCAATAATGTATCCTTTTCAGGGAGACACTTTTCAATGACTACAAAAACTGTCCTTCTCAGGTTAACTCTCTTATCACCCTCTATGTGAAAATGCAAAGATATTTTTTTGCCTAGTACACTGTAACCTTATTTTTGTTGATGCATTTTCTTTAATGAAAATAAACTTGGCATTGTAAGACTGATTCAGGATATAAAAAGGCCTCGATGCAATAAATAAAAAGAAGAAAAAAAAAAGGAATCTTCTGCAGCCCAGATGATCAAAGTGTAGTATCTGTTCCAGCAGCCGACAGCCAGCCATCATAATCTCTAGCTCGCCATTGGCCACCGCTCCAGCCATCTCCAATAGGCCTCCAACTCCCAATACTCCAGTGGTCTTTGCCAGCAGCAATGATATGCAATAATGTATCTTTTTCAGGGCAACGCTTTTCAATGACTACAAAAACTGTCTTTCTCAGGTCAATGCTCTTCTCACCCTCTGTGAAAATGCAGAGACATTTTTTTGCCTA
>OZ038513.1:68460069-68465069 GCA_964036315.1 Acanthosepion esculentum | reverse complement strand
ATACAAAGGCTACCTGGTCACAATATATATAGCCTTGCTGATTATTGTAAAAGAATTTTAACATGTCTGTGATTTTATGAATAATAAAATTTTCTACCCATCACAGGTTATTCAAAAATTATTTTATTTTCATTTTAGTTGTATGAAAATTAAGTTAGCAGATACAAACTTCAAAAAAGGCCCCAACAAGAGATGTGCATTTCTTAGGTAGTGTAACCAACCTTGCTTTTCCCTAATAATTTCTCATGACTTAATGGTAAAGCATGCTTGGCTTTAAAGCAGTTTTCCAGAAAAAAAAAAAAAAGAAATAGAGGTTCAATTCCTGCTGAAAGGCACATTTTTTTTATTAAGACTTTCAATCTCTAGGCTAGTAGACATTAATTTAATTGTTTGAAAACAGGTATATCTACTCAAACATCCATAGATATTATGCTTATAGTAATAAGAAATAATATAGGAATTTTCAAAAATCTATTAATTGCTTAAATATTTATATCTAAAAAAACCTTACAGTATTTTTTCTTGTCTTTTATAGCCCTAAGTTTATTCTAGATTCATGTAATCTTATGTAACAAGGATTTTATTTAGTGGCAATGAGAATATTAAACTGAGAAAAAATATTTACGTATTTGCAGATATCTACAGATACTTACCTTATTTTGAGATCTGGAATTTTGGTAAAACAATTCTTAAATGATTGTTGTGGCATATAAAGACACTTCAAAGGCTAGGTTTAAGAATTTCTTGTTCACAGAATCAAATTTTAAAAATCAATATTTTTATAAGACCTTTCAAAACTATTCATAATATCAAAATTAAAAAGCAAAATTACTGAACAGTTTATATTAAAAAAAAAACATTAGTTAGTGAATTCATTTTCATTAATTAAACTTACAAGTTAAGAAGAAAACAAAAGCTCATTAAAGAAAAATGTTAATGACTGCTTTTTTACTATAAGCACATACCAAGGAATAAAAAACAATTTTAATGATTTTGTTTGCATAAAATTAAAAAAAAAAAAAAACTGTTTGATTGTCAATGGAATTGTTCCATTTTTTTTTTTTGTATATTGTAACAATAAAAAGTGCATTATTGAAACAGTTACATAATAAATTTGATAGCAGAATAATAAATAAACATTAAATAAGGCATGGATAAAATATACAGTTATGAGTTATTAAAAACAAATTTCTTTTCAGAAATATAGTGTCATATCGGTACTATTTAAGTTCACTGGTCTTCTCATTAAAAAGGGAATCATTTGGGTGGGGGGTATTAACATTTTTGTAGATTAGCATTCATTAGATTTTCTTATACTCCCACTTGTCAGAATCGAAAAATATTAAAATTTTTTTTATCTTTTTAGAAGGGAGCTGTTGTTCCTAATATAAATAGTGTCAAATCGATTTTTGACTTCTTAAAGAATTATCTGTACTTTGTTTTTATTTACAAATGTCAAGTTGGGCACCCAGAGGCGGTGTAAGGGTTAGCAAGCTTGTCTTGTTAGAACAATTACGGCTGAGTAGTGAGTTCGATCCTCACTGGGTGCCCCATACTTTCAGCCTTGTGCCACATCTAAGCTACAATCTCTACAAATGTCAAGTTTGAAATTGTGTCTACATTGATAACTACATACTACTGACATCATTTTTCTCAATTTGTAATAATACACAATTATCAATGATATAAGCACAGTTTCAATCTTGACATTTGCAAATAAAAACAAAGTACAGATAACTCTAAGAATTCAGGGATTGAAATATCCATAGTGTTTGTCAGATCTTCTTTTATGTACCGTGAGGATGTTGGTGATCATAGCACTCCAATTTGTGTTTCGGTTTTACACAAGTCGATAGAGAAAAATCTTTTTTCCTAGAGAGTTACAGTTCCTTCAATTATACTTAGGCTGTACTAGAAATAGTTTTTTTGTCCAACATTGCAAGATATTCATCTTCCTATTTTTCTAAGTGCTGATTTTTTCAAGAAATTAGATATCCTGTTACCCTTTTTCCCAATTCATAATAGTATGCAGTTATCAATCATATAAGAATAGTGTCAAACTTGACATTTGCAAATAAAAACAAAGTACAGATAACTCTTTAAAAAGTCACGGATCGATTTAACACTTTATATTATGAACAGAACACTTTCTGAAATGTTAAAAAAAAGTCAATATCTTTTGATTTTGACAAATTTTGTGGGTAAAAGAAGTCAAATGAATGGTACTCTAACAAAAATGATCCCCCACCCATAAAAAAATTTTAAAAAATTATGAGGGGACCAGTAAATTTAAGTAGTGTCAGTATATACATATAAAACCAACAATTAAACAAAAAGCAAAAATGGTCCAATTTTAACTGTGGTCCATTAAAATGTCTTAATAATTGTAATGGAAAGATAAACAGACTGAACACAATGGAGCCAATGCCAAGTATTCCTTTCCAAGTCAGGCAGGAAGGCAGGCTAGACAATGACATATTTGATGATATAAAAAAGACAAAAAAATACACAAACAATTTCCGTTGAGTTTTAAATTTTTTTTTTTGTTTTATTAGGTTGAGTCATAATTTCCATTACTAGGAACCAATTGCAATGAAGTAAATTCTATCATCCGAACTACTAAACATAAATGGAAGTTAAGAATAAATTGGAGTAATCTAACATATATTAGTTTTTGCACTGCAGTGGCAGCATACACAGTGGATAAAAGTAAAAAAGTTGCTCTCCTCTATAACACCACAAGGCTACATGTTCTTCATCTTCTGTGTGCCATGTCCCTTCGGGATGTTGGTGATCATGTCTCTCCACATTTTCCTATCCATTGTACCTCTTAAGAAATTTTGTCTTTTTCTTATCTCTCCTAAAATTTGTTCTGCCATCCATTTATTCAATTTCATTAGGTAGGGTATGCATTGTTTTCTTCTGCCTTTAATATATCCTGTGAGTGTCAGATTTTCCAAGCCCTCTTTCCTTGTTATGTATCCTAGAAATTTCAACTGTCTCTTCCTGATTTTAAGTATAGCTGTTCTTTTTGCTTCCATTTTCTCTAAAACTTTGTTGTTGCTCACATGTTCAGTTCATGGTATTCTCAGCATCTTTCTGTAGAACCACATTTCTTTTGCTTCAAGTCATCTGTGTGGAGATTGTCCTGCATTCACTGCCATATTGGAGGACTGATGTTACATAGTAGTTCAGTACTCTTTTCTTTGTTTTAAACTGAATTTGTAACACAAGAAAAAATTTGGTAATTTGTTTGGTCTGTTCTACCCCCACCCCTTCCATATTCAAATGACCTTGCACCAAGCAAATATTACCTTTTATTGAAAAACAGTTTGATGGGGAAAATCTTATCTGATGAAAACCAGATACCATAGTTTGTCAAAATCTTTTTCACATCAAAAGGGGTGATATT
This sequence comes from Acanthosepion esculentum, assembly GCA_964036315.1. Lineage (NCBI taxonomy): Eukaryota > Metazoa > Mollusca > Cephalopoda > Sepiida > Sepiidae > Acanthosepion > Acanthosepion esculentum. The sequence continues at coordinate 68,461,657 of OZ038513.1, read as the reverse complement.
TTACTCAAAAGGTATTGAAAAGGTGCTTGGTAAATGGCAACATGGCATTGCAAAAATGGTAAATATATAATTGAATAAAAGGTAATTGTACTTTACTTTTTGGAGAATTAAGGTGATAAAGAAAAACAGAAATTATTTATGACTCAACCTAATAAACAAATTTTAAAATCACAAGTCTTTTTTAAAAAAATCTGAGACATCAGAACATTGCTAAATATTTTAATTCTAAAAAAATAGCATTTTTAATAAAGTTTTTTTTCAAATTCACACATTTTTATCCATTATTTCAGGTGCACAAAAAAGCTGTCATCAGTAAAAAAATTAAAACTGTATTTAATGCATCAAGAAAATTTATTTTAATTATTGCTATGTATTTTTAAAACAATTTTATTTCATTTACTTGAATTAAAGAAAAAAAAAATTAGTTTTAACTAAATTTCAAAATGGTTGAAAAAAAAATGAATTTTAACTAAATTTCAAAATGGTTGAAAAAAAATGAATTTTAACTAAATTTCAGAATGGTTGAAAAAAAATGAATTTTAACTAAATTTCAAAATGGTTAAAAAAAAATTTCTCTTACCCCACCCCCCTCAAACTTCAGAAACCATTTCTGTCATTTTCAAATATATTTATATGTATAAAAGAAAGATCAAGAGAGTGTTTTGTCTTCATATTTGTTTCCACTCTCACTCACATTTTAAAGCCTTTCTTTTCATAAGTCCTTTTTCAATATAGAATATAGAATTCAATTCTAAATTCTTCTCACATTAAATATGAATAAATAATTTAAAAAAAGGCAGAATAAATAAACAATTTTTGATATATGTCTATAGTCCACTGCTTGAAAAGTTTAAATCTTTTAAAAGAATTACCAAATTCTGCTAGTCGGAGAAAAAAATGAAGTCATGCCAAGTCATGCCTTTTCCAAAGTCATTAGTGCAAAATGAGCACTAACAGCCAGAATTTGAAGTCTACTCATCAAATTTATTTTCCATATTGATAACCTTTGTGCTAACCACGCCTCCAAGAATATGTTGAAACCAATTTCAAAAATTTGGGATCAATGTTGATTACTGGAACTTCATATTTGGCACATTTTTGGAGAGTATTAGAAAAGCAGAATATTTAAAAGAGCATAGAAATTGTCAAAATAACCATTTTTCATCACATTTTGAACATACTTTTTTGAAGGCATGAAACAGTTTTCCATGGCTCTGTTCAAAATCTGACATCAGCAAAGTGTAGTATCTGTTCTTATCAGCTGATATGTCATATTAACAGATATCAGATATTAAGTTGATGAGAACATATACTTACACTTTGCTCTTCGCAAAATGAAACCACAAAAACTGGATTGTACTGACAGTTTTTCTAAGGTCATTGAAAATAAATAATAACAAAGGAAGAAGCAGAATAATAATAATAAAGAAATCATAATGTAATGTTATATAAGACAGACTTCTCTAAGCTTGGAGAATAGAAATGTCTTCTCACTTTATCATAAACCATACTGAAGACAGTTTAATGAAAATAAAGAAAAAAAATTTTGGTCAATTCTTAAAAGATAAACTATGAATGTATGTATAAT
>OZ038513.1:68407569-68455069 GCA_964036315.1 Acanthosepion esculentum | reverse complement strand
ACAAGGCTGGCTGCTCTTCCTGACACCCAACTCAGACAACCCAAATACACCAAGTGTTTTTATTAAGACATAATCTCGAGGAAGGTTGTCATTCAAGGTTTTAGATCTCCTCCTAGTCTCTCTACATATATACATACATACATATACATACATCCATATACATATGTATATATATATGTGTTGGCTGCTGGCTCCTATTAGAAACTCATTAGCCCTTTACAGGTATTGTTTTTTGTCCTGTGGGGTGATATGTCACCCCCCTCATCAGCAGAAAAATGGCAGGTTGTACTGGGTTACATGCTACCAGTAGCAGTCCTAAGTCTAACCTGACCTTAAATACTAAAGAATTATTTATTATATTTTATAAAAGTTAATAGGCAGTTACAGTTTGCTATTTAAATTCATTATATATTAATCCTATGAAAGTCAACTATGCTCAGATTATTAATTAAAATTTTTAAAAAATAAGGTATTTTTTTAATTCATTGTCTTAATCGTTAGTAATATATGGAAATAGAAATCAAGACTTTCAAATTTGTTATTAAGTTTTAAGAAATCACATAATGTGAGGATATTTTGTCTTGGTTTGCATAATGGGGATTAATTTGCAATGACTTTACACAGCAAATTGAATCCAATTATCAACATTTATACAATTTTGGAGAAAAAAACCCAAAAAGATGGTTATTTCTGGTTACGGTGCTTATTTGTACGACACCACTAAAAGAAATTTAAAATAAGTTGACATAAAAAATTGAGATCTTTTTTTAGAGAAAATCATGAAACCTCTTTAAGAGTGATATGATATCTGTAAATAAATTCCACTGAACTCTTTAACCGCCAATGAGTGAATACCAAACTGACTCTGGAAGATAAGTCTTCAACTATTTATTTTTTATTAACACTCTATTTTTAATATTAAGCGCTTTAATTACAAAGGCTGCTTGCCATAAAACTGTTATCCTCCAGAAAGACATTGGTCAACCATTACTTTTGATGAGTAAAATACAGTCTTTGTTATGGGGAATTGTATGACAAAGTGGAAAACGTTTACTTGTGATGCATTTCATCCTTCAGGACTTCATTGGTCTAAATTTGCATACAAATAAGGTGTGCTGGGAATTTTAAAAATTTTATATATATATATATATATATATATATATATATATATAGCCATATTCATTTAGGGTCTTTTTAATTTTCTTTTCATCACTTTTGTTAGTAGGTATCCCACACTGTGATACTTGAAAATCTGCTAGGAATGGTGAAATATTGTAAGAGCCAGGGTACAAATTTACCATGGATGACCATGCAATCAAGGCACTGGGCAAATTTTTCTAATATCACAGTATGTGATGCCTACTAACGAAAGGGATGTCAAGAAAAAGAAAAAGACTTTAATATATATATATATATATATATATATATATATATATATATATATATCATATATGGATAAAATAACTGAAAAAAATTGGGTATGTATATATATATATATATATATATATATATATATATATATATGTATATATCTATATATATATATATGTATGTATATATATAAATATATATATATATATATATATATATCTATATATATATATATGTATGTATATATATAAATATATATATATATATATATATATATATATATATATATGTATGTATATATATAAATATATATATATATATATATATATATCTATATATATATATATGTATGTATATATATAAATATATATATATATATATATATATATATATATATATATATATATATATATATATATATAAAATCCTAAAATTCCCAGCACCCCTCATCCATGCACATGTGTAGTTGTACTAATATAACAAATTTAGTCTGATGAAGTCCTGAAGGATGCAACATGTCACAAGTAAATGTTTTCCATTTTGTCATACAAGTTCTCCAATACAGTTCTTGATATATAAAAATACATATCGTTATCTCAAACTTTGTTATATATATATAACTAAGAAAAAACAATAATGCATGTTTTTTTATAATTCTTTCTCTTGTCAATAAGTGATTATTTTGTCATTTGTGAAAAATTTTGGAGAATCTAATACTCTCAATCAAAAATAAAATTACGTGACGAAGAAGGGAAAATGTTGTCGCAAATCAACTTCATGCATTGATTTACATGACACAGGTGCAGTTTTTAATAAAACGTTCAGTTACTGGCAAGAATTACTTTTACTGCTTCAATGGAAATTTTAAGCAAGGTATATTTTCCCTGATGCAATATTCAAATATAGTATAGATGATATAAAAAAAAAGATATTAGCAGCAGGGTCGGATAAATGCATTGTGAGGGACCCCAAGAGTTAAAGTGACCCCAAGAGTTAAAAAAAGCAAACCTATAATGAGGTCTTTTATTTGTTGACATTGTGATAAAAATGAAGCAATTATTCATTTTTTGTTTTTTAAAAGCAAAGCTGTAGTGTTTAGAATAATTTAGAGGAGCTTAAAGTTTGAAGGTCAGTGAGTCAATGTAAACAGCATTTACAGTAAAAAGAAAATTCCTGATAAGTTGCCTGAAGTGAATACCTAATTCTCAAAGCATTCATTAGAATTTTTTTTCAAAGAAATCATTTAATTCTTCAAAAATAAAAATACATAATATAGGACACTTCCTAAATGGAGGAATTATTTATGTATAGATTGTATATAGATATTATTTAAGTATAGATTGGCACATCTACTGTGGACAAGTACAAGTCAGTTATAACAAATTTAATATAGGAGATAAGGAAATTGGACATAGAATAGTCTGTGCTAGGGGTAGTTTCTCCAAATACCAACAGTTGCTACAAAACTATAACAGTAATCTAAACCTCAAGTCATATTTTTAAATGTCATCATATTGAGACTTTCATATGGATGTTTATGTGGATAGGTGGGGGAGATAATCGTTAAACATAGATTGAACATAGTGCCAAACTCATTTTTTTATAGAACTCTTTCAAAAATAGAAAAAGATTAATATATGATGCTTCAAAATTGAGAATGGATTATTTATGCATAGATTGGCACTTCTGCCTGGGATCAGTGCATTTTGACAAGGATCAAAGTATCTCTTTCCAGATTTCATATCACACCATCATATAACCACATCGCTAGAGACTTCCTCTCCTCATCCATCAAAAACTCTTCCAAGCTCTGTTTTCACTGAATGTCTATAGAGGAACTATACAGCTGCACAAAGTCATACATATCTGGTGTAGAACCCTATACAGAAATGTTTCAAACCTCATCAGGTGTACAAGGGGAAAATGAGAGTGCCAGCTTATTTAATCTCCTCTAGACTATGCTCTGCACATATACAAGTACAGATGTGAAGAGATGAGCACAGACTGTTTAAGCATTCCATTCCACATCCCAAACAAATATGACTATGCCCTGAGCATGTACAAGTACAGATGTGAAGAGATGGGCACTGACTGTTTAAGCATTCCATTCCACATCCCAAACAAATATGACTATGCCCTGCACATATACAAGTACAGATGTGAAGAGATGGGCACTGACTGTTTAAGCATTCCATTCCACATCCCAAACAAATATGACTATGCCCTGAGCATGGACAAGTACAGATGTGAAGAGATGGGCACTGACTGTTTAAGCATTCCATTCCACATCCCAAACAAATATGACTATGCCCTGCACATATACAAGTACAGATGTGAAGAGATGGGCACTGACTGTTTAAGCATTCCATTCCACATCCCAAACAAATATGACTATGCCCTGCACATATACAAGTACAGATGTGAAGAGATGGGCACTGACTGTTTAAGCATTCCATTCCACATCCCAAACAAATATGACTATGGCCTGCAGATATACAAGTACAGATGTGAAGAGATAGGCACTGACTGTTTAAGCATTCCATTCTACATCCCAAACAAATATGACTATGCCCTGAGCATATACAAGTACAGATGTGAAGACATGGGAACTGACTGTTTAAGCATTCCATTCCAAATCCCAAACAAATATGACTATGCCCTGCACATATACAAGTACAGATGTGAAGAGATGGGCACTGACTGTTTAAGCATTCCATTCCACATCCCAAACAAATATGACTATGCCCTGAGCATGTACAAGTACAGATGTGAAGAGATGGGCACTGACTGTTTAAGCATTCCATTCCACATCCCAAACAAATATGACTATGCCCTGAGCATGTACAAGTACAGATGTGAAGAGATGGGCACTGACTGTTTAAGCATTCCATTCCACATCCCAAACAAATATGACTATGCACTGCACATATACAAGTACAGATGTGAAGAGATGGGCACTGACTGTTTAAGCATTCCATTCCACATCCCAAACAAATATGACTATGCCCTGCATATATACAAGTACAGATGTGAAGAGATGGGCACTGACTGTTTAAGCATTCCATTCCACATCCCAAACAAATATGACTATGCCCTGCACATATACAAGTACAGATGTGAAGAGATGGGCACTGACTGTTTAAGCATTCCATTCCACATCCCAAACAAATATGACTATGCCCTGAGCATGTACAAGTACAGATGTGAAGAGATGGGCACTGACTGTTTAAGAATTCCATTCCTCATCCCAAACAAATATGACTATGCCCTGAGCATGTACAAGTACAGATGAGAAGAGATGGGCACTGACTGTTTAAGCATTCCATTCCACATCCCAAACAAATATGACTATGCCCTGCACATATACAAGTACAGATGTGAAGAGATGGGCACTGACTGTTTAAGCATTCCATTCCACATCCCAAACAAATATGACTATGCCCTGCACATATACAAGTACAGATGTGAAGAGATGGGCACTGACTGTTTAAGCATTCCATTCCACATCCCAAACAAATATGACTATGCCCTGAGCATGTACAAGTACAGATGTGAAGAGATGGGCACTGACTGTTTAAGCATTCCATTCCACATCCCAAACAAATATGACTATGCCCTGAGCATGTACAAGTACAGATGTGAAGAGATGAGCACTGACTGTTTAAGCATTCCATTGCACATCCCAAACAAATATGACTATGCCCTGCACATATATAAGTACAGACGTGAAGAGATGGGCACTGACTGTTTAAGCATTCCATTCCACATTCCAAACAAATATGACTATGCCCTGAGCATGTACAAGTACAGATATGAAGAGATGGGCACTGACTGTTTAAGCATTCCATTCTACATCCCAAACAAATATGACTATGGCCTGCAGATATACAAGTACAGATGTGAAGAGATGGGCACTGACTGTTTAAGCATTCCATTCCTCATCCCAAACAAATATGACTATGCCCTGCACATATACAAGTACATATGTGAAGAGATGGTCAATGACTGTTTAAGCATTCCATTCCACATCATAAACAAATATGACTATGCCCTGCAGATATAGAAGTACAGATGTGAAGAGATGGGCACTGACTGTTTAAGCATTCCATTCCACATCCCAAACAAATATGACTATGCCCTGAGCATGTATAAAGTACAGATGTGAAGAGATGGGAACTGACTGTTTAAGCATTCCATTCCACATCCCAAACAAATATGACTATGCCCTGAGCATGTACAAGTACAGATGTGAAGAGATGGGCACTGACTGTTTAAGCATTCCATTCCACATCCCAAACAAATATGACTATGCCCTGCACATATACAAGTACATATGTGAAGAGATGGTCAATGACTGTTTAAGCATTCCATTCCACATCATAAACAAATATGACTATGCCCTGCAGATATAGAAGTGCAGATGTGAAGAGATGGGAACTGACTGTTTAAGCATTCCATTCCACATCCCAAACAAATATGACTATGCCCTGAGCATGTATAAAGTACAGATGTGAAGAGATGGGAACTGACTGTTTAAGCATTCCATTCCTCATCCCAAACAAATATGACTATGCCCTGAGCATGTACAAGTACAGATGTGAAGAGATGGGCACTGACTGTTTAAGCATTCCATTCCACATCCCAAACAAATATGACTATGCCCTGAGCATGTACAAGTACAGATGTGAAGAGATGGGAACTGACTGTTTAAGCATTCCATTCCACATCCCAAACAAATATGACTATGCCCTGAGCATGTACAAGTACAGATGTGAAGAGATGGGCACTGACTGCTTAAGCATTCCATTCCACATCACAAACAAATATGACTATGCCCTGCACATATACAAGTACATATGTGAAGAGATGGGAAATGACTGTTTAAGCATTCCATTCCACATCCCAAACAAATATGACTATGCCCTGAGCATGTACAAGTACAGATGTGAAGAGATGGGAACTGACTGTTTAAGCATTCCATTCCACATCCCAAACAAATATGACTATGCCCTGAGCATGTACAAGTACAGATGTGAAGAGATGGGAACTGACTGTTTAAGCATTCCATTCCTCATCCCAAACAAATATGACTATCCCCTGAGCATGTACAAGTACATATGTGAAGAGATGGGCACTGACTGTTTAAGCATTCCATTCCACATCCCAAACAAATATGACTATGGCCTGCAGATATACAAGTACAGACGTAAAGAGATGGGAAATGACTGTTTAAGCATTCCATTCCACATCCCAAACAAATATGACTATGGCCTGCAGATATACAAGTACAGACGTAAAGAGATGGGAAATGACTGTTTAAGCATTCCATTCCACATCCCAAACAAATATGACTATGCCCTGCACATATACAAGTACAGATGTGAAGAGATGGGAAATGACTGTTTAAGCATTCCATTCCACATCCCAAACAAATCTACTAATAGAGGACAACATTCCTACTTTCCTTTCCAAGGCCAGTATCCTAATGATGAGGAGAGGCTATGTATACAACATAGGTATTCATCATTGAATGAAAATTCAACATCCTCTACAATGTGTTCCAAGAAATAGGATTCAAGATAAACCTTTTGCAAAATAATTCAAATCATTCCATGAGTATTAAATGCCAAAATACCTTGGAGTCAATTTCTTCTGACTTTTAATAAACTTCTCTAATCTGTTTCCCCAACCAACAGAGCAGAATAAGTCAAACAATCCAACAACATGTGCTTCCTGTTCGCCACAGCAGTCACCTTTCTTTCTGTCCCTTCTTTAAGCACTTTTTATAGATTGAGTGACAGTTAATATTTGCATATATTAAAAGAGCTTCTTGCAATCACATTGAAACATTGGTTCCTGTATGATCACTGAAGTTAAGCAACATCGAGCCTGGTCAGTATCTAGATGGGTAACCACTTGGGAATACCAGATGCTGTAAGTCATTTTCTCTAGTAATACAGTGACATTTGATTGGAAGAAGTGAAGCATCAAGAAAAGGTATTTTTAGATCAGAATCCTAAGGACTATCATAGATGATGTGACTATAGTCAGTTCTTCTGGTTTGTAATAAACTTCCTTAATCTGTTTTCTTCAACCAGCAGAGCAGCATGAGTCAAACAATCCAACAACACGTGTCTTCTATTCACTATAGCAGTCACCCTTCTTTCTGTTACTTCTTTAAGCACTTTTTATAGATTGAGTGATGGTTAACATTTGCATATATTAAAAGAGATTCTTGTGAATGTCTATCCAACTCTGAGATCTATCAGTTTAAATATATGACTCATGAAGCTTACATTTTCTTTTTGGGAATATTTTACATGCGAGACACATCCAATTCCATTTTTGTTTCAGAGGGAAGCCATTTTCTCTAGTATTAAAGTAACTATGATCTGGAATTGGAACGAAAGAAGTGATAGTACACACCTTGAATCCATCATAAAAATGCAAGACAAGGAACTAGTAAATACTAAACAATTCAGATAACTTGGTGTATGGATCAGTTACAACAAATTTAGTACAGGAGATAAGGAAACTGAACATAGAATAGGCTGCACGAGAAGACAGATAAATGGGCAGTTATTTACATTATTTGCATTGTTCAGACTGTTGCCTTCATCTTTATTGTCATGTTCTCAATATTTCGGTTGATGTACAGCCTTCTTCAGGTATTAGAATTTCGAACTGAACTATTTATTTCGTCCATCAGGGTAGATTATTCTAGTTCCACATGTCATGCCTCTTCCAGATGTCTCAGTTATCCTCAAGAACACATGGCCCAGTGGGTAAAAGCAATGATTGGATCCAATTACTTGATCCAAAGAGTTGTTAGTTCAATACCTGGCTATGGCAGTGGTGAAAGAAAACTTAGAGAAAACTTGAGTTAACTGTGACATCTGGAAGAAGCATGGCACGTGGAACAAGAACAATCTATCCCAAGGGACAAAATTCCAATCCCCTGAAGAAGTTTGAAATTCCAATCACCCAAAAGAGGCCAGGGTGTACAGTGGCCGAAATGTTGTGAACATGACAATAAAGATGAAGACAATAATCCAAACAATGTAAATAATGTAAATAATTATAATACCTCATCTCAGAAATATAGACAGATCTGGACAAAGGCTAGAGCATACAATGGCTGACACGTCATGAAGATGACAATCAAGATGAGGACAAGAGTCCAAACAATGTAAATAATGTACATAATACCTCATCTCAGAAATGTAGACAGAGATAATGGACAAATTTACTCTATTAAAATCTTTTAAAATGGGTGAAGACATTATTTAAATGTTTTTTTTTTCTAGATTGTGACACATACTTTACATAAGAAGGTAGGTAGATAATTTGGTATTAATTTATAGATTACGGGAGACAATTTTGATAAGAGCAAGAAATATTCATTATTTTTGAGAATGTTATTATTTTAGTAAAAACAAGAAAGTGTTACAATGAAAATATAATAGCAATTATTGGTTAGGTTTGGGTACCCTTTAATGAATAAGAGACCTGTTGTTTTGAATTGTATGATATGGAACAATGATTGTATGACAAAGGACAAATAGGAAACGTTTATCAAGCTAACATGTTTCATTTTTATTAAAGCTTCATCACAGAATGAAATATATAGAAAAAGAAGAAAGAAATTCTAGTATTTTTACTTTTGTGCTGTTTGAATTTTATTGGTTAATCATGTTTCACATGCATTCAACTTGTTGAACTAACATTAGTATAATTTGTAGCATTCCAAATTCAAGGAGAGACACTGCATCCATTCAAAGTTTCAAGAAATTAATGGATTCCAAGCTTAACTGAAAAACTGGAAATATTGCTTTATGCATGTAAGTGTATAATAATTCTAGTCTGTTGAAGTGGGATTCAGATGATAATGTATATATGTAGGTGTGTGTGTCTGCATGTCTAGTAGACATTATATTTGTCATTTTTTTATATGTTGAATTGGGGAATGTTTTTACGTACATACTATTTGTTTTAGATAAAACAATTTGAATTCTATGTAAAAACTTCATTTTTCCTGTTCCAGAAAAATAAATAATATTTTTCAGATACCATTTTTAAACTTTGAAGATGTACTGATATAGGACTTTGAAAGCATCTATATTACAATGATCTGATTTCTACTTGTGGGTTTCTTATTTTAACACAGTAAAAACAGTACACCATAGAGAGATTTTTATTAGAGCAATACCATTAAAATGCACTAACTTGGAGAATAAAAAAATTTAATTCCAATTTGCAACATATGCAGTCTGCATTCAAACTCACCTCAAATAAGCCAATTTATCAAGGGAGATAACTCAGGATATATTAAATGTTATTTATATTACCTCTTTGAAAATTTATTAATTAATTTGGCATCAAGCTTTATGCCAGCTGATAGCAACCTGTAAATGAGTTATTGCAATAACTAAAATAAAAAATTTGTTTCAATGATTAAAAAGATCATCTAGCAGAGTTCAATAATTATCTTCTACCTAAAATTAGCTTTACTGTTTCAAAATTAGGAAATGTCACAACAATATAAAATTTTAATAGTATAGATATTATAATGTAGAAATTACATTTTAAGTGTGTAGATATTTTAACAGTATAGAAATGTGTTTTTTTAATGGTATAGGCATTTAATGTTATTTTAATGATGTAGACATTTGATGTTGTACACATTTAAGTGTATTTTAATGCTGTAGATATTTTAAGCATATTTTAATGAGAATGGACACTTTCATGATATGTTAATGGTGTATGCAATTTAATGATATTTTAATGGTATAGACAGATTAAGAATATTTTAATGGTGTAGACACTTCAATATGTTAATACTTGTAGACACTTTAATGTTATCAAAAAATGATATTACAATAATTAAAAATTATAAAAACTAATTTCCTCTGGAAAAATTTTTAAAAAATAGAAAGAAAAAATTGTCTATCAGGAAATTTTTGCTTGCAAATAATCATAGCAAACATAATTTGTCCATAATATTAGTTAATATTTTAATTGGTGGGTGGTCAATGTAAATAAGCATCAAAATATTTCAAAATCTCTGTCAACATTTTCTCTTAATAAAGGTGTAGCATTAATCAGACCAGAAAATGGAAACAGTGAACCAAGGTTCAATTTCAACTGAAGGTGCTTGAAATCATAGTATGTGATTTACACCAGGAAATAGTAGAGGTCTGAATCAAATTTAATGTCAATCAGGAACCTTTGATTTCAGTATCACATCAGAACATCAAAAGATCTAGGTGCCTCAGAGAGATGTTTGCTTATCAGACATTACTTTTCACTTGAGAAAGGCAAAAATCCATATCTTATAGTTATGGATAAGTAGCAAGGAAGTTGTAGATTTTAACAGCCAAATCTGGTGTCAATCATGGTTAAGAAATGGTGAGGTACCCTCTACCTGTTAAAAACTACACTTGCTATAGAAATGATAACATCTCTAATGAGCAAATCCCATATTGTTCAAAAGGGAGAAAAATATTGTCCAATATGCCTTTTGGCATGGGAGATTCTATTATCATATTTTCACAACATTTCTGTGAACCATTAAGTTAACGTGATATCAAATTGTCATGAAAAAAGATTATTATGAATGTCCCAAAATTATTTTGCATTCTTTAAGTTAGCATATTTTAGGAGCCCTAATTAAATATCTCTGGCTAAAATGCACCATTTTGGTGTCTTTGAAAAAAAAATCATCTTTTCTAGTCAACTGTAGATGGCGATACCTATAATTTTATTCAGTTACAAATGATACAGATTTTGTTTTTGCTTATGTTAAGTGAACACATTTTGAGGAAACTCAATATGTCTAATTACAATACACCACTTTGGCTACTTAAAAGTTGCATACAGACATACAAGATAATATCTTTTAGTATCATAAATTCTCCACTATTAATATTATTTGTCAAGAGACTCATTAAATAACTGACAATAGATTCGGAGGTTAATAAAGCAATAAATATAAATTTAGTATAATTTTGTCGATGATAGCAAGACTATCCTGAAAAAACTTCCTTAATTTAACAAGGAAATGACTGTTAACAAGACTCACCCACCTGGCACTTTCTTTAAGCAATCATGGCTGTGCATATTTATACAATAAAACAAGCCATGTTTTTTTTAGCTGGTGCATTATAGAATAGTCCGTGAGAAAATAGATAAGTTTGTAAGGAATTAAAGAAAAAGTTTTATTTGATATTACTTGCCTATAACTTCTCTGATGAGTCATTGAAATTTCCAAGCTTTGTTTCACCAACTAAACTCATTTGTGTTGTAATTGTTGCTATTTTGGCCTATCCATTCTACAGCCTTCATCAAAAGAGCACAGCCTTTTCTTTACAGATTCTTTACAAGATGTCAACAGAAATGTTTCCAAATTAGACCAGCCAGATTGGTTTATTCCAACAACGAGAGATACACAAAAATGATTCCATTCCGCACAACCCATGCAACCGAGGTAATTCCATTTTATCCAGAAAGATAGTCCAAAGTTTTTCCCTGCTGTAGGAAAAGAAAAAAAAAAGGACTTCTTTTCCTTACAGATTATACAGCTGGAGAAGGCTGTAGAATGGATTGGCTGAAACACTGAGGTAACATCAACGTTAAAAAGAGGAGATCAGTTGTTGGACAAAGTGTGGAGAATAATGACTTCGTCCAAAGTCAAGATTTCTTGCATTTATTATTAGAGAAATGCAAAGAAACTTTTCTTCCAAACCTTTCATGATAGTCAACATTGATAAAAATGAAGACTTAATCACATTGCAAAGAGTTCGTTTATAAACGCATTATTTGCAAAAAAAACAAAACAAAACAAAATGATGATAAATATTAGACAAAAATGTACAATCAAGAATGAACTCTTTGCAAGGTTACAAAAACTTTTCAGCTGCGAATTATAGCAGACTCAGGCACATTTCCAAACACAAATTAAAATAACCCTAAAAGAAAAAAAAATATTCTTCATAAATGGACACAAATTTAACCAGAATTAAAAAAAAGATCACAGTTATGGACGCCAAGGCTCTTTGACTTACTGACATAGGTATAAATGTATATCAGCAGCTTAAAGAATATTGACCATTCACAGACTATATTTTGATTACTGGATCTTGGCACCATTAAGATTTCCTTTATGCAAAAAAAAAAAAAAAAAAGAAGGCTCTAAACCACCAGCAAGGGCATCAGTTTGAAGAAGCAAGTTATCAACTTGCGTGTGGGGATTGAGAAGAATTTTTAGTTCTGCTCAAATGCAATTGAAAATTATTCAGGTGCAAAAGCTTCACTTCATTTCATTTCACAGGTAGACAAAACATCCCACTTGCAGGCTAACTTTTTTTATTTTTCACCTGAAAAAGAAAGAAAAAAAGTTTTAAATTTTATTCATAATATCATGAATTATATATATGTAAATTTTGTGAGTAAAGAATCCAAGGGAATCCTAATAATATAAAATACAGGGTGACCCAAATAAACAGGAATTTTTGAACTGCGTATTGCCAGAAATGAGCAAGTGGCAACACCGCGAGACAGTGACCTTGAGCAAGTAAACATCTCGCCATTTTAGTAACGAGAATGAAATTCACAGTATCCCAGCTGAGATGTTGCAGCAGTCAATGAGGAATCTCAACAGCAGATTTCAAGAATGCATTCATACAGGAGGACGCCATCTACAGGACACAATTTAAAAAAAAAATGAAAATTCCATCATTGTTTCTTAAATGGCATGTTTTAAGGTTTCAATTACTATGAATTAAATATTTTTCTTCCATCACTCTTGGTTTTATTGGATTGTTAAAAAGTTCCCGTTTTTTTGGGTCACCCCATATTAAAACTGATCCACAAATAGAGCTCAATGTATTTATTACAGAGCATATATAAATAATATATAACAGAAATTCTCAGAGTGAAATGGCCATTCAGATGGGGTATATTTGAATTTCATTTATTGGTAATTTATATATATATATATATATATATATATATATATATATATATATACGATTTCTTGGTGCCCTACCAGCTATAATCTTTAAAAATTTAAATATCATGCCAATTGCCATGTTCTGTCTTTTTTTAACTCTCTTCTTTTATTGTCCTTTGTCCTCACTAAAGTCTTCTCATTCTCTTCTACTCCCAGTAAGTCCTTGCATCCTTGTGGCATTATCACCATGCCTGGGATGAAATGATATATATATATATATATATATATATATATATATATATATATATATATATACACACAAGTGTAGGATTGGTGTAGACAGAATAAAATTCCAATAACCAAAAACACTATTCTTAAAACAGTGCTCAATACAGAGTAGAGCAATTATTATTTATTAAAAAATCATAACATAAACTTGTTATAAAATCACTACAAAAATAGCCATTTTGTTTCAACACTTCTGGTGTTTTCTCAAGTGATGGTGTTGAATGTAAGATAAAGAATTTTAAAAGGTTGAAATCAACCAGACACCCATTTTACCTGTGGGGCTGCCTAAACCAATTGGCTTATGCAGCAGATATTACTAATGCAGATATGCTTCATCAACATGTTATGGAGGCCTGCAAAACCATTCAATACAACATGGGAGTATTTAAAATGGTCCGCCAAGTGCATGTGTGAGTAGAATCAAGTGGAGGACATTTTGAACATTTGTTATGAGTTACTGTATTAATAATAATAAGACCTGTGCAAAATATGATACAATGTATAAAGGGGCAGTGATCGTAAATAATATGTCCTGCATATATAATTTAAAAAATGATACAACATATAAAGCAACAGAGATTGTAAATAATATGTCCTGTGCATATAATAAAATATGATACAATGTATAATGGGACAGAGGTCACAAATAATCTGTCCTGAGCATTTATTAAAATATGATATAATATATAATAAGACAGAGCTTATAAATAATATGTCCTGTGCATATATTCTGTTGGTGCATAATTATCAGGCGTTTTTGTAAGTGAGTTTTTGTTAATAAAAATTGCTGTTTTGTTTACTTTTTTTAATAAAAATATTTTATTTTCAGGTTATAAAAATGCATGTCAATAATCATACACTCTGGAATAATCATTTAAAAATGTTATTGTTGAATTGTTCTGTTTCTTTTTTTTATAATAAATATTGTTTAAAAAACGCCTGATAATTATGCACCAACCCAATAATAAAATATGGTACAATGTACATTGGGACAGAGTTCATAAATAATATGACCTGTGCATATAATAAAATATGATACAATGTATGATAGGACAAAGGTCATAAATAATATGACCTGTGCATATAATAAAAAAATTATATAACGTATAAAGGGACAGAGATTGTAAATAATATAATATGCATATATGATACAATATATAATAAGACGTGATAAATAATATGTCTTGTGCATATAATATGATGTATAATGGGACAGAGGTCACAAATAATCTGTCCTGTGTATATATTAAAATATGATACAATATATAAGACAGGGTTATAAATAATATGTCCTGTGCATATATGATGATACCATGTATAATGGGATAGAGATTGTAAATAATATGACCTGTGTATATAACAAAATATGATACAATGTATGATGGGACAGATGTCATAAATAATATGACCTGTGCATATAATGACACTAAAGCTATTAAATCAGAGATTTCTGATATCATGAAATTGCAGAACAGATTATAGAAATGTGGGAGCAACAATGTTTTGAAATTGGGCAGAAAAATAAAAATGAAACTTTTAGAAGAAGAAGAAAACTCATTGAAGATGATTTATCAAAATTATTGAAAAAATAGGCCATAGATCTCTGTGCAAGACTGGAGAGGGGGGGGAAACAAATGTTAAGACCAATAAAAACTCAAAAAAGCTTCTCAAGGGAGATTACTGTTCCTTCAATCACAAAGAAAAAAAAGTGGAAAAAAAATAAAAAGCAAGGGGAAATCAATAAAGTTGTTTTTTTAGCAGGCTCGTGGTTGAAAATTATAATAGCATAGTTTTTGAATGGAAAAACAGAACTTAAAGGCTCTGAATATTTCCATCGTAACTCATTTTATTGTAGGCAAAATATGAGGTAATAAGCATACACTTTATGAATACATTTTTCTTTAATATTATTTGAATCTGTTTTTTATTTTTTTTTATTAGGGTTGCTTTTGCTCACAACATGATGTCAGTCAACACACTTTTCCTTATTACTATTATTTTATTACTTGTTTGAGTCTATTTATTATTGCTTTAGATCCTGATGCTCTGGGTCAGTTTAACTGGAAGAACAAACCTTGAGATTCTTTAACAAAACATATTCATATCATGACTTTCTGATGCATTCCATGCATGGGCACAAACTCATTCAGAAATATCTAAATAGTTGACTGTATATAATCACTTTTTAAGGTCAATATTACTATCCCACCTATTCTCTATTCTGTGATCAATGTACACAAGATCTTGAGGCAGTTTGTTTCTCTCTGCTCCTCTTGCCTTCAGTATACCCTGTTAGTGTCAAATTCTCCAAGCCTCCTTTCCTCATTATTGTGTGTGGAAGTAACTGCTGGGTAATATCAAGTACTGTAAGCTTGGATGTGCAGGTGGTGTAACAGATAATGGCTCACAACTGTTAATCGGAGAGCTGAGTTTCAATTCCTGCTGAGTTCATTAAATTCACATGCATAAATACCCTTTGCAAAAGTATGGAGTATTGCTGCCATATATGGTCTGGAGCCCCTTCTGTTTGCCTCAAGGTTCTTGATAAGATCCAGAGACGGATATGCAATGTAATTGGCCCTGATCTGGCTTCTCGTCTGCAGTCTCTCTCTCACAGAAGAACCGTTGCCTCTCTGTCTCTTTTATAACTACTTCAATGGTAATTGCTCCGATGAGCTGCTGTCGCTGGTTCCCAGGCTCCATGAATTCAAGCGTTCTACGAGGCTGGCATCCCGTTCCCACCCTTTCACTGTTTAGTCTATGGAACTCCCTTCCTCATTCCTGTTTCCCTGATGACTATGATCTCCAACTATTCAAGTGTAACGTCAATCGACATCTCCAGTTGCCTTGATCTATCCTCTATCCTTCTCCACATCCTTTCCTCTAACACTCCTATCTGCTCTCGCTCCAAATCCTCTGTAACCCCTTGCATACTAGTGGCTTCCAGCCTTGCCTGGGGTGAAAAGCTTAAAAAAAAAAAATGAATCTACCTCTTCTCTATTGGATTCAGATTTTTTTTAAAAAAATGCACTAAAAAATGCATCCAATACATCAGTACCATATACAAAAGAGACATGAAGATCATGAAACAAGTGGAGTTCCCCAGGAATCAGTGCACGCATAGAGCCTAGCTCTGAAACTAGGACTCCTGGAAATGAACAAACATGATATCAATAAAAATATTCCTGAAAAATTCACCCAGGAAAAAGAAATTAAGAAATTTTATGGAATTGCACAATATTTTGCTGTTTGTTTTGTAGAAATCCCAGATTTTACAGTCAAATATTTGCTTTGACTGGTATATTGCTGCTTGCCTCATGTGTTTTTTTGTTGATATACAGGTATTGGAATTTGCTTTTCTGCATGAATGGTATGAGACTTCACTTATCAATAAGTACCATATTTCTCTTTTTTTTTTGTCTATTACCATATGTACCAGTGTTAACTGATACAAGAAGATTTCTTTGTAACTATTATGAATTTACTGCATGTGCAGATGTTGCTCCCTGAAAAACAACTAAAACAATTTTCAATAAATACATCATGAAATGTACTAAAATTCTTTTTGAAAAAATATCCTGGTGATTAAACTTTCTATTAAAAAAATTACCGGGAATATAATTTGTGCCGTAAGTGTTTCTTCATGGTTAGTGACAATGTCACATAAAGGTAAGGTCATAATTTTGATTTTTTTGGTTGTGACAGGCACATTTTTTCCCTTAAATATTCCATGCAAAATTCTGGGTGTGCCCAATGTGTGGGTATGTCCAATGTGTGTTTGATCGATTGATTTGTTTTTTACAGATTATCAACCCTTTGCAGGTCATTTAATGCCAGGAATAGGCCAGCAAATATGGTAATTAGTAAGACTTGTATCATAAATGATTATTATCTATAAAAAAAAAATTCATACAGTCTAAAAAATTATTTCCTGGCATTAAATAACCTGCAAAGGGTTGATAATCTGTAAAAAACAAATCAATCAATCAAACTCTTGGATAACAGGAAAAGAGTAGAAGCCTGCTCTTTGAAGTCATTTTTATAATTTATTCCCTATTTAAACTGAATGCTTTCTAATAAATATAATCTATATATAAAATTCAGTGATTTCTGTCCATCACATAATCTAAAATAGCCATATACTGACCAATTAAAACCAAATTTTGGGTAGAAGTGCAAACAGATAAGTGGGTACAAAGTACAGTTGTCTGTCTATATTTCTGAGATGAGGTATTATGTACACTATTTACATTATTTGGACTATTGTCCTCATCTTTGTCGCCATATTTATTACGTTTCGGCCGTTGTACGCTCCAGCCTTCTTCAGATGGTTGGAATGTCCGCAAGGACACATGGCACAGTGGATAAAGGCATTGGTCAGATCCAGTGACAAGACCCAAAGAGTGTGAGTTCAATACCCAGTTAAGGCAGTGGAGAACTTGGAGAGGGGAATTAACAGGAGATAACTGATAACTGACATCCATTAAACATGGCACGTAGAACTAGAACAGTCTACCCCAGCGAGCGAAATAAAGGGTTCAGTTCAACATTCCAACCACTTGAAAAAGGCCGGAGTGTGCAACAGCCGAAATGTTGTAATAAATATGGTGACAAAGATGAGGACAATAGTCCAAATAATGTAAATAGTGTACATAATACCTCATCTCAGAAATATAGACAGATACTGAAGAAGGCTGGAGCATACAATGGCCGAAACATTGTAATAAATATGGCGACAAAGATCAGGACAATAGTCCGAATAATGTAAATAAAGTACAGTTGGTTTTACTAGGGTGTGTAGCTTAGTACAATAAATTTTCATTGATTTTTTTTTTGAAAAATAAAAAGTTTTATTATTTAACATGTAAAATACTCCCACTATTTTAAAAACAATTTAATGATTAAATTAACAAATATTTATTTAATAAAAATGCTATAACGTTTTTTGCATATCTTTTCTTTAAGTTTATATCTATATCTCTCTCTCTATATATATATATATATATATATATATATATATATATATATATAAAAGGAAGAGGTTATAGTAGTTCCAACGAGAGAAAAGTGTGTATATTAAAATGAAAAAAGAAACTGTAAACGTTTTTGGTTGTAATGTGGATTTTAAAAAAATATTATGCTTTATTTTCCATAATTTAGCTACACAGGTTTCCGGTCTCGTGACCATCATCAGGCAAAGGGTGGAGATTTTCACATATTATTAAAAATAATTCATTTTTTTCTTTATGTTTTTCGATGTTAAATATTTTCGATATGAGACATTTTCTTTTTTTGTGTTAGTGATCCAAACATCTTTCTTGACCTGCTTGAGACAGGAAACACGTGTAGCAAAATTATGGAAAATAAAGCATAATATTTTTTTTTAAATCCACATTACAACCAAAAACGTTTGCGGTTTCTCTCTTCTTTTTAATATGTATATGTAAATCAAATGAGTCTGTATTGCTGCAATGTCACTTGTACAAATCAAAATACCGCTTGTACAATTCACCGTGCTTGCTTTCTGAACATGTCACTACGTAAAGCCATCGCTTCCTCCCGTTTTCACTGCTCCAGCCCTCTTTTATCAGGCCAACACTGCGGTTGGCCAACCAATCAGCCTTCTTCGCTTCTATTCTCAGTTACAAAGGCAAATTGCCTCCTCCAGTTTGACCAATCAGCACACGACTTGCTATCGGTGGAAGCACGCCAAACTGTACAAAAACCTGCATTACTGCATGTACTACTAAAATGGCTGGGGGGGGGAGAGTAACGCCATTTTCACGGAGCAAACTTGCTGATGTCTCGTGCCTCACATTAAGGTAAGACCCATATTTTCATATACACCAGATACAAGCCACTCTGGCTCCCTTGCTTCTACGGGGCTGTTCACCACAGTATAATTATATATATATATATATATATATATATATATATATATATATATATATATATATTTTCATTCTTGTAAAATATATTTTAGTCATGCATAGTGTTGAAACTTGACTAATGCATGGAATAATAATGCAACACAAAATGTACTTAGAACAAAATGTATTATAACAAGAAAGTGTACACAATATTTACATATAGTCTTTTGTATATTTCTGGGAAGACCGTTCCTGGAGAATGTGTTGACTAAGTCGCAGTTGAGCAGAGTCTCTAGTGAATCTCTTGATTCGCCTCCCTGTCTTCCCGGTACCAACCATATTTATATCGTCGGTACTCCACTATGCAAATTAGGTGGATCCTACCACAACACATAGTCATAGTGCTGTAAATATAAACACTGTAAGGAGAGATGAGTTTGTAAATATTGCCAAAAATGTTAGCAATAACTTCAACATTACTAAATATTGTAAGGATTTCAACATGTGTTAGCATGTTGCAAAAAAATTCTAGTATTTTAAATGGACAAACAGATTTGAAATTTGGTTGTCGTGTTATCAGTGGTGCAACAGGTACCAAATGAATACAAAATAAGGGTTATTACTTTAAAGTTCTTTGCATAAAGTATTTTCACTATTATTATTTTATACTAGTCTTAATACAACTTTTTAGTTGCTTTTTATCATGAAATTCAGGTTCCTAAGATGTAGGATGTGGGTTCAAGTCTCATCAAGAGCAATTGATTTTGTGCTATTTGCAAATTCACATGTGAAATGCATTGATTGATAGAAAAAAAAAATCAATTTCTTTTTATATGTTAGAGTAGATAAACGTTTATATAATGCCTACATTTATCCACTGTGAGATAGGAAATGCTTGTAATGCGTAGTTATTCTTAAACTTGCAAAAGGTTTCACACGGATTATGGCTTCTCTGTTATCACCGAGAAAACAAGATAGCATTTATCTAATAAATAATACTTTGAAAACATAAAACTGCTAAAACCCGATGACAGTGCAGTGTTAGGAACAAAAGCAAAAAGACTATTCTTCTACTTGTCCCACCCCAAACTAAAAAAACAAAAAAAAAAACAGGGGTTGTTTTAATAATGAAGAAAAACTTTATTTTATAAAAAAAACCAAAAAACTACGAAATTAAATCTGGAACAAAAATCTACAAAACAGACTGCAAATAAATGTTAAAAAAAAGAAAAGAAGATTATTTGAGGAAAAATAAAACAAACTTTTATCAAAAGCATAAACTCAATGCATTAGTTGTTCATTGTAATAAGGTTTGAAAATAATTTCAACTTATGAAATGTAGTTTTATTTAAAAGAGGAAGTAATTTCATAAGATGAAAATGTATTGAAAGTGTACTGATTTCATAAGATGAAAATGTATTGAAAGTGTACTAATTTCTGAACAATGGTAAAATTATGTCTAGGAACATTATTATTATCATCTGTTATAATGCGAGATAATTAAAAACAATAGTGATAAAAATAAAAATGGTAGACACTTGAATGAGATCAGTTAATTCAAAAAAGGACCTACAATGTAATCAATCCTGACTTGGCATCTTGACTTCAGTCACTTTCTCATCAATGTGACGTGGCTTCCCCCTGTCTTTTCTACAAATATTTTCATGACAACTGTTCTGATTAGCTTTTTTTTCCTGATGTCCAGAATACATGAATTTTAAGTGTGCTACTAGATTGGCATCTAGGTTACTGTTTTACTACTGAAATAGCTAAATGCAACTGCCACTTCTACTCCAACAGTTCCTTTTCTCACACTTCCTGCCTGTGGAAGTCCATACTTGCTTCCCTGATAACTATAATCTTCAAAAACTTAAATACAACATCAATCACCATCTTCAGTCTTCTTGAATTCTATTCCTTTTTGTCCTTTCCTCAATCCTTCCTATATTCAGTCTTTTCTCTCATTTTCAGTCCCTGTAAACCCATTTGTACTAGTGGCATTTGCACCTTGCTTGGGGTGAAATGATTAAAAAGAAAAACTTTTTACTTGATTCCCTGATAACTACAATCTTCAAAAACTTAAATGCAATTTCAATCACTATCTTCTGTCTTCTTGAATCCCGTTCATCTTTTTGTCTGTTCCTCCCTATTTTCAGTTTTCTCTTTCACTTTCATTCCCTGTAACCCCCTGCGTACTAGTGGCATTCCTGTTTTGCTTGGGATGAAATGATTAAAAAAGAAAAAATACACCAGATGTATAAAAATTTTAAATTGAGCATCTCTGTATCTTTAATGTTTTAATGTAAAATTGTAACCAGCATTTGTTCTATTTTGTAGAGTAATTGGCCATGGTTAAAAGTAATTGGCAGAAATGCCCAACAAACAGAATTGACAACGTTTCCAATAAACAATAACAAAAAGAAAGAAAAAATAATACTAAGCAAACAATAAATGCAAGACAAAAGTAGACAAAGCAACAGTAACGAGGTAAAAATGTTTCATAAATTAGGAATGGTGTTAACAGACAAAAAGTATGCAGACAAATGATCATAGTGTTCTGACTTCAAAAAAATAAAGAACAAAAATATGGTGGATGAAACCAAGAATTGGTTTGTGTTTTTGGCTAGGAAAAAATCCCAGCATGCATCTGTATGGTTTGTTTATAAATTTGGGGAGGGGGATGTTTTTGCAGTTGTTTCTCTACAGATTGGAACCAACATATTTTCCCCATCTCCTTTGTGTTTAAGACTGACTCAACTGAACTGACAATTATGAATAATATGTTTAATGTGTAAGTTTTTTCCATACTGTGATGAATGAAACCATTTTTGTCTCTCCTTCAAGTTACTCAACTATAAAAGAAATGGTCAAACCTCATGTTAGATTGTATTGAATAAAGATTCACGACAAGCTTAAAATGTTTGTTTTTCTTGACACATACAATAATATTTTATATAAATTTACTAATAATATTTTGTATAAAATTACTTAACTTTGGAGAGGCTTTGGAGAAAAATCCACCTGGACAACAAAATTCCAGCTACCTTTTTTTATTTCAGACACTATCTATTTGAAACTCAATTGTATGCTGATTCAAACTAGAAATCACCTAAATACAATGTCTTGTGATTCTCTTTTGAAAATTTGGAGTGAGTAGCCATGGTCAAATACAAAATAAATTATAAACCTGTCCAACAAACAGAATTGACAAAATTTGCAATAAACAATAATAAGAAAAGAAAGGAGCAGAGCAATAAAATATAAGACAAACAATATATGCAAGGCAAAGTAATATTGTAAAAAGTTCACAAAGTAAGAATTGGCATTGATACACAAAAGCAAGTTTGAACAAGCAAAAGTAATGTTCTGATCTCAAGACAAGACAGATCAGGACAGAGTCAGATGAAAACAAGAATTGGCCTATTTTATTGACTATGAAAAAATTCCAGTATGCATTTGTGTGCTTCTGCCTGTAAAAGGGGAGGGGAAAGGAGGGGAAAGTGTTTTGAAGTCATTCCGACTGAAGATTGAAACCAACACTTGTCTTAAGGAAGTGGAGTTATGTGTACCGACAGATTAAGAAAATCCAGATAATCTTTAAGAAAAGGACTGCAGACAAGCCAAGAAGATTATAAGATTAAACAAAGAGATTTTAATCTTAGGACAGGCACACAAAGATTTTATCTTTACACAGTTTGATATCTTAAACAGCCAAAGGTTAAATCTTGCTTTGAATTTATTTAATGACATGACTATATTGAATCCATTGTGAGGTCAACTGGTAAGAAAGCTAGTTAACTGTTTCATTTGAGACAATTTTTCTCTCCAGAATTTATTTTGCATGACTATAAGTCTACCATTCATCCATGCTCAGAATACTGCTGCCACATATGTTCCAATGTTCCTGCTATATATCTAGAGCTCTTTGCTAAAACCCAAAGAAATTGGTCCTGATCTGGCATCTCAGCTTCAGTCACTTTCCCACTGCCATAAGGTTGCCTCTTTGTACCTTTTCCATAAATACTTTCATGTTTGGATGAGCTCTTCACTATAGTAACTAGACTTTATGAATTTAAGCACAGTACTAGACTGGTGTTGAGGTCTCATTTAATCTACAGTTGAGTTGGTTAGATGTAGCCGTAAGTTCTATGCTGTTTATTTTCTTGAACTCCTTCTTGTGGAATTTTCTTCTGACTCCATGCTTTCCAGTCAACTTTAATCTTCAAAAGTTTAAATGCAATGTCAATCACTATCTGCTGTCGTCATGATTACTCTTCTTTTGTTCACACTCCTTATTAATGTTTCTGTTTTCTAATTCTTTCACACCCATCAACTCCTTTTGCCCTAGTGGCTTTACTGCTTTGTTTGGAATAAACTCGCTAAAAAAAAAAAATTATTTGTGTTACGAGGCCAAATGGTGGGAAGAGGATGGTCATATGTACCTATCCTAATCCTAGATAGATTGATTCCTGACCCATCCAAAAAAAAAATTATTTATTTGTTACGAGGCCAAATGGTGGGGAGAGGGTGGTCATCTGTACCTATCCTAATCCTAGATAGTTTGATTCCTGACCCATCTAACAATTTACACAAGTTCCATAAGAACTCATCCTTCATCATTCAATTTGAACATGCACCAAAATACCATATTTTCACAAGGGACCTAATAATACATCCATGATATACAGGGTGCAATGGGTAAATTGTTGCCATTTTTTACTTTTAATTTTGCATATGCATATTGTTTTTGATTTTGTCAACTGCACAGTATAGTAGGGTCAGTTGGGCACCGTCTATGAGAAAAAGAGCACCATGACGCAATTCACTCTTCCAAAAATTTGGAAAAGGGATGCTGTACTGCTTGGCAATCGCATTGGAAACTCCAATATGAACATTTCAGAGTGTTTAGGTGTCAATCTGAGGATAGTGCAGAGGATTTGGAGACAGTTGGATGAATCTAATGGCGATTATGAAGGTGTTTGGAGTGGTGTGATGTTATGCCTCCATTCATCTTCCTACAGAGGCCTAAATCAATTGCCTTGAGGAGGTAGTGCTGCCCTTGGTCAAGAGGTTGGCTGCTGGAAGACACTATGTCTGGCAACAGGACTCTACACCATGCCACACCAGCAGGAAAACCCAGTCATGGCTTTTGAAACAATTTCTGCGGCCACATCACTCCTTACATCTGGCAACTCCTCAGACTGCAATCTCTTTGGGTTATTATGTGTGGGGTGCAGTTGAGCTAGAGACCAATGAAACTCCTTGTAACACCAGAGATGAACTGAAGCCAAGGATTATGGCAGAATTCACCAACTTAAACAAAGAGACCATCCAGAAGAGTTGCAGGAGATTCCATAGTCCTCTGGAAGCCATGGTTGAAGCCAATGGTAATTTTATTAAAAAAATTATAGTATTTCAAAATATTTTTGTGTAATTTTGGTGAATATATCTTAAAATGTCACGTCAGTGTTATTTTCATTTTTGTGTAATTCAAACGATAATTTATCCATTGCAACCTGTATATATGTACAATTTTTTTTATTGGATTCTTTAAGCATCAGCTGAAGATGAAGATCAGAACTGATAGAAAGTGATTGGTTTTGGCAGATTTCAGTGAAAGGTGGCTACATATTGCAAGCCTGGTTCACATGAATCAGGCAGACACTTGATTTCTTTTTTTAGTCCTTTCAAGTCACAACAGGGTGGATTCCTGGCAGACCCCACTCCTGGTTAAGCTAGTCTTCTTGTTCTTGGTCTCCTAGTTAATGTGAATGACTGCCGTTCCCAGCCCACTCTTTTGTTATGGTCCTTACATTCTCTACATCCCCAGTTTTTGTATCTTGATTGGACCAGACTTTCTCACACCAGATTTTCTTTTTGCCCCCCTTAGCCTCTCAACTCGCAAGTAAGCCACTTAATTCTGTCTGATGTCAGAATACAGTGGTCATTCACATTTTTGTTATTAACATTATTTTAATTTCTTTTAAACTGTTTAGTTGATCTTTTTTTTTCTTATTGTATGATCCCCACCCTTTTTTATATAATTATATATATATTCCATCTCATGTCACAATTTTGTAAATAATTTTATAAAAAAAAAAAAAATTTTTACATACACTACAGTTCAAAAGTTTGAAGCCACTCGCAGAATAAGAATGGAATGAACTTGACAGAAGAGTGAAAAAAAATGAAAAAAGAATGGAATCAATTATCAAACTTATACGTTGAGAAAGTCTTGCAATGAATGCAAAAATTTGTGCTGTAGTAATCAAGACTAAAGAAAGATATTTTAATGAGAGCAAAATTTAATCATAAAATGCTTTTTTTCTTTTTGTCATAATAAGATTTTTAATATCATGTCTCACTTTTTGTTAACCATGTATAATAATTTTCTCTTGTTTAAAGTACAAAGCAACTACTTTTTGGGCCAATTTAAAAAATTACCAGGGGTCGTCTCAAACCTTTGATCTGTAGTGTACATATATCATTGCATATATTTCTACTTGTGGCTGAAACAGTCACATATATTTCCCATTGGTGTCAGAGGTAAATGTTACAGTCCAAGTCAAAACAAGGAATTTGAATACTGCTTTTGAAAGGAAACAGACCCTTCTTCCTCGGAAGATTGCTGGAACACATTTCCTAACCCTGTTTCTGTAGTGAACTACTGCAGAAGGCGAAGTTGTTGTTACTGTGTTTGAAAAAAATCAATGTGAATACATCTACAGTGTGATAAAATTTGAACAATGCCAGCCTTCATGGCAGAATACCTAGAAAAAAGCCACTGCTTACAAAAATCACAAATAAGCTTAGCTCGATTATGCCATATTAATAAACTAGAAATATTCTGGCAAAAGCTTTTGTGGTTGGATGAGACCAAACTAGAACTTTTTGATAGTAACAATAGGCAGTATGTCTGGTATTTCCTAATACAGCTTTTGAAGGGAAGAATTTTGTGCCAACTGTTAAACATAACAGTGACAGCATTATGATTTGTGAGTGATTTGCTGCAGTTGGAACAACCAAAATAATCTAGATTGATGGCACAATGGACTCTGCAAGATACCAAGCAATTCTGAACAAAAGCGTCTTGCCCTCAGTTCAAAAGTTGGGTTTGAATTGGGGATGGATCTTCCAAAAAGACAATGATCTGAAGCACCAAAACAAATCCACAAAAGAATGGGTTCAAAGAAAGAAATTTGAAGTCTAAACCCAATTGAAAATCTGTGGTTCAAGTTAAAGAAGGCATTACATGCAAGAAACCCAGGTAATATCAAACAATTGTGAGAGTTTTTCCAAGAAGAATGGTCAAAGATTGACACTCACTACTGCCAGAATCTTCTTAAAGAAATATAGGAAAAAAGGCTGGTCAATGTTTTGACCTTAAAAGAGGGATTCCCCAAATAAGGGTCACTTTTGCACATCTTAATTTTTAATCAATATTTTATTCCCACTGAATTATAAAATTCTTTGAAAGTGGTCGCAATTCCTTTAAAAAAAGGCTTTTCTTAATGAATGTATACTTTAATTAAGATTTGTTGATTATCTGGAAAAAGACAATTTTTAAAATATTATCTTAGGGTTGACTTACTTTTGTGCAGCACTGCATATTGCAATCCTAAAGAACACCTATTTCTATATGAATTGTTAAGCTAAAAATAGACTGCCCAAAACACTTAGCAATTAGTTAATAGGAGTAGATAGGTTTGCCTATCACCCATCACCATTGGGTTTCCAGTTCTTCCTAAAGTCCACTTCAACTCTACACTTCACTTAATCTCTGAAATTTTAATTACTATTTATTTTTTTAGTTTTCATCAATAGGAGTAGATAGGTTTGCCTATCATTCAGTTCATACTCCTCCCAAGTCTTTTGAACAAGACTAGAGGTTTATCCCTTGTTTACTGTTTAAAAGTGGGTTTACAGTTCCTTCTAACGTCTTCTCATTCTCTTTAACTCTCAGTAGCCCCTTGTGTTTTAATGGCATCATAGCTTTTCTTGGGGTGAATGTATTAAAAAAAAATTAACAAAGAATCAAATGAATATAGTATCCTATAATACAAAATAACCTGATCGCCCTTTCTTAGTAATGAGATATTTTGTTGTTATGTTAACAGGAGGCATTAATTCACACCAATAAAGGAACATGACTTGTGTTACAATAACAGTGGAATATCTCATGACTAAGAAAATAAGATCAGGTTGCTATTACATAGCTTTTTATCTCGTTTTCACTGTGTTCACTTCTTTTGGTTGTATTTACTTTTTAAAGATTTAAAAAGAAGAATCCTTTCTTACATATAACAATAGTGCTGTTTAGATTTAAAGTGTCTATGCAACCTTGTGGGTGATGAACTATTTTCTCCCCTACAACCCCTTTCCTAGAGACAAAATGTTGCAAGCCACTTGCTACTCTATTGCTAATTCCATGGCATGTGTTCTGATAAGCATCATTCCTTGGTTCCACCAACAACCTTTGCAGCTAGGACCCACCATGCCACGTACACATGAATGAATCATCTGCATTTCCTTTGTATTTCATTAGCAAGTTCCACTTGGACAGCCTCTTCCCAAGATCTGTTGCTTTGTGGAATAGACTCCTAGGTGTTTTTTTCCCAACCGCTACAATCTTGACCTCTTCAAGTTGAGGGTTAACCATTATTTTTCCTGCATAACCCCATGAACTTCTTGCCTTTTCTTGAACTCATCCACCACCACCATGCATTAACCCTCTACCTTGAGTGGCTTTTAGGCTTTGTATTGAGTGAACATTATTATAAAAAGAAAGATAAAATCTGAGATTTTATCTACAAAATATAACCAATGCAATTGCAAAATTACTAAAATACCATTTTCAGTAAACTATTATTATAACTTAGTAAAAATGATAACAATTAATGATTTTAATTCCATTCATCTGTGTATATGACTTATTTCAGTATAAACTCAGTCTGTTATGTGCCATGCATGATACACGCTTGGGCGATTATATATCTTTTGATACATGACTGACGAGGCAGATATTTTCCTGCATTAGGTTGCTGTTTCTTTCTGGGGTAGACCAGTTGCCATCCAAGGCTATAGAACCTGGTCTGTCCTGCTATTTACCCATAGCTGGTGGAGGGAGAAGAAGAGGATTCATACCTTTCCCAAGGGTATTAGCACATATGTGAATGTAATGGATTCGACTGGAATTCAAACTTGGCTCTCCAATTCCTCAATCCGAGCTGCTAGCCATTACTTCACTGTGCTTCCTTAATATAAACTACTGGTTAGCTAATATGAGTTTTGAACTTTTCTTGTCTATTTTTTTTTGAGACACTTGTGAGATATTCATTGTTTTTTCAGTTAAAATTTGTCCTATAAAACAAAGCAAAATGTATGGACCGTATCTTATGAAAGAATAAGAACTCAGTATAAGCAGGATAATGGACGAAGTCATTTCACACAAGCCAAACTTGAATTCTCATCTTCATGATATGAGGACAATGAAGCCAGCCGTCTTACTATGAAAAAGCCATTAACATTGGATCTCAGTAGAGTTGTATCAGTCATGATCTTCTCCCAGTAAATATAGCAAATGATGGAATAAGAATTAACGTGATGGAGAGAATGGAAAAGCAATGTGACGCCACCAAAGAGCGGATGAAATAGGAAATTATCCGGAAGCTGACAGCAATAATAAAATCAACTATGGTGGAGGAGGGGAAGGGTCAAGTACATGATTCTACATTTTGACCCTGATGGGCTTCTGACATGGCCAGGAAAGTATATAATATTATATGCTAGAGAGGGAGATGGTTGAAGAGGGGAGAGAACAGATTAGGGCTCTGTGTGTGTGTGTGTGTGTGAGTGAGAGAGAGAGTGTATTGACTAAGAGGAGAAAGAAAGAGGAAGAGCAGGTTGAGAATACAAAGAGATTGCTTTTCTTTATTATTTGTGAGTTATCATGCTTTCTTGGGAAAGAATCATTACCATTTTGACTGTAACCCTCTACCTCGAGTGTTTCTTAAGCCTTCTATTGGGTGCAATTTATTGAAGAAAAAAAACTTTAAATGACATTTACTTCTTGCGAAAGATATTGGAGTGATTTCCTGTTGCTATCTCCACAGATTCCTTTTCTTTATTATCTGTGACATGCCATGTCTTCTGGGGAAAGATAGCAGTGTGGTTCCCCATGCCTTCTTCACAGATTCCTTTGCTTTATTATCTGTAAATTACCTCAACTTCTTGGGAAAGATAATGGAGTGGTTTCTTATTGCCTTCTGAACAGTTTAGAATTTATCTCTTATACTGATTGCTATCTAAAACTAGAGAATCCAGTCTTCTTTGCTATTTCACTTATATTTGATGTATGAAGACAGATTTACAATGATGTGAGACTTTGGGGTTAAAATGAACAATTGATTTGCACACGCCAAGAAGATTAATGATGGCAGATAATGATGAAGCACATGGGTTACTATTAACAAAACAAGATAAGGAATTTATTTACGAATTTACACACTTAGCTTGCATTAGAGAAATAAATCACAAATTTTTAAAGTCTGCAGTTTCAATGAATTGTCATGAAGAAAAAATGCTCATTCAACATATTAAATCATCTGATACTGTAATTGAGTTATCGCAATTTCCTTCTTTTCGCACCTTCAAGTAACTACCAGGTGTTAATAAATGTGGACTTTTATGGCATCCAGTGAGGTTGCTACACAGATTTTTAGTCGCATGAGACATCACCCAGTCCATGCAGATTGAGTCTCCCGTGCACAACACAGGCAATTTTATACCATTTACCCCGGTGGTCAGGCTGTGCCCACTACACTACACACCCTCCTTGATCTCATTTTCACACAGGTTCAGCTGGGGTGAGGGTGGCCTTTACATCTGGTAATTCTTAGAAGAAGTGGTTGGGCAGGCTCGCTTGCTTCTTGAGGCGGCCATGTCACAATCTGTCAAACTTCATTTTCATCACCGTTGCTGAATTGGTTAAATTCAACATCAGTTGAATGGTCGTATTTGTCCTTCATTACAGGTATACACATCTCATCATCATCTGATGGAGCAGTTTCATCTTCCACAGAATTGCTCACCAGCAGAGGTCTTTCACATGGTGTGGCATTCCATCCACGTAAACCTCTTGGTGACTCACAAATCCAGTCACTTACCCTTTCCTCCATTTACTTGGGCATCTGTTTGGAAGACTCCTTACTAGTACATCCCTTTCTTGTACATATCTTGCTCAGATTCAGGCTTCAGCAAAGGGATCTTGTCAACACCTTTCACTCAAACTTTATACTGGTACAAAGCATTAGCCAGAGCAGTTACACTGCGGACACCCTCCTTTGGCATAATGTTGTACCAGTAAACCACTTCCTGGATAGAGCATTGCTTACTGTGTGATCCTTCAACAAAGCTGTTCCCAGATGGTGCATATGCACATAGGAAATGTGGGCACACACCCCAACTTTCAGCAAACTTTTTAAACATCCTGCTGTTAAACGCTGTAATGTTATCTGTCAAAAAAAGATAGAATCAAGACACTGGATTACAGTAGCCAAATCTTCTTGTCGCAGAGGTTGCCGAATAGAAAAAACAGGTAGGCCCACACTCTTTCAGAGTCAGGTAGTGAGCACCCCTGTAATGGGTAATATCCATCCCTAGTCTCTGCCATATACCTGCTCTCTCCCTTTGTGTCATCAAATCAGTCCTGGATCGATTGACAGTCATTCCAGGCAGGATTTAACAGCAGATCTCACAGCTTCTTTCATCAGAGATGGAGTGATTTTCCTGACAAAATATATTGTTTTACACTGGAATGTCCAATGTGTGAGTGTATTTGCCTTATCTGACTCGGTTCCATACTGCTGTCAGTCACAGCATGTACCTGTAGCACAAGTCTCTGCCTCATTCTTCATTTTTTCCAGCCACCTTTGTGGGACTCTGATTCAATTTGACAAGTCTAACATCTACCATATAATACCTTAATCAACTCCAAGAAAGTTTGCAGCCACCTCCTGATCAGCATCTCAATCGCAGTGCTCACTCTGGTTTTGCCTGTCAGTGTGTTCGTGAGCCATTGACACACAGAGCAAATCAATCTTTAAATGTACAGTCTTAGCTTCCCAGTGTATACCCAGGTTTATCTCCTTTATAATAGCATCTAGTCCTGTGAGGTGGATATGTTGCATATCTGAATCTGGCCGCAACCAACATGTGTCTTTAATAACAGACCCACACAATTCAAGCATGACTCAAGTGGCCAAAGAACTTGTGTTAATCCACACATCAAGTTATTTGCTATCAACACACTACTCGCCTCTACACAGGTTAATTTGCTTAACCCTGGTAATAATCCCTGTAATTCGATAATTCCTTTTTAGCAGGGCATTGTCAATTCTACTTGCATCCATCCATAGACTGGGAGGTGTCTAACAAGCTTGCTACAAAAAAAGAATACCTTTTTCCTGGTGACTGCCTCTGGGATGTCAGGAAACACATTCTTGTGCTTCCAAAACAGAACATTGTCTTCCCCCTAGACAATTAAGCCAAGTATCTGAGCTCCATTTTTGGTCATTCTGGAATTTTGCTTGTCAGTCCAAAGTGCAACAGGTGTTCAGCAACACTAGTTGTGGACCTAATATCCTCTTTTATGTACAGATTGATGAGGTTACCTCTCTGATTTTTTCATCATAAAATATCACAGCATTGATGACAGATCTCATTATTTGGGGCTAATATTCAGCCCAAATCCCAATCTGGTCAGGCAGTGCCTTCTGTCTTGAAAGATAACAACTTGCTATGGCCAAAATCATTCATTGATGCACACCTGTAGAGAGGCTGATCTTATATCTAGCAGTGCGCTGTATGATCTTTGCATTTCCATCTTCTTAGTTTGCTTGTGAAAACACTAGTGTCTGCAGTGTATGCATTGCCATGGATGTTAAGTCCTCTGTAGTTCATTCATTCTGCATGAAAATCAGATTTTTTAATCAAGAGTACTGGTGTCACTGCCCACAGAAACTGGCTCTTGTGTGAATGAAACCTTCCCTGATTTAGAAATAGACATTCCACCAAAGGCCTTGATCACGTCTATTCCAATTAGGTGATCAAATCCAAAGGGTCCTCCAGAACTACCAGGGCATCCATCACAACAGATCTTCCATTTCTTACACAAAGGCTGACGGACTCAACTCTGCACATCATCGTTATGTCGCCAATTGTTACGATGTCAACACTTCGTTTTTTCCATGTTCAGCACACCTTCTTGTTCATTACGGTGCAGGAGCACCCAGAGTCCACTAGTGCAATGCGCTTCCTTCCACACACATTAATTTCTGTCGTTGAGAGTACTGAGTCTACATCTTGACCGGGGAGGAAACCGGCACTGAGTTGCTGTCTCTGGCCCTTTTTCCCAGACAATCTTGGGATATGCAGCCTATTT
Organism: Acanthosepion esculentum; assembly: GCA_964036315.1. Classification (NCBI taxonomy): domain Eukaryota; kingdom Metazoa; phylum Mollusca; class Cephalopoda; order Sepiida; family Sepiidae; genus Acanthosepion; species Acanthosepion esculentum. The sequence goes on along the minus strand of OZ038513.1, from coordinate 68,422,149 downwards.
TATTGCAGGTATAACAATGAATATCAAACCTTCCATCTGCACTGAGCAGACTTTTACAATCTTTGGTGAAGTGCTTAAGGCCACTGCATCGATGAAAAATTATGTCATTAGAACCCCTAGCAGGAGGTTGCATAGTTCTTTGATGTATCTCTCACATTACTGATACTGCCAAGTCTTCATCTGGATTCTCGTCTTTCATTATCGCTCAAGCACAAGGCAATACCACTATCTGAGAAGAGGTGCAAAGGTGCCAGTTCATGCAATTTGGCAAGCCCTTGACAAAAGCACATGCCAAGCCATGGTTGCTGATACCCTCGAACAATACAGCCAGTTTGCATAGTTCTACCAAGTACACATCAACGGATTCCCCTGGTCGAAGGCATTGCTCAGAAAATTGTTCAAACATGACAACCCCATCCATAGTGAATACTGTATAAAGGGCTGATTCTATGTGTTCAATGTCTGCTTTTTTGTCTTCACTTAATTGTTAAATGGCAAACACTTCACCAGACAGTCTTAGAGGAAACATGTTCTGGCCGCTTCACTTCACACATCCGGCAAACAAGTTCCACCTTGTCTATCCATTCAACTATATTTGGCCCGGACGCTGAGCTGTCAAACTTTTCCTCTGAACACAATTTGCAGAGTTATTGCAATTCACTCCTGTCACACCTGTGGCATCCCTTCATGTAACTACTCAGTGTTAACAAATGCTGGCTTTTATGGTGTCTAGCAAAGTCACTACACAGATTTTTGATCACATGAGGTATCACCTAGTTTATGAAGATTGAGTCTCCCATGCACAGCACAGGTGATCTTATGTCGCTTATGCTGGGGGTCAGGCTGTGTCAACTACAGATACAAAGTAATATTCAAAAATGTTTAAAACAAAGGCAAAATCTTTCTTGATTGCAGAAAGGAGATATGGTTTCACATATTCAAAAGTAGATGAAGAGAGATAGTTTAAAATGCTTAGCGTTCTTGGACTGTTGAAATAAAGTTCTTTGAAGTGCCAAGTGTTCCATTAAGGCTAATCATATAATCAGTGAGTAATTTGACACGGGTGAAAATCTGAATGTATGGCACAAACAGAAATGAATCTTTTCACATGACTTCAGATGCTTTTCTCTTCTCAGTTTAATGTTTCTCTTTATGGTCTGGGGCCCCTGCTGGTTGCCTCAGGGTTCTTGATAAGATCCAGAGACGGAGATGCAATGTGATTGGCCCTGATCTGTCATCTCGTCTGCAGTCGCTCTCTCACAGACGCGATGTTGCATCGCTCTGCCTTTTCTACAAGTACTTTCACGGTAATTGCTCCGAGGATTTGCTTTCGCTTGTCCCTAGGCCTCGTGAATTTAAACGTCCTACGAGGCTGGCAACCCGTTCCCACCCCTTCACCGTTGAAACTGCTAGATGTAGACGTCTCTTCTACTCCAATAGCTTCATGTCTCGCACATCTCGCCTATGGAACTCCCTTCCCTATTACTGTTTCCCTGACAAATACAATCTCCAACGGTTTAAGTGTAGCGTCAATCGACATCTCCAGTTGCCTTGATCTATCCACTTCCCTTCTCCACATCCTTTCATCTTTCATTCCTATCTGCTCTCGCTCCAAATCTTCTGTAACCCCCTTGCCTTGATCGACCCTCCGTCTTTCTCTTTCTCCACATCCTCTCCTTTACCACTCCTATCTGCTCTTCCTCCATCCCTTCTGTAACCCCATGCGTGATAGTGGCCTCCAGCCTTGCTTGGGGTGATACGCTTACAAAAAAAAAAAAAAAATTATATCAAAAAGAATTTTGCATTGGTTAACTATTTTCTATACTTTCTTTTTCAAGGCTCAATGGCTAATTCATGTGAAAAGAAGGTTTTCATTGGTCTAAAAAAAATTTCACATAGGCTCGCAAATGTTTTTGTCTTTTTCTCAGCTTGCCAGCCAATCTCTGTGAAATCAAAGTATTCATCGGTCCAAAGAAAATTTCACATAGGCTTTCAAATTTCTTTCCATCTTTTTGCTCAGCTCACCTGAATTTGAAGAGTGGCTAAAATGAGTTATTATTTTGTACCTACAACAGATTCATACCTTTCCCAAGGGCACTAGTGTGAAAGTGAACATAACTGACTACCCTGGGATTTGAACTCTACTTGTCAATTTCACACATTTCTGCTACTTCTTCCTTCAAACATTCTTTCAATTCATTAATTTCATAGAGTCTCCCAGAACATGCTATGCTTTGTCCTTGACATTCAAATCACCAGTTTCAAATTAAAGAAACCGACCCAGTGCTTACATCTGCATCCAGGATCTTACATTTCACCTTTCTTGGCAGATCTTCTATTATCACAATGTGGGATACTTAATAAGAAAAGTAATAAAAACAAAAAGAAACTAAATGAAATTGGCCAGACTATACACCCAAGTATATTAAAAAAAAATAAAAGCTTAAAATTTCAGCATCCCTCCCCTTCAGGCACATATGTAGTTAACATGTGTATAAACATTGCTTTAGTCTGATGAAGTCCTGAAGGACAAAACATGTTACACAAAAATTTTTTTCCACATTGTCATTAACTTTCCTAACATTATTCTGGTATATAAAAACTTATATTTAATTTTCTCCTATGCATGTATTTATTAAGCATATGTCACAAGGGGTAATCGTGAAGAAATACTGAAATAAAATTTTTTCCCTCAATTGGCTGATCTTTTCAAGTAAGGCAATAATGTCACTCAGATGCAAGGGGCTACTGGGGGTGGAAGAGAATGAGAAGACTTTAGAAGGAACCTGTTACCCAAACCCAATCCTAAAAAGTAAACAAAGGATAAACCTCTAGTCCTCTGTAAAAGAGTAGGGAGGAGTGTGAACTGGATGATAGACAAACCTATCTACTCTTACTGAGGAAAAAATAAATAAATGATAAAAAAAATTTCTGAGTTTAGATGGAGATGTCAGAAGCATAGAGTTGAAGTAGACATTAGAAGGAACTAGGAGTTGAATCCTAAACAGGGAACAATGGATAAACCCCTACTGTTCAAAAGACCAGGGAGGAGTGTGAACTGGATGATAGACAAACCTATCTACTCTTACTGAGGAAAAAATAAATAAATGATAAAAAAATTTCTGAGTTTAGATGGAGATGTCAGAAGCATAGAGTTGAAGTAGACATTAGAAGGATCTAGGAGTCGAATCCTAAACAGGGAACAATGGATAAAGCCCTACTGCTCAAAAGACCAGGGAGGAGTGTGAACTGGATGATTGGCAAATCTATTTACTATTATTGGGGGAAGAAAATAATAATAATCTACTCATATTGATGAAAAAAATAGTATATCAAGTTTCAGAGTTTTAATCATTATTTTCTGGTTAGAGTTGTTTCTGACTTTTCTCTTGTCTGAATTTCTGGTGTAAAATATTGCTTTTGTGTCAGGAATTATTGATACTAGTATCACTATATTTGTTGTATAGATGATTAGTTTTTCTACTGTTTTTTCTTTGTTTTTTTGTGGGGGGTAAGAGAAAATTTTTTTTTTCTTTTTTGGGGGATTATACACAAATTAAGGCTGAAGAACGGATCAACTCAAATACAGAACATCAAGAACACAAAGGTAGCTATGCCACAATAGGTTCATGCTTGATTGGTTAGGCCACCCATATAGTTAAGTGGACTGTAAATAATTTTATATGGGCTGGTAGCAACCAACTGTATTACGAATAAAGTCAAGATGTGAGAGCTTCAAAGCAACCACCTGTTGTCCATAAGTAGGGGAAAAATGCATAAATAAATAAAAACTTTCAGGATCAAGTGACTCTTACCTGGAAGTTAGGTAATTCCAGTCAAGGGCTTATATATTCAAGCTACATTCTAGTTAAGGCTGTCAAAGAGTAAAAACAAATGCAGATTTAAACAGAGACAGATTTCTTGCTGGCTGAAGGGTAGATTTGGTACATTAGTCTATCATGATAGAAGTAACAAGAAAGATGTCTTAAGGGTCACTTACCTACCCCCAGAGAGTCCCAAGTGAATTGATCTGTTTATTGGAATCAAAAGACTTCAATTTCTCAAAACAGATTTATTTGAAATTTTTCTCCCAATTTGATATCTAGAATTTCACTGTTAAAAGTACACTGGAGGTTTTCCAGTTTTGTTCAAATGCAAATGGGTCTTGAACTATAGCATGAGGCAGAGGCTGACGAACCAGTGTAAAACTGCTCAAGGAACCCAGGCTTATGATCACACAACATTCAATTGTCCAAACAAAATCTGGAATATTAATTACATTTCACAAAATTATAAACAAATAATTTTAAAAAAATTGGATGTGTGTGTAGCACTAGTATTATTAGTATAGCAAGTGACATTTTCATGCCAATTTCAAATTCCTACCAGAGTCATTGCATTCATTTTCACACAAATACCCTTGGGAACAGTATGAATCCATCTTTCCCTGTCCAAGCTATGGGTTAATAGCAGGGAAAAACAGGGCTATCTAACCAGGATTAGCAACCAGTCTAGGAGAAGGGTGACTGGATTAAGAAACAGTTGGGTGTAGGGTGAGCAACTTCACCCTATAAAAAGCCATCTTGAAACAAAAACCACAGTAGCAACACTAGTGCATTGTGGCTGTAACTGTATACACCACATAGAGTAAGAAGAACCCCTTCCCTCTCTTTAAAAATAAATACAAGCATTCCAACTTTGAGAGAATTTTAAGGCATCTACAATGGACAGAGTGGGATTGAAGTTGGCAGGTAAATAAATTTTGTTGGTCAGTTGCAAGGGATAAAGCTGTATTTGAAGTGTACTTGGATACTTTCCAAGAATTATTGCCAACTTGTTTGGCCAAGGACCAAAATCAACAGAACAATGGAAGAGGCTTTGCTCTGTTGAAGATTTAAAGTGCAAAAGACTTTTTCACTTCATTTACAAAATGTTGTTGCTATAATAATAATAATAATAATAATATTAGCTACTTTAAAATCACAGGTCAAAAAACAAGCATCATATTCCTCTCAACCCCAAACTGCAATTAGATGACATGACATTAATATATCATTTTCATATATAAGGCTCATAACAAATTTTTTTTGGCATCTAAGAGTCTGTAACATTCACAACCATCCAATAGCAATGATTCTAAATATGAATATTTATTTTCAATCGAAATGAACATTACTGAGAATATTGCCAATTTGACTCAAGGGAATAACTTATTGGCAGATTATTAAATGGGATCACTGAGGTCTGAGATTCAAATTATGTTGGTTAGTAGATATACAAATGTCATAAGTAGTTCAGATTTTACATGGATTTTGGATAATAATTTTGCTTTTGTTTAGAATCTTACCTCCTCATTATATGGAATAAAACCTCAATTTGTTTGTTAGACTACGAATTCTATTGCGTCTGTGTGTGTGTGTATGTGTGTGTGCAGAGGTTCACAGAATCCAGTTTTTGGAAAACTAGAGACTAAATACAGAGAGAGAAAAAAACACGCTAGAAGCATTAATCGATTCGTTTTTTATGGCTTATCAACCCTTTGCAGGTTATTTAATGCCAGAAAATATTTTCAGATTATAAGATTTTTTTTCGAGATAAGAATGGTTTAGTGATACAAAGTCTTATTAATTAACCCATAGCTGGGGGAGGAGGAGAAGCGGATTTATACCTAATCAGAATTTGATTTTGACATGGATATATAATGGGGGATCAATTCTATATAACAATTAGTTTATGAACTGATCCCTCACTTTATGGCCACATTAGTTCCTATATATTAATATTCTAGAGGATGTAAATAAATCTAAAAAACATGCCTGTGTAACTAATCAGTATTTCATTGATGAACTGATTTGTTGTCTATAGCTTATCAACCCTTTGTAGGTTAATTAAAGCCAGAAAATACTTTTAGATTGTAAGGATTTTTTTTTTTTTAGATAAGTCTTACTAATTAACCCATAGCTGGGAGGAGAACAGGTGGATTCATGCCTTTCCCATGAGTATTTGCACGTAAGTGAATATAATGAACCCAACGGGAATTGGAACTCAGGTCTCTGATTAACAGTTCTGAACCATTATCCAATACACCACCCACACATTCAAGCTTACATCACCTGGTATTCCCAAATGGTCACCCATGTAGCTACTGAACAGGCTAAATATTGCTTAACTTCAATGATCATACAAGAACCAGTGTTTCAATGTAATGTGCTTGTAAGTATTGGAAGATATTCCACATAATTTTTTAATGATAGGTGAGCTCATGTAATTGTTATAAACATGGAAAATAGAATCAGTAAACCAAATTCAAATTTTATTGGTTTCTATTCACTTTATACTAATGTCTTTGGAAAGGCACGAACCCACATCCTCCCATGTCTGTCTCATCACTGAGACACCACAATGGCTGACAAAGAGTGTGGATAAGTGAGCATTTGGCAGACTGTTTTCCTGTAACTACCTTACAGCTGAGGCAGTAAAGTAGTTGTAAATAGCTGTTACTGCTATTGTCAACCTTGAAAGAAATCAATAAAACTACAACCATTAGTATTGGATTCAATACTAATTTAATACTTGTTTAAACATTCATATTTGTTTTTATTTCTATATTACTGAATGACTCTGTCCTTAAAATTAAAATAATACCTTCCTATCTTGAATTTCATGGGTTTCCAATTTCAGTTAAAATTTTTAATCATATTTAAATATTAAAAAAAAATATATGTAAACGTTAATGTTGCCCTCCAAAAAAATAAAAGAATAATCACAATGCTGTTTTAACCTCAACTTTCGTGGACTTGATAACAAGTCAATAATTAATTGAGAGTGTGTATTTTATCTCTGTCTATATTTCTGAGATGAGGTATTATGTACATTATTTACATTGTTGTCTTCATCTTTATTTCTATATTCACAATGTTTCAGCCATTGTACGCTCAGGCCTTCTTCAGGCGATGTCCCCAAAATTCATACACTGATGTCCTCAAGAACACATGGAACAGTGGATAAAAGTGTTGATTGGATCCAGTGACTTGGCCCAAAGCTGGCTACTTAAGAGTTAAGTTAAAGGGAGATAACTGAAACATCCGGAAGAGGCATGGCATATGGAACTTGAACAATCTACCCCCGTGGATGAAATAAAGAGTTCAGTTTGAAATTCCAATCATCTGAAGAAGGTAGAAGTGTACAACTGCCAAAATGTTGTGAATATAGCAATAAAGGTGGATGAAATAAAGAGTTCAGTTTGAAATTCCAATCATCTGAAGAAGGTAGAAGTGTACAACTGCCAAAATGTTGTGAATATAGCAATAAAGGTGGATGAAATAAAGAGTTCAGTTTGAAATTCCAATCATCTGAAGAAGGTAGAAGTGTACAACTGCCAAAATGTTGTGAATATAGCAATAAAGGTGGATGAAATAAAGAGTTCAGTTTGAAATTCCAATCATCTGAAGAAGGTAGAAGTGTACAACTGCCAAAATGTTGTGAATATAGCAATAAAGGTGGATGAAATAAAGAGTTCAGTTTGAAATTCCAATCATCTGAAGAAGGTAGAAGTGTACAACTGCCAAAATGTTGTGAATATAGCAATAAAGGTGGATGAAATAAAGAGTTCAGTTTGAAATTCCAATCATCTGAAGAAGGTAGAAGTGTACAACTGCCAAAATGTTGTGAATATAGCAATAAAGGTGGATGAAATAAAGAGTTCAGTTTGAAATTCCAATCATCTGAAGAAGGTAGAAGTGTACAACTGCCAAAATGTTGTGAATATAGCAATAAAGGTGGATGAAATAAAGAGTTCAGTTTGAAATTCCAATCATCTGAAGAAGGTAGAAGTGTACAACTGCCAAAATGTTGTGAATATAGCAATAAAGGTGGATGAAATAAAGAGTTCAGTTTGAAATTCCAATCATCTGAAGAAGGTAGAAGTGTACAACTGCCAAAATGTTGTGAATATAGCAATAAAGGTGGATGAAATAAAGAGTTCAGTTTGAAATTCCAATCATCTGAAGAAGGTAGAAGTGTACAACTGCCAAAATGTTGTGAATATAGCAATAAAGGTGGATGAAATAAAGAGTTCAGTTTGAAATTCCAATCATCTGAAGAAGGTAGAAGTGTACAACTGCCAAAATGTTGTGAATATAGCAATAAAGGTGGATGAAATAAAGAGTTCAGTTTGAAATTCCAATCATCTGAAGAAGGTAGAAGTGTACAACTGCCAAAATGTTGTGAATATAGCAATAAAGATGGTGACAACAGTCTGAAGAATGTAAATAATATAAATAGTGTTTTTTTTATGTTTTTATCAAAAATGACACATATAAACTAGAAAAGCATAAAGAATATAAAAAAATAGCTTAGTGAATCATAAATGCATAAAATATTTGATCATTTATATGTAAAGAGGCATTTTAGTTTGTGTTGAAAGAAAAACAGACACACACTGTAAACAAAAATATTATTATTTTATTTTGATTTTTAAAAATCAAGTAAAGTATTCATTAAATCAACTCCTAAATCTGTCTATATCTCTGAGGTATTATGATTACTTGCATTATTTACATTATTCGGACTGTTATTCTCATCTTCATTGCCATATTCACAACGTTTCGGCTGTTGTACGATCCAGCCTTCTTCAGGTGATTGGAATTATTCTTCAATATCTGTCTATATCTCTGAAATGAGGTATTATGATTACTTGCATTATTTACATTATTCGGACTGCTATCCTCATCTTCATTGCCATATTCATAATGTTTCAGCCATTGTATGCTTTGGTCTTCTTCAGGTGATTAGAATTTCGAACAGAACTCTTTATTTCGTCCACTGGGGTAGATTGTTCTAGTTTCACGTACCATGCCTCTTCCGGCTGTCTCAGTTATTTCCCTTTAACTCAACTCTCCAAATTTTGGTTCACCACTGCTGTCGCCTGGTATTGAACTCATAACTCTTTGGGTCTAGCCACTGGATCTAACCAACGCCTGTATCCACTGAGCCATGAAGAAGGCTGGAGTGTACAATAGCCAAAACGTTGTGAATATGGCAATGAAGATGAAGATAACAGTCTGAATATTGGAAATAATACAAATCAACTCCTTTTATCCATTCCAATTTCCCAACAAATTTGTCATGGTGCCCAAAAATCTTAAATATAAACACCAATTCCCAAATCCCAAAACTGTTTATACATAAAGAAAACAGGGAAAAAACAAAAAGAAAAACTTATCCAAGAGCTCTCTCCAATTTTTAAAAATATGTGTTAAATATGATCATCAGTATTAAGAATTACATTTGGGAAAGAGATTGGCGGGTTTTCAACTTTTGGTGGTTAGTGGCACTGAAACTATGAGAATTTAGGTCAAATGTAAACCTATTGGGTTGGAACAAATGTCTAGCATTTTTCAATTGGCAACATTTAAACGCATGATTTGATTTCATATTACTGAAATTTATGACATACAGCGATGCATATATATCCTAAAAGGGGACATCAATTAATTATTGACTTATTACCAAATCCACAAAAGTTGAGGTTCAACAGCATTGTAATTATTTTTGTTTAGAGGGAGATATTAATATTTATATATCTTTTTTTTTTAATCTATATAATAAATGCAAATGTCAGTGTGTCACACTTTTCAACTTTACTCCAAGAGGCCGTAGCCAAACATATCATACCATTTTGGAATCTGGCCAGCTCCATGAGCAAATTAAAAAAATTCTGAGTTGGGGCCAGAACCTCAATCCTGAAATTTTGGATTCCCAAGTTTTCATTATTGTGATCATTTTCAACAAATTTTTTATGTGATTTTTTGCAACAAATTTTTTATGTGATTTTTTTGCAACAAATTTTTTATGTGATTTTTTTGCAACAAATTTTTTATGTGATTTTTTTGCAACAAATTTTTTATGTGATTTTTTGCAACAATTTTTTTTATGTGATTTTTTGCAACAAATTTTTTATGTGATTTTTTGCAACAATTTTTTTATGTGATTTTTTGCAATAAATTTTTTTATGTGATTTTTTGCAACAAATTTTTTATGTGATTTTTTGCAACAAATTTTTTATGTGATTTTTTGCAACAATTTTTTTATGTGATTTTTTGCAACAATTTTTTTATGTGATTTTTTGCAACAAATTTTTTGTGATATTTTGCAACAATTTTTTTATGTGATTTTTTGCAACAAATTTTTATGTGATTTTTTGCAACAATTTTTTTATGTGATTTTTTGCAACAAATTTTTTTTGTATGATACAACAAATTTTATAACTTGGAAATAAATTTGGGTGTAATCAAAATTAGAGTCTGTCTATATTTCTGAGATGAGGTATTATGTACAGTATTTACATTAGTCGGACTATTGTCCTCATCTTTGTCGCCATATTTGTCACAACGTTTCGGCCGTTGTACGCTCCGGCCTTCTTCAGGTGGTTGGAATTTCGAACTGAACCCTTTATTTCAATCACTGGGGTAGACTGTTCTAGTTCCACGTTTGATGGATGTCAGTTATCAGTTATCTCCTGCTAATTTTCCCTCTGAAAGTTCTCCACTGCCTTAACCGGGTATTGAACTCACACTCTTTGGGTCTGTCACTGGATCTAACCAACGCCTTTATCCACTGTACAACGGGCGAAATGTTGTGACAAATATGGCGACAAAGATGAGGACAATAGAGCGACTAATGTAAATACTGTAATCAAAATTAATTGCAAAATTCAGTGAAAGTCACCTATGAAATAAAAATAATTGTTTGTATGTAAAGTAAAGAGCTACGTACATCAAATTGTCTTTAAATTAAGTGGTGGCAGAAGAATTATCATTGAACTTTTAAAAGGTAAGCTTAGATATTAATACAATACTTAAATGCAGTGTTCAATTTTGAGTTCTTCTGTAGTTTATTATTGCCTATCACATCTACTCCTCCCTACCTACCTATTGTGATGACGGCCTAATCAAGAGTCCTCGACAGAAGCTAGCTTAAATGCCACCCAATAGGGCAGCTTTTAAGCTAGTATTTGAATATGATTTAAAATAATTTCATTTTTTTTTTTTTAAGCATTTCACCCCAAGCAAGGTGGGAAGCCACTAGCGCACAAGGGGTTACAGAGAGTTGGAGCGAGAGCAAATAGGAGTGATACAGGAAGGATGAAGAGAAGGATAGGGGATAGATCAAGGCATCTGGAGACATCGATTAACATTACCTTTCAATAGTTGGAAATTATAGTTATCAGGGAAACAGGAAAATGGGATGGAGTTCCACAGGCGAGAAGTGTGAGACATGAAGCTATTGGAGTAGAAGAGACGGCTACATTTAACAGTTTCGACAGTGAAAGGGTGAGAGCAAGATGCCAGCCTAGTAGAATGCTTAAATTCATGAAGTCTGGGAAGCAGCAAAAGCAGCTCATCGGAGCAGTTACCATAAAAATATTTGTAAAAAAGACAGAGGGAGGTGACGGCATGTCTGTGAAAGAGCAACTGCAGATGAGATGCCAGACCAGGGCCAGTTACATTGCATATCTGTCTCTGGATTTTATCAAGGACCTTGAGACAAACATAAGGGGCACCAGACCATATATGGCAGCAATACTCCATGCAAGGGTGAATGATTGATTTGTAGATTTGAAGGATCGACTCTGGCGAGAAAAATTTCCTGGTGCGGCACAGGGAGCCAACTTTCTTTGTGGTGGACGAAGCTATTGACTCAATGTATTTGTTCTATCTCAGGTCAGCAGACAATGTGAGACCAAGCAGTCGCAAAGAGGTGCTCTCGAGAAGTTGAGCGTCGGACATTCTAATGGGGGGCAGGGGTGGTTCTCTGTGATGAGTAATAGAGAGCAGTTTTGTTTTTGAGGCATTAAAGTTAACCAGCCAATTCCTGTCCCAGTTCACAACTGATTGGAGGTCCTTTTCAAGACAAACAGCCAGGTTAGTTTTGTCGGTGACACTAGATTTGTTTTTGAGGCAGGAGTAAATAGTAGTGTTGTCCACGTAGATGCCTACTTGGGAACCTATGACATCAGGAAGATCGTTGATGAAGATAAGGAACAGAGTAGGGCCTAGGATGGAGCCTTGGGGAACACCTGTGTTTGTGGGATAGGAGCTGGAGGAGAATCCATTGAGAACAACCTTCAATACACAGTTTGATAGGAATAATTGTATTGTCAAACAATCTGAAATTCCATTACCCTGAAGCTTGCGAAGAAGGCCAGCTCTATCAAATGCTTTGGAGATATCAAGAGCCACGACACGTTTGAGGCTCTCTTATTTCTGGAAAGGCAAAAAAGGCTGTTCAAAGAGCAAAAAAAAAAGTGCTATAGATGAGGATATGACTTGTAAGTGGTTAGCTAGATGCAGTCATGGAAATTCTGATCTGGGAGACCAAGAATGTTCCAGCAGGCCTAAAGTTACTGATAATGACCAAACGAATACACTGATTTAAAATAATCCAGGATACACGAAATTGCAGGGATACTCCATATATCTCATACGAGCATTGTAAGGCATTTGAAAAATTTAAGATATGTGAATTGCTACAATGTTCCAGTACCTCAAGATTTAATAAAGAAAATTTAATGGACCCTATTTCCAATTGTGTTTCATCAGTGAAACAAAAACAACCCAATTTTGAAAAGAGAAATCACAAGTGATGAAAAATGGATTGTTTACAACAATATGGAGCAAAAACAGGTCCTGGGGTAAATGAAATGAGCTACTGGTAACCACTCCAAAAGCTGGTCTGCATATGAAGAAGATGATGTTGTCAACCTGGCAGGATTGGAAGAGCATTAAGTATAGGAGTACCTTCTGCAAAATCAGGTATTTAATTAAGACAAGTACTGTTCCTATTTGACCCAATTAAAGGCAACAATTGATGAAAAGCTTTCAAAATTTACCAATCAGAATGGTGTAGCCTCCCATCAAGATAATACAAGACCTCATATCTAAAACCCTTTTTAAACAACATCTAAAATATTATCGTTAGATTTACGTTAGAAATATTTAAACATAGTTGCATTCCACATCACGCGACGGACGCTACTTGAAAACAAACTTCTGAATACAGTTATTTAATTAATTTCTGACGAAAGATCGGGGCGATCTGAAATATCAAATATATATATATATATATAACAAAATATAAATACTTTCACAAAAAAACATTCAATTTTTTTTCTTTTAATTTGCAACTTTTCAGTTGTTTTCTCCATATTATATATATGTGTGTGTGTGTGTGTGTGTGTGCAGATATATTGAAAAATAGGAAAGAACCATTAAGTTAATAATCCAAAGTTCTTCAGCATTTTTGTTTTATTTTAAAAAATAGTGCTTGATACATAAGTAGAGCCTATATTATAATTATTTTCTTAAAAATATGATTCCATGGCTACATAGGAATTACCATGTTTCAAAAACAGAAGCTAAAAACTTCCAATTCACTTATGAGAATTAAAGTACCTAGTTCTTCATCCTCAAGCAAATTTAGGAATAACTAATTTTCAAATTTAAGGAGTTTTATAAGCATATACATTCGTAATATTAGTTTCTATGGATATGGAGAACACCAATCATTTTAATAAGGGCTAATATTACAAATGTATATGCTTATAAAGCTCCATAAATTTCAAAGTTAGTTATTCCAAAATTCTTTTGAGGATGAAACAGAATTAGGTACTTTAATTTCTATAATTGAATTAGCTTCTGTTTTTTTTATGTAGTGATGGAATCATATTTAAAAAGAAATAATTATAATCTATATATATATATATATATATATATATATATATATATATATAATTGTAATATATATATATATAATTATAATATATATATTATAATTAGCTTCTGAATTTTATATAGTGATGGACTCATATTTTTAAAAAAATAATTATAATATATATATATAATTATAATATATATATATAATTATAATTATATATAATATATATATATATATATAATTATAATTATATATAATATATATATAATTATAATTATATATAATATATATATATATAATTATAAGAAATATATATATATATATAATTATTATTATATGTAATATATATATATATATATAATTATAATTATATAATATATATATATATATATATATAATTATATATAATATATAATATATATATATATATAATTATATATATATATAAATCAAGACATGGATCTTGCAAATGGATAGAAGAATAACAGAAATTACTCAGCTAGAAAGTTAATAGTTCTTGTACACACTCGTATACAATAGACATCATTCTTGATTCAGTTGTAAGGAAATCATTGCTTTGTGCGTTAAAGTGTATTTAGTGGTATTTACAAGTTACCTAGTACATATACAAGCATGACTAATGACACTTGCTATTTAATGCAGACATTTGTTATTTAATCCAGTCCCTTCTTCTGATATTTAAACTAGGAAACCTCCCACTTGCAGATATATGACGATAAGAATAATTAAGGAAAAAAAAAAAAACTACTTTTTTTTGTGTCCTTTAATAGAACTTTTATGAGCTAAAATACAGAAACTAATAGGAAACCAATCCACCATTTTTCCCAACAGAAAGCTGTGGAA
>OZ038513.1:68266461-68386461 GCA_964036315.1 Acanthosepion esculentum | reverse complement strand
CATCTCCAGCTGCCTTGATCTATCCACTTACCTTCTCCACATCCTTTCACCTTTCATTCCTATCTGCTCTCGCTCCAAATCTTCTGTAACCCCCTTGCCTTGATCGATCCACTATCTTTCTCCACATCCTCTCCTTTACCACTCCTATCTGCTCTTCCTCCAACCCTTCTATAACCCCTTGCATGATAGTGGCCTCCAGCCTTGCCTGGAGTGATACGCTTAAAAAAAAAATGTATGTTGTCTGTTTTTTTTTAAGGGTTGTGGACATCTATTTCCTGTTTCGTTTGGATTTTTGCGTGTTTACATATCTAAGTATGTCTACCTGTTTGTGTATTATAATCTGATTGTGTATGTATTGTCTTTTACAAGATTTCATTCTGCTTCAAATATATCTAAGTTGTAACGAAGCTTTACATCCGCAGTAGATTTTAACATTTATTCTGATTTTTTGGCCTTTCAGTTAAAACAAAATAAATAACAAAATATATATTTTTTTCCTTAGTTTTATATTTTAAACTTAATACAGATTAAATTTAAAATTGGGAATTTTTAATTTTCAATTTTATAGTAAAATTTAATATTAATTAGAACAATTTCTATTTTAGTCTAACCCTAATATTAAGGCATTAATTATTATAACCAAGGTTCGTTGCCAAGTTTTTTGAATTCTCACATATTCGTATTTTGATTGGTCATTGCAGCTTATGTAACAGCATTTTCTCTAGCGAGGGGTTTTTGGTCAATTTGAACCTTTTACTCTACATACACCATCACCAGAAGTGTTGAGACAAAATGGCTATTTTTGTAGTGATTTTATAATATATTTATGTTATAATTTTCAAATAAATTATATATATATATATTATATATACATCTTACTTTTCTTTTCCTAGTTTTCTGTTGTTATATATATATATATATATATATATATATACTTTCATCATGTTTTGTGTATATATGAATGTATAAGTGCGATACAAGTATATATGTATTATCCCACTTAATTTTATATCTTCCTTGATCTGAAACTTATTCTTGTCCAGCAGAATAAGCTCTTATGCTCTGATCTGTGATCAAAAAGTATATTCACTGTACAATGAATAATAAAACATTGACGACATTTGAGATTATCTCCCTTTACATCGCAAGCATCAACCAGTCCACATTTATCAAGCACACAGATATGAGAGATTATTTCTCTCAACTTCTGAGTCACACTACTTAAGATACAATTGCCATGGCAACTGCATATACTGGAGTATATTTTTTTTTTTTTTTATTACTTGTAATATAGATAATTCCTTATATCAGCCATGTAATAGATTTTTTTTTTCTGGGAAATGACTTAAAAAATTCAAAGTTTCTCTTAAGATTGGCAACCTGATGTCATGTATTAATACATTTACCTTTTAATATTATCTTTGGAATCTGTTCCAAACACCTCACCCGCCAAAAAAAAAAAAAAATTTGAGAGATTAACAACAATTCAGCTTGTAAAGCAACATTAACCTCTACTCTTCCTCCACACAACATGGCTCATTGTCCCCACAGAACAGACATCTACTTGGTAGCATACTACATACAGGCCAGAATGATTCCTTTCTCATTTCACTGTACGCATACAAGAAGCTACTGGATACTTCCTGTTCTTAGAACAATACAAATTTTCATTTCTTCAACAGAGATGTGAGTTATTAGGTTAAAATACATTATATCACATGCATCTCTTAGGTAAAATTTACATATATAAAATTCATATTTTTTTTAAAACTAATGATGGCCTTGTATAAGGCCCAAGAGCATATCAAGATAGAAGGTTACTGAAGGCATCTGCAATGTGAGCAATAAGACTAAGAGGTGTAGTTTATGAGGATATGTGGGAAAGGTAATGGTTAATCCTAAATTTGAATAGGTAATGGTTTTGGGAAGGATCTTATTGGGAGTTGATTCCGCAACATAGTGGCTTGCAGAGAGAAGCTGTTGGAGTGGAACTGCTCAACAATGGAATACTAAGATAAGAGTGTGGTTTTCCTCAGTGTACATGGTTAGAACTATTGGAACTAAAAGAATGTAGCTCATCTGAACATTTGCCATGGAAAGAGCAACAGATTAGTGAGAGGCTTGCAATGTTTGGTCTGATGAAAAGGGGTTATAGAGTGGAAAATAATTCATTACTCACAAGGTAGCATAGATGCTTTTAGACATATATATATATATATAAGTGAACATTGAAGTCAACACTCAGAGATGGCAGGCTGTTTCATGCTAAACACAATCATCAGGCCGATTGAATCTAGCATGAAACAGCCTGTCGCCTCTGAGTGTTGACGACTTCAATCTTCACTTTTATATTTACATATGCTCTATGATATTGAGCACGTTAAAACTATATTTCTCTCTCTCTATATATATATATATGTATGTATGTATGCATGTATGTATGTGAATAAAAACAAGAAGAAAACTTATCTTAGTAGATGTATTTCTTCCTCTGAGGCAAAATTCACTTTTGTTTATTGAATTGTGTCACTTTTATCCTCCATAGCTTAGCAGACTTTTCAGCTAACTTGATGAATATTTATGTTTGTTCTTAAATTTAAAAATTTTTCTCTGGTATTTAAATACTTGATATAAAATAAAAATCCTTGCATTTGTCTTGATAAAATCTCTCAGAGGATGAAACAAAATAGGTTTTCCTTTTTGTCTTTATTCATATTGTCATATTACAAATATACACTGAAAATTTATATATATATATATATATATATATATATATATATATATATATATTAAAAGAGCTGACCCTCTGTCCATTATACATTGTCTATGTATAACTTTGCATGTGCATACACTACAATTTACAAGTTTGAGGCCACCCCTTTTAAATTGACCCAAAAAGTAGTTGTTTTGTACTTTAAATAAGAGAAAATTATTATACATGGTTGAAAAGAAATGAGACATTATTATTTTTTTTTATTAGAAATTTTATTATGACAAAAAGAAAAAAAATCATTTTATGATTAAATTTTGCTCTCATCAAAATAACCTCCTTTAGCCTTGATTACTGCGGCACAAATTTTTTGCATTTGTTGCAAAAGTTTCTCAAAGTATAAGTTTGATAATTGATTCTATTCTTTTTTCAATGACTCTAAGATTTCTTTATCATTTTTCACTCTTCTGTCAAGTTCATCCAATGCTAATTCTGGAGGTGGCTTCAAACTTTCGAACTGTAGTGTATATAATATATATGTCTGTGTTGTGTGTTAGTGACTTACGTATGCATGTGATGCAAGCAGATACCCATGCAATTTGACTAAGTTTGAAATGAGACATTAGAATAATAATCTCCTCCCATTCAGTCTGGACAACCCCTACCATATGTTGAGCAGTAAAAGCCTAAAGTTGGAGTTAAGACTTAATTTTTTAACCCATAAAATATCAGCTAGATACTGTAAGAAACATGGACAATCTTTCTGTGGCATATATCAGGTCAATATCAAAAGATCAGTTCATGTTTCTAATTAATGATTAGCAGAAGTTAATAACAAGTGTTTTTGCTACTCAAGATGCATTTAATCATTTGAGAGAGATTGACAAATGCTAAGCTTGGGAATACCAAACATTGGGTTTAAATCCGAGAGCTGATCTGGCAGAGTGTTTGCTTTATTAAATTGGTCAGCAGCATTAGCAGAAGGGCTGACATTCTGGAGAGTCTTGACATAATTTGTTAGATGAAAGATGATGCCAACAGGAAGAGGAAGGAAAAGGAAAAATATCTGGCCATCAGAAGAAGATTGTTTTTGCTTCCATTTTATATTGACTTTCATGACTTGGCATCTTGCCTCTTCCATTGTCAGACGAGAAGTAAGGCCAAAAACCAATGCACTGGATAATTGCACAGTTGGAGGTAATTCAAGAGGGAGTGACAGTAAACTATTATAATTTTTTTTTTTTTTTTTTTTTAAATATTTTTATTTATTCCTTGTAAAAAAAAAATAAAATAATGGACAGGGAGGACATCATACATATGTACAAATCAAATTAGAAATTATTATTATACAAGGTGCACAATTGATTTGTTTTTTTATGGCTTATCAACCCCTTGTGTGTCATCTGTAGCCAAAACACATTTTGGACTGTAAGCAAGTGTGGCTAATGTGTATATCAGTAAGTATAAAAAAAAACAATTTACTATTACTATGGTTAAACTGAAGAATGCTTTACCGCACTAATCGAATATTATGTATGTACTAATCGAATCAGTGGACTAATGGATAGCGGCTGGGATCGAGGAATCCTAGAGCCGTGTTTCAATTCCAGTTGAATCCATTACATTCACTTACTTGTTAATACCTTTGGGAAAGGTACGAATCCTTTTCTTCTCCCCCCAGTTATGGATAAATAGCAGGACAGACCAAGTTCTATAGCCTTGGATGGCAACTGGTCTACCGCAGAAAGAAATGGCAACCTATTGCAGGAGAAAATCTGCCTCGTCAGTCATGTATTGAAAGATACATGATCACCTAAACGTGTATCATGCTTGGCACATAACTGACTGAATCAAATTTTGATATATAAAAATTTTATTGCACTAATCGAAAATGCATTAATCAAATGTGTATTAATCAAGGGATGCCTGTATATTGGAATGAACAATTTATTTCTTTGAGAATAACAATGATTTTTCTTATATCTACAAATCCTACTATTTAATCCATAGCTGGGGAAGAAGAGATGGATTTATCCCTTTGACAAGTTATTTTCGTGCATAAGCGAATGTAACAAACTTGATTGGAATTTGAACTCAACTCTCCAATTTCTCTTTCTGAAATGCTATCCATTACACCACCCACACATCCACAGAGTGCAGCAGTCAAGTAAATTATGAAATGGCATTTGTATAAAAAGGAGAAAATATATTCACAATTTAAAAGAGAAACATGGGAATTATCACTAGAACATACACCAAATAGAGAGAGAGAGATTTCTCTATTCACTGATATAAATATTTAAAAGATTTTATTCTTTACGTATTTACATATATTTGCATTTTTTTGCCTTCCATCAACATGCCAGATGCTAACTTCCAAGACAGTAACTCATTATGCCTTCTTGGTCTGACATTTCCCACTGACATAAAGTGAAATGATTATATTGACTCAGTTATTAGATCTGCTGCTAGGAAACTTGTTCACTTTGTCATGCTAGACAATTTCTCTTGCCAGAATTGTACACCTTTATAAGCCTACCATTCGTCCATGCATTGAGTATTGCTGCCACATCTGGTCTGATGCCTCTGCTATATATCTAGATGTCCTTGATAAAATCCAAAGAAGAATCTGCAATGTTATCGGTCCAGACTTGGCATCTCGGCTTCAGTCATTTTCCTATCAGTATAATGTAGCTTTCCTGTGCCTTTTCTATAAATATTTTCATGGTAATTTTTCTGATGAACTTTCCTCTTTGGTATCTTGACATCACAAATTAAAACACTGTACTAGAGTGAAAATTAGATCCCATAATTATAATGTTAAAATTGCAACATGCAACCATAAGTTTTATGCTAACAAGTTCATCCCTCACACTTCTGGAACTCTTTGGGCGGCTTACTTTCCTGTTAACTACGATCTTCAAAATTTAAATGCAATGTCAATCGTCATCTGTTTTCTTGTTCTTTTATTGTCCTCTCTACTCAACAATTTTTTTCAGATTTTTTCCCTCTCAGTAAACACTTGTGTTTTAGTGGCTTTATTGCCTTCCTTGGGGTAAAATTAAAATAGGTATTTCAAATGTTGACTTGCTAATCAACAAGACTGTAGTCTTTATAATTTGTTAATATAAAGAAGGTAATAACAATTATGTATATTTTGTTACTTAGTCACATGCCATTTCTGTCATTCATAATGCTCTGAAATAAGGACTTTTCTAATTGGTTGCCAAGTTAGATCAAGGTTCCAAAACCGATATCTGTCTATATATGAGGTATTATATTTTCTTGCATTATTTACATTATTTGGACTGTTATCCACATCTTCATTGCCATATTCACATTTCAGACACATTTTTTACCACTGGATAAAGACGTTGGTTAGATCCAGTGACAAGAATTATGAGTTCAATACCAGGACACATCAGTAGTGAATCAAAACTTAGAGACTGAGTTAAAGGGAAATAACTGAGACATCTGGAAGAAGCATGGCATGCGGATCTAGAACAATCTACCCCAGTGAATGAAATAAAGGGTTCAGTTCAAAATTCCAATCACCTGAAGAAAGCCTGAGTGCAAAATGGCTGAAACATTGTGAATATGGCAATGAAGATGAGGTAATAGTATGAATAATGTAAATAAAAAAAAAAGTAGACGTGGCTCTTGGGGTACTGTTCTGAGGCTATCTGTATATTTGGGTGAGTATCGCTGCGGAACTCAGTGAGTAGTGGTGCTATATCAAATCTAGTTTTGTGTGTCTTCTTTGTCACTGAGGCCTGTGGTACAGTTGGTATGACATTTGCATTGTATCAAAATGGTCCGGGTTCAATTCTGATGAGTCCCAAATAGGACAAAACGGTTGTCCAGTGCTTTCTGCATTCTGTTGAAGATTATTCTGGGCTCGATGAATTATATATGATAATGTACATATAGCAAGTTCCAAAACTGGTTGGCAAAAACATTCAAAATACTTTCCCAACAAACTTATTGTATTCATGCAAAACTTTGGCCATATCATGTTGAAACACCAGTTCTCTTACAATCACTGAAGTTAAGCAATGTTGAGCCTGGTCAATACCTAGATGGGTGACAGTTTGGAAATACCAGATGTTGTAAGCTTAGATGTGTGGCTGATGTAATGGATAATGGCATAAAATTTTTAACTGGAGAGCTGAATGCCACTTCTCATTGAGTTTGTTATGTTCAGTTACATGTAAATATAATATTATATATATATATATATATTAGTGGAACCTCAACTCAACAGACTAATAGAGGGGAGGGTCATCCACTAATTTGAAGCAATTCTTTTTGTGGCTAAATCATGCAGTACAGTACAAAATTAAATAAATAAATGTAAATACAGTATATAAGTATGTGTATTTTATTTTTAGGTTAGTATATACCTTTAAATAAAGTTTGAAAAGTTTTAAAGTTAAATCCAGAGTCTGTTGGTTCTGGGACCGTTAATTTGAGGTTTTTGAGTTCTCCAAGCCGCTGGTGTATTTCATATAGAGAAAAATGTTAAAATTCCCTTCCTTTCTGCTGTGCGATGATGGCCTAGAGGTAAGATATCTAACTGATATCAAATCAGTCGGGTTTCAATCCTGGCTTGAAGCAATCAGACGTCTAACCACACTGAGAAACAGTCTATGGATGACTATATATATATATATATATATATATATATATATATATATATAGAGAGAGAGAGAGAGAGAGAGACAGAGAGAGACAGATATACACACACTCCCCCCTCCCTCATTAAACCTATTTTATCCATATGAAATCAGGTTAGGACAAGTCAAACTGCTTTATATGCAGGCTTGTTACCAGTGTTTATAGTTTGGGGGAGGAGGCTGTCCATGTCATTGCAATTAAGAATTTGCCCACTAAAATTAGTTCACATCATTTTCATTGGTGAGAGGTAGTGATTTTTCACTCCAGCTCTAAGTAAGGGTGGGTGGGTGGTTAGTCTCATTTATGTCTGTCACCCTAAAATAAATAGCAATATATAAATACTTTTTTGCTTAGAGAATGTGATACAATAAAGAAGCTTGAAGTGTATTTTAAATATTATCACAACACAGTATTATTCTTGAAAAATAAGAAAAATAAAAACGCTGCATGTGGAACTGATTCCCAAGAGGATGCTTCCTGGATCAGTACAATCCCCACGTATCCCAATAAATTGTGCCTCTTACTCTGTAACCCTCTACCTTGAGTGGCTCTTGGGCCTGGTACAGGGAGAACATTATTGTAAAAAAAAAAAAAAAAAAAAAAAAAAAAGAAAAATCGTGTGTAAATAATATCTGCTAAGTTAGCATTTTGTTATAGTTCTGCTTTTCCCTTCCTTGCTTAGTACGTTATACCATGCTAATACGTCATAAATAATTGACTATTCCATTTTGATCATGAGAAATGGCAGGATAGACATATCAGAGAAACTGTCAGGTTTCAGTGAGAAAAAAACAAAGAAAACATGTGGCAATAACACTCATGTATTTAACATGTTGACTGCCAGTGGTCAATTACAAAATTCAACTTCAAATGAATATGATAGCCAACTTAGGTAAAAAAAAATTTTAATTAGTCAATTTATAGCTTTAACTGATGGCTTAACATTATTTTCACACTAAAAGTATCACTTCAAATAAACTTGTTGTTGGCACAAGATAACTCATAGCAACATAATAAAGTTATCTTAGGGTTGGTAAGTCAATGTTAATGATTTTATTACAGGAATGCATTGAAGGGATTTTCATTGGTCAGGAAATAGTGTTACTGACAGAATAGGGCTAGTATAAATGTAAATGTATCACTAAGGATTTTATTATAGGAATGCCTTGAATATTGGAAAGAAAGGGAAGTCAAGAATTAATGCAAATATTACTGATAAAATTGCATGGATGAAGTACTGCATTTTCCAGCTTGGAACACGCACCCTAATATTGGAAAGAAATTTCTAAGAAAAGAAAAATTAATTCTCATACAACAACACATTCACCATGCGACCCTTATATACTGGCACCATGTATTGTTTATATTAATCACTCATCCAATTTTGTTTGTATGGCATCGACATCAAGAGCGGAAAGGCTCCTGCTGCTGCTTGTAAACAGAAAGCATATTTAAACTTGTGGCTCGGCTCCTGGAAGGTTTATAATCTTGGAAATACTTGTAACAGCTAAGTACTGAGGTTACATCATATAAAAGACTGAATTAGATATCTAACATTATAGTGTAATGATTCATCATACAAATCCATGTCCCTGTCAGTCAAGCCAATTAAGTGACTGTCCAAGCTTACTTGAGCCTGGGTGTTGCTTTACATTCATCATGGAAGACGCACACTTATTTTTCAGGGTATTTTTTAGGGAAAAAAGTGTGTCTTGTAAGCTGGAAAATACAGTAAATGCATATGTTGATGATTTTACTATAGGAATGCATTGGCAATCAGAAAGAAAGGCGTTGTTGACAGTGGTGGGGAATGAAGAATGAATGCAACCATTACCGAGAGAATATGGACGAAGATGGTGACTGCCAGAGGTTAGTTACAAAATCACACTTCAAATGCCAACTTAGGTAACTAAAAAAATTTTTAATTAGTTGATTTATAGCTTCAACTCATGTCTTAACATTATTTTCACAATAAAAGTATCACTGCAAATAAACTTGTATTTATGATGCTTATTGTAATATTTTGTTAAGATCTTAAGTTCAAATATTTAACTATGCAATAGGAAGATGTCTATGGGTGTTTTATAATTGCAGGTCTCATTAGTAACTCATTCAATCATTACCTTCAAAATTAAGATTAATCAGAAAATTCAAATATGAAAACCATTAAATTTTCAGGGGTATTGCTAGTAAATAACTAAAACAAAAATAAATGCTAAATTGTACACTTATACTTAACATCAGGAAGATACAGTTGAAATTTCTAGGGCACATAATGAGGAAAGAGTGTTTGGAAAATTTGATAATCACAGGACAGATTGAAGGCAAAAGAAACAGAGGAAAACAATGTATAATGTACCAAGAAAGCTTGAGTAAATGGATGCCGAAATAAAGTTTAAGAAAGATAACAAAAAAAAGACACTAGCTACAAAAGTTAGGAAATTGTGGAGAGCTAGGGTCGCTAACATCGTGAAGAGACATGACACATAGAAGAAAATTCATAGAAACCTAATTTTATACTGCTAAGTACTGAATAATACAAATTCCAATTATTAAACCAAGGTACCATTGTTTAATATTTATGAACAAAATCCAAGTTAAAAAAAAATAATTATAAAACATTGTTCTAGTTAATGAAAAAATCTACATAACCTAATTTAAAGTAATGTTTTTATCCTCTTTTTGTTGTTTTGATTATAAATATTTACACAATCAGGAAATTATTTTCTGCTAGACCAGGGGTCGTCAACCTTTTGGAGAGAGCGGGCCAGACAGCTATGCAGTGTCTCGAAGGAGGGCCATGATAATAAATGTACTTTAATAAATTGTTCTGACCTCAGACCTCTTCGTCCTGAAGGCTGCCTTCGTCTGGACAAACTTTCTTTGCAGCAATGTTTTCTTGACAAGTTAAGTAAACACATTTTCTGAAGTGCTCAATGAAAAAATAGCCATGTGTCTGGCCTTCATTTTTTGTTTTCTTAGTTTCTAAGGACTCGTTTTTGTTCAGACAAAAAAGACTTCTGGAAAGGAAAGAAAAAAAAAGAGTATGGTTTGTTGAGTTATGGTTAAGTTGGCAGGCCGGACAAAAATTGTTGTTGACCCCTGTGCTAGACATTGTCTCAGGATGGCTACTAATTTTTGGTTTGCAAATAATTCGTTTAAAAAAAAGCTTTGGTTGCTGGCAAAAATTTTTTTTTAAATTTAATCTATTTTCTCAGAATAAGATCTTTCAAAATTTATAATTTAGGATATTTACAAATATAAATATATTTCAAAATTTAATATATTTTTCTCAAAAATGTAATATATTTTCTGCCAGATTGTCTCAAGATGGCTATTAATTTTTTATATTTTTTCAAGAAAAAATACTTGCAAGTTTTGGAGATTGCAATACGAACAGGATTCTAAATATCGATTCAACAAATGAATTTTTCAAAATTCAATCTATTTTCTGAAAATAATATATTTTAAACTTATATTTTAAGATAAAAATATAACATTTGTTAAATTATCTTAGGGATATTATCCAGGCAACAGAAAGTCTGTTCACTCCTGAATTACTCTGACAAGAATTCACAAGGCAACTGAAAGTGTTCTCTCACATGAGAAAAACAACTTGCTTAAATTGAGTTACTTGGGTAGAATTGTGGCCACCGATATAGAAGGCCTGCTTCATTGGGTTACGGAGAAATGTGACGTCATCACATTGAGTCCGACTTTCAAGAAGCATGTCATTTGTATTGTGTATCAGATATTTTACGGCAGCATTTTTAAATTATTTATTAATACCGTCTTTTAAATATTGAATTAATTTTAAACAAAAACAATACCTTACAGATGCATTGTACCAAATTGCAAAGGGAATTATAAAAACGGCCCTAAAGTACATGTACAGTGTAACCTGGATATAAGAGAGTTGTTGGGACTGGAGAAGAAGTCTCTTATATCCGGGTTTCTCTTATATCCGGGTTACACTGTATTTTCTTTCCCTAAAGATAAGGAATTGTCTGATGTTTGGATTCGTACAATCAGAAGAGATCATTTTTCACCTATATCGGTGGCCACGGTAGAATCCATCTGAACCAGCAGGGAAGACAGGTTTAATCCAACAAAGCATTAGTTTTTATAACCAGAAGGATGTAAGTTCAATCCCTATGCTGGGTAACAAACAATGTCCATTGAACAGAACTTAACAATTTAATTATATAATATTTTCTGCCAGAATGCTATCAATTTTTGGTTTTTCGAGAAAAAAAAATCATAATAGATTTGAATGCTTCAATAAGTTCAAGATCCGAAAGATCGACTCAGCAACTCAATGAAAACACACACATAAATACTGTAAGATCAAGTGCTTTAAGTGAAAATATTCTCAAAATAATATCAAATGAATTTCAAAATATTTATGCTGTCTCAAATATTGTCTCAGAATTGCTATTAATTTTTGTTTAAAAAAATAGTTTTGGACGTTTCAATATGAACAGATTTCTGAAGACCAACTCACCAATTGAATGAACACAAGCACAAATACTGCTAAAATTAAAACTTACCTGTTTGGGTAAAAATCAATCAAGTACTGCAAACTATAACAATAATTTCTCATAAAGTTTACAAAAAATAAAGTAACATTTAACAACAAAAACGTTTTCATGGTAGATGAATAAAAGTTAAACAAATTTGACAGCAAATGTCACAGAAAAAATGACAAATTTGAATTGGTTTAAATTTTTTTTTTTAT
The DNA here is from genome assembly GCA_964036315.1 of Acanthosepion esculentum. NCBI lineage: Eukaryota > Metazoa > Mollusca > Cephalopoda > Sepiida > Sepiidae > Acanthosepion > Acanthosepion esculentum. Next base: position 68,374,336 of record OZ038513.1, on the reverse strand, counting down.
AGAAAAATCTGCATCGGAGTGGGGATGGAAAGGAAAACAATGGAATGGTGATTTGGTAGAATATCTTTAGAAATATTGTTTGCAATGCAAATGATGCAAGAATTAATGAAAAAAAAATTAACTCCATTATTTCGCTAGAGATGATGGAAAGAGAAAGCCAGATATGAAATCAAGATGCAAACTCAAATGACATTTGAACTTTCAAATGATGGCATTAATTTTAAATCAAATCCACTTGAATGACAATAAACATCTTCCTTAAAATTAAATTCAATGATCTTTCTGAACTAGATTTACTTGTATTAGAATAAGAAATACATGGATGATATTTTCATTACAATAATCTATCCTATATATCCTCATATTTCTTCCACATTTTTAGCCCTTACAACAAACTCATTTAACAACCCTCTACCTTGAGTGGCTCTTGGATTGGGGAACAATAGTATGCATGTGCATATGTATATATAACTTTAATTAAAAACGACTGACAAGGTACTGTCCTTAAGTTTTTTATTTAAATATTTGCTTCCCAAATAAACAATTTTAATATATATATATAAAAACATTTATTTATTTAAATATTATAACATAAATATGTTATAAAATCACTACAAAAATAGCCATTTTGTTTCAACACTTCTGGTGTCTTATCAAGTGATAAGACACCAGAAGTGTTGAAACAAAATGGCTATTTTTGTAGTGATTTATAACATATTTATGTTATAATATTTAAATAAATAAATGTTTATATCTGCTCTACTCTGTATTGCGCACTCTTTAAAGAATAATAATTGTTGGTTATTGGAATTTACTCCGTATATACCAATCCCATACTTCGGTATATATATATATATATATATATATATATATATATATATATATATATATATATAATGTAGCTGATACCCACTGAAGAGTGAATGAACAGGTCCACCTACAAAACTCTGGATTCAGGATGCTGAGTTGCAAACTTTTACTCACCTTAATCATATATTTATATAATTATAATTATTTTTTTAAAAATATGTTTCCATCGCGACACAGAAATTACTGTTTCGAAACTAGTCAGCAGTATTCAGGTTTAATTTCAATATTAAACCCTAACTGCCGGCTGGCAGTCTCATCCTCAAGCGATGTTTGGAATAACTATGCTATGGAATGCTTTACTCATTTATAGTTTTGAAATGGGGGTGTGATCTAGGGTTTGTTTTTCATTATCAAGAGGTCACTGCTTTGATTGAAGTAGGGGTGTTTGTTATATGCCAAATTTTTGGAGTCGTGTAAGGTAGGATTGTTTTTTTTTGTCTGTCTACAATGGCTAATCTTATCCGACTCCCTGCTAAAATTCTAACTGACTGACATTGTAGTTCTGTTGTTTTTCTTTCTTTTTCGGTAGTTCAATTTTAATATTGAAATTAAACCTGAATACTGCTGACCAGTTTCGAAACATAGTAATTTCTGTGTCACAATAGAATCATATTTTTAAAAAAAAAATAATTATAATCTAGGCTCTAAATAAAAACAAAAATATTAAAGAACTTTGGATAATCATCTAACAGTTCTTTCCTATTATATCAATACACACACACACACATATATATATATATACACACACACACACGCACACTGTATATATCATGTGACTTTTGAAGACGTAATTTTGAAGCTAATTTTAAGGAGGTTGCATGCTACATGAAATATAAAGTTATCATATGTACTGCTGGCTATGCTGTTGACCAAACAGTATCCATTTACTGTAGTCAAATTAGCTTCAAAATTAGGTCTTCAAAAGTCACATGATAAGTGAGTGTATATATATATATATATATTCACTATCACTTTCTGATCATGAGACCCGGGTTCAAATTTTACCATGGTTGATTTGTCAGGAAGTAAACTTCTTGATGTTATCGGTCTGGAGTGGGACGATTCCAGTGTGTGGCACCTTTGGAAAGTGTCTGAAAACCATACCATGGGTTGACCCAAGCCTTGTGAGTGAAATTGGATAGACAGAACCATTGGGGCCTGTTGATAACTGTGCTAGCACAGTCACAAGTCATCATGACCAAGTGTTTGAATGTGCTGGTCTTTTTCAGATTGTTGATCACACTAGATTACATGCTCTCTCCCAGAAACTGTAACTAAGATCTGCTCAGCATAGTTGCAGTATAAACCACAGGTTGGCTCTGTGGGTGTTGATCAAACACAAAATGTGCCTGAGTGAGCATCTGTAATAGGGATTGGCTAGCTACCCTAATAGACGGGTATCCTCGAATACAAGTGGCCAGCTATTATATATATATATATAAAATATTCAACGTTGGTAGCATGACTCACAATTTCAGGCAGTTTTGCAATCTTCAGGTGCTAAGTATATTCTGACTGTTATAGAGTTTGCATTCTCATGGTGGTGATTTAAAATTGTGTTAAGACTTATTTAATTATTGTTGCTTAAAATATCATAATTATTTATAATTTATATCATTCAAATTCATAAGCTCGAAAGATGAAGAATTAAACAAAAAAAACAAAAAATTATTTGAATTTGAAATAAGTAAACAAATTAAGTATCAAGGGGGATAACACTTTTTTTTCACATAAATACCATAGTTATGACAAAGTAAACTAGTACTCATGGTGTAAATATAATAATAGGTTGGGACTATATAGCTGTTATGGTAATTTACCATGCATGGACTCTCCTAGCTATAAATAGGAGCAGGTACTGCCTTTTGGAAAGGAAAAGTTTCCAGCAGTCAGCTCTGACAGTCAGACCGAACATTCTTGCTGTAACACTCTCGTTTTGTATTAGTTTCTGTTAATATATTTGTTTAACTCAATATCTCTCTTTGTCTTTATTTCTGGCCCTAACAAGGCCACAATAATATCTAATGTGTTATACACACACATACACATTTATGTTAAAACTAACTTTTAAAGAGTTTCTATCATCTTTTTCTGTTGCTAAATCTCAGAAAATACGTGTTGGAATAAATTCCTATAATCTGAAAGATGTTTTGATTGTAATGGGCGTGCTATGCAAAAAAAGAATATTTTCATTTTGCATTTTCCCATTACAGGGATTATTATAGTTACAATAGAGCAAAACCGTAATACATGGGCAGAAATGAATAGCTGAAAGAGAGAAATGATTAACATACATGGTTCTCAAGGAGATTTTCTTACATTGATATATACATACTTGTTATTAATTTGTCCCACACAGAAATATTATAACATATATAAACAACAAGCAGTGTGAAAGGGGTGAAAAAAAGAGAGGCTTGTACTTCTAATATTTCCTGAGAAAATGGGTAGACCAGTGGTGTCTTCTATGTACCTGGTGAGACCATGTGGTTTTCTCTGTACACCCTACTGCTATGAGTTTGTCACATCTGTCTTCTTTGCAGCCTACACAGCAACTGGATTTCTGGTGTGAGAAATAGCAATCACTCACCAGCCATCATGTGACTTCATCTTAACCAAAGGGAGATAATCACTCTTTGCATCCTTATACATGTTTCTATTGTCCAATTATGTGATCGTTGGTGAGTTAAATAAAATAAATAAAAACACATTGATTATCATGAGCAAGTTCACTTCTCGATTTTATCCCACCATGCTGCACCATCGAAAAGTGCCTGAAAACTGTACCACAATTTAGAACTATTCAGCTGTCAATGTTTGTGCTAGCACGAAGTCACAAGTTATCGTGACCGAGTGTACTGATTTTGTCCAAACTGTATCATGCCAGATAACGTGCACTCCGAGAAACTGTGACTAAATCCTGCTTAGCATAGCTGCAGTATAAACCACATGTGAGCTCTTTGGGTGTTGAACAAGAACAAATATGCCTGAGCAGGCGTCTGCAACAGGGATTTGCTAGCTGCCCTAGCAAATGGGTGCACTTGGAAACGAGTAGCCAGCCACTATTTTTTATGTTACTATATATTTGCTTTTGATATTTTTCACATGCAAATCAAATTCTATGTTTAGGTGTGGGTTTCTGGTGCCTTCAACTCTGTACTTCCGACATCTCTGCCTGGAATTTTATTTAGTAATTATTTTTTTCCTCTCTCAGTAGTAGATAGGTCTCAATAGTAGATATGGTTTCGGCTACTTCCTGGTTTTTTGAACAAGACTAGAGGTTTATCTCTTGTTTCCTGCTTGGGATTGGGTTTCTAGTTCCTTATAAATTCTACTTCAACTCTATAATTCTAACATCTCACTTTTTGCCCTTTCATATGCTAATGCAACCCCCACACAGTAAACATCTACTTTTGAGTGGCCATTGTGTCTTCTATTGGGTGAATATTAGTAAAAAAAAAAAAAAAAAAAAAAAAGAAAAAAAAAAAAAGACGGTTAACATAAGTAGTTCTGTTGTAAAGAATATTCCATTATTTGAAAAATACCATAGTCATTATATTTATTAATTATAATTAACTGTTTATTAGTAGAAAAAAAAAGAACATGCAGAAATTAAAATTTAATTAGGGTCACATAAGAACAGTTTTTAAAGAAGAAAAACTCAGTTGTGCATTCATTAAATTTTAATCCGAAGCTATTCAAAGAGAATGTCAGTACAATGGTACTGAAATCCGAGGCACTTGGAGATACTAACTGAACATATTGATCTATTGATCCATCACGGCCAATTGTTTATCAGATGAAAGAAATCTGATAACCAATTAGAGTTAATGACTGAGCTAAAAAAAAAAAAAAGATTTCATCTTAACATAAAAAAGACTTATGTTTTTTTTTAATTTACTAAACAATTTTTTTTTTTTTAACTAGATATGGATTAGATAGCAAAATCAACATTCTAACCATCAGAATTCAATAATCAATTATCATTTATAAATAACACATAAAATGTTTATTATTTACATTATTTACATGCAGACTATTGTCTTCATCATTGTTATCATTATCACAACATTTCATCTTAACATAAAAAAGACATATGTTTTTTTTTAATTTAATAAACAATTAATTTTTTTTTAACTAGATATGGATTAGATAGCAAAATCAACATTCTAACCATCAGAATTCAATAATCAATTATCATTTATAAATAACACATAAAATGTTTATTATTTACATTATTTACATGCAGACTATTGTCTTCATCATTGTTATCATTATCACAACATTTCATCTTAACATAAAAAAGACATGTTTTTTTTAATTTAATAAACAATTAATTTTTTTTTAACTAGATATGGATTAGATAGCAAAATCAACATTCTAACCATCAGAATTCAATAATCAATTATCATTTATAAATAACACATAAAATGTTTATTATTTACATTATTTACATGCAGACTATTGTCTTCATCATTGTTATCATTATCACAACATTTCATCAGGTACTCGTCGATCAGGGTAACCATAAGTTCAAAATTCCCTAAAGATTACCTGGACTGATGAGCACCTGGTGAAGGCTGGAAGGTACAATGGTTGAAACGTTGTGATAATAACAATGATGAAGACAAAAGACCATATGCAAATAAGAAGAAATTCAAACATAAATAAAATGTTAAGGATCCCTATTTGGAGTCTTCCTATTTGTAAGAATAAAAAAGAATATAAATTTATATTTTCAAATCTTTGGGATTTCATTATTAAAAATATATAAAAAATCTCACAAATTCATAATAAAGAAAAATAAAGTTTAGTACTGAAAAATGTTATTTGCATGGAGGTGATTACAACACAAGCAAATTGTTAAAGGAAAATATCAACTTGTGAATTGGATGTGTTGTGTTTGAATCAGGTTTTATGATGGAAGGAAAAGGTCATTCATTTTGGGGTGAGGAAGGATTTAAATGTCCTACCATGCATGGGTATTGATCATGCGTTAGAAGGAAGGAAAAAGAACCAGGGTAATGCTTTTGGTATTAAGGCAGCAAGACAGGCAAGCAAACATAGGCATCACTGTGGCAAGATAAGTGAGCAGGCTTTATGAACCCACCCTAGAGTGCAGATGAAGTTGGAAAATGAAAACTCAATCAAGGATTTTCTTCAGATACATACAGAATTGCTCTAAACTTTACCTGCACTTCAAGGTAAGTTTAGCTGTTTGAGCATTTATCCTTCCACAATAGCAGACAACATTGTAATATTAAAAATTCAAGCAGGTAGCATCAACATTAAAATAAGTGAAAAAAATAAGTGGATTAACCTATAAATTGAAATTCTCAAGCTAAAAAGTGAAAAAAATTAAAAAAGTCTAAAAGAAAAAATTTAAAAAAGTGAAAAGCAACCAACAAAAAAGAAAAAAAAAAGTGCCTAACACAGGGGGGCAAGGCACTTAATAAAAGTGAGAGACAAAACAATAAAAGGTTTTTTAAAAAAATGATTTATTTAAATTGATTGTTTTTCCATAAAATTTTTGCATTCCCTATGCCGACAAAGGGTAAAACTAGCAAAAATCATTCAGGATCAAAGAATTATGAAGTAAAAAAAGAAAAAAAGAAAAAAAAAAAGAAAAAAAAAAAGACAGACACACGTACACACACATCCAAACCAGCAGAATCACAATTATTTTTTTTATAATATTGTCTTTTTTAAATCAATATTAAAAAATGTCTAAAAGCATCAACTTCAACAAGAAAATATTAAAAATAATATAAAGAAATGATCAATTTTAAGTTATTTTCATTGTTTGTTTTTTTTTTTTTTTTGTCAGTTTTATATATGCTTGTGTTAGATTCATTCCCATTGCATATTTGACAATAAATATTGCATAAGTTGTAGACCAAGGAACAGAGTAACAAGCAATCGTAACAATAGACAAGAGTAGAAATTATTAATTGCAAACAAGAGAAACACGGAGAAGCCAAATTTTTAAAATTAGATCAATTTCATAGAGTTTTCTTTTTAATTTTGGATAAAAAGTTCATCCTGTAAACAGAACGAAAATAAGTTAAATATTAATTGGTTTAGACCTTTGGGTTTATTGCCCTATTTTTTTATAATAAATAAATGGCAAATGCATAAGACAATCTGGAAAACTTATTTTAACATGTTCTGCTCTGTCATCAGAGAAATGGATTTTATTTCAAACAGATGTATGTTGGTGAGAGAGAACATGATTCACGTTAGTCATATGAATAGTGGATTTTTGTTTTTTGTTTTAACTGTATTGTTTTTTATTTAAATTGGATTTTACTAATTTCAAATTGTTTTTTATTTATAAGTCTACCATTCGTCATTGCTTTTAATACTGCTGCTACATCTGGTGTGGTGCTCCTATTATGTATTTAGAGATTCTTGATAAAATCTTCAGAAGAATCTGCAATGTTATTAGTCCTGACCTGTCATCTCGGCTTCAGTCATTTTCCCACTGCCATAACATAGCTTCCTGTGCCTTTTCTATAAATATTTTCATAGTAGTTGTTTTGATGAACTTTACTCTATCATACCTAAACTTTATGAATTTAAATGCAGTACTAGATTGGTAGCAAGGTCTCATCATTTTACAGTTGCAATGGCTAGATGTAACCATAAGTTTTACGCTAACAGTTTCATCTACTGCACTTCTTGCTTGTGGAACACTTTTTTGAATTCTTGCTTTCTAGCCAATTTTGATCTTTAAAAATTTAAATGCAATGTCAATCATTATCTTGTCTTCTTAATTCCTTCTTTTTTTTTTTTTTTTTATTGTTCTCTCTTCTTAATAGTGTTTTTTTTTCCCCTTATATGCTAACAGTTTCTTACATCACACTTCTCACTTGTGGAACTCTGCTGCTGATTTTTCCTTCAGTCAAAAATTTAAATGCAATTCTAATTGTTATCATCAGTCGTCTTAATTCTTGTTCTTTTACTGTTCTCTCTTCTTAATAGTGTTTTTTTTTCCCTTATATGCTAACAGTTTCTTACATCACACTTCTCACTTGTGGAACTCTGCTGCTGATTTTTCCTTCAGTCAAAAATTTAAATGCAATTCTAATTGTTATCATCAGTCGTCTTAATTCTTGTTCTTTTACTGTTCTCTCTTCTTAATAGTGTTTTTTTTTTCTCTAACACTCAGTAACCTCTTGCATCTTAGTGGCTTTATTGCCTTGCTAGTGAAAGGCTTAAAAAAGAAAGAAAAATCCAAGTTACAGTATTAATGTAAATCATGTTCTGTATCACTGATGTAGATTTACTTGAAATAAAATCCATTTTTTCTAATGACTCCGTTTGATCAGCAAAACATATCAAAATAAAGAGTTTTCTAATTATTTCTTATATATTTGCCATTCTGTTGGATTCCCATCCAAATTTAAATCAACAAAGAAATGACGGATATTTTAAGCTATAGTAATTATGTAAAGACTTAAAAAAACAAAAAAAAACCTAAGAGGAGGGTTTTTAAATGGCTTTTAAGTAAATGAGAGGAGTTTTTTTTATGAAATACTGCACGTCTATTTTTGAGGACTAACAGAAAGGTTTACTTTAGTTCATAAAAGTAAAAAAAGACAGAATAGCACCATAAATCCCCTCCCCACCTGCAACACTTTATCTTTTTCATTTATTTTGTTGAGTTTAAGCAGCCTAACAGCAAATCCAGAAAGGTGAGAAAAGAGAAAGTTTATGAAGATGTTTTGTTTTTTTTCTTTTTAGTATTTTTAGTATTAGTAACTATTTAAGCAGCAATAGCAAAGTCCCAAGATGGCCATTGTTAAACAGTAGATTCATAAGAAAAAGTTTGATAGTAATAGGGCTGATTGCCAGGATAAACTATATTTGGAGAAATGGGAGAGACAGGTGTACTCGGTTCTGATTCCACCATTGATCGAGGACGTTTGGATGAGTTTTTCCTTTGGAGGAAGAGTAATGAGAAATTGAGAGCTGACACAGGTGATGGAGGAGTAACGGCAGAAGTGCGTAGCTTAGAAAAGAACTTTTTGGGGCTTGATTTTTTAAAGACGGGGATGGAAATGGAGTTGGGGGAAGAAATGACCTCCTCATGATTCGATGATGAAGAGTAGTCGGAACAGCCAACTGACGAGGTACTGACCTTTACAGAATTGGGATCCTCCTTCGTAAGCTCTTCGTCCTCCTCGTTTTCACAACATATACCCACTTCATACGCCACAATTGAAGCATGATCAAGTTTGCCAGGAGCTTTAGACATTTGCTCAACAATTTGTGAGTCTCTACGCTTGCGTTCTTTAGACGTCATTTTTTTCTTCTTGTACAATTCTGGATTCTCAAGTATTTTTCTTTTGGAGTCTGTGAGGGTAAGAACATGTTGCACCAGAGCTCCACAAAGTTCTTGTGCAGAACAAGTCTCCTCTGTTAATAATTCGTGTTCATGAACAATACGCTCCATTTCTTTAAGAGCGTATATGTGCCTTTCCCGTGGCTCCATCATCGGTTTGTCTTCATTTGCATCTGGAGTTGTGGGTGAAGCATCATTTGAATTATTGTCAACTTCTTTTTTGGGAATGGCAACTTTTGTGACCACGGGATCAAAGTTATCAGATATGCCATCAGTTGTTAAGAACACTACATCACCTTTATTAACGAACGTTAGTGAACAGGTGAGATTCTGTAGTTCGGGGTTATCACCATCAACAGGACCAATAGCACCCCCAGCATCGCGAATATCTCGCTCAGAGGCAACATCGTGAGAACCTACAGTCACTTCTCGAATTCCATTGTTTTTGCTAAAGACATATGCAAAACTGTCCCCAACATTAACACAGCAAACAGCAAAATCAGCAGAATTATAAACTGGGCACACAAGACAGACACAAAGAGTGGTCAGACCTCCCTCTTTCTTCAGAATGGTATTGTGTGCTGCATCCATAGAGGTTCGTAGTAATTCCAGAGCTTCCTACAAAAATACAGATACACAATATGAATCAGAAACTGAGTAAAAAAAAAAAAAAAAAAAAAAAAAATCATGCAAGTTTTCAAGAAAAAAAGTGGACAGAAATTAAAAAATAAAAATATATATATAAAAAATATTTAGAAACAACAGAAAAAACAAAACAAAAACGTCCAAGGTATGTCTGAAAAGTATCCAACCATTTTGAAAACATCAAGAATTGGTTGTGTAAGTTTGATGAAACTTGGCAGCCAATCAAAGAGAACATTATTGTACAGGCATGAACAGAAACTCACTCATGTGGTTACTTAATCCGTACTGAGAGGCCATTGTATAAGTGTGTGCTGTGTGACTTACAATGACAAAGTGTCTATTCATCCTTCATATCATGTAAATGGGTTTATAGCAAAACATTGCCTGACCCAGGTGTAATGTTCTCCCCTTCTATCTAACAATGTCAAAAAGGAGATTTTAGAATGAGGACAAGGTTTATAAAGATATGATGACAATCACAAAAGGGGCCTTAACAGAGCATTCTGAAAACTGGAAAGGGATGCTGGAACAAATGTGTTAAGTCGCAAGGTGAGTACTTTGAAGAGGACTAAGGTGTCATTGCCCTAGGTAGGCAATTTTTGCATTAATATCAAATGACTGATACTTTTCAGACAGACTTCATGATACAACTAAATGCACTGTCAATCGTGATCTACTGTCCTCCTGATTACTCTTCTTTTGTTCTCGTTCCTTAGTAAAGTTTTTGTTTTCTAAATCTACCACACCCAGTAACCCCTTGTGTGTCAGTGGCTTTACTGCCTTGCTTGGAACAAAATCAATTAAAAAAAAATCATTTTAAAGATCTTATTAGAGATACAAAATTGAATTGATGCAATAAAATAAATATAATTAAAAGGGAAAAGAGAACAACTTTAACTACAGTAGTTGGCAATACAAAAAGAAAAAATGCAAAGAACAAAATAAATACTACGGCTCTTAACTCATTAGAATTTGATTGGGGAAATTAAAATATTGTGCATTGACTTAGGTCTGCAATCTCAGAACATCTTATTCAAAATTGGGAATGTCCTTCTGTGAGGACTTATTCTCAGTTTTGAGCAGATCATACTCCGACTATCACTTAAAGTCCTTGAGACAATTTATATTAAAATCAACACAATCATCCTTATGCAAAGAAAAGGATTGGTTGTTAGGAGTTAGTGTGGTCTTTCTATCAAAATGTTACTGATGTGTGTGTATTTTCTTTCCTAATGTTTCCCATTTTTATTCAATGTTCACAATATTTTAATTTCCTCGATTGAGAGATAACCAGAGTCTGTCTATATTTCGACTAATAGTCCGACTAATGTAAATACTGAGAGATAACCAGTTAGTCATTCCATAGTAATTGTTCTTCTGTATTACCAAATACAGTAGTTGTATTTTTTCTCTGGTATCTTTTAATAATCTGTTTTTTATGTCTGATGAAAGAAACACAAGTCAAAAATTAATAATAATTGACAGTATTCGTCTAACAATAATAAAACTCAAGATCATACTACTATAGAATACTAAATGGTGCAGCCATTCATATCCAAGGATGCCAGTCTACTAGGGTAGCTAGCTAATCCCCATTGCAGACGATTGCTCAGGCACATTTGCGTTTATTTAACACCCACTGAGCCCACCTGTGCTTTATACTGCAACTATGCTGAGCGGACCTTAGTTATAGTTTCTGGGAGAGAGCACGTTATCTAGTGTGATCAACAGTCTGAACAAGGCCACGGTGACTTGTGACTTTGTGCTACCACAACCATCGATGGTTCCCAAGGGTACTGTCTACCCAATTTCACTCACAAGGCTTGGGTCAACCGTGGTCTGGTTTTTGGGCACTTTCTAAAGGTGCCGCATGCTGGGATTGTTCCCACTTCAGACCGATAACATCAAAAAGTCACCTTCCTGATAAATTGACCCTGCTGAGATTTGAACCCAGGTCTCTTGGTCAGAAAGTGACTGTTTTAACCATTTGGCCACATGCCCATAATAATACTACTACTAGTGTAAATAAAGTAAGTGAAATTGTGATCAAAAACTAATAAAGCTTACAATGCTTCATCTAATAATAAAATATTTAATATTACTACTAATACGACTTATGTACATAGCACGATCACAAATCCCGTAGGCCCTTAGGGTTGTAGGAGCAACACATCTACTACAACCATAGCAGCACAAGCGTTTCATGGGCAAGGGAGCCTGATGGAGCCCAACTCTCTGCTGGCTGGTTTGAATTCAGAGTTTTCCTTCTTCTAGACTGGTTGACAACTAAGGCAAAAGGGCCCAATCTATTCTGCTATTTACCCATAGGTGGAGCAGAAGACCTGGATTCATATATTTTCCAAGGGTAAGAGAACGTAATGAACTCAACCAGAATTCAAACTCGGCTCTCCAATTCCTCAATCCGAGCCACTATCCATTACTGCACAATGCCCCTATATGTAAATATAGCTAGTGAAATTAAGATGAGTAAAAAATTAATAATGGTTGACAATGCATTATTTAATAAAGTAAAAAAAAAAAATCAATTCAATTATGCAAACATGATGGTATAACATTGTTCAGGGAAAATTGGAATATATCTAGATAATTAAATCTGAATGACTGCAGTTAGTAGCCTTTGTAGCCTAATCAATAAAAACTGGAACCACCATAAGACAGGCTTTCAAAGGTAAGGAATGAAGGTTTAAGTCTTGTTAGGAACTTAGTCTTGATTTCTGATACATGCTGCTTAATAACAATTATGAAATGAAGATTTGGAAGTTGTGATAAAAAGCAACTGAAATTAAGATGAAATTAACATTAGCCAAAAATTAATAATTTCAGAGGTCTTGTCTTTTCATCTGAAGTACTGCTCAATTACTACAAGTTCTGTCTTCACTGAGTCCAGGCTTGTACTATTTGGCCTAGGAATTGAACTCATAACTATTAAGCTACAAAATAGTTCCATGGGACAATAGCCATAGTGGATTAAAGAATTTATGAATTTGAGGACATGGTGATTGTGAGTTCAATCTCTTGGCCAGACAGTGTGTACTTGGGTTCAGTAGAAATGGGGCAAGCAATAACTGAGCAATACTAAATAAAGAACAGGTGAGATATCCCGAGACATGGGCAGAAGAATGAGAACAATCTATCCTGATAGATTAAATAAAGGGTTCAGTTTGAAATTCCCTGAAGCTTATCCAGAATGACAAGCACACCAACCAGGAAGCTGTGATAACAACATCAAAGATGAGGACAACAGTCTGCATGTAAATAAAGATTTGATGAAGGATTTTTTTCTTTAAAACCAAAAAAAGAATTCATTCACTTGAAGCCATTATTAATCATGGATCTGTATAGAACTGACAGTTTTTGAATGAGTTTGATGTCATACATGATATCCATATGAGAGCCTAGATCTGATGTGGCTATTTAAGAACATGACTAGAGTTCTCATAGCAGATAGTTTAGACCTTTTAGAATGAGTAGGATGTCATACATGACACCTCTATGAGAGCCTAGATCTGATGTGGCTATTTAAGAAGATGACTCAAGTTCTTATAGCAGATAGTTTAGACCTTTTAGAATGAGTAGGATGTCATACATGACACCTCTATGAGAACCTAGATCTGATGTGGCTATTTAAGAACATGACTCGAGTTAGTTAATATTTTGGTTTTGTAGAATCTCATGGTATTGGATAAAACTACCCCTAGTACAGTCTATCCTATGTTTAATTTCCTTATCTCCTATACTAAATTTGTTATATCCGATTCATACACAGACCTATTTCCAGTGTTTATTAATTTTACATTGAATTTCTATGAAGGTTCCAGGGTAGATGCTATCATTACTCACATTCCAATATAGTTTCTGTTTGGGAAAGGTTTATCATAAGCCCCATTTATTTTTTTTTTTTAAATAATTTCCTTCAATTAAGGCAATAAAGCCACTAAGACACAATAAACGTTATTGAGGAAAAAGGACAATAAAAAGAACAGGAGTCAAGGAGATACAAGACAATGAGTGATGACGCATTTAAATTTTTGAAGATTGTAGTTGACAGGAAAGCAAGCAGCTGGAATAGAGTCCCACAGGTGAGAAGTGCAAGAGAAGAAACTATTAGAAAAGAACTTACAGTTACATTTAGCAATTTCAACAGTAAAATGCAGAGACCTAGTTGCCAACCTAATACTATCCTCTTTATCTTCATAATCTCAACTTCTTCAAGTCTAGGGTCAGTCGTTATCTATCCTCTTTATCTTCATAATCTCAACTTCTTCAAGTCTAGGGTCAGTCGTTATCTATCCTCTTTATCTTCATAATCTCAACTTCTTCAAGTCTAGGGTCAGTCGTTATCTATCCTCTTTATCTTCATAATCTCAACTTCTTCAAGTCTAGGGTCAGTCGTTATCTATCCTCTTTATCTTCATAATCTCAACTTCTTCAAGTCTAGGGTCAGTCGTTATCTATCCTCTTTATCTTCATAATCTCAACTTCAAGTCTAGGGTCAGTCGTTATCTATCCTCTTTATCTTCATAATCTCAACTTCTTCAAGTCTAGGGTCAGTCATTATCTATCCTCTTTATCTTCATAATCTCAACTTCTTCAAGTCTAGGGTCAGTCGTTATCTATCCTCTTTATCTTCATAATCTCGACTTCTTCAAGTCTAGGGTCAGTCGTTATCTATCCTCTTTATCTTCATAATCTCAACTTCAAGTCTAGGGTCAGTCATTATCTATCCTCTTTATCTTCATAATCTCAACTTCTTCAAGTCTAGGGTCAGTCGTTATCTATCCTCTTTATCTTCATAATCTCAACTTCTTCAAGTCTAGGGTCAGTCGTTATCTATCCTCTTTATCTTCATAATCTCAACTTCAAGTCTAGGGTCAGTCGTTATCTATCCTCTTTATCTTCATAATCTCGACTTCTTCAAGTCTAGGGTCAGTCATTATCTATCCTCTTTATCTTCATAATCTCAACTTCTTCAAGTCTAGGGTCAGTCATTATCTATCCTCTTTATCTTCATAATCTCAACTTCTTCAAGTCTAGGGTCAGTCGTTATCTATCCTCTTTATCTTCATAATCTCAACTTCTTCAAGTCTAGGGTCAGTCGTTATCTATCCTCTTTATCTTCATAATCTCAACTTCTTCAAGTCTAGGGTCAGTCGTTATCTATCCTCTTTATCTTCATAATCTCAACTTCAAGTCTAGGGTCAGTCGTTATCTATCCTCTTTATCTTCATAATCTCAACTTCTTCAAGTCTAGGGTCAGTCGTTATCTATCCTCTTTATCTTCATAATCTCGACTTCTTCAAGTCTAGGGTCAGTCGTTATCTATCCTCTTTATCTTCATAATCTCAACTTCTTCAAGTCTAGGGTCAGTCGTTATCTATCCTCTTTATCTTCATAATCTCGACTTCTTCAAGTCTAGGGTCAGTCGTTATCTATCCTCTTTATCTTCATAATCTCAACTTCAAGTCTAGGGTCAGTCGTTATCTATCCTCTTTATCTTCATAATCTCAACTTCTTCAAGTCTAGGGTCAGTCGTTATCTATCCTCTTTATCGTCATAATCTCAACTTCTTCAAGTCTAGGGTCAGTCGTTATCTATCCTCTTTATCTTCATAATCTCGACTTCTTCAAGTCTAGGGTCAGTCGTTATCTATCCTCTTTATCTTCATAATCTCAACTTCTTCAAGTCTAGGGTCAGTCGTTATCTATCCTCTTTATCTTCATAATCTCGACTTCTTCAAGTCTAGGGTCAGTCGTTATCTATCCTCTTTATCTTCATAATCTCAACTTCAAGTCTAGGGTCAGTCGTTATCTATCCTCTTTATCTTCATAATCTCAACTTCTTCAAGTCTAGGGTCAGTCGTTATCTATCCTCTTTATCTTCATAATCTCGACTTCTTCAAGTCTAGGGTCAGTCGTTATCTATCCTCTTTATCTTCATAATCTCAACTTCTTCAAGTCTAGGGTCAGTCGTTATCTATCCTCTTTATCTTCATAATCTCAACTTCAAGTCTAGGGTCAGTCGTTATCTATCCTCTTTATCTTCATAATCTCAACTTCTTCAAGTCTAGGGTCAGTCGTTATCTATCCTCTTTATCTTCATAATCTCAACTTCTTCAAGTCTAGGGTCAGTCGTTATCTATCCTCTTTATCTTCATAATCTCAACTTCTTCAAGTCTAGGGTCAGTCGTTATCTATCCTCTTTATCTTCATAATCTCGACTTCTTCAAGTCTAGGGTCAGTCGTTATCTATCCTCTTTATCTTCATAATCTCAACTTCTTCAAGTCTAGGGTCAGTCGTTATCTATCCTCTTTATCTTCATAATCTCGACTTCTTCAAGTCTAAGGTCAGTCGTTATCTATCCTCTTTATCTTCATAATCTCAACTTCAAGTCTAGGGTCAGTCGTTATCTATCCTCTTTATCTTCATAATCTCGACTTCTTCAAGTCTAGGGTCAGTCGTTATCTATCCTCTTTATCTTCATAATCTCGACTTCTTCAAGTCTAGGGTCAGTCGTTATCTATCCTCTTTATCTTCATAATCTCAACTTCTTCAAGTCTAGGGTCAGTCGTTATCTATCCTCTTTATCTTCATAATCTCAACTTCAAGTCTAGGGTCAGTCGTTATCTATCCTCTTTATCTTCATAATCTCAACTTCTTCAAGTCTAGGGTCAGTCGTTATCTATCCTCTTTATCTTCATAATCTCAACTTCTTCAAGTCTAGGGTCAGTCGTTATCTATCCTCTTTATCTTCATAATCTCAACTTCTTCAAGTCTAGGGTCAGTCGTTATCTATCCTCTTTATCTTCATAATCTCGACTTCTTCAAGTCTAGGGTCAGTCGTTATCTATCCTCTTTATCTTCATAATCTCAACTTCTTCAAGTCTAGGGTCAGTCGTTATCTATCCTCTTTATCTTCATAATCTCAACTTCTTCAAGTCTAGGGTCAGTCATTATCTATCCTCTTTATCTTCATAATCTCAACTTCTTCAAGTCTAGGGTCAGTCGTTATCTATCCTCTTTATCTTCATAATCTCGACTTCTTCAAGTCTAGGGTCAGTCGTTATCTATCCTCTTTATCTTCATAATCTCAACTTCTTCAAGTCTAGGGTCAGTCGTTATCTATCCTCTTTATCTTCATAATCTCAACTTCAAGTCTAGGGTCAGTCATTATCTATCCTCTTTATCTTCATAATCTCAACTTCTTCAAGTCTAGGGTCAGTCGTTATCTATCCTCTTTATCTTCATAATCTCGACTTCTTCAAGTCTAGGGTCAGTCGTTATCTATCCTCTTTATCTTCATAATCTCAACTTCTTCAAGTCTAGGGTCAGTCGTTATCTATCCTCTTTATCTTCATAATCTCAACTTCTTCAAGTCTAGGGTC
Organism: Acanthosepion esculentum; assembly: GCA_964036315.1. NCBI lineage: Eukaryota > Metazoa > Mollusca > Cephalopoda > Sepiida > Sepiidae > Acanthosepion > Acanthosepion esculentum. The sequence goes on along the minus strand of OZ038513.1, from coordinate 68,357,071 downwards.
AGTCGTTATCTATCCTCTTTATCTTCATAATCTCAACTTCTTCAAGTCTAGGGTCAGTCGTTATCTATCCTCTTTATCTTCATAATCTCAACTTCTTCAAGTCTAGGGTCAGTCGTTATCTATCCTCTTTATCTTCATAATCTCAACTTCTTCAAGTCTAGGGTCAGTCGTTATCTATCCTCTTTATCTTCATAATCTCAACTTCTTCAAGTCTAGGGTCAGTCGTTATCTATCCTCTTTATCTTCATAATCTCAACTTCTTCAAGTCTAGGGTCAGTCGTTATCTATCCTCTTTATCTTCATAATCTCAACTTCTTCAAGTCTAGGGTCAGTCGTTATCTATCCTCTTTATCTTCATAATCTCAACTTCTTCAAGTCTAGGGTCAGTCGTTATCTATCCTCTTTATCTTCATAATCTCAACTTCAAGTCTAGGGTCAGTCATTATCTATCCTCTTTATCTTCATAATCTCAACTTCTTCAAGTCTAGGGTCAGTCGTTATCTATCCTCTTTATCTTCATAATCTCGACTTCTTCAAGTCTAGGGTCAGTCGTTATCTATCCTCTTTATCTTCATAATCTCAACTTCTTCAAGTCTAGGGTCAGTCGTTATCTATCCTCTTTATCTTCATAATCTCAACTTCAAGTCTAGGGTCAGTCGTTATCTATCCTCTTTATCTTCATAATCTCAACTTCTTCAAGTCTAGGGTCAGTCGTTATCTATCCTCTTTATCTTCATAATCTCAACTTATTCAAGTCTAGGGTCAGTCATTATCTATCCTCTTTATCTTCATAATCTCAACTTCTTCAAGTCTAGGGTCACAGAATTAATGCCATTTATCCCCAATAGCAAATGGTAAGGATAAGGATGGCCCTGGTACCATCAATAAAATAAAGAGTGAAGGATCAGAGCACATTTTGTCTTGTCACAGCAACTTGTCACATGTCCTCAAATGTATGGGTGATTCACTTCAATGCTGACTGATCACTCCAGGATTTCTATTCTTCTTCTTCTCTTTGAAGGTGCTGCTGCTGATTGTTAAATTCAGTCATTATCTATCCTCTTTATCTTCATAATCTCAACTTCTTCAAGTCTAGGGTCACAGAATTAATGCCATTTATCCCCAATAGCAAATGGTAAGGATAAGGATAGCCCTGGTACCATCAATAAAATAAAGAGTGAAGGATCAGAGCACATTTTGTCTTGTCACAGCAACTTGTCACATGTCCTCAAATGTATGGGTGATTCACTTCAATGTTGACTGATCACTCCAGGATTTCTATTCTTCTTCTTCTCTTTGAAGGTGCTGCTGATGATTGTCAAATTCAGTCATTATCTATCCTCTTTATCTTCATAATCTTAACTTCTTCAAGTCTAGGGTCACAGAATTAATGCCATTTATCCCCAATAGCAAATGGTAAGGATAAGGATGGCCCTGGTACCATCAATAAAATAAAGAGTGAAGGATCAGAGCACATTTTGTCTTGTCACAGCAACTTGTCACATGTCCTCAAATGTATGGGTGATTCACTTCAATGTTGACTGATCACTCCAGGATTTTTATTCTTCTTCTTCTCTTTGAAGGTGCTGCTGATGATTGTTAAATTCAGTCATTATCTATCCTTTTTATCTTCATAATCTCAACTTCTTCAAGTCTAGGGTCACAGAATTAATGCCATTTATCCCCAATAGCAAATGGTAAGGATAAGGATGGCCCTGGTACCATCAATAAAATAAAGAGTGAAGGATCAGAGCACATTTTGGCTTGTCACAGCAACTTGTCACATGTCCTCAAATGTATGGGTGATTCACTTCAATGTTGACTGATCACTCCAGGATTTCTATTCTTCTTCTTCTCTTTGAAGGTGCTGCTGCTGATTGTTAAATTCAGTCATTATCTATCCTTTTTATCTTCATAATCTCAACTTCTTCAAGTCTAGGGTCACAGAATTAATGCCATTTATCCCCAATAGCAAATGGTAAGGATAAGGATGACCCTGGTACCATCAATAAAATAAAGAGTGAAGGATCAGAGCACATTTTGTCTTGTCACAGCAACTTGTCACATGTCCTCAAATGTATGGGTGATTCACTTCAATGCTGACTGATCACTCCAGGATTTCTATTCTTCTTCTTCTCTTTGAAGGTGCTGCTGCTGATTGTTAAATTCAGTCATTATCTATCCTTTTTATCTTCATAATCTCAACTTCTTCAAGTCTAGGGTCACAGAATTAATGCCATTTATCCCCAATAGCAAATGGTAAGGATAAGGATGACCCTGGTACCATCAATAAAATAAAGAGTGAAGGATCAGAGCACATTTTGTCTTGTCACAGCAACTTGTCACATGTCCTCAAATGTATGGGTGATTCACTTCAATGCTGACTGATCACTCCAGGATTTCTATTCTTCTTCTTCTCTTTGAAGGTGCTGCTGCTGATTGTTAAATTCAGTCATTATCTATCCTCTTTATCTTCATAATCTCAACTTCTTCAAGTCTAGGGTCACAGAATTAATGCCATTTATCCCCAATAGCAAATGGTAAGGATAAGGATAGCCCTGGTACCATCAATAAAATAAAGAGTGAAGGATCAGAGCACATTTTGTCTTGTCACAGCAACTTGTCACATGTCCTCAAATGTATGGGTGATTCACTTCAATGTTGACTGATCACTCCAGGATTTCTATTCTTCTTCTTCTCTTTGAAGGTGCTGCTGATGATTGTCAAATTCAGTCATTATCTATCCTCTTTATCTTCATAATCTTAACTTCTTCAAGTCTAGGGTCACAGAATTAATGCCATTTATCCCCAATAGCAAATGGTAAGGATAAGGATGGCCCTGGTACCATCAATAAAATAAAGAGTGAAGGATCAGAGCACATTTTGTCTTGTCACAGCAACTTGTCACATGTCCTCAAATGTATGGGTGATTCACTTCAATGTTGACTGATCACTCCAGGATTTTTATTCTTCTTCTTCTCTTTGAAGGTGCTGCTGATGATTGTTAAATTCAGTCATTATCTATCCTTTTTATCTTCATAATCTCAACTTCTTCAAGTCTAGGGTCACAGAATTAATGCCATTTATCCCCAATAGCAAATGGTAAGGATAAGGATGGCCCTGGTACCATCAATAAAATAAAGAGTGAAGGATCAGAGCACATTTTGGCTTGTCACAGCAACTTGTCACATGTCCTCAAATGTATGGGTGATTCACTTCAATGTTGACTGATCACTCCAGGATTTCTATTCTTCTTCTTCTCTTTGAAGGTGCTGCTGCTGATTGTTAAATTCAGTCATTATCTATCCTTTTTATCTTCATAATCTCAACTTCTTCAAGTCTAGGGTCACAGAATTAATGCCATTTATCCCCAATAGCAAATGGTAAGGATAAGGATGACCCTGGTACCATCAATAAAATAAAGAGTGAAGGATCAGAGCACATTTTGTCTTGTCACAGCAACTTGTCACATGTCCTCAAATGTATGGGTGATTCACTTCAATGTTGACTGATCACTCCAGGATTTCTATTCTTCTTCTTCTCTTTGAAGGTGCTGCTGATGATTGTCAAATTCAGTCATTATCTATCCTCTTTATCTTCATAATCTTAACTTCTTCAAGTCTAGGGTCACAGAATTAATGCCATTTATCCCCAATAGCAAATGGTAAGGATAAGGATGGCCCTGGTACCATCAATAAAATAAAGAGTGAAGGATCAGAGCACATTTTGTCTTGTCACAGCAACTTGTCACATGTCCTCAAATGTATGGGTGATTCACTTCAATGTTGACTGATCACTCCAGGATTTTTATTCTTCTTCTTCTCTTTGAAGGTGCTGCTGATGATTGTTAAATTCAGTCATTATCTATCCTTTTTATCTTCATAATCTCAACTTCTTCAAGTCTAGGGTCACAGAATTAATGCCATTTATCCCCAATAGCAAATGGTAAGGATAAGGATGGCCCTGGTACCATCAATAAAATAAAGAGTGAAGGATCAGAGCACATTTTGGCTTGTCACAGCAACTTGTCACATGTCCTCAAATGTATGGGTGATTCACTTCAATGTTGACTGATCACTCCAGGATTTTTATTCTTCTTCTTCTCTTTGAAGGTGCTGCTGCTGATTGTTAAATTCAGTCATTATCTATCCTTTTTATCTTCATAATCTCAACTTCTTCAAGTCTAGGGTCACAGAATTAATGCCATTTATCCCCAATAGCAAATGGTAAGGATAAGGATGACCCTGGTACCATCAATAAAATAAAGAGTGAAGGATCAGAGCACATTTTGTCTTGTCACAGCAACTTGTCACATGTCCTCAAATGTATGGGTGATTCACTTCAATGCTGACTGATCACTCCAGGATTTCTATTCTTCTTCTCTTTGAAGGTGCTGCTGATGATTGTTAAATTAATTTTCTCTCGGCCACATGTACGTGTATGACACAAACATTATTATACTTTGTGAGCAAAAATAATTTCAGAGAGAACTTATACAGAAACAATTGAGATAAAAACTTTTCTTTTTCTTTCTTTCAAAAGCATATTTCTGAGTTAGCTTCTATTATGTGCCGTGTCCCTTCAGGACGTAGACAATCATGGCTCTCCACACATTACTGTCCTTTGTAGCTCTTAATAAGTTTTGTTTTTTGTTATTTCTCCCAAACCCTGTTCTGCCATCCACTTGCTCAAGCCTGCCAAGTATGCTATGCACTGCTTTCCTCTGTACCTCTGTCCAGTGTGTATCAGATTTTCCAAGCCCTTCTTTCTCATTACGTGCCACAGAAACTTCAAGTGCCTCTTCCTGATGTTAAGTATAAGTTTCCTCTTTGTTGCCATTCTCTCCAAAACCTTGACATTGCTTACATGTTCGGCCCCTAGTATCCTCAATATCTTTCTGTAGAATCACATTTCTGTTGCTTCAAGTCTCTTCATTTTTGAGCAGATTACTGTCATGAGAGAAAAGATACATGGCTTGCTACTAGATATTTGACAGTAGAATCTTAACATTGTTTGGCAAAGCTGCTTAAATCTCTAGTCCTGAGGTCATGGTTTGCCAAGTGAACCCAATTGGCTTTCAATATTTTATTGCCTTCTTTTTCCCTTCAACTTCCTTTCTTTGTCTTTATTCCAAATTTCTTTCTTCTTTTACTTTTTTTCCTTCTTTGCTGTGGAAAAATCAATATGGATTCCTATTTTTTCTTCTCTTGGAAACTGTTTTTTTATCTCTTTCCTAAAACTCCCTTCCTTACTACTACAGTGACACTAATAGTCATAGTCATACGTAATATTGTAGTGTGGGTAATTAGTCAGAGTCACAATTAATATCAGGGTTGGTAATAAGTAATAGTCACAGTATTGCAGGATTGGTAGTCATAGTTACCAGTAATAAGCCAATGTTGCTAATTAGTCATAGTCACAAATCATATTAAAATTGTTGGTAATTAATCATAGTCACAATTATACTCGCAGTGTTGGCATTTAGTCATAGTCATAAGTCATATCCACTAGGCTATTGTCCTGTAGTACAACACTTTTAGTACAAACCAATGTATTAATCCAATATGTAAAGATTCAAGTGTTGGTTTGTGAATTTGGTGGCATAGTCATAATGAGTTCAATCCCTGGGTTGGGTAGTAGACTCAAACAGGAATGGCAAATACTGAGCAGTTCTAAAAAGAACAAGATGAGACATCTCTGCAATATGATCAATTATAATTACTAGTGGATTAAATTGTTGGTTCAAGAATTTGGTGGCATAGTGAGTTCAATCCCTGGGCTGGGCAGTGTGTACTTGGATTGAGTGGAAACAGGGCAAGCAATAACTGAGCAGTATTAAAAATAAGAAGTAGATGAGATATCCCTAGAGATGGGCAGTGAAACGACAACAGTACCAGTCTGTAGTTTAATTGTTAAATTTTGAATATTTCAACAACAGTTCCTACCCAAACTGCAGGGTGATTTCTGTATTTGCGGCAAAAACGAAGTTGCTTGATGCTACTGATAATGGTACCCACCCTCGTTGGTCAAAGAGACATTGAGCGTGCTGTCTCTGCATAAAGAAATAAAATGGCTGCCCTGCCAGAAGAGAGCCTCTCCGCACCCTAGAACATCTGGTTATGAAGAAAATGCCTACCAGATTCCCAAGGAAATAATCAGGATGATGAGCTGAGTGGTGCTAGCTATGCAAATGTTTTTTTTTTGCTAGCCAACTGCTAACCTTTTAGGCTCCCGAAAAGCAAGTACATTTTCCAGAAAGGGGCAGAGTCAGGCAGTGTGCATGTTGACGGGATTGTCGTATGCTACCAAGGATTTCTGTTCATGTTACCCAGTGTCATTTCAAATTCATTCTCTGCATGTTTATGTTTCTGGTGTCTCAGCTGTGTCATGTTCCCATGTGGAAGTCTTGTTCATGCTCTGCTCATCATGATCCAGTATTTGATTTTGGTGCTGCTGAGTTTTCCATGCCCCTTCGTGGGCAGATACCCCCCAACCAATAAGAAAATCCCTTTAGTATTGCTCGAAATAGTAAAAATGGTCATTATCCTAGCCGTTTTTCCCGAATATAATTTATATATATTATTTGATATTTTATAATTATTTTTTTAATCATTTCACCCCAAGCAAGGCAAGAATGCCACCAGTATGCAGGATGTTGCAGAGAGTGAAAAGATTGGAGATAGAGGGGACCGAAGAAAGGATAAAAGCTGAACGGGATTCAAGATAAAAGATGATGACTGATGCTGCATTTAAATTTTTGAAGTTGTAGTTATCAGGGAAGCAAGGAAACAGAAAGGAATTCCACAAATAGAAAGTGCAAGAAAAGAAACTGTTAGTAGAAGTGGCAGTTACATTTATCTAATTCAACAGTAAAAAGGTGGGACCTAAATGCCAATCTAGTAGTACATTTAAACACATGTAATCCAGGTACCAGGGAAAAAAAGCTTATCAGAGCAGTTGCATAAGGGAAGCCACACCATGTTGGTGAGAAAGTGACTGAAGTCGAGATGCCAAGTCAGGATTGATTACAGTGCAGATCCTTCCTTGGATTTTGTCAAGAACCTCAAGATGAATAGCAGGAGCACCAGACCAAATAATTAGCCTGGTGTGTCTTACTGCTTGGTCATGAAGAAATAAAGTCAGCCGATGACAATTTCATGCATTTCAAGCGAAATTTCTCCTGTCATAGATCTCTTGAAGTTCTTTATATCTGCACACAGTTTCATATCCAAATGTAAACAGAGAATTTCAGAATGGATTTTTATTAATCCAACAGATTTTTTATCACTTTAAACATTATTGCAATTATTATTATTATTATTATTATTATAATTCTGTGGCATTTTTGTGCCTTTGAATATTTTTTGGTAAAGTGGGCAATATTCAGCTTTATAGAACAGAAAGTATCATATATATTTTCTTGTATGTTAATATTCTTTATCCTGAAGCTTCTTGCTTGTGACCTGTTCCATTCAAATAACATCTAAGATATTAAAATAATCTCTTATCTTGATACTGTCATTAACTTTGAAGGGACCTATAATTCCAATGCCTACGATGCTATCTCAAAACATTACTCAGCCTTTCCACTGTTGTCTTCTGAATTGTATTAGTTGACTATTTCCAAGAATCCAAGATCTTGCCAAGTCACTGTGAGTCATATGTTTCTTTTGGTAATGTTTACTTAAAAGATGGAAGATTGGTTGTTCATAAGATTTTCCTTTATTCCAGAAAATGAAATGAAAAGATTTACTTTTTTTATTTTTGTCTACTGGCCTGAGTGTTTGATAAATCTTATTAAAGAAAATTTCCACTCTTCAGCAGGAATTGAACCTGCATCCCTCAGGGTAAAGGGAGCCACTGTTTTGCCTGGTGTGCCTTACCACTTAGGTCATGAAGAAGCAGATGGTCATCCGATGACAATTTCATGCATTTCAAGTGAAATTTCTCCTGTCATAGATCTCTTGAAGTTCTTTATATCGGCACATAGTTTCATATCCAAATGTAAACAAAGAGAATTTCAGAATGGATTTTTATTAATCCAACAGACTTTTTATCACTTGAAACATTATTATTATTGGATACTTGTATTTGAGTAGCTGCTCTGTTTATATATTAAACAGTATATTTTCACCTACCCACCTGAATGTTATTAAAGAAAAAATTTGTGCTTTTTGGCAAGATTCCTGCCAAAGAGCACAATTTTTACTTTAATATGATTTCTCAAACACTAAATGTTCAGTCAATAAATACTGAATGTTTCCTGTATGGAAATGGCTAAATTCACCATTACCATAGGAATTCATTGTAAAAGACTTTAATAAAAAAAATGCCTTGTAAATAATTTTAGTATAAAAATACAATGCAGATTAGTTTACTATAAGAATGTACTATAAATGACTTTTCTATATGAATTTATATTAGAAAGAGCTATAACAGTCAATGGACTTGAAAGGTCTAATTTCCTGAAAAAAAAAAAAAACGTTTTATGAAAATTATTTTAGAAATTCCAACCAATACTAAATGTTCAGTCAATGAATACCGCATGTATGTAATGTAAACGGCTAATTTCAGCATTACCATTACTGAACTTCCATTAGGGATTGCCTTTTACAAGGATGAAGGATTAACTCCCTAGCTAATTACTCACAGCTGGCGTCGGGAGAAGTGAATTTGTAATTTTATAAGGACAATAGTACAAAATTAACAAATGTGAACGGTTCCACCTAGATTTTGAACCGTTTTTATTTTTTTTTTTACCAATTCCATTTCTTTTGCTGCTAACCATTACGTTATCCGCATCTATTTTTAGGAACTAAATACAAATGTTTCATTTACATCACTTGCTGCTAATTTTGTTTCTTTTAATGTAAATGCCATATTAACAAAATCCTTGTGTTTGACGCAAAGAAATTTCTCTTTTTAAGCAGGTATTTTATGAGCTCTTGAAATCACAGCAGAAAGTTAATAACATTACAATTCAATTTCAAACAAATGTTACGAAGCTAGGAAAAGATCTATTCTCACCATTCAGTCAGTCAGTTATGTGCCATGCGTGATACATGCTTAGGCGATCATGTATCTTTCAATACATGACTGACGAGGCAGATTTTTTTTTGCTGCAGTAGGTTGCCATTTCTTTCTGCAGTAGACCAGTTGCCATCCAAGGCTATAGAACCTGGTCTGTCCTGCTATTTACCCATAGCTGGGGAGAAAAGAAGAGGCTTCATACCTTTTCCAAGGGTATTAGCATGTAAGTGAATGTAATGGATTCGACTGGGATCCATTACATTGACTTACGAATTATATTTTTTTTTATTATTGTAGTTGTTTTATGTCAACATGACAAGTGAACGGGACATAATTTCATTCCTTCCCCACAAAATTAATGGTTCAAAATTTCGTTTTAATATATTTACCATCAGCTTGAATATTTGAACCCTTACATAATGCCATCAGGGTTTTAGTTAGTGTTGTATCCTTAAAAAGGTTACAAACAGACAAATGTGGTACCTGAGTGAAGGAACAGCAACATGCATGTACATGAAAGAAACAGAGGTTTATTGTAAAAGCGAATACACTACTGAAAGACAGGGAATCAGGTGGCAGGCTAGTAATTCCCAAAGCAAGCCCTCCTCCCCACTCCTGTGCTCACTTTATATTGATACTGATATAGTTGGTCCACATAGGTGATAGGGAGTGTGGGACATTCCATTACAACATTTAGTCACCATCAGAAATTGATATTCAAGACTACATAGACTTTATTTTGGTAAATAAAATTAAATTTATTAATGCTTTTATTCATACCTTGGATACCTGAAACATTACATAACGTCAGCTATTTTTTTGTGAACAACCATAAGAAATTTCTAAGACATTTTGGTAAAATATATATATATATATATATATATATATATATATATATATATATAATAATAATAATTGGCCACTCGATATCGAGGACACCCGTTGCAATGGACAGCTAGCTAGCGCATATGGCAACATTTGCACAGGCATTTTTGCAATTTCCCAACTGGGAAATGCCCACAGAGCCCACCTGCAGTTTATACTGTTATTGGCATGTGCAGAACCAATTAACAGTTTTAGAGCGTTGGTGCGAACCCAGCGTGATCATAAATGAACAAGGCTGGCCACCTCAACTTGCAATCACAGTGTTTTTGTGATATCGTGCTAGCTTTGGCCAACGAGGTCTTCCACACAGTTTCCTCTCCCAAATTCACTCACAAGGTTTTGGTGGACCCGTGGCTATGGAACAGACACTTGCCAAAGGTGCCCTGTGCTTGGAATCCGATAGCTGCGGAAATTAATTCCAGCCAGGATTCGAACTCGGTGCCTCGTGATTCTAAAGCAACGCCTTAGACCACTCAGCCACACAGCCACACTGCTTACAGTACCAGGTGTTCCCAAGCGGTCCCCCATCTAAGTACTGACCTGGCTCTACGATGTTTAACTTCGGTGATCGAACGGGAACCGGTGTGTTCAGCGTGATTTGACCGTAATATATATATATATATATACACACACATCTATGTATGGCATGTGTCATGTTTTGGCATCACAGATAAGGAGAGGGAAACAGAAAGAGAGAGGCATATAGAGAGAGATGGAGGTAGAGAGACAAAAAGAGAGTGCGTAACAGAGAGGGGTTAGAGGTGGGAGGATGTCATCTTAGATAAAGGCAATTATTTGTAATGAGGGGATTAAATTATGTTTCATGACCTAAGGGTCTGTTGAGGGTATTTCAGTATTTTTAAGAGAGATTATGTCAGTTTTCTAGGAGTAGTCATGGGTTGAAAAGTACGGAGTGCAACATTAAAATATTTACTAGCAAATCTGTGTAAATTACATGGGTTGTGCTACTTTACATTGAAACTATAAAGAATTAAAATTATGTACAACATCAGCACTGAAATTCTTTTTTCTATTTGAGCATCATGGCCATATTTTTTAAAACAAAAAGACAGCTCTATAAATTCAAGTAAAAAAACAAAACAAACCAAAAAAAACATTAAAAAAAGCTATGATTCCATATTGATAGTGCACATGTTGTATGTCAGATAACCTGTTTTAACACATTCACTGCTACCTTAGATATTTGAGCACTTACATAATACAATCGATATTGTTGTTAGTTACCATTAGAAATTGATATATAAGATTACTCATGCTTTAATTTATAAATAAAAGTAAATTTATATTAAAACTATAAAGGACGGCACTATCATACATCCATAGAACTAGTATCCCCCCATTTCAGTACCATAATCATTTAAAATAAAAATGGGAAAAAAGTCAGCTCTAGTAGTTAAAGAAAAAACAAAAAACAAAAGAAAACAAAAACAAAAGAAAACAAAAACAAAAGAAAACAAAAGAAAACAAACAAAAAAACAAACAAAAAAAAAAAATCATTGAAATAACAAAATAAAAGAAACTATGATGCCATAGCTATATATAGTGCACATGTGCATAGTGTAGCAGTAAACATAGTTAATACAAATAGGACTGAACAAACTAATTTGCTACAAAGTAAAAAAGGTGCCTTCTATGAAATCCTGTGCTTCATTCTGTGCACACTAGGGTGAGAATTGAAAGTGCTGTCCACATTTAATGTCACAGTGTTCCTTTTACCTGGGTGTTGGCCGGTTGTTGTTTCTCGGTAAACAACTGCCGGTTAATGTATTCCATGCTGCCATAAAGTGCACAACGAGCAGCCAAGCGTGATTTTTCACCCCAGTTTACTCCGTCTGCAATAAGCATCACAGCATTGTTTTTTCGGCTACATATTGCAAAGGCATCGGCAATCGGATCACCTGAAATTCAAAACAGATTTCTGAATCATTGTAACAAAGAATTATACATCGAATTCTATGCAGGAGTGTCAATCTTTGAGGTGGAGTGAAGGGTAGTAAATTTATAAAAAAAAAAAAAAAAAAAAAAAAAAAAAAAAATTTTTTTTTTTTTTTTTAATCTACTGGTAAAGTCCTGTCTTTGTCAGACAGACTCTCAGGAATAGGATATACGAGTTCAGAAGTTATCAAAAGCCTTTTTTTTCTCTATTGTTTTTTTTTCTTTTATTTTATTTTTATCCACTGGTAAGATGCTGTCTTTAAGAAAAGGATATGAAAGTTCAAATCTGATTAGATACCTTTTCTTTTTCTTTTTTCTTATTCATGTTACTTAATCACACAATTTGAACATGACCCGAGCATGCAACATAATAAAACATTTAAAAAAAGAAAAAAAAAGAAAAAGAAATATGAAGATCAAAAAAAAAAAAAAAATCAATAAGGAAAATGCTTCATCAAAAAGATTCAGAGTAAACAGAAATTTGCATATAGTTAGTTGATTATATAAAAATACAAGTAAAAATGTGATACAATTATTTTAATCATTATCAAAATCATTTAAGTAAAGAATTTGCTGAAATAAATGGGGTAACATACCTGTAGACTTTAATCCCCTGACAGGCAGTAAATATACATAACAAAATTTAACAATGATATTCTATTTTGATAGAAAACAAAACAAAACTTTTCTCTTCATCTCCAATGCATTTGTAAACAAGATAAAAAATATAGTGAGTTATTATTATAAACTACTGATCATCTTAAAACACTGGACACCTGATGATGGCCAGAGGGTACTTGGCCAAAATGCTGTGTCTATAATAAATCTATAACCATCAAGACGAGAACAATAGTTTAATAGTTTTAAAAAGTTTCAAGTATATTGACAATTTCTCATCTCAGAAATGAACAGTAAAATTATCAAGAAGTGTTGTGAAACAACCACGATAACTAAATGTCAAAACTATCCAACATTAATAATAAAGGCTCCAAATATACACCACTGATGTCCTTTGGGATGGTGATGTGGTTGATATAGAAGTTGGTTACTGTTATCTGTCATCAGTTCAATCCTGGATAAGTTAGTGAAAAAATTCTTCAGCAGAATCAAACAGTGACTGACATAACAGTGACAAAACAACAAAATAGTCATTAGTCTAAACCAAGGATTCCCAACCTTTTTTCTGTTATTGCCCATTTTAACATGGAAAAATTTTCAACCACCCACCTATATAAGAAATATTCAAAAGCATAGCAATATTGTTTGGTAAAAGCTTGTTGTTCTTCTATTTGCTGTTTCCCTTCAGGACTTAGGCGATCATGACTCTCCACAATTTCCTGTCCTTTGTAGCTCTTAATAAATTTTGTCTTTTTGTTATGTCCTAATCTCTGTTCTGCTATCAATTTACTCAAGCTTATTAAAATGTTGTATTATGCATAGTTTTCCTCTGTCCCTCTTGCCTTCAAAATGCCCTTTGAGTATCAGATTTTCCAAACCCTCTTTCCTCATTATGTGCCCAAGAAATCTCAACTGTCTCTTCCTGATATTAATTATAGGCTCTTTGTTACTGGTTCATAAACTGATTTGATGATGTAGTAAAAAATACCAAAGAGGCATAACAAATAACGCTGACTTATTCGACTTCTGCTGCTATTGAAATTAAAGAACAAATGAAAGTAAACTATATATATATAATTTAGTTTTATGGTTAGCATTGAAAGTGATGACAAAAAATTAAATGATTTTTGTTCATAACTATAAAATTAAAAAGAATATACACTACTAGCAACAAATAAAAAAAAATCAGGAAATATTTTTTTTTGTTCTTCCCTTACCTGATTTATATCTCGAAAAACAAAAACAAAAAAAAAAAGAATAAAAAATTATTTTATCTGAAGAACTATTTGAATGATAATGACTGTTACTTGCATTATTCGGACTGCTATTCTCATCTTCATTGCCATAGTTGTGAGTTCAATACCAGGCCACAGCAGTGGTAAACCAAAACTTGGAGAGTTGAGTTAAAGGGAAATAACAGAAGAGTCATGGTACGTGGAATTAGAACAATCTACCTTGGTGGATGAAATAAAGTGTTCCGTTTGAAATTCCAATCACCTGAAGATGGCTGGAGTATGCAAAGGTCAAAATGTTGTGAATATGGCAATGAAGATGAGGATAACAGTCCGAACAATGTAAATAATGCAAGTAATCATAATACCTCATCTCAAGAGATATAGACAACTAAAGACTGTTCTCAAGACTATAGAAAATACCAAAATATTCCTTGTTTGTGGGAATATTTATATCTTATCGAGGAATGTGACCCACATATTCCCATTTAGTCTCCTATGTTATTTTTGTTTTTTTTTATACAGTTTTTTGCATAACTCCTTTGAATATTTTTTCATGTACATTAGGTTGAAATACCTTTTTAAATACTTAAACCTTATATTGCCCACCAAAATTTCCAATTGCCCACCACTCTCTGTTCAGTTGCTCATTGCCACCCCCACCCCAACAGTTGAAATTACCCACCTGTGGGAAATATTGTCAGTTTGGGAAACCCTCGTCTATATAATTGACAACTGATAATGATCAGAGAGTATTTGTCTGAAATGTTGTATTTATAATAATAACCTCTATATAAGCCAAGATGAGAGCAATAATTTGAAATAAAGTATATCTAATTTACTATTTTTGTTTCAAATAAAAAAACATCATTTTTGATGTTATTGATCTTAGGAGCAAATCATTGAAAATATATATATATATAATGGTCTATATTGTCTGCAAATCAGTAAGATTAAATGAATACTCTCTTTTGTCAGAATTCTTGAGATGAACAATCATTATGATCTGCTTTGCTATTTGCATGCTCATCTTGATTGTGTTATTCACAATGTTTCAACTACTGTACTCTCTGGCCATCTTCAGGCTTAGTAACCTTCTAAGAAATTCAAACCAAAACCATTATATTATCCATGACGTAGGTTGGGTACATTGTTCGCAATCTTTTTTTCCATGCTTTGGGGATATCTTATATCAGTTAATACCCACCAGTTTCATTCACCTTTGTGTTGTGTGTCCACTTCTTCCTCTCAACCAGAGTATGAGACTTAGAGCCCTGCCATTCACAGGGATTGAACTGATAACTGCCAGTATAACAACCAAGATGAGCATGCTGGTCTTATTCAGCTTTCCATGTTTAGGGGAGATAACTCATATCAGTTAATACCCATCCACTGTACTAACTTTTGTGACTCTTGTCCATTTCTTCCATTGAGACAGCGTGTGACTTTTCAGAACTAGTGATTGAACACCAACTGCCAGGGAGTCAGATATCTTTTAAGCAAGGGTCACATATTTCTTGTTCTGGGTCACATATTTCTTGATCATGCTACAAAGACACATACTTTGGTTGTGGAAGAAACAAGCAGCACAATAGCAGTACTGCATTTACCTATAGACTTAGTAGGCTGAAGTCTAGGGGCCTCAAAATCTAGGGAGCCTCCAGCCAAGGTCTATAATATTTTTGACACTGTCATAGGCCTTTCTTACACATTGTCATAACACATTGTAGGCTCTAGATAACCCTTCAGTAATTTTACACCCGTCATCATCCTCGGCTTTACTCAAATTGTTTAATTTAACACTCTTCTATTTTCCTCTACTTGTGAGAATAGGGGATTTGGAGGGGCCCCACAAGTGGAATAGCCTAGGGTCACTCTCCATCTAAATTGTAGGTTCAGTAATTTTAAACACCTGTCATCATCCTTGGCTTTACTCAAATTGTTTAATTTAACACTCTTCCATTTTCCTCTACTCATGAGAATGGGGGATTTAGAGAGGCCTCACAATTGGAATAGCCTAGGGCCTCTCTTCATCTAAATCCGGTCCTGTACAAAAGTGAATAAGACTGATAAGTGTTAATTGATACAAAGTATCATATTCTACAGAATTACAAAGAACATTATCAAATATCAAAAACCACATCACTTGAAGACTTCTAACAGCAAGAACAAGAATGGGCAGGAGATGTAATGAGAAAGGAAAAGCATGATATAATTAAGGTGTTCACTTTCTACACTACCAAAAAAGAAATGGTTTAAAAAGAAACCCCAATCAATACTAGAAAGAACAATTACAAAGGACTTGACAAGTCTATTTTTACTGAAAAACTGTTTTAAGAAAATCTTTTAATAATGTGGTTTGGTTTGGTTTACAGCATATCAAACTCTATAGGTTATTTAATGCCAACAAGATTTTTATTGCTGGTAATATTTTTTTTTTAAATGTATTGCTGGTAATAATTTTTTTCTTCAAAAATTCATTGCTGGTAATAACTTTTTTTACAAAAAAAAAAAAAAATCTATTGCTGGTATTAAAATCTATTTTTACACTTTCATAGTGTTTTAACCCCAGTTTGGGGGTAAACAACTTAGCTGGGACACTAACAAGTGCTACCACCCCAGGTCAAGGTGGACTTGGGAACACCAGCAATGAAGAAGTGGTTCCACACTCCTCAAAACCTGATTAGAGGCCTTGGTGTTGGATGTAGTCTATTGTACTACCCAGGACAATGCTGTTTGGTCTTTGGGTAATTTCATCATTACCATAGGAATGCACTGTAAATGTTATACAAAATATGATATGTGTTATCTTCCTTAAGCATGGAAAGCAGAATGAGAAAAATCCCTGTTGATTAAATAAAGTGTTCAGTTCAAAATTCTAAGGTTACCAGGTATAAAAATATAGACCAGAAGAAGGCCAAAAGTACAACATTTGAAACATTGTGAGTATAACAACCAAAATAAGCATGATGGTTTGAATACCAAGGTATATAATAATGACTACTCGCTTGTTTCATGTACATCTGTTATGAATAGGTTAATATCTGCTCAAACTAAATGTCTAATAAATGAAATAGAAATATATTTCTCTGGTCTAACAAATATTCTTTTAGCCAAAAGGCAAGCAATTTTGTGCTATCATCATCATCGTCCTTCGACCTCCCTATGTTTGGTTGGGACTTAGTTCTTTCAGTAGTTGATACAAAATGTGGGATGCCAATGCTACATTCAGGTGTTTTTGTTGAGGCACCATCTCTAGAAAGACTGCCACCCATGGCTAAAGACTTTTTTTCAAGCCATGAAGTGAATTATCCCATGCCAGACACCAATTTGGAATTTGAATTTCTGTAAACTGTCTTAGAGACTTCAGCTTTGGATTTGTCCTCAGGGTTTACTCCCAAAGCCTTTCCCAAGATTGAGTATGGCTGCAAGTCAGAGGTGGTTTAAAATCAGAGTTTTCCTTCTCTTAGATGAACTACCTTCCCGGTATACTAGTTAAATGATTCCAAATAAATAAATCCTATATATTATATACTCATAAGCACAGATTATGTTGTGTAAACAGTTCCAAGCTAGGCTGAAAATTACATGAAAATAAAAGGAAAGAAATCCAGAATTATTTATTTCTATTGCAACAACACCACCTTTGGAGTAGATGTTAAAACCTTTTTTACGAGACACAGGACTGGAAAACACTAACAGCAGCAGTGATTCATTTTCAGCTTTTGGGTATGCATAAAAAGAAAAAAAACTAGGAGCATGTGTGCAATGAACTTGCACAGGCTAGTTCTCATTCACTGCAGGCTGACATTGAGATAGGATGCTTAAAGTAGCACTCCATGCAGTAACCAAACATGGATTAGATTATACACATCACTCACTCTCTAATTCACCAGCAGAGTAAGTTCAATATCTGTCAATATTTCTTAGATGAGATATTGTAACTATTTACATCGTTCGGACTGTTGCCCTCATCTTTATTGTCATATTCATGATGTTTCAGCCATTGGACCCTCCAGCCTTCTTCAGGATATGTCTATATTTCTGAGATGAGGTATTTTAACTATTTACACTATTTACATTGTTCGGACTGTTGCCCTCATCTTTATTGTCATATTCATGATGTTTCAGCCATTGGGCCCTCCAGCCTTCTTCAGGATATGTCTATATTTCTGAGATGAGGTATTTTAACTATTTACACTATTTACATCATTCGGACTGTTGTCCTCATTTTTATTGTCATATTCATGATATTTCAGCTGTTGTATGCTCCAACATTCTTTAGGTGATATATGTTAGAATTTTGAATCAAATTTTTTATTTAGTTCACCAGGTTAGATTGTTCTAATTCCATGTACCGTGACATTTTTATTTTGTATATCTCAGTATCATCTAATTTCCTTTAGTAACTTAACTCTCTAAGTTTTTGTTTCCTCTGCTGTGGCCAGGTATTGAACTCACAATTCTTTGGGTCAAGTCATGTTTTGGATCACTCAACCACCACTTTTATCCACTGGGTCATATGTCCAACATATATCACCTAAAGAATGTTGGAGTGTTCAATGGCTGAAATGTTGTGAATAGGGTAATAAAGATGAAAACAACAGTTTGAATGATGTAAATAGTGTAAACAGAGTAAGTTCAACTTTTCCTTCATTCTTTACAGAGACTCTTCACATTCCTTGAAACTTTCTCTACATGAAAAATGTTCCCGATAGAATAAATATTAATAATATCATCGATGTTGATGTTTTTTCGTCGGTGTCGTCCGTTGCTTTCGTTTGGTACCGTGCGAGTCAATAAGTTGTCATTTGCTGTCCACAATTCCCGTCGTGTATGTTTCAGACCGGAGGTTATTTTGGTTGAGGGAGACTATCTTATTTTATTTCACTCTTTTGCTTGTCTATTTTCTCAACCAACTCAACACTTAGCTTTTGTTCAACACATGACGTTCTCTTAAATTGAAACGGCGACTGCTAACCATGTAACAACTCCTTAAATGATCAGCAATAGTGAGTTATGAATTATAATAGAAAGATATCACAAAAGTAAAAGAGAGATTAACAAAAAGTCAATAAGTAATGATGATAGGAAGGGTGAAATTCAGTTAGCATCATAGATTCCAAACATCTGAAAAAAGTCTCACTCTTGGATCTTAGGTATTAGTTAAGTGATGGGCTTTATTGCATCTAAGAAAGGTTTTACTTGGGAAGCCAGTCATTTAACAAAAACCTTCTAAGCACATATATTTAAATAAATATTTAACTAGTTTAATTCACCGATCGGTTTCCCAACATCTTAGAAAGGTATCTGTCTATATTTCTGAGATGAGGCATTATGTACACTATTTACATTATTCGGACTATTGTCCTCATTTTTGTCGCCATATTTATTACAACGTTTCGGCCATTGTATGCTTCAGCCTTCTTCAGGTAGTTGAAAAGGTCTCACTCTTAGATCTTAGGTTTAATTAAATGAAATTATGATGTGAGGTTAGAAATTTGAGTTTTACCATAATGAAAAGAAATAGGATTTTATGAAAAAATTTTATTGTAAAAAGGCTTAAAACATGACAACCTAAAAACAAAAGAGACATGAATGAAAATTTTGGCAAATCAACTGACCTGACATCTTGCCATAAATTGGATGCTGATCATACAAAGAGATGCAGAGTCCATACGCTCTCTGGTCCTTATTGTTCCAGGAATGGGCACCAGCAATTTTATGGAATGTTTCATTGCCATCTACAAAGACAACAAAAATACATATGATTAAATAAACGGCACATAGTATAAAAACAAAGTAATGATTTAGAAACAATTTTACACTGTCAGATTTTATTATACAAGTCAATAAAACTGGTATTAACCAATCAATGTTAGTAAAATTTTCACTTTCAGGAAAAATGAAAAATACATCAAGAGTTTCAGCTTATTCACAGAGTCATAGGTCCAAATAGCTGCAAATCAACTCTTCCACCTTGTCAGATTCCTCACCTCTCTTGTTCATTGCCACAGATTTTATGTGTTTGAAGGTAGGTACACTAATTCATAGCTAGCATATCGAGGTTATTCCATCCACCCTGTAAGAAGCACATCTGGACTAATCCATCAACCGTATCATGGAGCCAATGGCATCAGCAGGTGTGTGCCCTCAGCCTTTCTGAAGGTAAGTGTGTTGATTTCCAATCTGTATGGAATGACTGCAAAAGTTTTCCACCTCCCCTTTTATAGGCAAAAAAACACAAAATGCATGCTGGGATACTTTTCTTAGTCAATAAAATAATCCAATTTACAACTTGACTGAGTTTAGATCTATCTTGTCTTTCATTTCACTAGTCTGACCTAACTTTTCTGTGTAGGCACTAATTCGTGGTTCGTTAACCTTTTTGCTTTCTTACCTGGGAATTTAATTTACCTTTATATTGTTTGCTTGCTTCCCTGATACCATTTAATTTTTGCCCCTCTTTTTTTCTATTGCAAATATTATTAATTCTGTTCATTGGACAGTTGTGTTATTCATTTTGCATTTGAACCATGACTTCTATCATCAAGTGGATTTCTTCTGGACAATTATGCAAATAAAATATGACAGATTTCCTTTTTCTGTCTGAATTTCTGGGAAGAGGAGTTATCATTATTTACACTATCTGCATTCAGACTATTGTCCTCATCTTTGTTGTTGTTATCACAACATTTCGGCCGTTGTGCTCTCTGGCCTTCATCATGTGTATATTGATCTGGGTAACCTACAGGAGATTCGGAACTGAACCCGTTATTTAATCTACAAAGGTAAACTGTTCTCATTCCATTACTACACTATTAATGTCTAAGGATATCTTGTCTATTTTTTTTTTAGTATTACTCAATTATTGCTTGTCTGAACTAGACAAGATATCCCTAGACATGGACAGTGGAATGAAAACAATCTACTCCCGTAGATTAAATAAAGCCTTCAGTTCAGAATTCCCTATAAGTTACCCAGATTGATATACATCTTATGAAGGCTAATAGATATGTACATTGGTATCAAAATTATAGATAAACTGTCTAAAAGTTCATGGTTTTGTTCTGTTTTGTTCAAGTACTTTTGATTGTCTCAGTCATTATCAAGAACAGGGTGTTGTCAATATGGTAGGCAAGACTTTGTTGGTTACATTCTGGCATTTTTTAAAGTAGTAGAAAATAAAATTAGGCCAAAGTGACACTATGTGTAATGGCTAAATGGAATTAAACTACACAATCAAGATGTGGAATTAGTAAATACTAAACACTTCAGATACCATGGCATATAAATCAGGTATAACAAATTAAGTACAAGAGAAAAGGAAATTGAACGGAAAATAGGTTGTGTTGGAGGTAGTTTCGCCTAACACCACAAATTACTACAAAACCAAAACATCAACCTGAAAACTTGAATCTCGAATGTTCTTAAATAGCCTTGTCAGATCAAGACTTTCATATGGATGCCATGAATGGCACAAAACCAGTTCAGAAATATCTAAACTGTCAGCTGTATACAACCACTTTCTAAAATCAATAATGGAAAAGGCTTTGAGTGAGTAAACACCAAGACACTTGGCAAAGTTCATCCTTCTTTGAACATTGTAGACTGGTGCTACAAATTAACAAAAGAAAGAAAAAAAGAAAGAAAAAAAGAAAGAAAAAAAGAAAGAAAAAAAGAAAGAAAAAAAGAAAGAAAAAAAGAAAGAAAAAAAGAAAGAAAAAAAGAAAGAAAAAAAGAAAGAAAAAAAGAAAGAAAAAAAGAAAGAAAAAAAGAAAGAAAAAAAGAAAGAAAAAAAGAAAGAAAAAAAGAAAGAAAAAAAGAAAGAAAAAAAGAAAGAAAAAAAGAAAGAAAAAAAGAAAGAAAAAAAGAAAGAAAAAAAGAAAGAAAAAAAGAAAGAAAAAAAGAAAGAAAAAAAGAAAGAAAAAAAGAAAGAAAAAAAGAAAGAAAAAAAGAAAGAAAAAAAGAAAGAAAAAAAGAAAGAAAAAAAGAAAGAAAAAAAAGAAAAAAAAAGAAAAAAAAAGAAAGAAAAAAAGAAAGAAAAAAAGAAAGAAAAAAAGAAAGAAAAAAAGAAAGAAAAAAAGAAAGAAAAAAAGAAAGAAAAAAAGAAAGAAAAAAAAGAAAAAAAGAAAGAAAAAAGAAAGAAAAAAAGAAAGAAAAAAAGAAAGAAAAAAAGAAAGAAAAAAAGAAAGAAAAAAAGAAAGAAAAAAAGAAAGAAAAAAAGAAAAAAAGAAAGAAAAAAAGAAAAAAAGAAAGAAAAAAAGAAAGAAAAAAGAAAAAGAAAAAAAGAAAGAAAAAAAGAAAGAAAAAAAGAAAGAAAAAAAAGAAAGAAAAAAAAGAAAGAAAAAAAGAAAGAAAAAAAGAAAGAAAAAAGAAAGAAAAAAAGAAAGAAAAAAGAAAGAAAAAAGAAGAAAAAAGAAGAAAAAAAGAAAGAAAAAAAGAAAAAAAAGAAAAGAAAAAAAGAAAAAGAAAAGAAAAAAAAAAGAAGGAATTTTACCATATAACAGAAGCAACATCACTTGAGGACTATCAACAGCGGCAACAATTAAAATGCATAGCACATGTTACTCAAAAAGAAAATAATAATAATATAAAGATTTCACACAACTTCAAATAAAAGGTTAAGAAGGAAAATCTCATCAATACTAGAAAGAGCTATAGCAGCTACTGGACTTGAGAAACCTGTTTTTCTAAAAAAACAAAAGTGTTTTAAGAGGAAGATTTTCTAAATTTCAACTGAAAACAGTATTGGCTGCAGAGTCAATGAATGCCATATGTTTTCTTATAGGGAAACAGCTAATCTTACTATTAATATTATTTTTGCATACACTTTTTTGTTGCTTAAATATAATTTATGTATGCACACACATATGAGACACACATCCAGATATTGCACGAATTGAATTGGTGGCTAATTGAATGACAAAAAAGAGAAACTCCTAAGCAATGCATTTTGTCCTCAGAAGTAACTTCAGATTAATCATTTTTTTTATCAATGAAGTCAGTTTTATACATATGTAGGTAGGGGGGGGGGGTAGAAATGCAACTGGTTACAATTTTACATAAAAAAAACAAAGCTACAGGGACATTTGGTCTTCTATATATAAAATTCTGTGACTTCTGTCTGTCACATACTCTAAAACAGTGATACATTAACTTATCAAAAAACCAATTTTGGGGATAAGTGCAAACAGGTAAAGAGGTACAAAGGAGGTGGTTTTACTAGGGTGCATAGCTTAGTACAATAAATTTTCATTAACTTTTTTTGAAAAAATTAAAAGTTTTATTATTTTACAAATTTTTTTTTTTTTTTTTTAAATATATGTTTTTATATATAGAAGAATCCAGTTTCCAGTTTACTCTGTGTTTGTGCGAATTGCAAAAAAATTACAAGGCTTCAAAAAGTTGGAATTTGGTTCCTGAAAGAAATATTTAGACATGGCCAGTTGTATGTTGCATCCTGAAGAGTAAGAAATCCTAAGAATTTATTCTTCATTGTTAAAAAGGAAAAAAAAAAAGAAATTAAAAAAAATATATTGTTTAACATGAAGTCCTATAAAATTAAATTAAATTTAAAGAAATTATTAAGCTGTGAAGTAGGGTTTTTGTCAAAATATTTTTCCAAACAAATTAGTGTATTCAAATTTCATTGATTGGTTTGTGAAATTGAATGAAACATAGTTTGTAAATCTCAGCAGAAAATGTTAGCAATAACTTCAACAATACTAAATACTGTGAGAATTTTAACACACGTCAATGTGTTGCAAAAAAATTCTAGTAAATTTAAATTTTTGACATCTGGTATATGTCAATGTTATAAAACCAAAAATATACAGCCAAGAAAATACTGGCTTTATGAAACCCAAGATACAAATATAAAAACATAGAACATTATTAATGATGTTACAGAATGGGCCAGGATGGTGATGGAAGGAAAATCTAGTCAATACTAGAAAGAGCAATAGGAGCTACTGGACTTGAGAAACCTGTTTTTCTAAAAAAAAGTGTTTTAAGAGGAAGATTTTCTAAATTTCAACTGAAAGCAGTATTGGTTGCATGGAATTACCTCACTCTAAGTTTTAGATATAAGACTAAATTGGCACAAAGTGGGCTGCAAGAATTATGAAGCATTAGCATGCTTTCTGCAACGGGATTCCTTAGAGAGGCTAACCCACACAGGGCAGAATGCTAAGCCAATAAGTAGGCATGCGTTCCCCTGAAGATCTTCCTCCTGATACCATGTTTGTTACTCTTGTATAAGAAAAAAAAGTCTTTCATTGATACAATCTATGAAGTGGTATTGGGGTCTGAAGGGGTGAAGCCAGTGGTGGCACAGAATGCAACAATAGTTATTACCCCCAAGGTATTTTTCATAAGTTTATATCATTCTAGTTCCTTCTTTTTTGTGTTTAAATTAATCATTTGCAAACTAATGCCTGGCTGATGTTCATAAAAGTATTTCCAAGAATGTAAACACTTTAAGTCATATTCTTATATAGAGGTTAACCATTAACAATCCAGTAGTCAGTAATCCAGCACTAATTTCCACAAGAACAATCTCAAATTTTGCTACTAATGTTTAGTAATATTTAGTAAGGCATTTTTACTTAAATATTGTGCATTTTATTATAACCTGCCAATGTTTAGCCTCAGTTACCCTGCCAGTGAATACAGGAAATACTTCTCAAAAGGTGTGAAGCATAAACACTACATCTTGTCTATAACATAATTTTCATTTAATTTTTCATTTTCCTTTCTAAGTCAACATTTATTAATTTACAGAACATTTTTAAAGGTAAGATAAAGCGGTTAGCTGTTGGGTTAAGTACATTCTAAGATAACCATCAGTAATCTGGCAAAATCACTTATCCAGCACCCTGCCGGTCCCAATTATGCTAGATGAATGATGGTCAACCTTTAGTAGAACATATTACTATTATGATCAATATTAACTAAAAGTTAATCTTGTAATATTATTATTTATAGCAGCCAGAGACAATATATGAAGTCTGATAAAAGAAATATATCAGGACTATTGCTATGGTAACAGAGCTAAAGTATGCAGAGTGAAGCCACTTGCCACAGACCGACCTTGAACTCTGTTGCACATACACACTAAGTTATAACATTCTTGCTCACTTCTGTTGTTTATAGCAGTGCTTGGAAGGAAAGTGTGTAGAGCGTGGTCGTCTCATCACACTACAGAGGTTCCATCAGTGACCATGGCGTGTGCAGCAGTTTTTTGGCAAGTACAATATTCCACATGTGTGACAAGCCCCATATTCCCTATATCTCACCCCTTGTGACTCTTTCCTCTTCAAAAATCAAATCTTACTTAAAAGTAAGAAAATATGTTGATGAAATTCAAGAGAATGTGACAAGGCAGCTGCTTGCTATCCCAAATAGGTAGTTTTCTTTTTATAGCACCAGTCCTGATACTTTTTGATCAGACCTCGTACATACAAGTCAGAATAGTCATAAAAAGGAAAAAAAAAAAAAGAAAAAAAAAAAGAAGACAATCACATATATGAAGCGATTCAAGTCGCAGTCACAACACATTTCAAAATAAAATCTGGAACCCAACTCTGTAAAATGGAACAAGAATCCTGCAGCTAATTTGCAGTGAATTCATGTTTTGTGCTTGTCCCATGCCCCCACCTTTATCGGGAGAAAAAGTTAGCAGAAAACAATTTAAAATTTCTTACAGACAGAAGTTGTTAAAAAAAGAAAACAGTTATTGATAATAGGCTTTGAATGTGATCATTGATTTTGAATACTTTCATCTTGTTATACAAGGACTTATTTGATGTGCTTTATGCATATGCAAGTTCTTATGGAAAGAGAGTCCAGTTTATATCAATAATAATAACAAGATTGCTTAAACAAATATTGCAAAAAGATTATTTCAAAAGATCAAAGGAGCCTTTCCAATGCTCTATACCCAATTTAGACTATTCAACAGTATATTTAGGTAAAAGCTTGTTAGTTAAAAATCTGATAAATCATGCAGCATATTCTTTTATGTATATAAAATAAATGCGAAGTGGTGTAATGGATAGTGGTTTGAAATGAGAACTTGGAGAGCAGAGTTCAAATTCCTATCCAGTTTCTTACATTCACTTATGTGCAATTACCATTGGGAAAGATATGAATCCATCTCTTTTCCCACCAATTATGGGTAAATGGCAGGGTAGACTGGACCCTATAGCTTAGGTTTGCAACTGGACTAAGAGAAAGAAAAAATCTAAATTCAAACCAGCCTGGAGAGGGTTGGGCTCCAAGACACACCACTGCTGCTATAGCTGCAGTACAAGTGGTGTACCTACGATTAATAGGTTACAGGTGAAACTGGTTTAAATTTGGTAGAATTTGAAAGACCGTTTTCTCAATTATGGACAATCTCCAAAAATGTATAGAACCTTGAAGATTTGTCATTGGCTTACCAACTCTACAGGGTTCTGCAACCAATGACAAGTTTCCACACAACAAGATACATTTATAGCTGTCTATAAGACTAACTGAGGATGATAGAACTTCAACTAATGAAAATCTAAAAAAATTCTGAGTTTGCTTTTGGAGATAGTTCTTCATCCTTATTCATACCAGATTATTTTTTATCTGTATTATTATTATTATCAATATTATTTTCTATCTGCATTATCATTATTATATTCTATCTCTATTATCATTATGTTCTATCTATATTATCATTATTATGTTCTATCTATATT
Source organism: Acanthosepion esculentum (assembly GCA_964036315.1). NCBI lineage: Eukaryota > Metazoa > Mollusca > Cephalopoda > Sepiida > Sepiidae > Acanthosepion > Acanthosepion esculentum. The sequence goes on along the minus strand of OZ038513.1, from coordinate 68,330,616 downwards.
ATCATTATTATGTTCTATCTGCATTATTACTATTATTATTTTCTATCTGCATTATTGTTATGTTCTATCTGTATTATTATTATTATTATTTTCTAAGTATTATTATTATGTTCTATTTGTATTATCATTATTATGTTCTATCTATATTATTATTTTCTAAGTGTATTATTATTATGCTCGATCAGTATTATTGGTGTTATTATTATTTTCTATCTATTATTATTATTATTATTATTATTATTTTCTATGTGCTATTATCATTTTATTATTTTCTATCTGTATTAATTTTTCAAATAAATCACTGTATCAATATTTTGTGGCTGTATCTTTAAAAAAATTCTGCTTTTAAAAATCAATGTTAAGTTAAAAAAAAATGTTCATATTTTATATAATTATTGAGTATTTTCTTCTTTCCTGTTGAATCCCATCAAATTAATCCTCTATGGAATTGTTCAGGGACAACTCCAAGCCATTCAACTAAGTTACCACAAAGCTCATTTGTTTTTTGTTTTTTTAATAGAAAAATGGCTGAAATTTCTGATAATTCAGTCTTAAGAGCAACAAACTGAAAAAAATAAAGAAAATAAAAAAATTCAATTTGGATTCTTTTTAAGAACTCTAAATTCTAGCCTAGTCTGTTATGCTGTCTTTTGCCCAAATGTCTATAGAGCAAGGCATGGTGAATCCATTTTTTCTGCACCTCCCCCAATTATGGGTTAAATAGCAAGGCAGACTGGACTCTCTAGCCTTGGGTGACAACAACTCTAAAGGAAATTTCTGAATTCCATACCATGGAGACAACAGGAAACCATTGTACTATGTTTTGCAAGAATGCACTGCTATTCACTGATAATGAAAATGAATCTGAAGTTCATAATTGCCTCCATCCTGAACGGATATGGTATTTAAAAAGAAAGAGAAATTTGAACACAACCTTTTTTTCAGGTTTACATCCTACCCCTACCTATTCTTCTAAATTTACTGCTCACAAATGTTATTTTGCCTTATACCCTACACTCACCAGTTTCAAAACACAAATATCATCTGTAAATTCACACAAATTTTGTCTTTCATTCCTACTGACCCTTCTGGACTCAATGATGTGTATTAAGTTTCACATGAAAATAGTGTTTGTAACTGACATTTAAACAACAATTCAGCAACCAGTTATTCAATACAGAGTAGTTCTGAATGAGAACAAGAACCTATTGACTTTAATTTCAAGTGTCCCTTTTCCCACCCACCCACTTTCATCTTCTTTCCTCTTTGAATGTGTGCTCAGATTGGCCATTTGAAGATGGATAAAATGGAGTAGTAAATATAGACGAAAAGAACTGCCTAAACGTATACTCAGATTATTTGCAAACATCTATGCTGATGATACGACTATACACAGGTGCACTTGTTGACAATCAGTGATTAGCAGCTGATCTCTCCTCCCATCTCGCATGAACTACTCAATGGGGAAAAAACTGGCTGGTTGCATTCAATGCCTCAAAAGTATGCCTTGAGAGATTACTGAGCCTCAATCACACCTGACCTCAAGTGGAACTGGTACATACAGTCCATCGTTAAATATGCAGGTAAAATAGTCGGCTTCCTCTACTGTTCCAGTAGGCACTTGACTCCTCATGCTATCTTCTACAATTACAAGAGCCAGATCAGGCCAAAAATGGAGTATGTTATCATATTTGGGTAGGAGCTGCTCAGACTACACTCTCAGTCCAAAAGTATATTCGTGTCCTTGTGAGTGACAAATAATTTTCCAGCCTCCAACCCCTCTCTCACTGACGGGATATGGCAAGCCTCTCACTGCTCTATTGCTAAATCCACGGAAAGTACACAGACAAACTACATCCCTTGGTTCCGCCAATTCTAACCTTTATGGCAAGGACCCACCATGCCACTTACATTGTAGCAATTCACCCACATTCCCTCCGTATTTCATCGTTGAGAAGTACATTCCACTCAAACGGCTTCTTCCTGTGAACTACTGCTCTGTGGAACTGAGTCCCAAGAAGATGTTTCCCAGATCACTACAATCTTAACCTATTCAAGGCTAGGGTTAACAGCTATCTGCCTTCTAATGTAACCCTCTATCTCAAGTGGCCCCTGGGTCTTGTATAGGGTGAATGTTATTGTAAAAAAAAAAAAAAAATTTCCATTGAAATTCATAAACAATTCAATTTGAATATGTCACTGATGAAACCTGAGTAATTATCCCTTAGTAATATCTCTGGCAGACAACAAATAATGAAGATGATCTCAATTTCTAAAGTGAGGCAGGGAAAATAAATAACTTTATGACACACACACTTCAGTACAATTCAAGGTAAAGTAGAAGATAGGTTCACTTATTGCAAGGTTCACACTTCTCACCAGTCTACTGTACAGGAGTAGTGGTTTATCCCTTGTTCCTGGTTTAGGTTTGGGTTTCTGATTCCTTCCAAAATGTTCTCATTCTCTATCACTCCCTTAAACCCCTTGTGTCTTAGTGGCATCATCACCTTGCTTGGGGTGAAATGATTAAAAACACACACACACATACACACAATAATAAAGAACACATGTTTAAAAAATGTACCATCAAAATCCACTTGATACAAGAAAGTTATATACATGTATTTATAGCTATTTACAGTTTCATATAATTTGGCACAAGTATGGAGAACTTTATGAAAATTACTCTCAATAATTTGCAAGGCTTGCTCATTAACTGTAATGAAGCTCCTTCAAAATTTACTAAACTTAGCTTAGTCTGTCACAAGGCCACAAATATGGAGCACTCAGTAAAAATCAAATTCACTGCACAGTATCTACTAGACTAGCACTCTAATTTCTTCTTTATCTATCTTTTAAATTAACATTAATTGATTGCATATATTACCCTAGTTTTTCACCTCTGCAGTGTGAATGAAGAGGGGGAAGAAAGGGAGAAAAACGAGTGATGTAAACTGAACTTCTTTCCTGTCATTGGGGAAGTTGAAAATGAAAGAAACTGAAGACAGTGAGGAAACAGGAGGAACTTATTAGGTGAAAGGGGAGGAGTGGATTGCATTATGGGAGAAGGGTTGGAGGAATAAAAGGGGTATGAGGAAAGAAGCTCTGACGGTTTAATGGATATGTCATGTAGGTGAAGATGAGGGGATAGGAGTGAAGGCAAGGAAATAGAAGAGTGCAAGTGGCATTGTATTTTTTGGTGATACCCTTAATCTTACAACTTCAGCAAAAGAGATAAATCAGTGTGAATATATATATATATATATATATATATATATATATATATAAAAAGGAAAGAACAGTAAGATATAAAATCCGGTGTTCTTATAGATATTTTTATTTTTACACAATAGTGCTCTATGTAAATTTAAATTTACAGAGCATTAATATTATAAATCAATAGATTTAAAATATGGTTTTACCGCTACACAGTGATAACCATGTTTCAGAAATGGAAGCTAAAGCCCCTGAATTTAATTTTGTTATTAAACCAAAGACATTAGTTCCATTTCCTCATCAAGCGAATTTTGGAGTAACTTACTTTTTAAAATTTACGGTTGTTAACGGCACAGGAAAGATTCATAGTTTGAGGGTTTCCAAGGTTACCGATAAATCCATTCATCTAGACAAGGGGTGGTAGAGGGTTCAATTTTTAATTTTCGTTGTATCAGTTAACTGATACAACGAAAATTAAAAATTGAAAATTAAAAATTGAACCCTCTACCACCCCTTGTGTAGATGAATGGATTTATCGGTAACCTTGGAAACCCTCAAACTATGAATCTTTCCTGTGCCGTTAACAACCGTAAATTTTAAAAAGTAAGTTACTCCAAAATTCGCTTGATGAGGAAATGGAACTAATGTCTTTGGTTTAATAACAAAATTAAATTCAGGGGCTTTAGCTTCCATTTCTGAAACATGGTTATCACTGTGTAGTGGTAAAACCATATTTTAAATCTATTAATTTATAATATTATATATATATATATCTCCAAGCACAAAGTTGGTACACATGGAATAAAATTCCAATAACCAAAAACACTATTCTTAAAATAGTACTCAATACTGAGTAGAGCCAATAATATTTATTCAAATCTATAACATATACATGTTATAAGATAACTACAAAGTTGCAATTTTGTTTCAACACTGTTGAAACAAAATTGCAACTTTGTAGTTATCTTATAACATGTATATGTTATAAATTTGAACATTTTATATATATAATCATCTTTCAATGAAAATGGCCAACAAGGAAGATTTAATTAATCTTTTATTGAGTTTTTCCAGCGTTCTAATATTTTTTCATTTTTAGAGGTTAAAGAATATAAAAATAGTCCAAAGTAATTAATGTTTCGAGTACTTTCAGCTAGTTTTACAACCATTATCAGGGATGTTTTTGGTATAGTGAATTTCCATGTTTTACCTTCTACATAGTAGTTTAGTGTGTTAAAGGTTTTCTAAAAATAGAAGTTATGCCCAGGTCAACCTGTCACGCATAGCATGTGACCACTGAAAAAGCATACACTTTTCCACAACTCCACACACCTAAAATACTACATAGAAGATAACACAAAAATTCACCATACCAAAACAACATCCTTGATAATGGCTATAGAACTAGCTGAAAGCGCTTGGAACAATAACTTTGAACAATTTTTATATTCTTTAACCCCTAAAAAATTTTAAAATGTTACAATGCTGGAAAAACTCAATAAAAGATTAATTCCTTGTTGACCGTTTTCAATGAAAGATTCTTGTAAGAAAGGTTAATACCCAATATATATTAATATACATATAGGTAGGAAAGGAAAAAAATGGAATGAAAAGAAGTGTGTGTGTGTGTATATATATATATATATATATATATAATATATATATATATACACACTACAGGTAATCAATCCATTGGTATATTATCCGGGTGAATCCATCCTAGTAATATCAGTTATTAAAACTGATCAGTAGAGAGCTCGATGTATTTATTATGACAGAGCATACATATTTTTTACAGCAATAAACCAAAGATTATCTCAACATAGAGGATAGTCTATTTCAAGCCGTTCTGTATGCTCCTAAGAAATGTGCTATAGCTGTTTAAATTTCTTTTATTTTCATTTAAACAGCTATAGCAGATTTCTCTCAATCTTTAAAATCAAACATGGAATGTTATTCGGGAGTATGAATGGATTTTGTTAAAAAGTAGCAGACATAATGTCTGTAATTTATTCAGTCAGACGTGCATAAAAGAGAATTTGCTGCCTAAATACACAAATGTGTGTGTGTGTGTGTGCGCGCACGCACGTGCATACACTTCTTTTCATTCCGTTTTTTTTTTTTGACTGCTAAAACAGAGGGGGCAGTGACTTATTAATTACAAGGATGAGTGTTGAAATATTTTTCTTTTCTTTTTTCATTCAAATCCCAAACCCCCAAATATTAAAATTCTATACACTTGTAATAAATGCATAAAAAAGCACTTTACTGAAAATGAACCAAATAAGGAGAACTGATGTACCAACCAATGACTTACTTTTTTTTTTAAAAATTCTATGTTGAACTGGGAGTAGAAGTGGTCACATAAATATGGTATCATGGAACTTTGGGATAGAAGAATTCTAAAGTGCAAAGACAATTCAAAAGTTATTAAGACAGATTTTGTAGAACATTACATTAGCTTCAAGAAATTTTTGAATAGAAAACAACACTATTTACATTATATACAAGCAAACTAATATCCTCATCTTTGTTGTCACTATCACAATGTTTTGGCTTTCTGGGATGAGGAATTATTATTTACATTATTTACAATCAGACTAATATCCTCATCTTTGTTGTTACTATCACAATGTTTTGGCTTTCTGGGATGAGGAATTATTATTTACATTATTTACAATCAAACTAATATCCTCATCTTTGTTGTTACTATCACAATCTTTTGGCTTTCTGGGAAGAGGTATTATTATTTACATTATTTACAATCAAACTAATATCCTCATCTTTGTTGTTACTATCACAATCTTTTGGCTTTCTGGGAAGAGGTATTATTATTTACATTATTTACAATCAAACTAATATCCTCATCTTTGTTGTTACTATCACAATGTTTTGGCTTTCTGGGATGAGGTATTATTATTTACATTATTTACAATCAAACTAATATCCTCATCTTTGTTGTTACTATCACAATCTTTTGGCTTTCTGGGAAGAGGTATTATTATTTACATTATTTACAATCAAACTAATATCCTCATCTTTGTTGTTACTATCACAATGTTTTGGCTTTCTGGGATGAGGAATTATTATTTACATTATTTACAATCAAACTAATATCCTCATCTTTGTTGTTACTATCACGATCTTTTGGCTTTCTGGGAAGAGGTATTATTATTTACATTATTTACAATCAAACTAATATCCTCATCTTTGTTGTCACTATCACAATATTTTGGCTTTCTGGGATGAGGAATTATTATTTACATTATTTACAATCAGACTAATATCCTCATCTTTGTTGTTACTATCACAAACTTTTGGCTTTCTGGGATGAGGAATTATTATTTACATTATTTACAATCAGAGTAATATCCTCATCTTTGTTGTTACTATCACAATATTTTGGCTTTCTGGGATGAGGAATTATTATTTACATTATTTACAATCAGACTAATATCCTCATCTTTGTTGTTACTATCACAAACTTTTGGCTTTCTGGGATGAGGAATTATTATTTACATTATTTACAATCAGAGTAATATCCTCATCTTTGTTGTTACTATCACAATATTTTGGCTTTCTGGGATGAGGAATTATTATTTACATTATTTACAATCAGACTAATATCCTCATCTTTGTTGTTACTATCACAAACTTTTGGCATTCTGGGATGAGGAATTATTATTTACATTATTTACAATCAGAGTAATATCCTCATCTTTGTTGTTACTATCACAATATTTTGGCTTTCTGGGATGAGGAATTATTATTTACATTATTTACAATCAGACTAATATCCTCATCTTTGTTGTTACTATCACAAACTTTTGGCTTTCTGGGATGAGGAATTATTATTTACATTATTTACAATCAGAGTAATATCCTCATCTTTGTTGTTACTATCACAATATTTTGGCTTTCTGGGATGAAGAATTATTATTTACATTATTTACAATCAGACTAATATCCTCATCTTTGTTGTTACTATCACAAACTTTTGGCTTTCTGGGATGAGGAATTATTATTTACATTATTTACAATCAGAGTAATATCCTCATCTTTGTTGTTACTATCACAATATTTTGGCTTTCTGGGATGAGGAATTATTATTTACATTATTTACAATCAGAGTAATATCCTCATCTTTGTTGTTACTATCACAATATTTTGGCTTTCTGGGATGAGGAATTATTATTTACATTATTTACAATCAGACTAATATCCTCATCTTTGTTGTTACTATCACAAACTTTTGGCTTTCTGGGATGAGGAATTATTATTTACATTATTTACAATCAGAGTAATATCCTCATCTTTGTTGTTACTATCACAATATTTTGGCTTTCTGGGATGAGGAATTATTATTTACATTATTTACAATCAGAGTAATATCCTCATCTTTGTTGTTACTATCACAATATTTTGGCTTTCTGGGATGAGGAATTATTATTTACATTATTTACAATCAGACTAATATCCTCATCTTTGTTGTTACTATCACAAACTTTTGGCTTTCTGGGATGAGGAATTATTATTTACATTATTTACAATCAGAGTAATATCCTCATTTTTGTTGTTACTATCACAAACTTTTGGCTTTCTGGGATGAGGAATTATTATTTACATTATTTACAATCAAACTAATATCCTCATCTTTGTTGTTATCACATTTTAGCCAGTGTGCCTTTCAGCCTTCTTGAAGTGTTTATCCATCCAGAATTTCAGACTGAACATTTTATTTAATCTATGGCAGTAGATTGTTCTTGTTCTGTTATGCAGTTTTGGAATATCTCATTTCCTTACTTTAGTATTTCCAATTATTGCTAGTCCTGTTTCTACTTTGTCTAAGTTTGTACTATCAACTCAGGGATTGAACTTACAATTACTATGCTACAAAATTCGAAAAACAACTTTAATCTTCAAGGACAATCCTGAGGCTAGACATTGAAGCCTTTGTCACTCTAGATATTTCAGTTCAACAAACATTTCTTACATGATAATTGTAAATGGAAAGATCACCAAATGGAATAAAAAATCAGAGTTTGTAATTAATGCTAAAATGTTTGTGCGAACAAGCCCTAAAAATTAATGCACAAACTTTTTTGTTGAGCCAAATCTGTTTTATGCAAGATGGAATAGTAAACTGATTTATTAACATTAGCCAAGCCAATTGGATGAAAAATTAGATTTGTTGCCTCTCATCAATAAAGTTATGCATACCCTCACTTGCCTTCGTTGTAGACATTCAGACTTAGTGGCAACAAGAGCTAGCAATAACTGAGACAAGATATCCCTAGACAAGGACGGCCTCATGAATTAAAGCATTGGTTCATGAATTTGGTGACATAGTAATTGTGAGTTCAATCCCTGGGCTGGGTAGTGTGTACTTGAACTCAGTGGAAACAAGGCAAGCAATAACTGAGCAGTACTAAAAATAAGAACAAGATATGCCTAAACACTGGCAGTGGACCAGAAATAGTCTATCCCCATAGATTAAATAAAGGGTTCAGCCTGAAATTCCCTGTAAGTTATTTGGATTGATATATACTTGATGGAGGCTGGAGGGCACAACAGTTTAAATACCATTGTAGAGTAATTAGCCATGGTTAAATGTAATTTGCAGAAATGTCCAACAAAGAGAATTTCCAAAGTTTGCAAGAAGCAATAAGCAAAGAAAGAAAAGAACAGGCAAAAATAATACTAAGCAAACAATATATACAAGACAAAAGTAGGCAAAGCAACAGTAAGGAGGCAAAAAAAGTTCACAAACTAAGAATGGTGTTAACATAAAAAAAAGTTACAGACAAGAGTGCCCTGTTACTTAACCCATAGCTGGGGGGCAGAGAAGAGATTGATTTATACCTTTCCTAAATGTATTTGTGTGAAAGGGAACATAAACTTGACCAGAATTCAAACTGTTTGCCAATTTTTCTGAGTCATTAACCGTTACACTACCCACACATCCAAGATATTTTTTTTATTCATTCAATAAGGTGGGGGGTGGGGGGGTGGGGCTGAATGAATGCATATGTATTCCATATGTTCATATATGGAAGAGTGTAACAACACAAGAAAAAGAGAAAAAAAAATAATGATTAAAAAATTATTGCAATGATGACATAAAAACTCCTTTCCATAAAAATCATAGAACTTTATCAAGTTATCATTAGTAATAATTATTAATTTTGAAAGCAATAATAACAGAAAGTAAAATAAAAAATTATAATTTTTTTTACTTTTCTTCACATCTTTATCTTTTTTTTATTATTCTACAACTATTAAGCATGGATTGTAAATTATCAATTATCAGCAAGATTTGAACTCACATACCTTATCTTTAGAAAGATGTTTTTCTGTGACAACATGGTTACCGGTTTGGCTATGAAGGCTTTACTTGTCACTCAAATAAAGTGTATAACCATGTTCATTATTTCTCCAATTGCTATTATTGCTAATATCATGTTTGTTATTTAGACAATTGGCATTAAAGCCTAATCAGTCCCAAAAAAATGAAGTTTGCTTTTTCTATTCAAATATAGTGACTTCTGTAGAAATCCAATATTTTTCCATCACCAAGAGAATTCCGAAATAAGATAAATGCTCCCGATAGCATTTATTCATATTTATTATCTTAATGAATAATCTCCTGACTTCCCCACAGAGTATATATATATATATATATATATATATATATATATATATATATAAGTGAACATAGAAGTCAACACTTAGAGGCGACAGTCTGTTTCATGCTAGATGTAATCGTCAGGCAACTAGTGCTGTTATTTTTCTCGGCTATTTATATATACAGGTCAGGGGTGCATTGTGAGTAGTCTATTTTGGCGGTTATTTTTACTGGAAGTCGTTTATTTATTTGTGACAAATTATTTTGCTTGTTTTTATTTAATTTTATTTTTTATCTTGTATATTTATTTATTTAGATCGGTGTTTTTAAAATAGACTACCTGCAATGCACCACTGACCCGTATATATAAATAGCCGAGAAAAATAACAGCACTAGTTGCCTGACGATTGCATCTAGCATGAAACAGAAGTCAACACTTAGAGGCGACAGTCTATGTTCACTTTTATATTTACATACGCTCTCTGATATTGAGCACTTTATCCCATAAATATAGCACACTTTAAGACTATATTTCTTTCCATATATATATATATATATATATATATATATATATATATATAGGATTAAGATAAGTAAAAGTTTGTAACTTAGCTGATTGACGTTACTTTCAGCATCCCAACTCCAGAGTTTCATAGATAGACCTGACCATCCACTCTTCAGCACTTATCAGCAATTTACTGCTTATATTTTTTATACACTTATCATTGGTATAAGTTTTTTTCTGTATTTTTTGTACTCATGTATGCGTTTGTGTGCATGCAGCCATGCACATATCTGCACGGATGTGTGTATGTGTAGGGTGTCATAACCATTTGCCGTTTACTTTTTCCTGTACTTTACACTTGCTCTTAAGTTATTTTCTTTCAGCAGTTGGGATTTGTCACGACTTGTTCCATTTGTCTTGACATGCCACCGATTTGAATTTTTTGGCATTCTAGGTTTTTTTCCTTTCTTTTTTCTCTTAGGGAAGTTTTATTTTGTTTTTTTTACATTAATTGATATTAATCCTTAAATGATAAATATTATATATATATATATATATATATGAATGAAGAAATATAGTTTTAAGGTATGCTATATTTATGGGATAAAGTGCTCAATATCAGAGATAGTGCATATGTAAATATAAAAGTGAACATTGAAGTCAACACTCAGAGGCAAGAGACTGTTTCATGCTAAACACAATCATCAGGCCACTTGTGTTGTGTTTTTTCTCAACTATTTATATATATGGGTCACTGGTGCATTGTGGGTAGTCTATTCTAATGGTTATTTTCGCAGTAGTGGTTTATTTACTTTATTTATTTATTTATTTGGATTAATTTATTTTACTTGTTTTTGCTTATTTATTTTTATTTATTCTTTTCAGTTTTCGATTTTTAAGTAAGATAGTAAAAATTTGTTTTTGTCTGCATTTTGAGATGCGTTTTGTTTGTTTATTTAGTAGTTTTGGTCTGGGAAAGTAATAATAGCTATTTTCCCTCCAAGAAAAGTTTGCAGTTTTTAAACTGATTGTTGTAGGCTGATGTTCTTTTCCTTATTTTCCGTGATATTTTTGGTGTGATTTGCTTTTAGTTTTTAATTTCGAAGATATACTTGAAAAGCATTGCACTGTTCGCGTATTTACTATTTGTGAAAAATGTTTTGTGTGCATAGTTTCTTTGTTTCCAGAGTCCTTCAGTTATTCCTATGTATATTTTTTCTTCATTATCTGAGGATTTTATCGTGGATTGGTATATTATATTGTTTTGTAAGCAATTACCGTTTAAGGAATATTCGATCTTTATTTTGCAGTTACATGTGGGTTTAAATTGTTCCGGTGGTGTGTTGATTATTTTCATGATGTGCTTTTTTATTATTTGTGTCATTTTCTCGGTGCAACTGTAGCTGATTTTTACTGTGTTTTTGTTGAATATTTTGTGGGGAGTGCTTGATTTGGGGAAGTGTTTGTATAAGAGTTTGATGAATATTTTTCCTATGTTTGTTTTTACATTTTTGCTGTACAGTGGCTTGAAACATATCTTTCTCTTCCTGTTGGCTCTTCTTTGTCCTCTTTGGTATGCGAGTGTTGCCGGGAATTCACTATCTTTTAGGGCTGTTTCGTCGTCTTTCTTAGCTTTTTTGAATATGGTTTCATCGGAATAATTGTTGGAAAGCCTGCGGTTAATTGATTTTGGTACCTGCTTGATTAGTGATAGCGAGTGATTGGAAGATGTGTGTGTATACAGTGGTTTATCATTGGGTTTTCTATATCATCTATATGTACCTTTTCTTAGGTTGAAGGCAACATCTATAAAATCTACTTTGTTTAGGTTACTTTTTATGTCTAAGTCAAACCCCATATTTTTTGAAAATCTTTTTTATTGCTTTTCTAATTTTGTCTATGTTTTGTTTGTTATAATTTCTGTTGTGGCCTTGTTGGGGCCAGAAATAAAGACACAAAGAGAGGAAATGACCTAAACAAATATATTAACAGAAACCGTAATACAAAACATATACAAACAAGCAAGAATGTTTGGTCTGAATGTCAGAGCTGACAGCAGGAAACTACGCTCTCTAAAAGGCAGTACCTGCTCTTATTTATAGCTGGGAGAGTCCATGTGTGCATGGGTAAATTACCATAACAGTTTAAGATTATGAGACCATCGTCCCTGTAGAGTCCTGTATTATTTCTATTATTTTACTTAGTTTGTGTAGTAAATATATACCTATGAGTTTGCAGGTCTCTTCTACATACCCTTCTATAACAGAACCTATGCTAGATAAGGCCATCACCTTGGCTAAAGAACAAATAAGAATAAATTCAAACAAAATCAATATCATTAAACACTCCCGTAAATCACTACTATTCAACAACAAAGATGCATGGATAAAGAAAGAAGGGATTTTTGACATTACAATGGGAAGCTTTTACTTGTGTTTGTATAATTTTTTTTGTGGGGGGGGGGTATAAATTATGTAAAAGTTGTTCAAATGTTCTGCATGTTCAAGTGCTTTTGGATATTCTTTTTGCCATTATCAAGGATTATTTTTATTTTTAACTGAATGTAAAAAAAAGGCTAAAAATAATGGAAGCATTAATAAGAAAAAAGAAAAAAGCCAACACTCAATAACATCAATCATGAACATGGCTACAATGTGCTGACCGTATTTGAAAAATAAAAAAAACATTTTTTTAACTCTAGATACATAGATAAAAAATCCATACATTCAGTTAAAAATAAAAATCATCCTAAATAATCGTTAAAAAAATAGCCGAAAGAACTTGGACATACAGAATATTTGGACAATTTTTACATATTTTATGTCCAGAAAAGAAAAAATCTATATGAACACATGCAGTACCTTGTCAGTTGGCTTTAATGAAACTTGTATAAAAGAAGGACTGCTGCCCAAATACACAATACAAGGTTTTTTTTTCTTATGTTTTTTGTACAATGTTCCAATGGTACAGTAATTATTATAATTTTTTATCCTATTAGTGTTGAATATTGATGATGTCAATGGAAATTCTGTTCTTGTGGCATGGTGACAAAAAGACTCTTCACAATTCAAAAACTTTTCAGAGAATCACCAGAGTAAATCATGGCAATTTTCTGGAGCTCTACAATCTTCATCTCAATTGTAATTTTCCTTAAGCACTCCTTCAAGCTTCCAAGAGCAGCCATTACAACAGAAATTACTTCAACATTTATGCCCCATATCTTCTTTGACTCCCCAGCCAGATCCTGCTATTTTCTCATCTTTTTAGTTTCTTTGGAGTCTGTGCTTGTATTGCATGCAACAGCAAAATCAATAATTTGACACTTACTCTTATTATACAATAACAATCTTAATGTTAAATAAACAGTACAAATTGGAAGTAATAAATCTCCAATCCACAATGCTGGCTTAATTGTTATCGTTGGCATCCGTCCGTCTCGAGAGACGGTGGAGTAGCGCTATGGTGCACTACGAGCCTGGGCGGGATATATGGAGAACTAGGGCTGCCCAGATGTCTAGTTCCCCCTCTCAGCCTTGCTAGCAGAGTCCAAAGGAGAGGATAAACCAATACAGTTTGGTACCAACGCGGCTGCAGGAGTTGCCGGAAGGTAGCACAAAGTGCCGTCCATTTGCCTTCGGGGCTCCACTCCGGGTTTGAATTCAAAGTTGTCCTTCTTCTAGACCAGTTGCCATCCAAGGCTATAGAACCCGGTCTGTCCTGCTATTTACCCATAGCTGGAGGGAGAAGAGGAGGATTCACACCTTTCCCAAGGGTATTAGCATGTAAGTGAATGTAATGGATTCGACTGGAATTTGAACTCGGCTCTCAGATTCCTCAATCCAAGCTGCTATCCATTACTCCACCATGCCTCCTTAATTGTTACAGGATAATGATTTCAGAATTGCAATAAAGAGTAACAAAAATAATTAAATGAATATTAAAACAAAGTATTTAAAATAACTTCATTGAAGAGTAGTGAAAAGAATTATTTGAAAAATGTTTAATACTTATTTGGTTTGTTTGGTTTGTCTTATGACATAAACCTCTATGGGTTATTTAATGGTGACAAGATTTTTATTGCTGGTAATATTTTTTTCAAAAATGCATTGCAGGTAATAAATTTTTTATTCAAAAATTCATTGCTGATAACCTTTTACAAAAATGTATTTTTACAATTTCATAGTGTTTCGACCCCAGTTTGGGGGGGGGGTCAGCTATTTTCCCATAACTGGGACCCTAATAGGTGCTACCACCCTGGGCCAGGGTGGACCTAGGAACACCAGCAATTAAGAGATGATTTTACGCTCCTCAAAACCTCCTGATCAGAGGCCTTGCGGTTGGATGTAGTTTGTCTTACCCAGGACACAGATGTAGTTTATTGTCTTACTAATTCCTTTATTCAAATACTAACGCTGCACCATTACTACTTACACACACACACACACACACACACACACACACACGTATGCCATGACAAAAAAAAAATACTTTTTATGATTTATTTATTAACACAAACAAAACAATTTATTATAATTTATAATAAAAAGATAATTAAAATTTAAAAAAACCTATATTTATTTATTTTTTGTTTATTATAATTTAACATTTAATGAGATATCTTTATGTATATGTTTATTTATTATAACAATAACATGCTCATAATATCAATTTAAAGGTCTTTTAATTTTATCATATACATTTATCGTGCTTTGGATTCCTTTTGAAAATAATTTAATTAATGACAATTAAAATCTTTTGTGGCCCACTTATGATCCTCTGACAGCACACCGGTTGAAAATCACTTATTATATGTCCCTAAAAGATTCTGACTTTAGTAATAAAATTAAGCAATACAACATATGTTTAACTTATGTTATATGTTTAACCTAAAATGAATCTCATATCACGACTTGAAAGTTAAAATCAGTTAAAAAATATTCAAAATTAAATGGGCTGTAACAAAAAGTTGCCAAGTTTGCTCATCACAATTGAGAATTACAATTATCTCTTAAGCTTAAGCTGTTTGTCAGGCATAAGTTATTAAAATAATTGCACAGTTCTTGAGAAGTCTTTAAATAAATCCCACTTCAACATACATTGGTTTCTTTATATAAGCGGTTTGTATTCTTAGTCATGAGGTAAAAACATTGCTCAAACTTGGTGATCAAGTAATAATCACTGTTGCTAATGTAGCCATAAACATCAGTGAAATTTTAACTGATAAAGACTTGAGAACAAGACTTGAAAATTTGCTCAAATAAATTAGTCTAACATGAGAAATTAGGAAAAGGCTACTTTCTGAAACTGATGAACAAAATTGTAAAGGTTGAATGATAAAATCAATTCCAGAAAACAAGTTTCAGACGAGATATAAGAAAAAACTGGTATCAAAATGAAATCTTTTTCTTTTCAAAATGACAATGACCAATTGATATATAAGGTATTCAATTCTATAAAACAATACTATAGTTTGGTTTATTTTGTTGATTATGGGTTATTTAATACTGAAATCAAAATATTTTGAACAATTGTATGCCTTCAACTAGTGATAAAATGTATTGTTAATTTTAACATTTACAATAAATAGGTAATATAAATAGGTATTGCTGGTAATTTTACTACAAATAGATATTGTTGGTAATGTTCTTATATAATAATGTATTACTGGTATTTTTACTGTAAAAATGTATTTTTATACTTTACTAGTGTTATAAGTTTTGTTGTGGGGTGAGTACTATTTGTCCATAGCTGGGACCCTAACAAGTGCTACCACCCTGGACAAGTTTTAAACCAGATATATTATTCATATAATAATGAAACTGGTATCAAAATAAAATAAGTCTTTTTCTCTTTAAAATGACAAGTTTAATTTTAAATATAATCACCATTTAGTTAGCGCCATGCATTTTTTCCAAATATTCTATCCTGACTTTTATTCTATCCATGACAAACGTTTTTGTATTACTTTTGGTACACAAACACCTCATCATTGGATGTAAAAATGACCTTTCAATGCCATCTTCAATTTCAGGTGTTTCATGACATCAAATAAGGGCTGTACAGAAAGAATTCAACTGTGAATTTCAACAGTTTCTTGAATGCAATGGAAAAAAAAAGGGCTCCATTCTGGTATTCTTCTACAAATGTATTGAGTGCATTCAAAGTTTCACAGATCCTAACTGAATTGTAATTCTTTTTAGCAGAAATTCCATGTGAATGACTCCCTAATCATTACTCAAATTTAAGACTCCTAATGACTACTTGTATGCCATCATACAACAAACTGGCACGGTGACCTATCCCATAGACTAAACATTGCTAACTTCTCACTACTTCATATCAATGTATGTTAAAAATGTTTCTAGCTTCACACACATCATCACAACACAGCAGGAATCATTACTTATCAATCCTTAAAGATTTTCTTTCTTTTTTTATCAATTCACTCCAAGCAAGGCAATAATGCCACTAAGATGCAAGGTGCTACTGGAAATGAAAAATCTTTAGAAGGAACTGGAGACTCAATCCTAAACAGAAAATAAGAGATAAGCCTCTACTCCTGGTCAAAAAACTGAGGAGGAGTGTGAACCGGACCATAGGAAAATTAAATGGGAGAGAAAAAAATAAATGCATTAAATCTTAATAGTTTAATAAAGACTTGACACTTATATATCTTTGCAGTGAACAGGTAACATTTATTCATATAAAATCTCATATGAAATCAGTTGTTAAAAATGGATTAATCTTTTAGCATGTAACTTTTTCCATATGGACTATGATATCATTTAAAAAAAACTAAAAAAAATGGTATTTAATGATGCTCTTTTGAAAAAGAAGTATTGAAAGTGAAATTTTTGCCAATAGAGAAGGAGTAGTCTTCTATAGATTCTATAGAACTTCTATATTGCAAATTATATAAAAAATAATGTTAATCGTTTTATGATTATAAAACATTTAAAACAACCTGAGAATTGATTAGAAATTTCCTGTCATCAAATTACCATGAGTACTGTAATAAGAAATACTCATGCAATCCTTTGAGAAATGAAAAAAAATAATCTTCATAAATAAAATACAAGGTGCGGTGATATATAGACTTTCTTCTACAACATTAATCACAGTGTGCATATAATATAGGCTGACCTTCAGCAGAAGTACTGGGGAGCAGCCCTGAGCACTACACACCCAGCCAGAGAACAATGCAGACAGTCTAGCCTAAGACAATTCATACCAATTTTCACATTTTTTACAGTAACTTTAATAAATCAAAATGTAGGTTACTAACAGCTAAAAAAGAGTTCCTGAATAATTTCGGTTAGAATAATGAATTGTCTACATTTCTCTTAAATCAATGATTGTTAACCTTTTTTTTTTTAAGTGTTTCACCCCAAGCAAGGTGGGAAACCACTAGCACGCAAGGGGTTACAGAGAGTTGGAGCGAGAGCAAATAGGAGTGATAGAAGAGAAGGATAGGGGATATATCAAGGCATCTAGAGACATCGATTGACATTACATTTCAATAGTTGGAGATTATAGCTATCAGGGAAACAGGAAAAGGGGAGGGAGTTCCACAGGTGAGAGGTGCGAGACATGAAGCTATTGGAGTAGAAGAGATGGGTACATTTAACAGTAGTGACAGTGAAAGGGTGTGACCGAGATGCCAGCCTAGTAGAACGCTTAAATTCCTGAAGTCTGGGGACTAGCAAAAGCAGCTCATTGGAGCAGGTAACATGAAAGTATTTGTAAAAAAGACAGAGGGAGGCGACGGCACGTCTGTGAGAGAGCAACTGCAGACTCAGTATTATTTTAATATAATGAGACACTTTTTTATGTTCTGATTTGTACATTTATATATCCAATTTTAAATTAACAGTAAATTAAATTGTTCGATTTTTCATAGAAACATTATTTTTCTAACTTCACATCTCAAATATATTCATGGGCAAAGGACTCCAATAAACTTAAAAATTAAGGACTCTCTTGCAATTTTCATAGTTTAAAAAAATATGTAATATAATTTAGCAAAAACATTAAATGTAGTGAGTTTCTTTTTGCTTGGAATAAAGTTCCCTAATTTTTACTTTCGCCAATAGCGTAGGATAATCAACCAATCCAACATATGTCTTCAGTTCACTAGCACAGTTGCACTGCTCTGTCACCTCTGATATCTGTAATTTTATTCATTAACTAATTATTTCATTTTATTTTTTTACTCTTCTCAATCAAGAGGAGTAGATAGGTTAACCGGTTTTTTGAACAGGAGTAGAGATTTATTGCTTGTTTTCTGTTTAGGATTGGATTTCCGGTTCCTTCTAAAGTCTGCATCAGCTCTATACTCCTAATGCTTGTCCTTTCCTATAATAATATATCCACACAGTAACCTTCTACCTTGATAGCTCTCGGGCCTTGTATTGGGTGAACATTAGTAAAAAAAAAAAAAAAAAAAAAAAATTTCTCTCCTGGTCGGTTCTATATAGCTAAAGTCTAAAGTAGAAAATTCTCAAGTGGTGTTAGCATAATGATAAAAAGAATTTGAAAAATGAAAATGTTCTTTATAAAGAAATGTTAGCGGTAAGAGGACTTCTATGACAACTTTTCTCTGTTCATAGAACAAGTATTCAGCTAGTATATTCAAAGCGAGACAAAAATAAATCTGCAAACAATTACTAAGTAGAAACTAATCCTTCTTTGTCAATCACCACAAATGGAAATTTTCAGAAGGTTCAAGTTGTCAGATTTGAGAGGCACATGAACAGAATTAAAACCAATCAACTACAGTGTTAGATAAAGTATTATGATAGTAGCTTTTTATAAAATGTTTAACCAAATTCTATAACCTAATTTTGTGATATATAAGGATACTGAGAATACCATGAACAGAACATGTGACTAACGAGGAAGTTTTAAGGAAAACAGATGCAAAAAAGGTGTTTACACTTATGCAAATGAATGCAAGCTCCATAGGACAATCAAGAAAGGATTAAGAATCAGTAAGACGTCCGATTTTCAGAATTACTGGGAAAATTATGAAATTATCTAAATAAGTCAAAATATGTTTAATCTTATTTTTTTCACATTGCACTGGATTACTTAAACAATTCAAAAGATAATATGTGAACTTGAAAAATTATTCAAAAATTGTTCTCATATTCAGTTCTTTGTATCTATGTCTAAAGTAGTGAAGTGAAGTGAAGACAAAAAGAACATTAGAAAATGGATGTCTTGTGGAAAATGTTCTCTATACAGACATTTTAGAGGTAAGAGAGCTTCTATGACAATTTACTTTTCTCTGTTCATAGAATGAGTATTCAGCTAGTAAATTCAAAACAAGACAATTAAAGCCAATCAACTACAGCATTCTTTTTATAAAATGTTTAACCAAATTCTATAACCTATTTTGTGACATGAATGCAAGCTCCATTGGACAATCAAGAAAGGATTAAGAATCAGGAAAATTTCATTAGAAACAAAGAGTGCTGAACTGCTATATAATATCAGTCCTCTTATATAGCAGTAAATGCTGGATCATCTCATCACAGATGAAAAGGCTTGAGGCGACAAAAATGTGGTTCTACAGAAGGATGTTGAGAATACCATGACAGAACATGTGAGCAATGAGGAAGCTTTTAAGGAAAATGGAAACAAAAATGACTTAGAATTACTGACACATAATGAGGAAAGAGGGTTTGGAGTATTTGATATTCACAGGAGATAGTGAAGGCAAGGGGGACAGGAGAAAGCAGTGGGTGGACTACCTGAAGAGCTTGTGTAAATGGATATCAGAAAAAGGACTGGTGCAAAGACAAACCTTACTAATAGCTATAAAGGATAGAAGATTGTGGAGAACCATGACCCCCCCCCAGACACACATCCTGATGTAACATGGCACATAGAAGAAGAATCCAGTAAAAGCAACCATCAATGACTGAGGCTCGAACATTTCCATATTTGTTTATAGTCAATGTGATAATCTTCAAGAGTTGCTCCCCTTGGGCATTCTCCTACCTGGAAACGAATAATCTTACCTGAAAGTGCTTAGCAGCCATCTTTCAGTGGGAACACATGTGGAGAAAGAAGCTGTTTCATTAAATCATTCTCTCTCCATATTATTGGATGAGGCTGTAACCCTATACTCCACAGGAGCCTACAATGTTAACAATTTCTTTTGCCATCTTACTTTCAGCTGATTTTTATTGCAACTTTTCTGACTGTCGTTCTATGAACACTTGGAATCATCTTTTTTTTTCCCTTGGAAAGCCTGTAAGAGTGACAGCTGCCTTTCCATTTAGGCCATGAAAGCAACCAGCTACATATGTTCAAATCTTATCAAATAGCTCTTATTCTACACCCACCATGACTAACATCCAATTCATTACAACATTTTAAAGTCTGCATACACTTGTAGTATCGATAGCAACACTATCTTAAATTTATTATTACATGATATCAATTAACATTTGGACTTTTATTTTCACTGCAACCAAAGGGGTTACAGAAAGTGAACGAGAGTAAGAAGACTGAGAACAGGGAGGATTAAGGAAAAGACAACAAAGGGAACAGTGTTCATGAAACAGAAGATGGCAATTGATGTTTTATTTAAATTTTTGAAGATTGTAATTATTAGGGAAGCAAGAAATCAGAAAGGAGTTCCACAGATGAGAAATGTGAGAAAAGAAACTGAGAGAGCAGAAGTGGTGGTTTCATCTATCTAGTTTAACAGTATAACAGTGAAACCTAGTTGCCAGCATGCCAAACCCTGTCAAATGCCATTGAGATATCTTGAGCCACAGTCCAAGCTTCACCATTCTTATCTACAGCTTGATAGACAAATTCAGTGATGGTTGTTAACACATCAGCAGTAGACCTGGAGAAACAGAAACCATAGTGTTTATCCAAAAGGAGGTTGTGCAAAGTAAGATGCTTAACCAATTCAGCATTGATTAGAGCTTTGAGTACATTGCTGAAAAGAGGTAAGAAACTAATAGGGGGATAATTTGAGGGGTCAGAGGGTTCCCCAGAGTTCTTAAAAATAGAAACTACATAGTAGGAATTCCAACAAGCTAAAAAGAATGAAGCAACAAGGTATTTGTTGTAAAGTTTGGTAGAAATGGATCCAGCTCAGGAGGATATTTCTTTGGGAGGAGGGCAGGGATCCTGTCACATCAGCTTGCCTTGTGGGGGGATCTAATTTAGAAATGATGTCAGAAACCAGTGATGGGGTTATGCACGTATCTCTCAGTAGATCCTCCATTCTAGGGTTAAAATCTGGCAGAGTTATTCCAGATGAGTTGAGAGTGGAGTTGGAACAGAACTTTTGAGCAAAGCAATACCTTATCTGCAGCAGATGTCAGTACTTCAAACTGAGTGAGAAGAGGGACTGAGGATTTACTATTGCTCAGCACACTGAACACTGCACAGCCATCAGCAATCTCTAGAACCAAACTTGTGAGATGCTATACATTGTCTCATTCTATCAACAAACAGTGACTTCGCTTCTTTGAGGACACACTTGCACTCATTACGAGCAATGACAAAAAGATATCTGTTACAATAAGACCTGTCGCTATGGTATAGCCAGAAGATGTGATTCCTGTGGGCTATAAGGTAAGAATCAAGATGATGATCATGATTTCACTTGATATTTCTGTGCTGGAATGAAAGCTTCGATGCTTGTTTTTTTACCCAGGAGGTGACCTCAGTGGTACAATTATGAACAGGATGATTAAAAATATCATTCAAAGAGACAGTGCGAAAGTAGTAATGAAATGAGTCCCAATCAGTGTGTTGATAACAGAAAGATATTCTATTAATAGGAGGTTTGTGACTGATGGCATATTGGAAAGAGATATCTATAGACACCACTGCATAATTGAAGTTGCCAAGAGGACAGAGCTGCAGTGCATGACATGAGTCCAAGGTAAGGAAGAACTCAAGTAGAGAAGCATGTCGGTCAGAATTACAGGGGAAATGCATGTGGAAGTCGACTATCTGGGTGATATATTGAGTAATAGAGAAGTTCATGGTCTGGTGACATTAGAGAGATTAAGCCACCCGACTTGATAGGCATTGAAGTTGCCAAACACAAAGATAGCTGTAGATGGGTGTAGAGAAAAGGCCTTATCTATACTATCAGAAATTCTATCTAGAATGCAACAGTTGTGAGAAGAAGAGAAACAATAGAGGAAAAAGAGGTAGCTGACTGAGTTTAGTAGAGAAAGATGGAAGCACATGTAAGAACAGACTCAAGAGAGAGATCCCTTGCCAGTGGGAGATGTTCCCAAATATAGATACCAAAGCCATGCCTGTGGATACAAGAGTCCTTCCAAAGGAGAGAAAGATAGCCAGGAACAATGACTTCAGTGAAAGATATTGAAGAATTCAGATTTGTTTCAGAGACCTAGGATGCCTGGAGAGTTTTCCAAGAGGAACATAGTATTTCTTTCATCTTAAATTCTCAACCTTTTATTCTCCAGCCCGCAATATTGCCACCATATCTCATCTGGTGCTCCTATTATATATCTCAAGATTCTTAAAAAAAAAATTTGAAGAAGGGTCTGTAATATTATCTGTCCTGACCTGGCATCTTGACATCATTCACCATGTCACTGCTGTGATGTGGTTTCCCTGTCTTTTCTACAAATATTTAGTCAAGCACTGTAAGATAGTTCTATGTACCATGTTCCTTTAGGACAAGGGTGATCATAGCTTTCCACAATTTCCTATCCATTGGAACTCTTTTTTTTTTTTACTATCCCTCTCACTCCTCTTCTGCCATCCATTTACACAAGCTTGTTAGGTAGGTTACTTGCTATTTTCTCCATCACTTTTGCCTTTGATATGTCCTGTAAGTGTCAAATTTTCCAAACCTTCTTTCTTTATGTGCTCCAGAAATTTCAACTCTTTCTAACATTATTGTTTCCATTTTCCTTAAAACTTCCTCGTTGCTTATACACTCCATTCATTCTCAGCATCCTTTTGTAGAACCGCATTTCTGTTGCCTGAAATTCACCAGAAAATGTTCTTGAATAGCATCATCATATCTAGACTTTCATATGAATACCATGCAAGGCATTGAATTCATTCAAGAATCTCTAAACTATCATCTATATACAACAATTTTAGACTAATGATTTAAAAAGGCTTTGAATGAATGTATCCTTTAAATCTTGAAAAATATGTCTCTTCATCAGATCTTACAGAACACGAGTTCTCAACCTTGCTTGCTCCATGCACCCCTTTCACCATTTGTCACTCCTTTTGAAGGTGACGGGCCAGATAGGCCAAATTCTATAATTGCTCTCCTCCCCCACTAAACTTACTGTGGTCACAATTCACCCCTGAAAATCCAAGATACACCCCTTGGGGGGAATTTCACTCTTGTTAAGAACCCATTATAGAATGATGCTATAAAATCCCCCCCCCAAATTACCAAATATTAAAAAAACGCATCACTTAAAGATTAACAACAAAAATGGCTAGCATATAACTGGAAGAGAAAATAATGATATAATCAAGCTGTTAACTTTCCACACTAACAAAAACAAAAGGTTTGGAAGGAAACAGTCATGACTATAAATAATAGAAAGAGCTATAACAGTTGACACAAGTCTAATTTCCTGGAAAAACTGTTTTAAGAAAGAAGTTTTTTATAAATTTCAACAGACAGTAAGATTGTGCAGAGTCAATGAACACTGAATGTTTCCTGTACAAAAATGGTTACTTTTTTCACCATTATCATTATTGTAAAATTCCCTCCACTCACAACCAAAAAGAAATTCCGAGAGTATTCTACTGTGCCTAAAATGGAAGGAACTCATAAAAACCACCTTCTTTGTGAATTGCTGAAAGTGTACCTATAAACCCAATTAATGGATACACTTTTCCCACAAAATACTTTTGCTCATAAAGGTGAATCATTCTTTGATTCATCAGACATCCAGGAGCCCAGAAGAAAGGATAGTCACCTATACCTAACACCCTACTTTAGAGCTGGTTTGGTTACACTAATAAAAGTCACATCCAATGACCCATTCATTGATTTGGGTTTGAGTTGGTAAAGCAGTTTTCCTTTTGAAGATAACACCAGGAAAAGAAATACAAATTCAATCCTGCTTTGATGCCGATGACATTTCTTAGCACAATACAATCCTACAGTGGGGTCTGCCTCAGTCAGCGTTTTGTTCTTGTTAATACAACATCCAATTTATTGTTCTCTTCCGCTTTAATTTCCTGGTTTCCCCAAAACTAGCTGATTATGGTTGATCCAATTCTGCTATAATTGTACTATTTACCATACCACTTGCGATGCACTTTGTAACTAGTGGAAGTAAGTTGTGTCTATTAACAACTGAAATGAGGACACTAGTCTAAATAGGTTAACACATAATGAGGTATTATTTATACTGTGAGTATGACATTTTTACAATACTGACCTTTAGAACTTATTTTTTATTCTAGGGTGAGTATAAAATAGAAACATCGCATTTTTTTTATTCTCATCTTACATTTTATTACCAAGATACCTTCACAAACTTCAGTAACTTTAAGAGTCATTAACATTCCCAAAGCTAAGATGAGTGTTAAGAAACTGAAAAATTTTGTTAGAAACAAAGAAAAGAGTACTGAACTGTTACGTGATATGTCCCCCTATATGGCAGCAAATGCCAGACAATCTCCTTGAAGATGAAGAGGAAGCAACAGAAATGTAGTTCTACAGAAGGATGCTGAGAATACCTTGGACTAAATATAAGTTTTAGAGAAAATGGAAACAAAAAGGAAACTTATACTTAACATCAGGAAGAAAAAGTTAAAATTTCTAGGGCACATAATGAGGAAAACAGGCTTGGAAAATCTGATACTCACAGGACAGATTGAAAGCAATATGGACAGAAGAAAACAATGCATAACATACTTAGTGAGCTTGATTAAACTAATGTTGGAACAAGGTTTAGGAGAAATAACAAAAAGGCAATATTTATTAAGAGCAATGAAGGACAGGAAATTGTGAAGAGCCATGATCACTTATGTCATGTGTGAGTGATGTAATAGATAATGACTCAGAATTGTTAATTGGAGAGCCAAGTTCCAATTCCAGTCAGGTATGTTATATTCATTTGCATGCAAATATCCTTGGGAAAGGTTTGAATCCATCTCTTCTCCCCTCAGCTATGGGTTAATTAGTAAGACTTGTATCATTAAATCATTATTGTCTCTCCCACAAAAATTCTTACAATCTAAAGATATTTTCTGGCTTTAAATAACCTGCAAAAGGTAGATAAGCCTTAGAAAATGAATTGATCAAAATGAATGTGTATGTTTTGGACAGACCTTGTATAAGAGGGCAAAAAGCAAGTCAGCTTTGAATAATTATATATTAGCAACAAACTGAATAGTCCTAAATAATAGATTTTTCTTCAATGCATCTAACAACAGTAAATTGAAAATTTGAAAGAAGAGTTCAGAGCCTTAAAGAATTAAAAATAAGAAGTCTAAAAAGAACTGAAGAGAGTATCTTGCTCAAAATTAGGTTATTTTATTTTATTTTTTCCCATCTGTCAAGGAGCTTGGAGGCTGAATGAAGACTGCGTGATTATGAACTACTAGAAAACATTTGTGTTTTCTTGCTAATAACTGTAGAAATACTGAAATATTTAATGAAATATTTTGTTTTAAATTCTAATTAGATATTTATTGATTGCAATGATTTTATTATCTTGTCAAACATTTTAAAACTATTTTTTAAGTTGCTATTTTGCTCTTTAATATGTTCTGGCAAAAGGTCCTTCGCCCTTTAATAACCAATATTTGCTTCAGTGAAAATTCTGATTAAATCGCAGCGGGTTTGGCGGCCGGGGGGGGGGGTGAGGGCGGAGCTTTAAATTTGTTATTATTTTGTAATGTTCGTTTTCTCTTAAATCCCTTCTCCTCTTTGTTTACCGCCTTCCATTTTCAAGCACAATTATGACAAGCCAACTAGAATCAAATACCTCAGTGTGTGTCCCAACATCTTAACCCAGGGAATTAATCCATGCTACCCTAAATGCTTCTCGTAGTTGTCATGGGGGAAAAATGAAGTTCATCACTTCTCTTGCTCAGTCTGACTGAAATCTGATGATAAGATGAGGAAAGTGCCTGTTTCTCTCTTTCTTTCTCTCCACTTCCTTCCTTCCTTCCTTCCCACTACTTGACGAAACATGCATCATTTTTGTTCATTGTATTATCGTTTCTGCTCGTTTGCAGCTTACGATGAGTAATGTCAGCTTCGGATGCAGCGAACAGATCAGTCATTCTATTAATCACACTTCTTCATCTATTTTTGTCTTTACCCTTTTTAGTTTTGTACTAACTTTTAAATTAAATCATTGTTACGGGCAGCAAAATAAAAGAAATATATTAATTAACATTGGGATTTACATTATTTACATTATTCAGATTTATCTTCATTGCCAAATTCCGTACGTTTCGGCCATTCTATACTCTAGCCTTCTTCAGGTGATTGGAATATTGAACTGAACCCTTTATTTCGTCCACCAGGGTAGATCGTTCTAATTCTACATGCCATACCTCTTCCGGATGTCTCAGTTATTTCCCTTTAACTCAACCCTTCAAGTTTTTAGGTTCATCACTGCTGTAGCCTGGTATTGAACTGACAACTCTTTGGGTCTAGTCACTGGATCTAACCAATGTCTTATCCACTGGGCCATGTGTCCTTGAAATTCAAATCATCTGAAGAATACTGGAGCGTACAATGGCCTAAATGTTGTGAATATGGCAATGAAGATGAGGATAACAGTCTGAATAATGTAAATATTGTAAACCTCATGACGATACCTCATCTCAGAGATATAGACAGATAAGATTAGTATTTATGCCATTCTTATATTTGCATGTTTCAAATCATGGAAAATTATTTTGCACCTTTTTTCTTTTAAAATTTTTTATTCATGATTTTAAGATATTATGGGTTCCATTTGAATTTTTATTATTTTTTTTATCGAATTTATCCCAAGCAAGACAGTAAAGCCACTAAGACACAAGGGATTACTGGATGTGAAAGAATTAGATAACAGAAACATTACTAAGGAGCAAGAACAATAGAAGAATAATCAGGAAGACAATAGATAACAATTGATATTGCATTTAAATTTTTGAAGATCAAAGTTAACTGGAAAGTATGGAGCCAAAAGAGAGTTCCACAAGTGAGAAGTGCAAGAAAAAAAACTGTTTATAACAATTTTAATAAATGAAATGACACATCAAAGCTGGTTCTGTCCAGTCCTCCTGTCCAGCCGTGACAGTGTTCAAAAGCAATGAACATGGTTGATGGATTATTTTCCACCCTGCAACTCCTTTCCCCACAGACAAAACATTGCTAGCCTTTTGCTACTCTATTGTTATTACTATGGCAAATTTTCAACTGAGTGACATTCTTTAGTTCCACCAGTTCAAACCTTCACAGCTAAGACCCACCATGCCATGTTAATGACATCAAATCATCCCTATTCCTTTGGTAAGGAGTAAATTCCACTTGGGCAGCTCCTTCCCTCGTACTTTGTGGAAAAGATTCCTTAGAGGATGCTTCCTGGATCAGTACAATCTTAATCCCTTCAAGTCTAGGGTCAACTGATATCTATCCTACATATTCTCATAATATGCATTTACTTCCTCTTTCCCTCTCCATTATACCCGTACAACACTCTCACTCAGTAACCATCTAACTGGTATGGCTCTCGGGCCTTGTATTGGGTGAATTAAAGTAAAAGGGAAACATTTTATGTCAAGGTGTTTTGTTTCTTGAGAAACTTTATCAAGACAAATGTAGAAATTTTATTGAGAAAAAATAGTTACACATACAGAAAAATGAATTGTTAAGAAAAAAATGTTATGTCTTCAAATTTGAATTAGAGAATGTTATAAAATATTCAAATATCTCTCAATGTTAAAGAAAGGCAACTATGGAAGATGCTAAGTGATAAATTTTTGACATGTTACAACAAAAGTGAAATAATATTATTGTTTTATGTTTTTCATAAAAAGTTGAGTTAACCATTTTCATTTCTTTTTTTTTTTATTTTAGTATAGTACCCATACAATTAATGTAACTTTTTCTTTTCCATTTTCGGTCTTCTCTTTCTTAAACTCTTTGATGCTTTCCTTTGCCAATCGACGTCTTCATTCATTCAAGTATTCTGTGCCCATCACTAGTTTTGCAGAGTTCATCAAACCATTATTTCAAAAGTCAAACAAAACATATAAATGACTATTCAACTAAGTAACTATCCTGTTCAAATGTACTGCCTCTGTCCCACAATAAGGGACCAATTCCATTCTTTATATAACGTAATTCTGGTCACTTGTTGTGGAGGGGAGGTAGTACTAAAAATTTTAAGTTAAAAATCAACGTTTAAACAGTTAAGAAAAATTAAAGCAGAGATATTTTTAAACTTTAAACTGATGGCTATCTTGTTGAAATGTAATAAAAATGAAAAGAAAATTATAAATTTAGTTTTTGTAATTTTAAATGACTTTTGAATATAAACATTTGAATAAATTATTGGGTCTCATTGAAATAAATAGAAACATTTTTTTTTAAAATGTTGAAATTGAAATCTGGTAGAGTATGCTATTATTTAAAAAAAAAAAAAAAGGATTCATTATTGACAGTCACAATTTTAACAATATAAGACATGCAAATGACACATTGTTGGTAGCACACAGAGAAAGGAAACTACAAGCTCTCCTACAGAAGATAGTTTGTAGGAAAATAAAATGCATGATTGTTAGCAAAAGGAACACAAACACAAGTCTCTCCATCTCAGAGAAGATTGTCCTGCATTCACTGCCATATTGAAGGACTGATATTATGTAGCAGCTCAGTAGTTTTTGTTTCTAACAAAATTTTCCTGTTTCTTAATACTTTTGCTTAATTTTTGGAAGGCATCTTTTGCTCTCCGAATGCACTTTTGGATTTCAGTGTCTCACTGTCCTCTGTTAAAATACTTCTCAGTTATTTAAATTGTTGTACTTGATTGATTTTGGTATTTCCAATTTGTAATTTGCATGTTGGCTGCTTTAACAGTTGAAAAAGAAATATACTTATGATTGTAACTGTTGTAATGGAATGTCCCACACTCCCTATCGCCTATGTGGACTGACTATATCAGTAGCTATATATAGTGAGCACAGGATATAGCTGGGGACTTGCTTTGGGAATTACTAGCTTGCCACTCAATTCCTGTCTTTCAGTAGTGTATTCTCTTTTACAATAAACCTCTTTTCTTTCATCTATGCACATGTTGCCGTTCCTTCACTTCACCTTTGTCTGTTTGACAAAGTAACAGAAGCTGAATAATGCAAAGTTATCTTCAGAAATTGGTTGGCTAAAGAGTTTGTGTTTTAAAAAAAAAGGTATGAATTCATCTCTTCTCCCATATATGGGTTAAATAGCAAGACAGACTGGATTTCACAGACTTGGTTGGCAAATAGTCTACTGGAGAAAGAAACAGCAGCCTACTGTGGGAAAATATTCTGCCTAGTCAATCATGAATCAAAAAAAGACATGATCACCGAAGCTTGTATCACGTATTGGCACTTAACTAACTGAAGCTGTAAGAAATGTCTGACTCTTTACAATCTCTCCTTGTCCCTGATCTGCAACCCATTCACACAAATTAGGTAAGTCACTCACTGTTTTCCTCTACTCAGTTTTCTCTTAATGTGTTCTGAGACTATTACATCCTTCATTATAATGTATCCATGAAATTTTAATTGTCACTTTCTGATTTTAAAAGTGTATTTCTAGTTTCCATTTTGTTTAGAATTTCCTCATTGCTCAGAACTTTTGCATTGTGTCACTTTAACATCCTGTAAAAGTTTCTAGCAATCAATATATTTGTAAAATTGTAGTCAGTTTCTTCTGGTTTGTAAGCAAATTTTGTAATTCATTTCTAGCAAAACAAACAATCTACCAACACTGACCGCAGCACATTTCCTGTTCACTACAACAGTCCTGCTTCATTTGTCTTTTTATAGCTTGATTGACATATGTTAAAAAAGACACTCACAGGCATCTATCCAACTCCAAGATCTATCTGTTTTAAAAGTATGACTTGTGAAGCTGCCATTTTTCCTTTTGGAAAATCAGAGACACATCCAAATCTGTTTTTGTCCTGGAGGTTAGCCATTTTCTCTAGTGTTACACTGACTGCTGCAAAAAATGCATATGACACTGGGCTTCTTTGCCCTAAGTGGTAGTTCACTACACATTCACAATGGCCAAGTCAATAGATTAGTTTCACGTTATTCAGGCCAAATCTGTCAGAAACCTTGGAGTTCATATTTGGATTTCTGGGTTTTTCTAAAACTAAAGATGCTGCTGAAACCCCATAGACAAAATTAATGAGAAGGAAGCTGATGGCAATCCCAAAATAGGATATCAAAAAAAAAAATTAAAGATGAGTGTTCAGTTCCAAAGGAAGTACTATTGACCTAGGTAGGCTATGTCTGGTTAATATTAAAATGACTGAAAACTTTCCAAATAAATTTTGTTTGTAGTACTTTGTTTTTAAATTTTTAATGCACAAGCAAATTTAATCAATTATCAATGACAGGCAGGGCTGGGTTATACTTTAAGCTAGTATAGGCTGCAGTCTGGGGTCACTCAAGCTTTTATAAAACAATGATTTTAATTTTCTAGATGTTATAACTTCTAAATAGTTTCAGAAACTGAAATGATATCAATATGACAAAAATATTTGACTCTGCAGGAAGCAAAGCAAGAATGTTTTATCTTTGTATTCCTGAGTTTCAAGTAGATAACTTGTATCTCATGTTTTTGAGATAACAGAGGGAAATAAATGAGGAAGACAAACTTGTAAGTAAGTAATAAATTATAAGGTTTACTACACGAAAGTACACTTCACAATTAACCTAATGCTAACTCTGCTCAACTCTGCTTAACTTCGCTTATTTACATAAATGGACGATTCCATTCATTTATGTCCTACATGACATCACTGTAGTGAACACAGCCTCTTCCCCCTGGCATAAGCAACATGTGCTGTGCACGAAAGTCTCAATCTGCATGGACTGAGTGATGTCTCATGTGACTGAAAATATGTGTAGCAATCTCGCTAGGTGTCATAAAAAGCCAGCCTTTGTTAACACCGGAGAGTGACTAGAAGTTACACTGCCGGTGCAACAGGAGCGAATTTTGATAACTCAATCACATATACTTACACATTCAATTTTAGTTCAGAATGTCTAAATCTTCAAAATTTTTATAAAGCTGTGATTTTAATTTTCTAGATGTTATAACTTTTAAATAGTTTTATAAACTGAAATGAAATCAATATGACAAGCTCATTTATTTTCATTGTTTTATTGTTATAATGCATGTTATAAAAAAATTCTGTTTTATTTTTTTTACTGTAGTTGTGTTGAAATGTGCCATTTTTTAGTTTGCAATAAACAGTAAAATAGTGGCATTTCTTAAATAATATTCTTGCTGGCAAACAAAAAATGGCTATTCTAGTTTATTTATAGAATTTGAAATAAGTTTACTTCAAGTTATGTAAATGTTGCTAAAATATATCACAAGTAAAATATATTCAAGATGGGAGCAGTCAAGATAGAAGGTGGCTCCATCTGAAGGGCTCCCCACAATTTCATTAGTCTAGAGTCCCCAAAAGGTCATAGTTTGGTCCTGGTGACAGGAATAGAATTTCATAAACATGTAATTGTTTCAAATTCTTTGAAAAATGAATCTAATTTTGCAAGAAAATTAATAAATTTGGTATATATTTAACTCAACTCTCTAAGTTTTTGTTTACCTCAGATGTAGCCAGATATTGAACCCACAACTCTTCAACGACACATGGCCCAGTGGATAAAAGCATTGATTGAATCCAGTGACTTGACCCAAAGGGTTCAATACCTGGTTACAGCTGAGGTGAACAAAACTTGGAGAATTGAGTTATAGGGAGATAACTGATACTGAGACATCCGGAAGAGGAATCTACCCCAGTGGAGGAAATAAAGGGTTCAGGTTTAAATTCCAATCACCTGAAGAAGACCAGAGTGTACAATGGTTGAAATGTCATGAATATGGCAACAAAGATGAGAATAATGAAAATAAGAAAAATATCAGAAGAAATAAGAGAGTGTCGAACAGTTATGTATTAGGTTGGTGCAAAAATAATGTCGTTTTTTGACGTTCAACTTCAGTCAAAAAACGACATTATTTTTGCACCAACCTAATAATATCAATTCTAATTCACAGTGAATGCAGGAAAATTTTGTCACAGACGATACAAAGACTAAGGCAACAGAGATGTAGTTCTAAAATAATGATGCTGTGAATACGATAGTATTCTCTTTAGAACTTCTTTGTTGCTCACATGTTCAGTCCATGGTATTGCAAGTATCTGTCTGTAGAAGAACATCACTTTTGCTTCAATTTCCTTGATCTTTACAGAAACTGTCCAACATTCACTGCCATACAGGAAGCTAAAAATAACATAGAAATTTAAAACTTTTATTTGTTTCTGAAATTTGGTTAGAAAATCAATCAATTTTAAAAATAGATATCACTGTGCTCGTCCATATTGATTAAGTTTTAATAACTCTCCCAAATTAAATTCAAACTATCATTATCTAAACTGTCAGCCGTGTGAATACATTTTCTAAGATCATCGGTTAAAAATTGCTTTGAGCAAGTGAAGCATGTGGATCTTGGCAAAGGCCATCATCCTTTGAACATTGTGGACTGGTGCTGCAGAAAGATAAAAAAAACTGTACTGAGTAGCAAAAACCACATCATTTGAGGACTATCAACAGCTGCAGCAACTAAAATGAATAACACATGAAACTCAAAGCGAGAATAATGACATAATCTAGATGTTGACATTCCACACTACTTTAAACAAAAGGTTAGGAAGGAAACCACTATCATTACTGGAAGGAGCAATAGTAGTTACGGGATTTGAGAAACCTATTTTTATGAAAAATTGTTTAACTATTTAATATATTGTTTATTGGAACAGTTGATAAAACATCAACCAATTGCCAATTGATTCAACCTTTATAAAATGGTAAATAATAAGGATTTCCTTATAGTTCAGTATTTACATTAGTCGGACTATTGTCCTCATCTTTGTCGCCATATTTGTCACAACGTTTCGGCCGTTGTACGCTCCGGCCTTCTTCAGGTGGTTGGAATTTCAAACCGAACCCTTTATTTCAATCACTGGGGTAGACTGTTCTAGTTCCACGAGCCATGTTTGATGGATGTCAGTTATCAGTTATCTCCTGGTAATTTTCCCTGTGAAAGTTCTCCACTGCCTGAACCGGGTATTGAACTCACACTCTTTGGGTCTGTCACTGGATCTAACCAATGCCTTTATCCACTGTGCCATGTGTTCTTGAGAAATATAGACAGATTCCTTATAGTTGGTTCACATATTTTAATAATTTAGTAAATGTTTATAAATTTATGAATAAGAAATTGTTTTCATATTTCTTTATAAATTAGTAACTGATATATATTGCATTGTGTTAGTTTTAATTATCAACAGCAGTAACAACTAAAATAGATAGCACATGAAACTTGAAAAGAAAATAACAACATAAGATGTTGATGTTCCACACTATATCAAATAAAAGTAAAGTGCAACAACAGTTAACGGGCTTGAGAAACCTATTTCCTTGGAAACTTGTTTTAAGAGAAAGAGTTGATAAATTTCAACTGAAAGTTGTACTGGCTGCTTGGCCAATGAATCCCAAATGTTTCCTTGGAAGGAAAAAGCTAATATTACCATTACCAAGAATAAGTTTCAATGCTGAGAGACGCAATGCACACAGTTTTTCATGTAATAAGATACTAAATTAATATTACAAATCTATACATGGCCTCCTTATTACTAAATATGTTAAATGACAGACACACACAGACAGAAAGTAATAAAGAAACTGAACATAGAATAAGCTGTGCTAGGGTTGCAACAAAACCAAAACAATAACCAAAGATGTTGACTTTCCATACTACTTCAAACAAAAGGTTAGGAAGGAAACACCCATCAGTACTAGAAAAGGCTATAACTGCTACTGGGCTTGAGAAACCTAATTTACTGAAAAATTGTTTTAAGGGAAATATTTTATAAATTTCAACTGAATTGTCTGCTTAGCAAATGAGTCCCAAATGTTTCCTTGGAAGGAAATGGCTAATATTACCATAAATCTTAAACACAGTTTAAACTCCAAAAATGTAAACGAAGATAATTATAATTTGCCTAATTAGCAACTGCTTAAAAATTCACAATATAATGCTCCAAATATAAGAGTGTAGAAACTTCATAAGAATAATTGAAATGATAATGTTGAAATGTGTGCACTCATATTTCAAACAAATTTGAATCAGTTAATTAAGTCGATATATCCCAAACAATTTTAATGAGTATCACATTGTGCATTTGTGGGTAGTTGAATGACAAAATGACAAAATCTTGTGTGACATGTTTCCTCCATCAAAAAGACTTCTTCAGACTAAATGTTTTTATTTATGGGAGTCATATATGTGCAGGGGGAGGGAACAAGATACAAATGAATGTTGGTTATCATCACACATTGGGAGAAATGATGAAAATCCAGGAACCCTTAATATTTAAATTTCTTGTATCCAATGTGTCTAGTTGATCTTGTTCTGCTTCTTACCACTTCTGTTTAAACAAAAAAACAAAACAAAATGCTGCTGTTTATACATATTGCATATTGTAATGGCAGTAGTTTTTAAGGTGACATGCCGTACGACATACCAGATGTTCAAAAAGTTAAGCATCCCTGTATTTTCAGTGTTTCTATTAATGCATATTTGCACATCTACTAAAAAATGAAACTTTCCCATCATGCAACAGATGCCAAGTACAGTCAAACATATTGCCAACATCTCAGTCAAACCCAAATAAAATTTTATTCAGCAAACAATGCAAAAATCTCTTCATAACACTAAAGCAGAAAACTTTAAAAAGGAAATCCCCTTTATACCAACATCTAAAACTATAAAAACTTCCAATAAGACTAAAAATAAAAACTTTAATCCATTACCTGCCATGAGCCCCATTTGGGGATCTGTTAAAATTAAATTCACTACATGTTATTCCTTGTATTTACACTGAATTGCTTACATAGAATGCATTCGCAGAGGTATATTCTACAACACTTAGCCTTTAAAGTTTTTATTATTAGCCGTAAAAAAACACTTTCTGTCGTAATTTTACATTTCGTGAGTTAAAAAATAATGACTATTTTGAAAAGTATTTTTTTATTATTTCTAATCAATATTATTTTTTGATGTTTTATACACACACATATATATATATATATATATATATATATATATATATATATATATATATATATATATATATATTTGATGTTCTAGTTTCTATAAAAAACGACAATGGTAACTACTGAAATTAAACATAAGGAATAAATAAACTCCTAAGACACCTGTCTGGGCCAAAAATGCGCATTAAAAAAATTTGGCAGTTAATGGGTTAATATATTTTGAAACCTGGAAAAAAGGTAAAAGAAGCCTTAAGACTTCCTTCTCTACAAAAATAACAATGAAAACTGTAATAACTAATTTATATTAGAAACTGAATACAAAACAACTTCTGTGGGAATTTCTGGGATGAGGAGTTACCATTATTTACACTATTTACTTCATTTCAGTTTGGAATTGCTTGTAGGTTACCTGGATTGACATACACCTTATGAAAGTCAGAGGAAACAATGGCTGAAACATTGTCATAACAACAACAAGAATGAGGACAATAGTTTGCATGTAAATAACTTGCATTAGAAAATAGCATCTCTAATAACTAATTAAAAAAAAAAAAGAAAGCTTTCACCAACTAACCCAGATCCCAAAAACAAGCCAAAATAGCTTCTTTTTAGGTTTGATAGCTTAGGCAACTAATCATATTTCAGTCATATTTAGATACTTGGGAACACTCTTAATTGGAGATTAACTGTGTGGTCTGCGTTACCTGATCTGAAAGTATTTCTATCTGGGCCACACATGCAAGGATATGCGCTGCGTTAATCAAAATTTGTCTTGATATCATGCATAGCTGACGGAAATGCATGTGCTTAGTATACATTTATGATGAATATCCAATAGTATCAATTTCTTGGTATGTAACTTTTGCAATAATAATAAGTGGAGCCTTGAGAAACTAAGTAAACACAAGGACATTGGTAAAGAAATTAGTAGAATGTGGCATCTGATGACAACAACATGACCTGTTATTATTGGGGCTCTGGGAATGATATCAAAAGAAACAAACAAATATGTGGATCATATTCTTAGTAGCCCTAAAATATGGGAATTGCAAAAAATCATACTCATGGTGTAGAGTGAGTAGCCATGGTCAAATCCAAAATAAGTAATAGAACTGTCCAACGGACAGATTTGTCAAAGTTTGCAATAAACAATAACAAGAACAGAAAATATGGTAAAAAATTTTACAAGCTAAGAATTGGGGTTGACACACAAAAGCAAGTTCGGACAAGTGAATGTAGCATTCTGATTTCAAGAAGACAGACTGGGACTAAGTTTGTGACACCAAGAACTGGGCTATTTTATTGGCTAGGAAAAAAATCCCACTGTGCTTCTGCCTATAAAATGTGGAGGGGGAAGTATTTTGCAGTCATTCTCAGTGGAGATTGGAATCAGTATTTCTCACATTTTGTGTAGATTTTCTCTCTATATAGTGACCACAATTACGTTTTTCTTTCTCTCTCTGATTGCAGGACAACTTATCTTCTGATACAAAAAAATTGTTGTCTCTTTAAGTTGAGCCTTGGAGGAGACCCATACTACACAAAGCAAAGCCAAAATTCAAAAACAAAAAAAAAACAAGAATTGATTATCTGGAGAAACTGATTTGGCAAAATGGAAATGGTCGAGAACAACTAAGGTTAGGATGAGAACACAGTTATTATGTAGACGATTTTTGAAAATATGAATCAATGGCTATTTTACTCACAAACTGAATAGAAAAATAAAATTCATAAAGCAGAATTAATTTCAGTTAATAAATTATAACTGAAGAAAACTGAAATGAAGGAAGCAGTTTCAAAGTAAGTGCATTAACATATATTATTGCTTCATGATTGCCTGAAACAGGCAGGGGGATCTAGCTTATCAGTAATGATAAAGATGATACTATAGACATCATAAAGATACTTTTATAAGTAATGAGATTTGGGAAATTTGAGAAGGTAAGGTCAGAATTATTATAGTTGATCCATGATTAACAACATGTGAGTTTCCTTATGATTACATAAGAGCATTTCCAATATCTCTTCTCTCAGACACAGTTTTTAAATAAGTCTATTACATATAATAAGAAAGGAAAAATAAGCTCAGATAATTGTCAGAAGAGTTGAACATCTCTTGGTTAAAACTTGTGGCTTTCTTCTCTTTTTTTTTTTTTTTTTTTGTAGGAGGAATAATTTCTTTTGTATAAGAAAAAAAGCAATTTCAGAAACAGAACTAAATAAATCTATTTTATGAAATGAAGATGATTTTTTTTTTTTTTTTTTTTTTTTAATCACAATAAAAAAAAAAAATAGAACAAAATTAATTCATTAAAATGGTACTGCATGTTCTCGGATCAATGAAATTCATATAAAACTTATAATACACTGAAATAAAAGAAAAATGTAAAAGAAATGGCAATATATTCAAATCTGGTTCTTAGTATTTGAGAAACGGAAAATATGTTCACTAAAAGGAGAGAAAAAAAGAGAGTAGAGGGAATAATGATTAAATACCAATGACTGATAAAAATATGACAATAAAATAAGTTTTAAAGTTACTTAAAATCATAGAGAAAAAAAAACTAATGTTTTGGAAACCAAATACACCAAATATATAAGTAACATTTTAATCTACATTGCATTGGGAACCCTTCTATTTATCGACAGCCAATATTTTTTAACTTAAGAATTAATATAGGTATATTTTTTAGGATGACTGATTGACAGATTTGTTTTTAGTGGCTTATCAACCCTTTGCAGGTTATTTAAAGCCAGGAAATATTTTTAGATTGTAAAAAATTTTTTTGAGATAATAATGGTTTAGTGATAAAAGTCTTACTAATTAACCCATAGCTGAGGGAGTACAGGTGGATTCATACCTTTCTCAGGAGGTGTGAATCATTATATTCACTTATGTGAATATAATGAACCCAATGGGAATTGGAACTCAGATTAACAATTTCAAGCTATTATCCATGATACCATCTGCACATCCAAACTTACAGCACCTAGCATTCCCAAATAGTCACCATCTACATACTGACCAGGCTTGACTTTATTTAACTTTAGTGATCGTATGTGAACTGGTGTTTCAATCTGGTGTAGCCATAAGCCTTTTCAGGATGAACATCTTCACTTATTCACCCCCATGTAAGGTGATAATGTCACTAACACACAAGTGGCTACTGGGAATGAAAGTAAAAGACTTTAAAAGGAACTGGAAAACCAATCCTAAACAAGAAACAAAGATAAACCTCTTCTAAAGACCAGCGAGAAGTTTGAACTGGATGATAGGCAAATGCATCTACTCCTTTTTAGGAAAATAAATAAATAAATAGTAAATAAAATTTCAGTGTTTATATGGAAATGTTAAAAATATAGAGTTGAAGTAGACTTTAGAAGGAACCGAAAAACCAATCTTAAACAGAAAAAAACCCTCTACTCCTGTTTAAAAGACCAGGTAGGAGTGTGAACCTAAAAATAATAAACATTAAATAAAATTTCAGAATTTAGACAGAGACATTAGAAGCATAGAGTTGAAGTAAACTTTAAAAGGAACCAAAAATTAAATCCTAAACAAGAAACAAGGGGTAAATTGTTATGCCTGTTCAAAAGACTGGGGGAGCAGCACAAACTGAACGATAGACCTTGCCATCAATCTAACACTACACTTAAATTCATAAGGTCTTGGTACCATAGCAAAGAGCGATATTTATTCTGTATAAATTACAGAAATGTGGCACAAGGCCAAAGGGGAGATTGGGGAAAGGACGGTCTTCTTCTGTCTTAACTATAACTTAGCTAGCCGCAAACACTGACCCAATCGTACGAACAATATTCCTTACACCAGAACACCACATTCATACCTTTCTTACTACAACCACCATAATACCTCACTGTCTCCATGTAAATACTAACTAGTACCATAGCAAAGAGCTCATCCAAACAAATAACATGAAAGTATTTATAGAAATAGCACAGGAAGCTATGTTATGACAGTAGGAAAGCGATTGAAGCCGAGATGCCATGTCAGGATCAATGACATTGCAAATTCTTCTAAGGATTAAGTTTTACACTTTTGTTTAATAATCTAACCTAATCCTTTAATAAAAGAAATTGTCTGTTATGAATAGGAAAGTACTTTGAAGTATTTATGAAATCAGGTTAAAGGACTTTGAAATAAGATTATTTTCACTATTTACATTATTTGGACTATTGTCCTCATCTTTGTCGCCATATTTATTACAACATTTTGGCTGTTGTACACTCCGGCCTTCTTTATTTCGCTCACTGAGGTAGACTGATCTAGTTCCATGTGCCATGTTTAATGGATGTCAGTTATTAGTTATCTCCTGTTAATTCCCTCACCAAATTTTCCACTGCCTTAACCAGGTATTGAACTCACACACTTTTGGATCCTGTCACTGAATCTAACTAATGCCTTTATCCACTGTGCCATGTGTCCTTGAGAACACATGGCACAGTCTACCCAGCGAGCGAAATAAAGGGTTCAGTTTGACATTCCAACCACCTGAAGAAGGCCGAAACGTTGTAATAAATATGGCAACAAAGATGAGGACAATAGTCCAAATAATGTTAATAGTGTACATAACTCATCTCAGAAATATAAACAGATACTGAAGATTATTTTCCTATAACAAAAGAGTACTGATAATTCACATTTGTATAAGTACATAT
The DNA here is from genome assembly GCA_964036315.1 of Acanthosepion esculentum. Classification (NCBI taxonomy): domain Eukaryota; kingdom Metazoa; phylum Mollusca; class Cephalopoda; order Sepiida; family Sepiidae; genus Acanthosepion; species Acanthosepion esculentum. Next base: position 68,290,249 of record OZ038513.1, on the reverse strand, counting down.
AATACAAAACTACAGAATAAGTAAGTAAAACAAACAATAATGGAATGGAAGCCAAATGGCAGAGTAACCAATCTAACAATGGTTCTTTTTTTACATACATACTGCCGCCAACTTATAGCGACATTGGTAATACGACTTCATGAAAAATTCATATATTTGGAGGAGTGGAGAATCAGTCAAATAGTAGTGAACGTTGATTGGATTGAAATTCTTCAACTAAAGGCATGCATATTTATGAGGCATGCCGACTTCTATGTGCTGTGTCACTTCAGGATGTGGGCGGTCATGTCTCTCCACAATTCCTGTCCTTTGTAGCCCTTAGTAAATTTTGTCTTTTTGCTATCTCTCTTAAACCCTGTTCTGTCAACCATTTACACAAGCTCACTGGCTGGATTAGGCATTGTTTTACTCTTTTCCTTTTTGTTTCCATTTTTTTCTAAAACTTTGTGGTTACTCATGTACTCAGTCTGTGGTATTCTCAGCATCCTTCTGTAGAACCACATTTCTGTCTCTTCATCAGCATTTACTGCCATATAAGAGAGCTAATATTACACAACATTTAAGCACTATTTTCTAATTAAATTTCCCGGTTTCTTAATACTTTGCTTTGATTTTGGAAGGCATCTTTCACTATCCCAATGCATCTTCGGATTTCAATATTGCATTTTCCATCCTCTGTTAAAAAAGTCTCTAGATATTTTAATTTTTGCACTTGTTTAATTTTGGTATCTCCAATTAGTAATTCACATGTTGTGTTGCCTTAACAGTTGAAAAAGAGATGTACTTATGATTGTAACAAAAGATGAGTGGGTGAATAATGCAAAGTAATCTTCAGAAATTGGTTGACTAAAGAGTTTGTGTTTTAAAAAAAGGAGAGCATCCTTAAATAGTATAACCAATGTAAGATTTACTGCTCTGTTTATGGGTTTGTATATCATTACAAGTTACTTTATTGCCTTCATGTCTCAGTGGAAGATATACTGGGTTTATCCACAAGTATGTACACATACATACATACATATATATATGTGTGATAAAAATATAGTTTTAAGGTATGTTATATTTATGGGTTAAAGTGCTCAATATCAGGGATAGAGCATATGCAAATATGAAAGGCTACACTGTCACAGCTGAGTGTTGACCTCAAAGTCCACTTTTATTTTATATATATATATATATATATATATATATATATATATATTTTACTGTAGTTTCCTATTTTCAAATAAGTTGTACATAAACATAAAAATTATTTATAAACAGTATGAAATTCATGATTTGTGCTACTTTTGTTCAAGTACTTTTGATTGTCTCAGTCATTGTCAAGAACAAGATGTTGTCAGTAAGATTTTTGGGAATTCTAATATTCAAATATATGCATATTGTATAACTTATATCACATGTAAAACCGTTTAACAGAGCTTGAGTTTTTTTCTTTTACAATAATGTTCACTCTGTACAGGGCCCAAGAGCCACTTGAGGTAGAGGGTTGCAGAGTAAGAGATAACAGGAACAGTGGATGGGGATGTGTGTGGAGGATAATGGTTAACCCTAGACTTGAACAGGTTAAAATTATAGTGATTGGGGAAACAATTGATTTGGTTTGTGAGAAGCTGTTCAAGTGGAACTTACATCTCACCAATGGAATATGAAGGGAATGTGTGTGGTTCACTACAATGTGTATGGCATGGCAGGTATTAGCCATGAAGATTAGAACTAGTGGAACTAAGGGTGTTTGTCTGCACGCTTTTCATGGGAATAGTCATAGAGTAGCAGGAGGCTTGTGGGAAAGGAGTTGTAGGGTAGAAAATAATTCATCACCAACAAGGATACTGAACAAAGTGAGGACTAGGCAGCTCTTGACCATATATAACAGCAGTACTCTATTTCCGGCCTGATTTGGCTCTTGTAAAGGTAGAGGATAGCAGGAGGAGTCAGGTACTTGCTGGAGCGGTACAGGAAAATGATCATTTTTCCAGTATCTTTAGTGATGGATTGTATATATGAGTTCCACTTGAGGTCTGGGTTGAGTTTAAGACCTAAGGTGCTCAAGGCATGGGGCCTCCCTAAGAAAACACTCATTCACTGCAATAGGTAAAAATTCAGGGCCTGGTTGGTCACTATGGAACATCACTAGTTTGGTTTTCGAGGTATTGATTGTGACTAGCCAGTTTTTTCTCTACCGAGCTGTTAAAGCTTGATCAGAGGAAGAATCAGTTGCCAGTCACTGGTCATCTCGAGTTTTGGATGTGACCCCCATATACTGTTGTATTATCAGCATAGATATACACAAATGATCAGAGTATACTCTTAATCAGATCAATTATGTAAAGTAGAAAAAGGGTTGAACCAAGAAGCGAACACTGGGAGATGCCTATGTCGATCATTTGGGTCTCGGAGGACTGACTGTTAGCAACTACCTCAGGAACCTGTCTGTTACAAAGAACTTTATGGAGAAAACTCTTCCAGTGATTCCATAGCTAAAGAACTTGTGCAGTAATCCTCTATATCACATCTTGTCAAAGGCATTGGAAATATCTAATGCTATCGTCTAATAACGTAAAATATCTAATGCACATAAGTGACGGTAACGAACTTGATTGGAATTCAAACTCTGCTCTCCGATTTCTCAATTGGAACTGTTGTCCATTATACTACCTTACACACACACACACACACACACATACATACATAACGTCCATAAAAACTACCTTACACACACACACACACACACACACACACACACACACACACACACATATAACGTAATTTCAAAAGAAGTGATGGATTTTTATTTATTAATCCAATAGATTTCAAATGTTATTTTTAGTGGATGCTCTGTTTATTTATTTATTTATAACAGGGTGGTTGAGGGTGTTATCAGCTTTTTGTCACAGCACTCAATTACAACTGGTTGGTGTGCTGCACCAGATATAACCAGGTGGATCGGGTAATTTGTCAGTATCAGTCGACTATGTTATTCCTGAGAACACATGTCAACAAGGCCAGTAGATTTCTCTGTCCTGCTTTTGTTGAACAGAGATTAAGCCTTTCCCCAGTCCCACCTGTCTGTTTGACGGTGATCGTCAGTAGTTGGGTCCAAGTTCTTTCATCATGTCCCTGTAGAAAATCAATGAAATCAATCTTCTGTAGAGTGTGGTAACCCTTCCCTTCTGGTTATGATCGAGTTGTCAGTGATTGGCTTGAGTGGGAGAAAAACTCTTTGATAAATGAACCAAACACGTTTCATAGGCTTAACAGAATTTAATTTGACACTTGAGGGTTTTTTCTGTATTCTTTGTGTCTGTGTGTTCAGTGAAATGAGGGTGTATCATTGATTCTTGCTCATTGCTCCCCACACAGAAAATAACTGCCAAGTGAAATGCACACTGACTTATATGCAGAAATCCCCTGCAACAATGTTTAAGGATTTCACTTTACCTAGCTAGGCCCCCAGAAAATGACAATTTACAATGCTCAGAGCTCACATTTATCACCATATTTCCTTTAAGTAACCAGATGGCTGTGAAGGATTCCTAACCAGAAATCCAAAACAATGATAATTATAAAAATTGCAGCTGATTATTGTGTGTGTGGGCGGGACATCTAGTTTCTGTCTAGTCCTCAACTTCAAATTAATTTCACCCTTACCAGTTTTCAACCCTTGTACTAAGCTTTTTCAAACAAACACCGTAACCACCCAGGTGGAGTTCATAAAAAAACATATCCAAGTTCCACGTATCAGCACACCAGACCTTGTTCTGGCCAAGAGAAGGCATTTTGCACAGATATCTGTATTTAATCTTACTTTATCAGCTATCGTCATAACTTCTCATTTCCTTCTTTCAATTTCTGGTCCAGGATCCGCACCCTCCTGAAGCCAGTGTTGAATTTGTCAAACCATGTTTTCATTTTCAGTTTTATTTAAATTTTAATCCTCAAACGCCATTTTTACATTTCTACTTATGAAACATTGATTTTAGTTTTGTTATCCTGTTGAACTGTTAGGAAAACTAGGTCTACTTGGAGAGGATGTTAGAATAATCCATAACTGATACTGGGAGCAAACTGCCTGCACACGGATAGAAAATGAATTGAGTAGCTACACAAAATAGAAAGGGGCGTAAGACAAGGATGTATCTTCGCTCCAAACTTCTTCAACCTCTACAGCAAGGCTAACCTAACAGAGTTGGAAACCATATCAAGATTTATTATTATCAGTGGACGTAATCTTAACAATATAGGATAGGCAGATGACACGGTGTTGATGGCTGACTTGGAATCTAAACTACAGATCCTCCTAGACAGGAAAATGAAAAAAAAAGGATTAATCATCAGCTGTAAGAGAACAGAAAGTATGGTCGTCAGAAAGAGAAAAGCGCAAGATGTAAACTAGGAATTAGAGATATCAACATCAGAGAAGTACAAAAGTTTAAATATCTGGGAAATGTTCAAATGGAGGATGGAAAAGGTAACACTGAAATGGGAACATACATTGGATTAGTGACTTTGGTAAAGCATCCTATTATAATTGTGCTTGACCCTCCCTTTGTTAGTTCACACAACCATTACGCCCTGCCAATAACTCATAAATAATGAACTATTCCATTTTGATCATGTGGAAAGAGGGGAAAAGACACTACACTAAATAAAGGGAAGATAGAAGTGGAGAGAAAGAGACAGATAATCAGATACTAAACTTTGATCCAAGTCAAAAGGCCGAAAAGGAATTGTATTCTCTTGCCACCCCATGCTGGTGGGATGTGACACAAGGTCAGTTTAATGTGGGGATCCTGAGCAAATGCACTTGGACTGGTTTCCAAAAATAGCCTAGCCCCTACTGCCATCAGTTACACTGGCATTGATATTACTAATGATTCCCCCTCTTTAGTGCAGTGAGGGAAGTAGTGCCAGGGGCAGCTGTGTCCCCCCCCCCCCCAGGACCAAGCACATCACAATAATATTTTCTGTTGTGCTCTGTCTGCAGACACAGGCACAACTGAGAGATGAAATGTAGTTTATCTGCACAAGGACAGATACTACACTTTAATCCCAACCAAGAGGCCAAGAAGCATGGTTGACCATGAAAAAAAGAGAGCCATTCTTTTCAGGTGTACAGTATCAAAAAAGGAAAACTAAGTAAGATAATTGCCAAAAATCCAGTTACCATAAATAAAACAACAGTCTGCTGAATTATTTATCAATTTCTGTTTGAATTTCTGGGATGATGAGTTATTATTACTTACATTCAGACTAATGTCCTCATTTTTTTTTTTTTGTTATGACCAGTGTTTCAGCTTTTATGCCTGATGGCCTTCTATCAATTAGTTTGACATTCATTGAAGGATACCTGGATCAAAAGACACCGAAAGAAGGCTAGAAGGTGCAGCATTCAAAACATGATGAGAACAACAATGATGTCCAAATGTAAATAATGTAACTGTGGATGTGCGGTGGTGTAATGGATAGCGGCTTGAAATAAGAACTTGAAGAGCCAAGTTCAAATTTTACTTGTGTTCATTGGATTCACTTACATGCAAATACACATGGGAATGGTATGAATCCATCTCTTCTCTCCCCAGCTATGGGTAAATGGCAGGACAAAGTGGGACCTATAGCCTTGGTTTTCAACCAGCCTAGGAGAAGGAAAACTCTGAATTCAAACCAGCCTGAAATGGATTGGGTTGCGTCAGGCTATATTGTCCAAGAAACACCAGCTGCAATACACATGGTGCCCCTAAGAACCTAATGGATTACAAGACTCGTGACTATAAAATAATATATTAATTTACTAATTTACCTGTACTGCTAAAAAAAAAAAAAAAAAAAAATGAAGGCTGAATTTAAATAATTTTACAATTGCATTGACATTTTTTGCATGAGTAATCTGCAATTTTTACCTATACAATTCTTTTCTTACCTGTAATAAAGAATCCTGCATTTGTACTCATTAAGAGTAAAAGTATTCAGAGGAAGCTAACACAAAACAAAAGAAATAAAAAAAAAAACTATATCAGCAATCTAATCTCCCTTACTTACTAATGAGAGTCAAGTGTTAATGAGAGGTATGTTTATTTATCTATTGTTACCATAACAGCAGAACATCTCATTATTCATTATTAAGAATGGAAGATCAGGTTGCATGACCAATAAATATAAGTCATATTATTATAGAGTAGATTACTAGTTTTACTTCCATTTTTTTTTTTTATTGTTTTTTTATCATCACAAATGTAATGCTAGTTAAAATGCTTCATCTAATAAAAATTTCAAAAATATATAAAAGATTTAAAAAGTCAAAAAATTTTAAATTTAAGTTTAAAAAAACGAAAAAATTAAATTTAATTAAAAAAAAAAAAATTTTGTTACCTGTAATAAAGAATTCTGCATTTGTAGTCATTAAGAGTAAAAATATTCAGATGAAGCTAACATGAAACAAAAGAAAAAAAAAAGAAATGCAATATATCAGCAATCTGATCTCCCCTACTTATTAATGAGATTCCAGTGTTAATATGAGATCTGTTTGTTTATCTATTGTTACTATAACAGCAGAATACCTTTTTTAATTTAAAAAGTAAAAAGAAGATACAAAAAATTTAATTTAAAAATTTAATTTAATTTACAAAAGAATTAAAAATAAAAAAATAAAAAATTTAATGAATGTTTTAATTAAAAAAAAAAAAAAATTTAACTTAAAAAAAAATTGCCTGCATATTAGCAGAAAAGATACATAAAATTTTTATAGCCTTATGTAACCTATAATCAACATAACATATTATTCAAATGTTTTTCTTATTAATCAATTCACCCCAGGCAAGGTGATATGATGCCACTAAGATGCAGGGGCTACTGGGAATGAAAGGAAATGAGAAGACTTTAGAAGGAACTAGAAATCTAATCCTAAACAGGAAACAAGGAATAAACCTCTACTCTTGTTCAAAAGACTGGAATGGAGTGTGAACTGGATGAGTGACCTATCTACTCCTATTGAGGAGAAAAAAATAGTAAATAAAATTTCAGAGTTTAGGCGGAGATGTTAGAAATATAAAATTGAAGTAGACTTTAGAATGAAAAGGGGAATATTCAAATCAGTTGTTGGTTAAAAAATCTCTTAGAGATTTTTTGACAGAATAAAGAAAATGTAAAAAAACAAAACAAAAAACAAAACAGAAAAAAAAAGTTATTTTCAATGTAATTTGTGTGCATGATTGAAATAAAGCATTATCAAAAACATTCTTTTCAAATAATAAAGGTACACATTCAAGTAGAATATTTTGTTTTCACTATCAGAAACTGATGTTTTTATTGGCTTAAGACTGATAATATAATTTGTTAAAGGTTTGACTTTGCCACACACGCTTTGAGAAAGATATATGAACAATGAACACATGTCTTTCATGAAGAAAAACAAGATATTTATTAGGTAAGAAGAGTTTAACAAGATTGTTAAATTGCTGTGAGTTATTCCTTTCAATAGATTGCCAAGCAAGTTTTGTTGATATTTTTTTTATTAAAATATCTGTCTGCATAGTCAGCACGAAAAAAGATATTTATTTTTGGAAATACTCCAAGGCAAGTTGCCAATTATGATACATAACAACATGCCTTTTTCAAAAGAGATTAAATTATTTAATGTTATCCAAGTACATTTTTTAAATATCAAAAGCGGCTGGAATGTAAAATATTACAAATATATCTTGGCAAAAATTTACGTAAACAATATAGATTCTGGATAAGAGATTTAAAAAGTATGTAACAGTTTAAGATTCCTCATTTAAATTTGAATTAAGTCTGATCAAATGTTATGAAAAAGTTTTGCTGTGTCAATTGTTATGGTGCCTGTCAACTTTAGATTCTAGTGATCTATTGGAAATTCCTCAGTAGGGATCCCAATGCTGCATCACAGACTGAGCGAACAAAGAAATGTTCTTCGGGTTTCTTTTTCTAGTTTTATTTCAGGGAAGTAGCTAGCAGCAGACATTGTTTAATAGAGGAAGTAAGAGGGAGACAGAGAGAATAGATATCAACAGGTTGGCCAGCTATCTACCATCTTCATACAATGACTTGACTTTCTCTGCTGAAGGCATAAAAGGCCAAAGAATATGCAAGAAGGGATCTCCAAAAATCTGCTGTAGCAAAAATAGTTTTCATGCATTTTGTGGTTTTACATTAAAACTTAAAGAATCAAGATAACTTGGGAGTTATATCTAGATATTTGCAAACACTTTCAATCAGAGGCTGTCTCAGCAGACTGGGTTAGGTGACATGATTGCAAAGGGCGTTCCAATAACTTGGACTAATTTCAAATGCAAATTAAGTTTAAGCAGCTAATGATTTTTTTCTTTTTCTTTCAGATTCAACAACTTAAGTCTTTGGCAATTTAAACCATAGAAAGATTAACAATCAAACAACGTGTTAAACTTATCAAAGCCTATTATGAAAATGGACGTTCAAACAAATGTATTTTGTGCACTTTGTGATTTTTTTTTTGGTCAACATAAGCAACTGAAAGTGCAATTGAAAACAATGTAACATTGTTGTAGAGCAGTTCAATTCCTGTGCGCAATGACAAATAAAGGTGTCTGGATTTTTGGCCACATTCTTGTGCACTGCAACAATGTTTGCAGCTGAATGGTGTAAACAAGTACGCAATGGTGTTTTCACATCTGCCACCGACCCAGTTTGTTTGAATTTACAAACAATTTTTCCAATTGCACTCTTGAAACCTTAACATATATATTAAATCTTAATTCAATTTAAATATCACTTAAGTTCAGATATTTAAATTTAAAAAATAGTTTTTGTAATTATAAATTACACTTTACTTTATTATTACTTTATACTAACATTCTTGTTATTATACTTATAATAAACAAGTCCCTTTCCTCTGATTCACTGTAGCATGCAAATGTGGAATTATGAGAAATTTACATCTGCAATAAATGATATTAGTGAAATCATAGTAATTAGAGCATTTCAATACATACATAAATATTTTGGTAGTTGTTTATTTCAGATACAGCATGTAGGCGTGCTGGTGTAAAGGTAAGCACAATTATAAAGATTATGAAAGACTAGATGGGAAATAAAGTTGCTTTTAAAAAAAATTGATTTCTAAACCAAAATAGTTACCTTCATTAAGGAAGAACCGCCAAGTTGGGCAAGATATAAGACATATGATGGTAGATATAAATAATCAACTGCATTTATTTGAGGTCACAATTTTACATTACCAACTTCATATATATTTAAGTTGGGCAAGATATAAGACACTTAGTGGTAGAAATCTATATAATAAACTTCAACTTTACTCTTAGAGGCCTTATCCAAACATACCATACCCTGTTGGAATCAAGCTGACTCTATGAGCAAATTAAAAACATTCTGGGCTGGATCCAGACCTGCAATCCTGAAATTTTGGATTCCCAAGATTTTATTTCCGTGATTGTTTTTGGTGATTTTTTTTACAAGATTTTTTGCACCAAATTTTTTGTATGATAACAATTTTTATAACTGAGAAATAAATTTGGAAATAATCAAAATTAATTGCAAAATCCAGTGAAAGTCACTCATGAAATAAAAATAATTGTTTGTATGGAAAGTAAGGACCTACGTACATCAAGCTGTCTTTAAATTAAGTGGCAGCAGTAGAATTATCACTGAACTTTTAAATTTTAATCTTAATTTCAGTTGCTTTTTATCAAACTTCCAGATTTTCATTCCATGATTTTTAGGAAGCATGGTGTATCAGAAAACAAGATGAAACCCTTGACAAGGCTTGAAGTTTTATCCCTTACCTTTAGGAGCCTGTCTTATGGTGGTCATTGCTTTTATTGATTAGGCTATGAAGGCTACAAGCTGCAGTTATTCAGATCTAATTATATAGCTATATTTGATATTTTCCCTGAACACTTGATATGCCAGCATCTTTGTTTGTATAATTGAGTGGTAATGATATTTGAAATTATTTGATGAAGCATTGTAAATTGTTATGATTATTTGTTTTCTGACTAGTAGTAATTTCATCTTAATTTCACTTGTTTCTTATCACAATTCCCAGATTTTCATTTTATGATCATTACTAAGCAGTGTGAAACAGAAATCAAGACTAAGCCTCTGGCAAGAATTGAACTTAATGTTTGAAGCCCCTTTTTCCGTAATCATTGCCTTACCATGTAAGTCATCAGTTGTCGTCATTCAAATCCAACTCTATAGTTCTACTTTATTTTCCCAAACACTTATATTACCATTTTTATTTACTTATGTGATTAGTATTATGAGTAATATCATTTTTGATTTCTTAGATAAAGAGTTCTCAATTATTATTCATTTTTGACAAATATTGCTTTCATCTTATTTCTCCTACTTTTACTCCTGGTAGTAATAGGTTCAAGGTGTCTGAACCAAAACATTGTCAATTATTCATTTTTGGTTAATATTTCTTTCATATTAATTTTAGTTGCTTTTTATCACATTTTCTAGATTGTCATTCCACAATTGTTAGTAAGACACAAAATTAAAAAAGAAAAAGAAAAAAAGGAAGTTGTAATAAAAAACAACCAAAATTAAGATGAAAGAAACACTTGTCAAAAATTAATAACACTAACATTTTTTTGTTTTTGTGAGCTTTTCTTTTGTAAATTTACTACAAAAATCAACATTTCATGATAAAAAAAAAAAAAGAAGAAAATTTGCAGATTCATAAATATTAAAATTTTTATTGGTTGCATAAAAGACATACCAACTTTTCCAACCTCCAGATCGCTATTGACCAAATTGCAATAGCTTTTATCCCGAACTTACATTTGTCAATGTAATATGAATTTAAGTAAAGTCAAGTAGTTAATTCTGGAAACCTGCATTAGAGTATACTTAAGATGTTTAGAACTATTAATAGCTTAATGCTATGAATTAGTGCTCCTTGCTCTGTCATGCCTATGGTCTTGCCCACAAAATGTGAAGTTCTAAAATGCTTCATGGATACATCACTTTAAATTATTGAAGTAAAATCCTATGATTTTAAGTAATCTGAACAGAGAAGTACATTGCTATAAATCTATGCTTGTAGTGACAAATGTATCCGTGTTAGACTAGAATTAATTTTTTTTTTTTTTTGGTAGCATCTATTTATGGTTTTCAGGGGTCAAACCATTCTTATCTTTAAAAAATGGCAACTAGAACTCTATCACGAGTTTTAAAAATTGACTCACTGACAAAATATTGCAAGTCTTTCACTGTCCTATCACTATTTCCTACAAACTACATTCCTTAATTCCACCAGTTTTAACCTTTACAGCTAACACCTGCCATGCCGCACACATTGTAGTGAACCACTTTCATTCTCTTTGCATTCCACCTGTTCAAATCTAGGGTTAACAGTTATCTCCAACGTATCCCCATAAACTGTGCCTCTTATTCTGTAACCCTCTATCTCTAGTGGCTCTTGGGCTTTGTATAGGGTGAACATCACTGTAAAAAAAAGGAGAAGAAATTGGGAATAGATTTTATATTAACAAATGTGTTTCTTGATGTGGTGGGGGAAACTTTAATGATTTGGAATTCATATTCACCTATGCCTCAGGTATCACTATTTTGTTTTTTGTTGTTTTTTTTTTGTCTATGAGGCTTAACATTTTCATGTTACAAGCACAAAAAAAGAATATTATTTGATTCTTCTCTTTAGCTGAGTATTTATTTTATTTATTTATGTTTTTAATCAGATTTACCCCAAGCAAGACAGTAAAGCCAGTAAGACACAAGAGGTTATCGGGTACAAAATAATTAGAAAACAGAAACATTACTAAGGAGCAAGAACAATAAAAGAGTAATCAGGAAGACAGTGGATAACGATTGACATTGCATTTAAATTTTTGAAGATTGAACTTGACTGGAAAGCAAGAAGCCAAAAAAGAGTTTCACAAGTGAGAAGTGTGAGAAAAGAAACTGTCAGTATAGAACTTATGATTACATCTGTCCAATTCAACTGTAAATTGATGAGACCTTGTTGCTAATCTAGTACTGTACTTAAATTCATAAAGTCTATGCCAAATAAGATTTGATTAGGCATCATGGTTTGTATATTAAATTTAATTTGTGTATAATTTTTTAGTGTCATTTAGTTGAAAGTGATAGCCTTTGCAAAGTAGTTCATTTAACGTTAATGATTTTGGTATGAAGTTCAGTTGGAGATTATTTTATTTTCTTCATTTAATTATTTGTCAAGATTAGTTATTGCTTAAATTTTTTAATAGATCTTGGTTTCCTTTAGAAATTGAATTATTTAATTTGGATCGATCCTGTTGAAAAGTTCATTCATATTGTTTACCTGATACTACTTTTCACAGACCAGACTTAAGATCTATTTGTGGACAGGGGAAATTCTTCCCCCATAATATAGCAAATTTTAAACAATATATTTATAATTATAAAATCTGTTACATTCAAGTTATACCAAGAACAGTTATATTCCATCATCACTGATCAAGTCTCATATTACAACCAGTCACAATGTATGGGTGTCCCCTCGGAGAGGCCCTATGCCTGAGCAACTGTTGGGACTTACCCCAGACCTCAAGTGGAACCGATACATGTGATCCATTTCTAAAGATGCAGAAAAATGCCCGGTTCCCTGTAGCGCTCCAGTAAGTACTCGACTCCTCATACTATCCTCTACCTTTACAAGAGCCAGATCAGGCTTAAAATAGATTACTGATGTCATATAGGGTGACCCAAAGAAACGGGAACTTTTTAACAATCCAATAAAACCAAGAGTGATGGAAGAAAAATATTTAATTCATAGTAATTGAAACCTTAAAACATGCCATTTAAGAAACAATGATGGAATTTTCATTAGAATCAAAACAGTTAATATATAAATAAGTTGAACAAGACATTTTCCTTGAGAAATTCACTCAGAATAAGCTGATTGTAAAATAACAATAATTTTTATAAGAGACATCACATATGCATTTATTATATATATATATATATATATATATATATATATATATATATATATATATCTCCTTCTTTTGCTCAGTTCATGTAATGATCCTGCAATGCAGTAAACATGTAATCTCCAGCAATTTTGACAAAAGCAAAATTGTATGGGTTTTATAGAATTTTTTTTCTTTATTTTTAATCCCATTGAAAAGATTTTTTCCTTCAATTAAGAAAGAGGATGTGAACAGAAAAAAAAAATTAACAGAAAATTAGGTTCTTCCATCAGAATAACCATCTGAATATAAGCATTTTTTACTACAAGTTTACAATTCATTGGTCACAAGATGATATGAAGTAAAGCAATCTTTTTTCTTCTTCAAAACTACTTTCCATGACTAATTGAAATTATAGCATGAAAAGAATAAAAAAAAAAATAAATGTAAATAAGGTGCTTATGACAAAAATAATGTAGCATTGAGTACACTTTATTGAATTTCTGCATTGTTACTTCAAAAGCATTTCAAGAAAAGGTACAGATGTATTTTTAACCCATTTAAAGAAATGTTCCTCCTAGAAAAACAAGCATTCAGTATTTTCAGAAATTCCAATAAACGAAAACAAATAATTACATAAATACAACATTTGTTTATATATATATATCTCCAAATGTAAAAGAACGAAGAATAAGGTTTCAGCGTTCAAAACATTAATTTAAAATAGAGCTCAATACAAAGTAGAGCCGTAAATATTTATTTATTATGCAGTGTTACATTAGAACATGCACATATCCACTAAAGCTGTACATCTTGTTTCAATGTTAACAAGAAAAAAAAAAAGGAAACTTTTTTTTAACGCTTCATCAGGTGGGGAATCATGATGTGAGTCGCATCGTGATTCCCCACCTGATAAACGTTAAAAAAAGTTTTTTTTTTTTAATGTTAAAACAAGATGTAGTTTTGTAGTAAGTATCTGCATGTTCTAATGTAACACTGCATGATATATATATATATATATATATATATATATATAAAAATATGAAATGTAAATCTACTTAAACTCAGCGGTGGTTTAAAAAAACCTGAATAGCACATATGTGTGTGTGTGTGTGTATATATATATATATATATATATATATATATATATAAAATCACATTATTTTTAGTGGATACCCATATTTGAGTAGATGGGCCATTTATTTATTAAACAGTATATTTATTTTCGTCTAACAGCCTGAATATTTTAGAAATCTTATTAAAGAAAACATGTGTCCACCATCAGGATCTGAACCTGTGTCCCCCTTAGTAGGAGAAACGGATGTCAGATCTGTTTTTAGACCACTTGGCCACAAAGGGTCTTGCTGATCAAGTAAAATAAATATAAGTAGTGTGGACACAGTGATCAACACTGAATGGTGACAGTATGTTTCATGCTTGGATGCAATATTCAAGCCATGTGTCAACACTGCTCACATATATATATATATATATATATATAAAGAAATATAGTCTTAAGGTGTGCTATATTTATGGGATAAAGTGCTCAATATCAGAGAATGTGTGTAAATATAAAAATGAACATTAAAGTCAACACTTAGAGGCGACAAAAAAGAAAATGTCTCTCACACACACACAAACATTTTATATATATATATATATAAAATGTTTGTGTGTGTGTGTGTCATTTTCTTTTTTGTCTCATTTATCCATTTCTGTTCAGATACTATTCTACATCCTACTAACAAGCTTATAGAAATATAATGAGACCAAGTATAAAATTAAAATGCGAAATGAGACCTGGAGTAAAATTAAAATACAAAAGGAACCTGATATAAAATTAAGATATGAAATGAACCCAGTATAAAAAAAATTTAAGATACAAAATGAATCCTGTATAAAATTAAGATGCAAAATATAAGATTTATACACAAAAGAGTAAATAAATAAATTTAAGGAAATTTAATTTAATTCATCGAGGTCTCAAAAGATAAGTGACATAAAAATAGTTGAAATACCATTTTATATTCTAGCTAAGGAGAGAATGCTCTTGATAGAAATAAACACTGTTATTATACTTATTAACTCCTTAATATTTGAATTAAAGTATCAAGATTTAATTTCTTTATTATGCAATAAAGATTTTATTCCACCGATGACAATGTGATATCTTTTTCTACAAGTATTTAGATGCAAAATTTTTCAACATACCACTATTTTTTTTAATTGGTTAAAATGATTTCTTTTTACATTCTGATTTAGAAATCTGCAACAAATAGATTTAAGAGATTGAATAAGAATTAAAAAAGAACATTTTTTTTTTTTTAAATACTTTTCTTAATTCTTTAAAAATTTTTAATCGGTTACAAATGATTTATTTTTACATTCTGATTCAGAAATCTGCAACAAATAAATTTAAAAGATTGAAAGGAATTTTTCATCAATTAAAAAAAATGGAGGCGGGGGATTCTTCCACACTGACAAACTTTTTTTTTTATTCTTTTCTTTTTAATAATATTCAAAATCATCCCATTTCAATGCAAGATCAATAGAGATCTTTAAATGGATTCAAAACTTCTTTTTTTTTGTTATGGAAGAAACATTGGATAAAAATGGAGGAAAATGAAAAACATATCAGTGTATGCAAGTACTGCGTGTGTATGTGTATACATTTCTGTTTATATTATGAAGTTTTAATCTATTTTATAGAATTAATGCTATTAAGAGAATTCTCTTTGATAAAATTATGTTAAAAAAAATGAGTTTTAATAGAAAATTATTTTAAATCATTTCTTCAGGATTCAAGCTCATGTCCAATAAAACTAAAAATCTTTTAATCAAAGCAAAAATAAGTAAACATTGATAAGTGCAAATATGAACACCAAACAACAAAAGACAATCAGAAATGAAAAACAATTTTCTATGGGCTAAAAATGCAAAGGATAAGTTTGGATATTTTTATATTCTTATGAAAACATGTATTCACACTGTGACACAATGGATACTTGTTACATAGGATAGGACACACACGTAGCCAAGGGGGCTGCAAATGATTTTATCTGAGGCTGAAGTGACTAGTGTTCTATGACCAACAGTAAAATCTAGATGTGAGACTGTCAAAGCAAGACACTTTCTGTCCACATGTACAAAAAAAGGAAATAGTGTAACTAAATAAAAACATTCAAAATCAAATGCCACTTTGCCAGCAAGTAAAGAATTCTGGTCATGGGTCTATAGAGTGAGGCTACATTCCAGAATGTCTGTGATAGAAGATTGAACTGACCATAGTAAAAAGCCATAAGTGGAGGCATGGTCTGTCAGATTGATTGGGGTTTTTTGGGGGGTGGGGGTTACAGCTTATCAACCTTTCACAGGTTATTTAAAGCAAGAAAATATTTTTAGATTGTAAATTGGTTGGTTAGATTTTGTTCAACAGTATGTCAATTCTGATGGTTCCTTTTATGCTAACTAGATGAATAAATATATACATATATATTTTCTTTTTTCCAATAGTAGGAGGGGCTCACTTCAGATTGTAAGATTCTTTTTGGAGATAATAATGATTTAGTGATAAGTCTTGTTAATTAATCTATAGCTGGGAGAGAAGAGGTGGATTCATGCCTTTCCCAAGGGTATTTGCGCATAGGTGAATGTAATGAACCTAATTGGAATTTGGCTCTGATTTCCAATTCCAACCCATGCATCCAAGCTTACATTCCCAAGTGGTCACCCATCTAGGTACTGACCAGGCTCAATGTTGCTTAACTTCAGCGATCATATGAGAACCAGTATTTCAACTTGAGAAGGCTATAAGCACATGGACAGTCAGAGCAATAGAGAGAGAGAGAGAGTCACAGGCAGATGTAATTCTTGATGGTCAAAGGGAATATCTGGTCTATTTGTCTGTCGTGAGAGAAGACAGAAGTAGCAGTGAAAATGTCTCAAGTGTCATTTGCTCAACCCTCCAGACCATTCCAGGTGAATCCATAAAGAACTCGGTATATTGAAAACACAATTTGCGTTTTCGTTTTATTCACTGTGACAATATCACATGTTCTGGTCACTTGTGAACTGAAAATTATGCTTCTTCCTAGGTTTTGTTCAGAAAGATGCAAAATGAAATTGAAACATCATGGAGTGAAGCTGTTTAGTCGATGAAAAATAGATGGAGGGCTGCAGTTATATGGTTAAAACAGACAATGACAATGAAAACTAAATAGTATCTAAATAGTCTAAACAATATAAATAAACTAAAACTTAAAACATTTGGCAAACATGGATAAACAAAAACATTCAGCATTAAATTTATATAATCAATCGCTTAAAAGTATTTTTCAAAAAAATGGGTTTCTCAAGTCCAATAGCTGTTATCACTCTTTCCAGTACTGATGAGGGGATACCTTCTTAACCTTTTTTTATTTGAAGTAGTATAAAATATAAAATGTCAACTTTTTGCTTATACCAATATTTTCTCTTTGAGTTACATGTGCTATATATTTTAGTTGTTGCTGCTGTTGGAAGTCCTCAAGTGATGTGGTTTCTGTTATCTGGTACAGTTCTTTGGACTGCTGCTATAGAATCACAAAATGTTTGAAAAAAGATGATCTTTGCCAAGATCCTCAGGCTTCACTCGATTGAAGCCATTTTAATCATTGAACTGAGAAGGCACTTACATGGAGCTGGTAGTTTACATAAAATTAACCATATCACTAACAGCAATAGTTAGTACTTATAAGAATATACAGGCAAAATATTTACAGTACATTCTCATCATTGTTGCTTAACCCATATTGGCTGTCAATAATTAAAAAGTTCACAATACAATATAGATTAAAATGTTACTTATACATGGTGCAATGGATAAATATTTGTCTAATGAAAATAACTCGACAGATATATTATATATATATATTGTACAGGGAGATCCTCACTGTAGAAAAATAAAAAATAAGAACACCTCATAGGTTTAGAAAAGACATTCTATATATGAAATAAATATTGCTAATGGCTCTGCAGAGAGTTGAGTTAAAGGGAGATACCGGAGACATCCGGAAGAAGCATGACACGTGGAACTAGAACAATCTACCCTGGTGGATGAAATAAAGGGTTCAGTTTCAAATTCCAATCACCTGAAGAAGGCCAGAGCATTCAATGGCTGAAACATTGTGAAGATGACAAAGATGAGGACAACAGTCCAAATAATGTAAATAAGTTCTGTTGTCTTTTATCACTTCAAAGTTACTTTCAAAAGGTTTCTTCTTTAATGGTAATGGCAATATTAGTAGTTTCCTTATCAGAAACATTCAGCATTCATTGACTGAGAAGCCAGTACTGCTATCAGTTGAGATTTATAAAATCTTTCTCTTAAAGTTATTTGGGCTCTCTAGGTGTGATCTAAGTAAAGTCTAAGTAAAGGAAAATTCTGAATTCAAAGACTAGCAACCTGAAATTCTACAAAGATGGTTAGACTATGTATGTAAAACCAAAACCACAATAGATTTCAACAATTATGGATGATCCTACTGAACAGTAATTGCTCAGAATGTTGTTGACACTGAGAGACATTGAGGCTAGCAAAGGCGGATGGATAAAAAATGCTGAATATATTCCGGGTCTGTGAAACAATAATATTTATATTCCATATTGAATATAATCATTATCAAAGACTTTTCTAACAACGGAAAGTGTGACACTGAGAGCTGAAGACATATTGGGATGGCCAAAGATGCATTCCAAAAGCTAAGCAGGGTAAGAGACAGAAAAATTTCATTAGAAACAAAGAAGAGAGTACTGAACTTTTATGTGATATCTGTCCTGTATGGCTGCAAATGCTGCACAATCTCCTCAAAGATGAAGAAGAGACTTGAAGCAACAGAAGTGTGGTTCTACAGAAAGATGCTAAGGATACCATGGGCCAAACATGTGAGCAACAATGAGGTTTTGGAGAGAATGATACTCACAGGACAGATAAAGGGAAAAAAGGACAGAGGAGTGCAGTGCATAATATACTTGATGAGATGGGTTTGGACAAAATAACAAAACTTATTCAGAGCTACAAAGGACAGGATGATGTGGAGGGCTATGACTGCCTACCTCCTGAAAAGATATGGCACATAAAATAGAATGCAGTAGAAATAATTTTAGGGTTTACACTGAAAAATAATAAAAACAAATGAAAAAAAATAACAAAAATTGTAAAATGTTCATTTACTTTGGACTTCATTGCAGGCCAATCCTAAGTCAGGTCCCGAGTAACTTGCAAACAATTCTTCAGAGAATTCATCCAATCGGACCAAGGGAACTTCTCCAGGAGTACGTCCATGCCAAATTTCTGTGTCAAATTTGGTGCTGTATTGCCTGGAAAAAAATATGCAAAATAAAACCGTGAATTAAGATACTTCAATATTGATTCAGTCATAAAACTATTTCATCTATAATAACCTTGAATGAAATTTATTTGAAACTTATAAATTAAAAAAGTTCATCTATTTTCTATAACATCAACACATTTGCCAAACTCTACAGATTTACTTTATTGCTAATATAAATTTAATAAAATGCAATTACTTACATTTGATGTAAGTTTTGTATGCGGAAAACACAGTAAATGATGAAAACAATTATTAATAATAACTATTAGACCAGATTAAAAGTCCCTTATTCTTTTGTTAATATCTTTTGAATTAGTCTCATTTTCTTTCATCATAATTTTTGTTGCTTTTTATAATTTTCAGCCATCAGTCAACAACCTTTATTAAGCAAAACAGATTGGGAAAAAAATAAGCCTCAGACAAAACAGCAACATGCATCCCGTTTCTTCGTTAAACATGCTTTAACATGACAGCTGCTTTACTGATAAGGCCATGGATACAACCAGCTGTAGTCAATTAAATCTAATAAAATAGATATTATTTTCCTTGACTGTCTGATATGTTATCATTTTTTTATGCATTAGTTTCAAATATATTGCCAAAACAATTTCAAAATTGTTAAATATATGACATCAGAACAATTCCTGTTCAGAAATGCCAATATGTCAATGTGACATTTTAAAGAAAGAAAAAAAAAAAGAATATATATATATATATATATATATACACACACACACACACATAAACTTAAGGAATCAGCACATATGCTAGGCCACAAAAATCTCCTGACCCAACCAAGCATAGAAATGAATACAATATGGGAACCAGTAATAAGGAGTGCCAGAGAAAAGCAATAACAACGAAAATTGCAATATGAGCTCTGGTAAAAAAAAGACCAGTCTACCCCAGCGAGCAAAATAAAGCGTTCAGTTCAACCAGAAGGCTGGAGCATACAATGGGTGAAACATTGTGATAAATATGGCAACAAAGATGAGGATGATAATACCTCATCTCAGAAATATAGACAGATACTGAAGCAACGTGTTTTAATCACACTGTCCTTAGTGATAATATTATACCAAGACTTCAACTTTTTTAATTATCGAAAAAAAAAAAGAAAAAAAAAGAAAGAAAAGAAAAAAGAAAAGAAAAAAGAAAAGAAAAGAAAAAAGAAAAGAAAAAAGAAAAGAAAAGAAAAAAGAAAAGAAAAAAGAAAAGAAAAAAGAAAAGAAAAAAGAAAAGAAAAAAGAAAAGAGAAAAAAGAAAAGAGAAAAAAGAAAAGAGAAAAAAGAAAAGAAAAAAAAGAAAAGAAAAAAAAGAAAAGAGAAAAAAAAAGAAAAAAGAAAAGAGAAAAAAAAAGAAAAAAGAAAAGAGAAAAAGAAAAGAGAAAAAGAAAAGAAAAAAGAAAAGAGAAAAAAGAAAAGAGAAAAAAGAAAAGAGAAAAAAGAAAAGAGAAAAAAGAAAAGAAAAAAAGAAAAGAAAAAAGAAAAGAGAAAAAAGAAAAGAGAAAAAAGAAAAGAAAAAAGAAAAGAGAAAAAAGAAAAACTTTTCACCATTTCTAAGATGCTTACTCATATTGTTACTTATCACTTAAACGTTATTTTTTTTTTTTTTTTATATTTCTGTAGATGCACTGTTTTCATATTTTCAAAAAGCATATATAATCATCTACCAGCTTAAAATTTGAGAAATCTTCTTAAAGAAAAATATGCAATTTCCCACAGGATACAAACCTGCATTCCCCTTGGCAGGAGAAACCATCATTAGATCCAACATGCTTATACCAACTCGGCCACAAAAGACATTGCCAATCAAACAAGTCTGAATAGTGCCTTTAAGTGAAATCCTTCTCATCATAGATTTTCAAAATTTCGTATTTGCTCAGTTTCATATCCAAACGTAAATGAAGAAATTTCTAAAAAATTCATGGATTTTTTTTTATTTTTATTTATTTGACAGATTTTTACCATTTAAACATTAGTGCAGCCCACATTATGATAATCTGTATTATATGCGGACCCACAGTTTATAAAACTTTGCTCATGCCTGGTATATAACATATGTTTCAGTTTTTTGACTTTTTTTATAGGTATATAAATCATTTAGAATTACTTGAAAAAAAAACAAAAACAAAGTACTGGAGAGAAAGAGAATGTGTGTGGTGGAGGGTAGTAAACTACTGTTTTGAAAACATTTTGATAAAATAAGGAAAAAGCAACTTAAGACTAAATTGTTTTTAAGATAGTAGGTTTTATGTCAGTCTGAGTTGCCTTTAATTCAAAATCTTCAAACCCAAAGAAAAGAAGACACGTCTTATTCCTATCAAGATTGATCATTGCTGTTATTTGATATAACAGTAACTATGAAGATAGTTTTTCCTATTCTTCAGTTGCCTAACTTATAGTGATAATATATATATATATATATATATATACATATATATATATATATATATATATATATATATATGTGTGTGTGTGTGTGTGTGTGTGTATATGTTTGTATGTTGAAAACAATATAATTTTTTTGGTTATATCAAGAACAAACAAGGGAAACAAGAACCCAAAACACATTTTTAAAAAAAATATATATTTTTAAAAATTTAAATTAAAAATTTCAGCACCCTTTTTCCTTCGCATGCATCAACGTAAACATCGCTTTATCCCAATGAAGTCCAGAAAGATGAAAAACGTCACACAAAAATGGCAGCATATCTTCATTCAAACATGTTTCATTGAATACTAGACATATTATGTCTATATATTTTTATAATGATCCTTTCCAGTTCTCTAATCATTTTCTTGATGTTAAGAGATATATGTGTGTGTGTGTGTGTGTGTAGTACTTAGTGAAAAGTGCTCACTATCTGTGATAGAGCTAACATATTCAGTTGTATGGATATTAGTTTGTAACCCTCGGTTTCATGCTTTTGTGATTGTTTATATGGGTGTGTTTGTGTGAACTAAAATGCATACACCTGTATATATGTGTGTCTATGTATGTGAGAGCATCATCCCAAACAAACACACAAGAAAATTCCACTCACCACCAAACACAAATAAGCATAAATAGATCCACTTTTTAATAAATAAACCAATTTGTCTGATGATCACAAAAGCATGAAACCCAGGGTCACAAACAAATATCCATACAACTGAATATATAACATGAATCATTCATACAAAAAGTAGATTAGTAAAGTTAATGATATAAATGGCGAAAAACATCTTCGCAAACAAATTTACTAAAGTTACATTAACCTACGAATCACTCGATGAATGTTATGATCCTTGTTTTTAATAACTTCATGTTGTATAAGGTCTTTTTTTATTCTGCTAGTACTTTCGGCTGTACATTCAGCCATCTTCAGACATGGAAATTTTTTTTTTTTTTTTTAGTAGATCCTAGTAATAGCGGGCACGAAAAATTAAATGCGAATTGAAATATGTTTTTGTTAGAAATGTGTTATTGTTAACGGATAAAAACTTATGGAGCATGCAGTCGCAATGCTAAAGGTTGAATTTTTGAAAATTTAAGAGTGTGCTTTTTTCTTTTTTTTTTTTTTACTAATATGGTAAATTGACTGAAAAAAACACTCCTACACCAACAAAAGATTCTCAATGTGGCATGAACTAAATTGTTCAATAAATAGAATAATTTATATCATTCATGTAATATAAATTGAACTACACCACATATTTGATCTAAAAAGAACTGATCCGACGTGCAAATTTTCGGGATAATAGCTGTGACGTTACTCTATTTATTAAACAATTTAGTTCATGCCACATTGACTGAAAAAAACTCCTACAACAAAAAAATCATATTAATAAAAAAAAACAAAAAAAAACGCACTCTTAAATTTTCAAAAATTCAACCTTAGTGTTTAATGTCTCATTAAATAATTTAGACAAGTTTTGTTTACTTATTTTTAATATGATCCTCTCACATTCATAGACAAGCTTCTTAGTATCCTTATTAAAAGGAAGAAAAAAAAGTTACTATACTGATGCATATTGAAAAACCTAAACTTATGTACCTACAATTTTTAAATTTTATGATGTAAGCATACGCATGCAGTAATGTCAAGGGAGGTAACTAATCTATTAAGATGTAAAAATAAATAGACTTCTTAATAACTTAGTTATCTCCCTTGACATTACTGCACTAGTATGCTAACATCATAAAATTTAAAAATCATACAGTATAAAAGTTTAATGTTTTTCACTTCACAAATAGAAAACTTAATTTTCGAATAAACACAACAAATTTATCTTAGATAAAACAATTTTGCTAATGTCAAAAGTACTCAGAATAAATGAATAGCATCAATAGAGTAACTTTCATTCTTCCTTTAATAAGAATACTAAGAAGCTTGTCCATGAATATGAGAGGATCATATTAAAAATAAGTAAACAAAACCCATCTAAATTATTTAATGAGACATGTCTTAATGAAAACATGCTTCCAAAATAGACACAC